>OZ012735.1:150663401-151338401 GCA_963859935.3 Lathyrus sativus | reverse complement strand
TGTCATGTATTTCAAATTCAAATTCAAAATCAAACTCTAGGCAACGAATAAGTCTGAGCGATAATTAAAAATTAAATTCGCAGTATACCGGCCGAAGGCCGGTCCGCCCGCCGGAGGCGGCCGGAGCGCCACCGGCGCCGCCTCATTAACGCCGCGAATAGCCCGATTGCTCCGATGCGTCGTGCCTAAGTGCTCAAGTGCCGTCTACAAGCCGCCACTAGCGCCTCTACGCCCACGCCCCCGGATCCGGTTCCGGTTCCGGAGCCGGAGCCGGAGCCGGAGCCGGAGCCGGTGTCGCCGGTGGCGACACCGGCGAGGGGTGTTTTGTATGAGACAAGTGACATAAGTTTTGGCACCACCACATGTGACTATGTGGCACTTTATCCTTTTTGGCTCTTTTGGAAATTACATTGTTCCAAGTGCCTTATAAATGCTATTTAATTTTACTCCTCTTCCAATGTGGGACTAAGCATTTATTATAACACCCACTTTGTCATTTTGGAACAACTTTAATGGAAATAAATTATTATTTCCAACAATCCCCCACTTGTTCTAATAATGACAAAATAATAATTCCAGAAATGGGACATAAGAAGTATTAATATAGTTAAGTATCTTTCGATTTTAAACTTAACCTTAGTAAGAATAACACAAGGTTTAATCGGAATATTAGGTAGCAATGCTTTTAAACCATGAATCCATATGAATAGACCGGTGTTACCTTACACACACTCCTTAAAGATTCTTCCTCTGCATAACTCGCTTAGCACTTATTTATGGCCATGTGCTATCCTGTTTCATGAATTTTTCATGAGAGAAACTCCAACTCTCACTTTGAGACGGCACCATCTCATGATTCACATAGGTGAAGTTCATATAGTATCTGTTTCCAATAGATACGTACCCTCGGTATTGAACTTCATTAAGAGTTTAAGATAAAACTCAACCCTCATTTCTAATGTCAACATAATTATGAAATGTTAGACAATTATCCAAATCAACGACTTGTTGTTACCCATTGAAAATCTTAACGTTAATGTTCTGTTAACTTAAGATTGGGTTGCCGCCATTGTCGGAACTCTTACTCAAGGAGTTTCAACCCCATACCTCTCGAGGTTGTTCTTACTAAGTCTCTGGCCAGTGGCTTAGTAAACGGATCAGCCAAATTATAGCTTGTTCGTATATACGTAAGTGAAATGATTCCATCCTTAATCAGTTTTCTTACGAACGAATGTCTAAGTCCTATATGCCTGGACTTTCCATTATACACTTCGCTAAATGCTCTTGCCAAAGTGGCCTGACTATCGCAGTGTATCATTACCTTTGAAACATTGTCTTTAGCCAATGGAACTTCCAAAAGAAGATCCCTCAACCACTCTGCCTCTTGACTAGCGGAAGCGAGAGCCACGAATTCTGATTCCATGGTCGAAAGAGTAATGCATGTTTGTTTCTTGCTCTTCCAAGAAATTGCTCCTCCAGCTAGTGTAAATATCCACCCAGTTGTAGATTTGTGATTTCCCACGTCAGAGATCCAACTGGCATCGGTATATCCTTCTAATATAGCAGGAAACCTACCATAATGAAGGCCAAGATCTTTGGTTTTCAACAAATAACCAAATATCCTCGTGATTGCCTTCCAATGTTCATTACTTGGATTACTAGTAAATCTACTCATTTTACTAACTGCAAATGATATATCGGGTCTAGTACATTGCATTAAGTACATAAGACATCCGATCGCACTTGCATATTCTAATTGAGCCACTGCTCTTCCATCATTCTTTTCAAGTTTGATTACATGATCAAATGGAGTAGTTACTTCCTTGAATTTCAGGTGTTTGAACTTATCAAGCATTTTCTCAATATAATGTGTTTGATTAAGTTCATAACCCCCACTATTTTGCTTAACTTTTATTCCTAAAATTGTGTCAACAAGCCCAAGATCTTTCATCTTGAAAGTGGAAGTTAGAAACCTTTTCGTTTCTAGAATTCCATTAAGTCTATTGCTAATTATTAGCATGTCATCAACATAAAGACACAAAAATATTACAGTGTTATTATACACTTTTGTATATAAACACTTGTCACAAGAATTAGGAATAAATCCATTTGACATTATCGTAGAGTCAAACTTTTGATGCCATTGTTTTGGTGCTTGTTTTAAGCCATATAGAGATTTGACAAGTTTGCACACCTTCTGTTCATTTCCAGGAAGGACGTGTCCTTCTGGTTGTTCCATGTAGATTTCCTCATCGAGGTCTCCGTTTAGGAATGCTGTTTTAACATCCATTTGATGAACAATCAGATCATTTAAAGATGCTAAAGCAAATAACAACCTTATAGTGGTTGTTCTCGCTACAGGTGCATAAGTGTCAAAATAATCTATACCTTCCTTTTGTCTAAATCCTTTTGCCACTAATCTTGCTTTATAAGTGTTTAATGTACCATCACTATGATATTTCTTTTTAAACACCCACTTGCATCCAATGGGTCTTGATCCCTTTGGTAAATCAACAAGTTCCCAAGTGTGGTTGGACATAATTGAATCCATTTCATCTCGGATAGCATCTTTCCAAAAAGAGGAGTCTCTTGAAGCTATTGCTTCCTTATAAGTTTTAGGATCTTCCCCTACTTGAAGAATTACCGGAATGCTTTTAATAAAGTTTGTACTATTTCCTTCAACCAGATAAAATGAAATGGATTGAGAATAAATTTCGTCTGGTCCTAGGTTCTTTATTTTCCGGACTCTTTTGCTTATCCTAGGTTCGGTTCGTGGTTCATTTATTCGAGATGTGTCTTCAGGTTGTATTTCTACAATCCGAGAAGAGTCTTTTTCACAAGATTCTTTATTTATGGCCGACTCTGATTCTTTATCCTTAGTTATAAGGTTTTCAAAGAATTCTACATCCCGGGATTCAACAATAATATTAGACTCTAAATTTAACAGTCTATATGCTTTGCTATTTTGTGCATATCCTACAAATGCACATCTTATCCCTCGAGGACCCAACTTGGTTCTCTTAGGATCCATGTTTTTGTAATATGCCACACACCCCCACACCTTAAAATAGCCAATATTTGGTGTCATGCCCTTCCATACCTCATATGGAGAAATTCCACTTTTCTTTAAGGGAATTCTATTTATTATGTGACAAGCGGATAATAAAGCTTCGCCCCACAAATTGAAAGGTAGTTCGGAATGCAATAACATGGCATTCATCATTTCTTGATATGTTCGATTCTTTCTTTCTGCTATGCCATTTTGTTGTGGTGTTCTAGGTGCCGAACATTCATGTATTATACCATGTTCTTCACAAAATGCATCAAATTCAGTAGAGAAGTATTCACCGCCCCTATCACTCCTAAGGACTTTTATACTTCTACTTAATTGATTTTCCACTTCTGCTTTGTAACTCTTAAAGGCATTAAAAGCCTCATCTTTATGCTTTAAGAGATATACATAAGTGTATCTAGAACAATCATCAATAAATGTAATGAAATATCTATTTCCCCCACGGGTCAACATGCCATTAAATTCGCACAAATCTGAATGCACAAGATCAAGCTGATTTGTATTTCTTTCAACACTTTTGAAAGGTTTCTTAATCATTTTTGATTTAACACATAATTCACATTTATTGAAATCTTTGATATTACATGATATCAAGCCAAGTTTAATTAGTCTCTTCATTGAACTAATACCAATATGTGCTAATCTATTGTGCCATAAAGTAACTGAATCAAGCATGTAAGCAGAATTAGAAATTTCATTAATCATGTTATCAGTAATACATAGTTTGATCATTCCTTCAGCGGAATATCCTTTTCCAACAAACACACCATTACGGGTCAAAATAAGTTTGCCCGATTCATACACAGATTTAATACCCGGTTTTCCCAATAAATCCCCACTAACAAGATTCCTATTCATGTCTGGGACATGAAGCACATTAACAAGGGTAACTTTCTTTCCAGAAGTGAAGTTGAGTTTGACCGTTCCGGTTCCAACAACTTTGGATCGCACTTCATTTCCCATTTGTACTTCTTGTCCATCATTTGCCTCAGAATATGTTTTGAATGCAGCCCTGTCATATGAGACATGAACCGTGGCACATGTATCATACCACCAGCCTTGGACTTTGCCTTTGATTGCCATAATTTCGCTCACAGTAGCAATTATATCATCATTAGCATTCACTGCATTGATCTCCTTTTTTGATTTATTATGCCTGCAATCTCGAGCATAATGTCCAGGTTTTCCACATACAAAGCATCCATTTTTCGGACCCTTCGGACCACCGAAGTTCTTGAACTTGATATGTTCATTTTTTGGTGCGATGTGACTTTTCTTGACATCATGTTTTTTCTTTTCCTTTCTGGTCACAGCATTGGCTTTGGAAAGACCCGCAGATTCTGATTTTTCCCTCTCCTTCGATTCCTCCTCGATTCGAAGATGCTTCTGGATTTTCTCCAAGGAAAAGTCATCAGAACTGTGCAACAGTTTCTTTTTATAGCCTTTCCACGAACTTGGTAACTTCGCAATGATTGCACCAACTTGAAAGGTTTCAGGAATGTCTATTTTCACCGCTTTGATTTTGTTCACCAGGACTTGCAATTCGTGCACTTGAGGAAGTATGGGCTTGGAATCTATAAATTTAAAATCAAAGTATTTAGAAATTAAGAACTTTTTCGTACCTTCTTCTTCGGCTTTGAATTTAAACTCCAGTGAATTCCATATGTCTCTAGCGGACGGATTGTCTGTGTATAGGTCGTATAGGCGGTCAGACAGCGTGTTCAGAATATGCCCACGGCATTGGTTCTGGAATTGGTGTCAGATCGGGATCCAAGACGTAGTGAACCATGAGTGCAGTAAGCAGGAACGTAAGTGCTCAAGTGCCGTCTACAAGCCGCCACTAGCGCCTCTACGCCCACGCCCCCGGATCCGGTTCCGGAGCCGGAGCCGGTGTCGCCGGTGGCGACACCGGCGAGGGGTGTTTTGTATGAGACAAGTGACATAAGTTTTGGCACCACCACATGTGACTATGTGGCACTTTATCCTTTTTGGCTCTTTTGGAAATTACATTGTTCCAAGTGCCTTATAAATGCTATTTAATTTTACTCCTCTTCCAATGTGGGACTAAGCATTTATTATAACACCCACTTTGTCATTTTGGAACAACTTTAATGGAAATAAATTATTATTTCCAACAGTAGAAAATGAGTAGAATTTACATATTAGCATTTGGGGTAAGGTATACTTGAATGATGCATTGAAGCAGTAGAGCAACGTGAGGGGCATATCTTAGAGATGATGTTGATCTTGTGATCCTGTAACTTGACAGAAGGAATTTTAATACTATTAACAGGAAATAATTTTTTGATTGTTTCAATTGGAAATATTTTATATAGTTTATTTAAATCTAATTTGTATTGTAATATACCAATGTGAGATATATCAAGTGGTTTAACCAAAGGATAATATGCAGACTCGTTATGATTATCTATCACTATATAGGTGGGTGCAGGTTCATTTGCATTAGTCATATCATAAAATGAATTTTATTCAATAACACTACAAAAAAGATTTGAAGTTTGTGCATCAAATATTTTATTATAGAGGGAAGTTGTAAGGGTGTAATAGGTGTAGAAAATGGAAATCCATGTTCATAAAACACAACATCTCTAGAGTTAAAGAAAGTACTCATCTTCTAGAGTCATACATGCACCATCCTTTGGTGTCGTAGGGGTAGCTCACAAAGATGCACTTCCAAATTTTAGATGCAAACTTATCACCCTTATGATGTTGGTTTGGCTATAACCCAGACAACCAATAATAGAAAGATGATCAAGAGAGTGAAGTTTCCCATACAAGAGTTAATATGAAAGTTTGCATCCGAAATATTTGAAGGGGTTTGATTAATCAGGTAACATACGGCAAGATAACACTCTCCCTAAAATTTAATTGGAAAGTGAGCTTGAAACTATGAAGCACAAACAACATTAAAGACGCAGTTATACTTCCGCTTCATTCTTCCATTTTATTGTGGAGTCTTAACACATGTTGTTTCATGAATTATACCATGATCAATAAAGTATGTTTTTATGCAAATAAATTTAGTCTCATTATCACTACGTATGACTCATACTTGTACGCTAATTATCTCTAAATCATTGCTAAATACTTATGAAGATGTCTAGTGACTTTAGTTTTATCAACAAACACGGCTATAAAATACATCTAACATAACATGTTATTTATACGACTATTAAACCAATCAATGTAATAGTTCTTATTTAGGCGCCTGTTTTTGTATTTCTTTTACTAAAATACTTTTAACTATGGTCCATAGAAATAACCGTAGTGATATGTTAAAGCTTACCGGTTTTGATTCCCAACACCAACAGTTTTTCTTTTTTTTATTTATTTACAATATAGGTGTGTCACTTATAATCTTAATATTTATATTAAAAATAAAATATCGTTCTTCACAGTCTAAAGTAGCAACCATTGTAAAAAATATTTATATTTTATCATGATCGTTTTAAGCAACCATGATGAAAAGGTGTAACATATATTTAAGCAAAAGTTTGCTCTTTCAGGACAGAATGACCAACTAGTTGATGTTTGAGTAAGATAAATGCAAGGGAATAAAGCTCAGAAGTTGGTTTAAAGAAACAGCTTAAATGGATAAGCTGGTTGAAGGTTGCATTTCAGTTTTGACAGTTGTAACAGTTAGTTAGTTTGTTTTTGTTTGTTACATGTTTAGCACTATATAAGGGAATGTATTGTAGTGTGTAACAACCAATATACCATTGCGAATAAAGTTTCTCAATTCTCCTCAATTATCTCTCTCTCTCTCTCTCTCTCTCTCTCTCTCTCTCTCTCTCTCTCTCTCTCTCTCTCTCTCTCTCTCTCTCTCAATTTCATCTTCATCTTCCCCATTTTCCCTTTCCACCATTTTTATCCACCCTCCATTGTTTTGTGTTATAACATTTGGCATCAAGAGCCTTGGTTTTGATCCAATTATCCGCTGCAAACATGGCTACCGTTTCCAACGATCGAATCCCTTCCAATCTCCCAATTCTCGATTCGAAAAACTATGACAAGTGGGCAAAGCAAATGAAGGTATTGTTTGGGTATCAAGATGTTCTAGATATCATCAACAATTGTGTTACACCACTTGGGGCATAAGCTACTGCTGCTCAACAATCTACAAATCAAGAAGAGAAGAAGAAAGATTACAAAGCACTCTTCTTGATTCATTCTTGTGTCGATGCCGACAACTTCGAAAAGGTGGGTGATTGTGAATCCGCAAAACAAGCATGGGAAATTCTTCAAAAGACATATGTTGGGGCTGATAAAGCCAAAGTTGTGAGGTTACAAACTCACAAGCGCCAATTCGAGTTAATGCAAATGGAGGAGAAGGAGTCGATATGCGACTATGTGACGCGCATAACACGATTAGTGAACCAAATCAAGGCTTGTGGTGAATCCCTAGAGGAAAAGAATGTTGTGTCCAAGATCTTGCGTTCTTTAACACCAAGATTCGACAACATCGTAGTGGCTCTAGAGGAATCAAAGGATCTTTCAACATTGACCAAGAATGAGCTTCAAAGTTCCCTTGAAGCTCATGAGCAAAGAATGGATGAAAGAAGTAATGACAAGGCCAAGGCGGAAGTGGCTTTGCAAGCACGGTTCAATGACAAGAACAAGCGTCCAAAAGGGAAATGGAATCCGAGAGGGAAGCCTAACTTTGGTGGCAAGGATCCACAAAATTCAAGGGCATCATCAAGTCAAAGAGAAGAGGGCAGCTCCAAGCAAGGTGGTGGTCATGGCAACTATAGAAAGAAGATTGACAAGAGTGGTGTGAAGTGCTATAATTGTCAAAAGCTTGGGCATTTTGCAAATGAATGTGTTGCAAAACCCAAGGAAAAGCATAGTGATGAGGCAAGGGTTGAAAGGCAATATGCGGAGGAAGATGATACGCTTCTTGTGATGATCATGGAGGAGAATTATGGTGTCAAGGAGGGGCTGGACAGCAACTGCAGTAGAGGAAAGTTGCTGGCCAGCAATGACAGTTTGGTTCAAAAGTGTATCGAAAAGTGTCTGGAACGAAGCGCAATGGTATCGGTTCGAGATGGAACCCAAGCAAGTGACGAGTGGTACTTGGATTCCGGTTGCTCAACACATATTATGGGTAGAAGAAATTGGTTTGTCAAGATCAATCAAGCCACCAAGAACAAAGTGAAATTTGCCGACGATACGACTTTGGAGGCCGAAGGAGTATATGATGTTTTGATCATGAAGAGGGATGGTGGGAATTCCTTGATCAAATATGTCTTGTATATTCCTAAGATTAAGTGTAACCTCTTGAGTATTGGCCAATTGCTTGAGAAAGATTACACTATCTGGTTGGAAAACAAGATTTTGCGCGTTTTTGACCGAAATGGAGTTTTGGTCCTTAAAGCACCAATGGCTGCCAATAGAACTTTCAAGATAGCTTTGAAAGTGATGGAGCATAGGTGTTTAGCTACAGCGGCAAGTCGTGAAGAGTGGTTGTGGCATTACCGTCTTGGGCACCTCAATTTTCGAGACCTTGACATGTTGCAAAAGCACGGTATGGTGACCAGGATGCCAAAGATTATGATTCCAGCTGAGTTGTGTTATGAATGTGTTCAAGGAAAGCAACACAAGGCTGCATTTAGCAAGGATGCGGGTCATAGGATCAAGTGCCACCTTGAGGTGGTGTATTCGGATGTTTGCAGACCGATGCAAGTCAATTCGTATGGAGGAAATAGGTACTTTGTGACGCTCATTGACGATTTTAGTAGAAAGTTGTGGATTTATCTCATCAAGAGAAAGGATGAGGTATTTGATGTATTCAAACGTTTCAAATCCATGGCGGAGCGGCAATGTGGTCACAAGTTGAAAATTCTCAAGACCGATGGTGGAGGTGAGTATACCTCAAATGAGTTTGAGAATTATTGTGATGATGAGGGTATAGCGCGTGAGATTGTGCCACCTTATACGCCTCAGCAAAATGGTATTGCCGAGAGGAAAATTTGATCGATAATGAACATGGTCCGTTGTATGCTAAGAAGAAAGAACTTGCCGAAAGAATTGTGGGGTGAAGCCGTTTCAATCGCCGCCTATTTGTTGAATAGGTTCCCTACAAAGAAGCTTGACAAGGTGACACCAGAAGAGGTATGGTCTGCTCACAAACCAAGCTTAAGTCATTTGAGAGTTTTCGGTTCGATTGCATTTCGACACATTCCGGGTCAACTTCGAAGAAAGTTGGATGACAAGGGTGAGATGATGTTACTTGTTGGTTACCATCCTGTCGGAGGCTACAAATTGTTTGATGTCAGTAGCAAGAAGATTGTGATAAGTTGAGATGTCGTAATCGATGAGTTAAGGTTGTTTGATAGCAAGAAAAGTCAGATTTCAGTAGCAGAAATCGGTTTCCCAGAAACAGGAAACCGGTTTCCCCCTGTTTCTGCTGAACCTGAAACTGGGATTTTCGAAGAAGAAACCAGTTTCCCAGATAATGGAAATCGATTTCCAGCTGAAAATGCAGTTTTTCAGGAAACAACAGAGGTTATGTAGCAGCCACCTTCAATGTCCGGAAATGCCAAAAACGCAGAAAACAGCAAGAGACCAACTAGGCAAAGGGGATTGCCTCAAAGGCTCCAAGATTGTGAAGTGTTCCATGATAATGAGATCAATAAGGATGGCGATCTCATACACTTTGCACTTATGGCCGAATCCGAACCCTTGAGTACGGAGGAGGCACTAAGTGATCCAAAATGGGTATGTTCTATGAAGGAAGAACTGGGATCGATTGAGAAGAACAATACTTGGGAGTTGGTCGACTTGCCGGAAAGGAAGAAGCCAATCGGTGTGAAATGGGTCTATAAGGTGAAAGCGAATCCTAAAGGCGAGATAGTCAAGCATAAGTCTCGACTTGTGGCAAAAGGATTTTTGCAACGTGAAGGCATAGACTATGAAGAAGTATTTGCACCGGTAGCTCGAATAGAGACCATCCGGCTTGTTGTTGCTATTGGGAATAGTAACAATTGGACGCTTTATAAAATGGACATGAAATCCACCTTCTTGAATGGTCCTCTTGAAGAAGAAGTGTATGTGGGCCAGCCACCCGGTTTTGTTGTGAAGAATCAAGAGGATAAGGTCTACAAGTTAAGAAAAACACTCTATGGTTTGAAACAAGCTCCAAGAGCTTGGAACAAATGCATAGATGGGTTCTTACTACATGTTGGCTTCAAGAAGTGTGCATCCGAACATGGCATCTGTGTGAACAGGGATGCAAGCAAAGATGCAATTATTCTTTGCCTATATGTGGATGATTTGTTGATTACAGGCAGCAATGAAGCAAAGATCTCAAAGTTCAAAGGAGAGCTTATGGAAGAATTTGAGATGTGTGACCTTGGTGTGATGCAATACTTCCTTGGCATAGAGTTCCATAGATCAAAAGTAGGGTTGCTTATGCATCAAAGGAAGTATGCACTTGAGATACTAAAAAGGTGTGAAATAGAGCATTGTAATGCGACAATTACACCAATGGAAGCAAGGTTGCATCTGTCCAAGAGTGAGGATGAACAAGATGTGGATCCAACTCAATATAGGAGGTTGATTGGATCACTAAGGTACTTGTGCAATACCCGGCCAGATTTGGCGTATAGTGTCGGAATTGCAAGTAAGTTCATGGAGAGGCCTAAGGTATCATACTTGGCTGCAATCAAGAGGATCCTAAGATACATCAAAGGAACTCTTGGTTATGGAATACTCTTTCACGCAACGGATAATGGCGGTAAAAGCGAATTACTTGGTTATACCGATTCTAGTTGGTGCGGAGATAAGGATGATAGGAAGTCAACGGCCGGCTATCTCTTTATGTTCGGAGGAGCACCAATCTCTTGGTGTTCTAAAAAGGAACTGGTGGTAGCACTCTCTTCTTGCGAGGCTGGGTATGTAGTTGCGTCATTGTGTGCGCCAAACGGTGTGGCTTATGAACCTATTGAGAAAATTAGACAGCAGCTTTGAAAGTGTTGTCACATTGATGGTTGATAACATTTCATCCATCAATCTAGCCAAGAATCCCATTGAACATGGGAGAAGTAAACATATCAAAATGCGCTTTCACTACCTAAGAGATATGGTGTGTGCTGGGCAGTTGAGGTTAGCCTACTGCAGAAGTGAAGAACAAATTGCGGATTTGTTGACAAAAGCGGTTTCAAATGATGTGTTCAAGCGGCTATTGAGGAGTTTAAACATGAGAAATGTGGAGCATTTATCTTAAGGTGGTGTGTTGATGTTTGAGTAAGATAAATGCAAGGGAATAAAGCTCAGAAGCTGGTTTGAAGAAACAACTTAAATGGATAAGCTGGTTGAAGGCTGCATTTCAGTTTTGACAGTTGTAACAGTTAGTTTGTTTGTCTTTGTTTGTTACATGTTTAGAACTATATAAGGGAATGTATTGTAGTGTGTAACAACCAATATACCATTGTGAATAAAGTTTCTCAATTCTCCTCAATTATCTCTCTCTCTCTTTCTCTCAATTTCATCTTCATCTTCCCCATTTTCCCTTTCCACCATTTTATCCACCCTCCATTGTTTTGTGTTTTAACACAACTCTCTCAAAACAAAACTCTAACACTCTCTCACGTGTTTTTCTTACGCCGTGAACGGTTTATATCACTTCTTCACGAAACTTCAACATATCGTCTTCATCTCTTACGGATCAAGAAAAGGTATTACAATAAACTCATTTTTTCACTTCCTCTTCAAATTTCAGGTACGTGGGACTTTTCCATATTTTATGTTGTCGTTGGTTTTACTTTTGTTGTTATATGTTGCATGTTGTTTAAGGTATGTTCTGATGATAAAAGTAGTATGTTGTTTATGATTTAGTTTTTGTTGATATATGTTGTATGTTGTTTAAGGTACGTTGTTGTTGATCAAAGTTGTATGTTGTTGATAAAATTTGTATGTTGTTGATGATTTTGTGTTTTTTGATATATGTTGTATGTTTTTTAAGGTATGTTGTTGTTGATGATTTTGTGTTTTTTGATATATGTTGTATGTTTTTTAAGGTATGTTGTTGTTGATAAAAGTTTTATGTTGTTGATAAAAGTTTTATGTTGTTGATGATTTTGTGTTTGTTGATATATGTTGTATGTTGTTTAAGGTATTTTTTTGTTGATAAAATTTGTATAATATTGAAGATTTTGTGTTTGTTGATATATGTTGTATGTTATTTAAGGTATGTTGTTGTTGATAAAAGTTGTATGTTGTTGATAATTTAGTTTTTGTTGATATATGTTGTATTTTATTTAGGTATGTCGATGATGATATATGTTGTTTTATTGATTTTTAATGATATAATGTGTACATTGCAGTTTTCACTATGTTGAACCAACATGTTCTATAAGATGAGTTTATTCTGTCACAGGGGTCCCGGAGGGTGTTCGAGAGGAGCGGTGGCACAAGACACCAGCATTTTAGGGGCACCAATTTTTTTTGTAATATATATATATATATAAGCGCAAAATCTAATAAAAAAGTTAAGCTTACATTGAATCACATGACATATCAGTATATTATAATAATAATAATAATAATAATAATAATAATAATAATAATAATAATAATAATAATAATAATAATAATAATAATAATAATAATAATAATAAATTATTAATATATTAAAATTATTCTCATTTTCTAAATAAATAAAAAAGCATTCTCATAAATTGTGTAAAAAAAACTGCACATAAATGTGATTCAATATTAAAATTAGTGAAAATGACATTTAGACTTTTAAAATTATGGCAGAAAAAAACCCTTACACTACATGCCTCTTCCGTTCCCTTTTCTCTATCTACATTTGAGGAGATCCTTTATCGGTCAAGTGAATATATTTTTGTTATCGATCCCGTTGATTGTAGTTTTATCAATTTGTTACATTATACTATTGTACGCATGTGGTTTCGTTAGTTAGTTTGTTTCTTTATTAATTCATACTTCATATGTTGATACTTTTTGTGTTTACAGTACAGACGTGGGTTTGTTTTGGTCGTCAAGCCATCTAGTAGAGATTTAAAGCCAAGCTAACAATAAAATATCAGGTGTTATTACTTACTATGTTATTGCTATTATTTATTCATTATATTTATTGGCTTGTTGTTTGCGTTTTTTGAGTTGTTGAAATGTTGCCTAGAAAACAACTTTCCGGCCATCAAAAGCAGAAAAGAAAGAAACAAATTAAAATTGTTTTTAAATCTCAAAAGGGCGCTTTAGATAAAAAAATTCAACAAGCATTCTACAACTTATATTCAAAATCATGTGAACCCAGATAGCTTAGACTCTACAGTTGAAAATTTTAAGGATGAACATGTTAGACAAGGGCAACGATCTAAAAGGGGATTTGAATAGATCGCCAAATAAAATTTTCTTATTAAAATTTTGTTTAGAAAAATATTCTTCTATCGCAACCAAAAGCAATTCGAATTGACTATCGTCTATCCGAACCGTTATTGGTAGAATCGGATATGCGTACAAACCATAGTAAAACAAATGCTAAAGATGAGAAAAACAAACCAACAAGTTCCATGTAATATGTTTGAATATAAACCATACTAAGATAAACGATTTCCAATGGAATATAAAATCAAACTTGACACAGGAAATTTATCGAATACTTAGTGTGCAATCAATTTATCAAACACTTGGTGTGCAATACACTAAACTTAATTCTCTTTTAGTTGAAGGTTTAGCAAACCAATTGCAATGGTTTAGATTGTAATGTTTTCACAAAACAGTTTTACACACTTCAACACAATAAGAATTTTCAGCAATTTAAAATACACATTAAGTGTTATCAAAATGGAGAGAGAGAGAGAGAGAGAGAGAGAGAGAGAGAGAGAACACCAAGATTTGTTTAGGTTGTTCCCTAATTATCCTCACTATGGATACGTCTGCCCTTAATTTGAAATCAAATTGAGATATTGTAATTAACCTTTGCAATATCGGTTTACAAGAGAAGTAGTAGCAATTTAAACCTCAAACCCTATGTTTGATCTTGATCCTAGCTATGTTGCTTCCCTTGATATTAGAAATATCAAGTCACACAAGATCTCCAATATGATCCTTTGGTTACCACTACTCCTTTGACCGAATCACCATTTTTTTAAGCTTTTACTCGACTGAATCGAAATTGCAAAATCTTGCTCTAAGCCTTTTAAATGATCGTCTGATTACTGCTACTCCTTTGGAAGTGTAATACCCCAAATTTTGTCATAAGATTAGTCGTTTCATCTTGCACCCCATTTCATTTTGCATTGCGTTTAACTAGCCACCAACGGGTTACGTAGTCTATTGTCGTTGCAGGAGAATCACATCAGGTGCACTTTAACTGTTGAAGGGCGAAATGGTCATTTATCCACTGTTGGCTAACAGTTTAAGGATCATGGTCATCGTCAGAAATCCCTCGAATAATTAGGATTTCCATTTACGGGTTCCTTATTTCATTTGAGGAAGAACGGAATTTTATAGTAATTTTGACGTTGGAATCTTCGAGACACAGTAATTTATTCAAAGGCCAAGACTTTGGTGTCAGGGGATCTCTGAGATGTTGTTTTATCATATAGGGTTGATTATGTTGAGATGTCAGTGGTGTGGTTCAAAGCAGTGCGAGATTTCACTTTGTGGAATTTATTTTAACAGGCACTCAGTTTTCTGCTTCTTCTGCTATCTGCCAGTCAGTTCTTAAAGGGAAAGCAGTGGAAATTTTGATTCGGGTTTAGGGTTTAGGGTTTAGGGTTTTGGCTGAGTCGGTTTGGGACATTGGATTTAGTTAGCAGAGACACAATTGAATTTTTAGTGCGAAGTTTAGTTCTGTTTACTGTTAATCGGATTTCTCTGCTTTTTGTTGTTTTACTTCGTTCAAGGCCGGTACCGCTTCTATCACTAGGCACAACTTAATTTGGGGGAAATTTGGGCTGTTGGATCTGGTTGATGAGGTTCAATCGGAATTTATGGCGGAAACGTGATTAGTCGGACAAATTGGAAGAATTTGGAATCGTGGAAACAAAAGGATCTTCGTTTCGATGCATATTTCATATTCTCAATTAACGTCATTATATTTTTTATTAATCATATTTCATATTCTCAATTATTTGCATTACATTTTTTAATCCTATTTCCCATTTTTCAATTCTTTTTTTTTTCATCTTTTAAATTAATTTCACTACATTTTAAAATAAGTTCATTTCATTTTATTTTTAATTTTTTTCATTAAGTCCATTTTTCAACTTTATTTTCATGTTATACCTCTTTTGCTAAATTTTATTATATTTGCATATCATAAATTAATAAAAATATAAAGAAAAATAATAAAGATTTTTTATTAGAGTTAATTTCTTTACAACAAAAAAATGATAAAAAATATATAAAATTACAAAAAAATAAATAAAGAATTAAAATTACAAAAAAGAAAAACATTTAATTACATTTTGCATGAAATAAAATATTCCTAAGTTCCTAAATTTCTTTCGAGTATCCGACTTCTCTTCAGTTCGAACCTGCAAAATAACAATCAAACAGTACAATTTTATCGGTTAATTTGACACCCTCAGTGGCAGATTTCTGTCCTTATCGAAAGGCACCGAAAGATGAAGAGGAAAAGTGGTTTCGAAATAAGTTGTAGGCCAAAAGTGCTTATTTGAAAAGTCGGTTTTGAGAAAAAGTGATTTTTTTCTCAGGAAGACGGTTTGCCCCAAATGGGACCTTAACTCCAATCTTCCTGAAAGAAAAAACAATTCCAACAAAACCAACAAGGTTCAACAAGCGGAAACAGTTCAGAAACCAAGTCAGAAAACCAGTTCAGAATCCAGTTCAAAAATAGTTCTAAAAAACTGGTTTCCAAACAAACCAGTTCCGATAATTCAACGGAAAAATCCAAGCCTATTCACACAACAGCGCAACAACCCAAAACAAGAAATCCGGAAAAACTGCATCAAAGTTTCTACAGAAAAATGCAACATCACAAATCCCTAACAACTCCGAAAATGCAGCGGTAAATCCCTAGCCTTTCAGCCATTAAAAAACCCCTGAAAATCCAACAATATTTCGGCCCACAGATAAACCACAAAGAATCATATAAAATCCACCATTCATTAGGTTTTAGGGGATTGGAATAAACCTTAATAGGAAAAACGGCGCAACAGATCCTTTGGCTCAGAAAGCTCTTCGAGCTCGTCATCATCGTCAACCGTTAGGGAGATTCAGAAGTCGCAAGGACCTCATCATCATCTCCATTACCAGCGAAAGAGAAGAGGATTAGACCGAAAAACCAAACCCCAAGCATACCAATAGCGACGACACTGCAAACTCGGATTCAGGGGATCTTCCAATCGAAGATCATCATCATCATCCTCGCCGCGTAGAGTTCCCTCGAACCCAAGAAGGGTGAGCACTCTTTTCACGGGTTTTTTGTTTATGTTCTTTTCAGGTGCATGCAGGGCGGAAACGAGGAGCGATATGAGGATTCCGTGTCGTGTCGGGGAAAACGGACGAAAAAGCAAAGGAAGAAGGCAAACGGCGCCGTTCGCGAAGAAGAAGAGATTGAGAGCATCTGAAACCCCACGGGTTTCGTTATGCTTAGGCTTAAATACCTCTCCCGTTTAATTTCTGTTTGTATTTCTTTTTGTTTGTTTTTTTTTTACTTGTTTTTCTATTATTTATTTCTATTTGTTTTATTATTTAGTTAGTTTTGGGGTTTAATACTATAACGTTGTGGTTCAATTGATTAATCATTTTCCTAATAAATCTAAATCAAACAAAAAGGAAAGCATCTAAAATCAAAGTTCCGTATTCACCTTTTACGTTAAAAAGTAAACCTCACTCTTTGCATTACAAATTAAAACTTATGTTTTGCATTAAAAGTTTAAAAAAATCCCTTTGTTTGCATAAAAAATATTGAAATTCATTTTTGCATCAAAAAAAAATGTTTAAGAAAAAAATGCTTCATTTTTCTTTTACATAAAAATTTTAATTAAAAAGATTTTTTTTTTTTTTGCATTAAATTTAAGGTTCACGTTTTACATTAAACATTAAAATATTGTTTAGCTTTTAACACTTAAAAGTCTTTTTTTAGCATAAAAATTAAAGTCATTTTTTTTTCTAGCATAAAAATTAAAGTCTTTTTTTGTTATCATAATATGAAGGTCATTTTTTTAGCATTTTAACAATTAAAGTTTTTAGCAGAAAAAATAAGCTCACAAATTTATTGAGCCAATTTTCTTAATTTCAAACATTAACCCTTTTTTTAAGGAAAAAACAATGTTGAGGTTTGTTAAATAAAATAATAACTACATTCTGATGTTGCGCCATTGGCCGTCTTCGTTGTACTGTTGACGTCGTTTCATTTTCGTCTAATCCTCGTTAATTTGTTTATTTCAATTCGTTATTATTTCATTTGGTCGTTTTTGTTCCATGGATGTAATTTACGCGAGGCCATGGTCGCGGTTTATTTTATTTCGTTTTTTTTTTTTTGGAACTTGTAATTTACGCGAGGGATCGTCGCAACGTTTTCCGCTTTACTGCTTTCTTTATTTCCGCACTTTAATTTCTGCCATATAATATTTTGTCTCATTACCTGTTTTTACCGTCCTAACCCTCGACCGTTTCAAAACCCTAATAGCCTAGGCGTCCCGCCGCGGACGAAAATACCCTTTACCCTAGCGTTAGGTCAAAGAGTCGCTGTACTCTGTTTTAGGGTTTTCCGCCGTGGGATCCCTAATTAAGCCCTAATTTCAATTCAACATTTCAACGTAGAAATAGGAGTTTTGAGACTCCGCGTAAGCGTGTCCTTAAGATACGCTTATTCCCCTTGAAACCTTGACCACAGTCAAGACGTTTCTAACCTCCCTTTCGAGGGGAACTACGATTACTCTGATTCTATTTCCTATCTAGGATACGTAGGCACAAGATGCGACGTCTTGCCGAGTAAACTTAGGATTAACCCTTAGGTCTTTAGGTCACTTTATCCTTTAGCTCAGGATATATTCAAACAGATAATAAAAGAAAAAACATACAATAAACGAAAGGTTCCTGTAGAGTACTACAGAGGTTTAGGGTGCTAGTACCTTCCCTAAATTTAACCAACCCCTTACCTAGGTCTCTCCCCGCATTGTGTTTACGATGCAAAAATAGGTTTTCCCTCTTTTGACATTTCCCTTCGGATAAATCAAAGAGCGGTTGTGAATCAAGAATTGTGATTCAAACTAATTAATAGTTTGATATCCTATTTCCACCACAACAGGAAGAATCCTCGTTCTTCAAAGCTTTCACTCGGTTGAATCCAAATGCAAAGACTTATGCAAAAACCTCCAAATTAACCCTTAATCTTGGAGTTAAAACCCTAAAGGTTTTATCTTTGAAACCCCCAAAGAAAACCTCAACTCAATTTGATTACATAAACCTAAATTAGACCTTATCAATCTTGTCTTGATAACAAACAACAAAAATGATTATGTGTAGTTATTGAATGCATGCGAAGAAAGGTTGAAGATGATGAGAATTATTTGTATATTTTCAGGTTTCAATGCATAGAAATAATGCATGAATGTGTATTTATATGTATGATTGTGTGTAGAAAAGAAATTAGCAAAACATATTTTTAGCCAAAATGAAAATTGAGAAACTTTGTACAAAATGTATTGACTCTAAACTGAAATGAGTCAATAGATAAGTTGAATGAGTCAATACGAAGCCAAACATAGTCGATACGTGAAGGCAATAACAAATTTGTTAAGAAAATGTTTTAGAAGGAGTCGACTCCAAACACAGGGGAGTCGACTCATTAGCTTAATGTATAAACCTAATGCAATGGTAATTCCTTGAAAACACCTTACATATGTAGTTGAATCCAACTTTAAATGAGTCGACCCATTCACAAGATGTATCGACTCATCTTGCCTGTGTATTGATATATTAGAGGCAGATTCAAATCCTTTGAAATTCAACTCAGTATATATCCATACATATCAAAGATGTATCGACCCATCCACATCTTTTCCATGAAAAAAGCATATTTTTAGCATGTGATGGTATATGTAATCTAATTTTACATGTTCTATGATGATAATGATGCACATCTAGACAAATACTATAAGGTCCAACATACACAGAGATCTAAACTTCCTTGTTTTGACATCATTCAAAATATATTTAAGAGTATATTGCACTCACATAACAATAAAACATAAATAATGAAGAAGATATTATTTTGAATTTAGATAATAATGAAAAGGAGAATATCATTTCTTTTGCTAATGAACAACCTAATGAGCCTATTCCATTAGATATTTATGATCCAAGAACATGGAATAATCTTAAAGTGATTTAAGGGATGAATTACTAAAAAAAAAATGGTCCTAAAAGAGATGTGTTAATTGTGAATGGTCCTAAAGATACACTTAGTAGGAACTTTTCATACTTACATTAAATTCATTATTATGCTAATAGAGAAAACAAAGATAGGAGTTAACAACGTATTTACATTATATTCTCTCATTCCAAAAAGTGTTGGAAAATTTTAAGAGATAATATCAAAGACTTAACTCTCAAACCATTGTCACAAACACGTTAGGAAAGCCACGTGAATAGTATAAATATAATTAAAACTCAAGCTTCAGACATAAGAGAAGCTTTACTTCAACTAGCTGGACAAGATAATGATCCAAAGATTAAGAGCGAAACTGAATATTTAGCATGTCATGGGATTGGGAACTTTGAGTTTTTACTAGCTATGAATATCTGGTTTGAGCTGTTATTTGTTGTTAATAAAATTAGCAAAAGTTTACAACAACAAAAAGACATGTGAATTGATGTAGCTATACAGTTAGTAAAAGGTTTGATTACTCACTTGAAAAAATATAGAGAATCTGGTTTTGCAAAGACTATTGCTAATGCTGAAATAATTGCAAATGAAATGGACATTGAATGTGTATTTACTCAAAAACGTAAAATTCGTAGAAAGAAACACTATGAAGAAAATCCATATGAATGCACATAATCAAATCTTGAGTCTGTTGAGGAGGCTTTTAGGATTCATTACTTTTTTATACATTGTAGATCAAGCAATTGGCTCACTTAATAGAATATTTGAGCAATATAGCACATATGAGAATATTTTTGGATTTTTGTTTAATATTGAAAGACTTAAGTCATTTTCTGATGAGAACTTGAAATTGTCTTACAAAAATCTTGAAACTTATTTGAAGCATGGCAATTCTTATGATCTTGATGGTGAAATTTTATATGAAGAATTAAAAGTCATCAGAGAGATTTTACCAGTTGAATCAAAATCTAGTTTTATGATATTGAGTTCTCTTAAGACATTCAATTGTTTTCCTAATGCATGCTTATAGAATAATATTAATTATTCTTGTTACTGTTACATCAGCTGAGAGGAGTTTTTCAAAATTAAAATTGCTAAAATCTTATTTGCAGTTGGCAATGTCGTAGATTAGATTAAATAGTCTTACTTTGATTTCAATTGGAGATGATTTTTTAAAGAATCTTGATTTTGATCAGATTATTAGTGATTTTGAAGCAAAAAATGTTGGGAGGATGATATTCAAAGATTAATAGCCGGAGGTTGCAGCTAGTGTGGGAATCGGAATGCTACTGATACATGTTCAGATTGATAGATACATTATAACTACTTTTGTGATAATTTTATTGTAGTTTTGATTTGGTGTAAACTTTTCAATATTAATATAATTTTTTAAACTTTTTTAAAATTATATATTTATAATTATATGACTTTTAAATTTGGTAAAAAAAATTATGAATTAAGAAAAGGGCCCCAAATTCATAATTTCGACAGGGCACTCAAAATCTCGGAGACGACTCTGTTATGTCATATGTGGTTTGAGTGTTTTACCAACTCGTAACTAACTAAATAAACTTTATAATTGAATTATAATTTTATAATATTCAAAATTAAGTTATTTTAGAAAACAACTTACATTGATCAATGCTTTTCGAGCTTTCTTCTTTGCATTCTACATATCTCCTTCTTTGAGAGTTAGAATTTGGTTTAATGCTTGTAGTTAACACTTGCTTCTTTATTAGTTCAATTAAATAGTAGAGAATGAAGTGTTGGTTGAAGAGTCACAAGTATTTAACCTAATTCTAACACTAAAAAAGTGAGATACAGAGAATGAATGGAAGAAAGTTAGGAAGACATTAATCATTATAACTTGTTATTCTAATATAACTTAAGTTGTCAAATTATTAATTTCTATACCAGATTGAAATGTTATATGTTTAGTGAGTATTTGATAAAATAAAAATTCCACATTGTTATAATAAACTCAAATGAGCATATCACCACGGTTGAAAGATACAACCATAGTGAAAAGTTGTGCATCGAATCTTTCACTAAGGTTGGAAAGAACAATCATGGTGAAAAGTTGAGAAAACAACCAAAATAGTGGTCTGGAAATCGAACCCCTAACCTCTACATTTTACTATGATTATCATAAGAAACAGTAGTGATACGTAAAACGCTACTGTATTTTTACCACGGGTTACAGTCAGTGATGGTAAAGAGCATGTTTATTATCACATTCTACATTATCAGAGTCCTCCACCCATGATAATATCCTTCTTTCAACCGGAATTAAATATCCTTTTAGTAATAGTGAAAAATATAAATCCACAATGCTCTTAAGTAGTCATAAAAAATAGTCAAAACAAATATGTACCACCACATAAAGTCTGGTTATGGTAAGGTCTTATAAATCACAATGAATTTAATGAAATGCAATTGTTGTTTTATTTTCACTAACGAGAAATTTTTCACCTGCTCTAAGACATATGCCACAAGTCTAAGTATATAAAATATTATTCCAATGCCTAATATTTTGAAGCATTTTAAAAGCTTTTAAAGATGCATGTCCTAGTATTTTATGCAACAAATTAAGCAAAAAAGAAAACCTTTATTAGTCTTTACTTCACCTACCGTGAGCATTCCTTTAACATATTATAGTATTTCTCTTTTTCCACCATCTCCAATCAACATCCTCGAGATAGGGTCCTATAGAATACAAAATTTATTAATAAATTGGAATACGTAATAGATATCTTTAAATAATTGAGATATTAAAATTAGATTGCATTGCAAATATGACATGTATAAAACATTTATTAGTTGCAACCTTTTATTAAGCATCACATTTTTTCTTTAGTGGCCACTATTTATTCATCAATTGGGAGTCCAACATGACACTCGAAGATATTGCGTACATTTGTGAGACAATTCAGTTGAAATTATTAGTTGAAAGTGGATATTCATCCAAGTCTCACATAAAATAGAAGAAAAAATATATATGTTGTGAATTGATGTCGTCAATAACATAACAAAGTTATGAGAAAAAGATTAATTTTCTAGAACAAATACAAGAAACTTTATTAGGTTTCACAAAGAAAAAGAGAAGAAGAAAGAAGAATAGATAAATGGTTAAATCTATTTTACTAGTCACTTTCTCAATAAGGGTTCAAATATTACAAGTGAATACCAATAATTAACCTCTCTCAATAACTTGAGAGAAATAGTCTATTTGTTGACTATTAGGCTAACTTAGATTACAAGCTAAATTAACAATTGGGTTTACAAGTAAGGCCCAATTCGACATGTTAACAATTCTAGCATTTCGACTACTGTATGCTTGAGCATACTTTGACTACAACATACAAGATCAGTATCTTAAAAGACTTCGACTTCATACTAAACCTTCCTTCGGACCATGAAGTTATCCTTGTCGACACTAGAGTTCGATCCAAAATATCACAAATCTCTACCTTGGAACAATCTCTACACACAAAAAAAGGGAACAAACAAAGCTTTTATCATGCAGCTTTATCAATTGCATGCAGTCGAAAAACTTGCTACTTGGTAATGTCTTGGTGATCATATCAGCAGCATTGTCATCAGTCGAAACATTCAACACTTGGGCTTCTCCACGCTTTATTATATCTCTGAAGAAGTGCAACCTCATATCGATGTGCTTGGTTGGCTCATGATAGTTTGCATTCTTTGACAGGTGCATTGCACTTTGACTATCACATTTAACAGTGATAACTCGACCTTGAAGTTTCAGCTCCTTAGAAAAACCTTCAAGTCACAATGCTTCTTTCACAATTTTAGTGAGGGAAACGTATTATGCTTTAATGGTTGATAAGGCAACAACCTTCTGAAGTGTCGCTTTCCAACTGATTGTTATACTGAACATAGTGAACACGTATTCGGAAAAAGATTTTTTGGAATCCATACAACCTGCATAATCAGAGTCGATAAATCCTTCGATTTCGACTTTGATATCATCACCACAGGCTTCACCATAAATCATGACTCTTCTCAGAGACCTATTGATGTACCTAAGAATCCACTTTAATGTTTGTCAGTGCGCCTTCTTAGGATTGATCATATACCTGCTTACAAGGCTCATTCCATACGTTATGTCTGGCCTCGTACAGACCATAGAATACATCAAAGGACCTACTATACTAGCATATGGGATGTTATTTACATAGGCTCTTCAGTACTAGGAATTTGAGTCGTACTCAGCTTGTACTGAGAATTAGTCAGTGTTAGAACAAGCTTTGAATTCGACATACCAAACTTGTTGAGAATCTTCTTCAGGTATGTCTTTTGAGATAAGCATAATCTCGACTGCTTTCTATCTCTCCGGATGTCAATCCCAAGAATTTTGGAGGCAGCTCCCAAATCTTTCATGTCGAACTCCTTATCGATTTCAGCCTTTACCTTCATAACATCTTCAACATTGTTGCTGCTATGAGGATGTCATCCACATAAAGAAACAAATAACAAGTGAATTTCTAGGTCGAAATATGAAGTAAACACAATGGTCGAACTGGCTCCTAGTGAAATCAATGTGTGCCATGAACTTATCGAATCTCCTATTCCATTGTCGAGGAGATTGTTTCAGGCCATACAAATACCTATTCAGCTTGCACACATAATCTTCCTTTCCCTTTTCTACATACCCTTCAGGTTGCCTCATCAGGATCATTTCATCTAGATCACCATACAGGAAGGTTGTCTTCACATCCATTTGTTCAAGTTCTAGGTCGAACTTCACCATCATGGCTAACAATATTCTAATGGATTTATGTTTTACAACAGGTGAGGACACATCATTGAAGTTGACACCTTCTTTCTGAGTGAACCATCTAGCAATCAACCTTGCCTTAAAAAAGCGCTTCGACATTACTCATTATATTCCTTCCTTAACCTTAAAAATTCACTTACAACTGACTAACTTGGCTCCCGCAAGTTTCTCAATTAGCTCCCAAGTATTATTATCATGAAGAGATTTCATCTCATCATCCATGGATTTCATACATTGATCCTTGTCTCGACTCCTCATAACTTCCTTATAATCTCTAGTTTCTTCATAATGGATCTCACTTACAGAAATTAAGGCATAAGTTATAAGATCTGCATAACTAAGTCTCTGAGGTGGCTTGATGACTATTTTCTACCTATCTTTTGCCAGCAGGTAGTCATTATCAGTCTCTTCATCTTCGAAAGCAGCTTCTGCTTCTTCTTCAACTTCATATGAGTCATACAATTCAGCATCACTATGATCCATCTCAACAGGAATCTCTCCATGTTCTAGCTCTTATTCAAAAATCTTATAACTTTGACCAATGTTATCAGTTTTCTTAAAATCCATTTCAGCTTTATTAAAAACTACATCGCAACTTGTGATACACCTTTTGTGACTTGGCTCTAGGCACCATAGCCTATAAGCTTTGACTCCTTCAGGGTATCCAAGGAACATACATTTCAGAGCTCTAGGTTCGACCTTGTCTTGTTTAATATTAGCATAGGCTAAGTAGCCAAATACTCTAAGTCTGTCGAGACTAGGTGGATGTCCCGACCAGACTTCTTCAGGTGTCTTCATTCCCAAGGAAGTTGAGGGACACCTATTTATCAGGTAAGTTGCAGTAACAACAGCTTCTGCCCAAAACACCTTCTTCAATCCTGCACTTACCAACATGCACCTCACCTTTTCTAAAATGGTTCGATTAAACCTTCTAGGCAGACCATTTTGTTGGGGAGTCCCTGCAATAGTTTTGTGCCTTGCATTACCAGACGCAACATAAGAACGCTTCATTGCAAAATTCAAGACCATTGTCGGTCCTCAACCTCTTAACCTTCTTGCCAGTTTGGTTTTCGACCAGATTCTTCCATCTTTTGAAATTTTCAAAAGTTTCATCTTTAGTCTTCTGAATGAATATCATAACTTTCTAGAGTAATCATCAATTATGGATAGAAAATACTTCGCACCTGATTGTGAAGGATTCCTTATGGACCCCCATAAATCAGCATGAATGTAATCATGGGATCCATGTGTTCTTTGTTTATCTTTGTTAAACTTCATTCTATAGGATTTACCAAATACACAAGGTTCAAAAAACTCTAGTTTTTCGACCTTGTCACCACCCAGCAGATTTTGTTTCGACAATTCGAACAAGCCTCTTTCACTGATATGGCCAAGTCTCTTGTGCCATAGCTTAGTCTTCGACACAGATTTCATGGATGCCACGTCTATTGAACCACTTACAACCTCAACCTCAAGGATATACAAGCCTTGTCACCACCCAGCAGATTTTGTTTCGACAATTCGACCAAGCCTCTTTCACTGATATGGCCAAGTCTCTTGTGCCATAGCTTAGTCTTCGACACAGATTTCATGGATGCCACGTCTATTGAACCACTTACAACCTCAACCTCAAGGATATACAAGCCTTGTTTCTTCACACCTCTCAATACTTCCTTCGACCCCTTCATTGCTCTTAGGATGCTTTGCTCTCCTTTGAAAACATATCCTTTCTATTCGATTTCATCAAGAGAAATCAAATTCCTCTTAAGATCAGGTACACATCTAACATCAGTCAATATCCTTATTGACTCATCATGGAGCATGAATCTCACATATCCAATATCTGCAATTTTGCCAGCTTTGTTGTTTCCCAACAATACTGAACCACCATCTTGATCACATAATTCCTCAAACAAATCTTTATTTGGAGTCATGTACCAAGTACACACTGAATCCATAATCCAATCCTTGCTAGATTCGCTGCTTGAAACCACCAGGACATCAGATGATTCATAACCATCTTGCATAATGACAGCATTACCATTATCCTTTCTATCATGATTGTTTAGTCGACCAGGGCATATTTTTCTTATACGACCCTCCTTCTTACAATGATAACACTTAATAGTTTAAGCATTACCACAATAAGAATTATGTAGAACTTTACCCTTCTTCTTTTCAAACCTACCATATTTCTTCAAGAATTTCCCCTTAACGAACAAACCTTCACCAACAGAAGATGGATAGTGCTTCTTTCATTCATTCAAATCCTTAGAGTACAAGGCAGATTGAACATCTTCAAAGTTTAATGACTATCTTCCATACAAGAGAGCCTCTTTGAAGTGAGTATGAGACTTAGGTAAAGAGCACAACAACAACAACGCTTAATCTTCATCATCAATCTTGACCTCGATATTTTCAAGATCAAGAATTAACTTGTCGAACATATCCAACTACTCAGCCAGGACTTTGTCTTCACTCATCTTAAATGAATAAAAAGTTTGCTTTAGGTAGATACGATTAACCAACGATCTCGTCATGTACAAACCTTCAAGTTTCGTCCATACAGCCGCTGTAGTTTTCTCCTTTGAAACCTGCCGGAGAAACTTATCACTAAGGCTCAATACAATGTCATTATGGGCTTTTTTGGCCATCGTTGACTTCTCCTTCTCCGTTAGGGAAACATCTATCTTCTCTGATTCTTACAATGCTTCTAACAAACCTTGTTGAACAAGAATGACTTGCATCTTCAAGCGCCACAAACAAAAATCATTCACACCAGTGAATTTCTCAATCTCATAGTTTGTTGATGATATCTTCTGCTCTACGCTCACTGCACCAGTTTGTTGTAAATTGATATTGTCAATAATAGAACAAAGTTATGAGAAAAAGATTGAGTTTCTTGAACAAACACAAGAAACCCTATTAGGTTTCACAAAGAAAAAAAAAAGAAGAAAAAAGAATAGAGAATTGGTTAAATTTGTTTTACTATTCACTTTCTCAATAAGGGTTCAAAGATTACAAGTGAATATCAACAATTAACTTCTCTCAACAACCTGAGATAACCAGTTTATTTATAAACTACTAAGTTAACTTAACAATTGAGCTTACAAGCAAGGCCCAATTCGACATGCTAAGAATCCTAGCATTTTGACTACTACATGCTTGAGCATACTTCGACTACAAAATACAAGATAAGTATGTGAACAGATTTCGATTTCATATTAAACCTTCTGTCGGACCATGAAGCTTCCTTTGTCGACACTAGAGTTCGATCCAAAATACCACAATATAAGTAGAGTGTTAATACAAATATAGAGAGTTAGTTTGAGTTTTTTTACCACAACAACTCTAACCTTATGCATGTAATGGGTTTGCAATTTTTCCATTCAAAGATTGTAGTAGAGAATGTTTGCAATTTTTCTGTATAAAAATTATAGTTAAGAAGGCTTGGAATTTTTCCATACAAAAATTGTAGTTTGGAAGGTTTGTAATTTTTCCATACAAAAATTATAGTTTGGAAGGTTTGCAATTTTCTCCTTATAAAAATTGCAATTATATGAAAGGTTTGTAATTATGTACTTGTAAAAACTACGAGTTTAATAATAAACTATTTGTGTTAATATATTATGAATGTAAGTATGAAAGTACCGAATCACAATAAATTTGTGAGTTTTATTTTTGAATTTTTTTTATTTTATCATTTTTGTATGTGTGTTTCCGTGTGTGAAGAGATTTGTTTTTAATAATTTATCAACAACTGGTATTAAAGCTAAGGTTTTAATTAAGGGAAAAATAAAATAATTTAAGGTTCCAATCAATAGAAGAAAAAAGGGATCAAATGTTTTGATCAAGGGAGGAAATAAATAAGACAAAAAATATTGAATAATAAATATTTTACAAATTTGACTGACCATTATAATGATCTTAAGCTTTTTGAAGATGAATTTGATTGGCAAGTGAAGAAATTTGAGACTTTAGATGAAAGGAGGATATGAAAGGTCAAAGTGAATATTCATCAAAGTCTCACATCAAATATAAGGAATAAAAAATCAGTAGAGTATTAATATAAATATAGTAGAGTATTAATATAAATATAGAAAGTTAGTTTGAGTTTTCTTCACTACTAAAACTCTATCCTTATGAGTGTAATGGATTGCAATTATATGTAAGGATTTGTAATTTTGTTCTTGTAAAAATTATAAGTTGAATAATAAAATATTTTGGTTGAGATATTGTGGATGTATGCATGAAATTATTAAATCACAATAAATTTGTGAGTTGTATTTTTGAAATTTTGCTTTTTGACTTTTTTTTTTATGTGCTTGCTTTCATGTGCGAAGAGATTTGTTTTTTATGCTTTCCCAACTACAGATACCACTGCTATCAAAGTAACAACACAAATGGGAAAAGAAAAAAAAAACACCACATAATCACACAAAACTTTAAGGAATTAGATTTATGGGTCATTTCACTTATAAAATTTTCAACCACAATTTTTTCAAGTAATGTGAGTATTTTATATCAAACATGTATCACAATAATTTATCCTTTAAGTGTGAGTTCATCTACTTATATTCCTTCTTAAGTAGAATCTATTTCAACCACGTATAGTTTTACCAGTGTTGACACCTTTACCACGTCAGAAGCACTTCAACAAGACATATTATCTCTCACCACACCTTGTCAAGAAGACTTTTGATACAATAAGGTGGTCTATTAGTTGAATCATTGACTTTGATACTACTGATGGGTAAAGAGCAACCACACAGGTGTGTGTGTGTGTGAGAGAGAGAATATATTCATCCAAAGTATTAAGGCATTAGATATATGGATCATCTCACTTATAATATGGTCAATCTCTAATTTTAGCAAAAAGTGTGGGACTTCTAACTCATAATTGCATACAAAAAACATGTCGTATGATGTGGGATCTCTGTTTCGATAATCTAGGGAAAACCACTTACCATTGAGCTTCTCTTTTGCACCTAGCTCCACATTGTTCAAAATATTGAGTAGTGTTTGCAATTAGTCATTGATAAAGTTGATATTAGCACTTGAAACTTCAGAAGTCATACCTTCTGTAGATCCATCTGCTTGTGCTACATGAGCCTTAGCAGCAGGTCCACACTTTTTGTTGTTTGACATATTTGAATCCTATGACTGGTCCACATCATTGATTTCCCCACCAAGTAGGGTATTCTAAGACTAAACAATAATTGCTTGAGTCATGCCCATTTTGATTACAGTTAGTGCACAATCCTCCTTTTTCTTTACATTTGAAGTTGGATTGCACTACAAATGCCATCACTTTATTGTGTTCTTCTGCCACATGAGTCGTTGTGCGCAACCGTTCTTTTTGGACTAGTGTCATATATGCTTTGTTAGTATAGAAAGAGGATTATGCGCAAGAGTATTGGATCAGACTGCCCCATATATATTATTATCTAATCCCATGAGAAATTGATGAAGTTTCTCTTCCTCGTGCTTCTTTCTCAACGTGAGCTGATAGCCAGTACACTCAATTTTATTCTGTAAATAGTCTAGTTATCAGAACTTCAACTCTTAAAAATTAAGAAATAGAATCAGACATATAACCTTGTGTATCCCACCTATATTGCCTATAAAAGATGCAGAAAAGCTTAAAATACGAATACACAAGAAACAACTTCACTCACATAGAACAATTGACATGATTAAATGAGTAAATGATGAATTATAGAGCAGAGTTGAAACTAATGTAGACCTTTCATAGTACCAAAAATGGATAATAAAAGAAAGAGCTATCAACCACTGAGGTCAGAGGTGCCCAGGTTTAAAACTTAGACCAATTGAGCAACTGTCATCAACAAGCACCATAACCAGATCCATTCTTCCATAACCTAAAAATGAACAATACACACATTGTTGATTATTTCAAATGGTATTCTTAACTTGCTATCATTACACTGTATGTTTCAGGAACCCTAAAATCATTATAGAAAAAATAGAACAGGAACCCTAAAATCATTATATTCATAGCTGAACACAAAAACAACAGAAACATCTTTAAATCATTATATTCATACCTTATGTATGTTCCGTAAATCTCAATAAAAAAATTTAGTTTAGGTTATGAAGTTAAGAAAAGGAAATGAAGTTAAGAAAATCTTGAATATCATTGGGGTTTTGAAGTTTCAAGGTAAGGATTTGAGTTTTGAAGAAAGATTTTTGGACTTGTTTTGAAGTTAAGAAAATCTTGAATATCATTGGGGTTTTGAAGGATTTGAGTTTTAAAAAATATTAATTTAGACTTGTTTAATTTTATAAAAGTCTATTTTTAAAACATGCACTTTAGGTATATTTATCTATTTTTTAGTTAAAAAAATTTAAAACACACTTTTATAAAAATAAATAAATGTATTATATCAAACTCCAGTAAAATTTGCTATAATATATTCATTTGTTTTTATAAATATTTGTTTTAATAACATGCCCCTTAAAATGTATTTAAGAAAATTTTAATTACAATTTGTTAAAAAATACAAAATATATATATATATATATATATATATATATATATATATATATATATATATATATATATATATATATATATATATATATATATATATATATATATATATATATATATATATATTTGGACAGCAACCACTACGAGTACGCTTAGTCAAGTAGGGCCATTTTAGATTCTCTCTGCTTTGTTTTTTTAACACTTTCCGTTTTGCGACTAAATTTTTATTTATTTAATTGGTTGATATTATTTTAAATATTTTATTCCCAAATAATTGGTAGGACCTATGTTTTTAAAAAAGAAATCGCAAGATCTTGTTAGATGCAACCATAAAGGAAATATTATTATTAATTTTATTTTCTGATCGTGCAGAGACAAATAACAGTATAAAAAAGAGAGCTTGCCCGTGATAATGAATAGGTGTTTATTGATTTAGAGTTTGTTTAGTATGTAGAATACGATAAAAACGTGAAATAATATAGATACAAATTAAGATAACAATATAATATAGTAATTAGACATGATAAAATTTATTCTATAATATGTTTGATTAACATAGAATATTTTATATATATATATATATATATATATATATATATATATATATATATATATATATATATATATATATATATATATATATATATATATATATATATATATATATATATATATATATATATATATATATATATATATATATATATATATATATATATATATATATATATATATATATAAAAGAATAAAAATTAAAAAGTAATTTTTTAACTTATTCTACGTTATAATCTTTAAATTAAATCTAATTTAATGATTATTTAATAATAAAACTAATTTAACTATTAAATTCAATTTAATTCAAAAGGTAAAGTTAAGAGTAAGTTCAAAAGAGTAAGTTAATCATATATATATATATATATATATATATATATATATATATATATATATATATATATATATATATATATATATATATATATATATATATATATATATATATATATATATATATATATATATATATATATATATATATATATATATATATATATATATATATATATATATATATATATATATATATATATATATATATAATATAACTAAAATAATTTCAAAATATTTTGTAAATTATTTTAAAATTTATCAATTGATAAAAAAAAAATTATATAATTTAAAAAAAGAATTCATTGACACTACTCACTAAATAATTTTAAGTTTTTTTAAAAAGATTATGAATTGTATCATATGTGTTAGATAAGCAAACTAAAAGTACGCGCGCGCGCGCGTGTATATATATATATATATATATATATATATATATATATATATATATATATATATATATATATATATATATATATATATATATATATATATATATATATATATATATATATATATATATATATATATATATATATATATATATATATATATATATATATATATATATATATATATATATATATATATATATATATATATATATATATATATATATATATATATATATATATATATATATATATATATATATATATATATATATATATATATATATATATATATATATATATATATATATATATATATATATATATATATATATATATATATATATATATATATATATAATATAAATGACAAAACTATCCTTATAAAAAAATTATTTAATTTGATAAAAAAAATAAAATTAATATTCATATATTAAAATTTTACTAACTATTTTATTTTTAATACTTTCAATTTATTAGTACGTTTTAATTTTTTACATTATATAAAGTTATAAAATTTTACTTATGACAAAATCATATATTTTTTTTTAAAATTTATTGAAGAAGTTTATGTTGCACAACCAGTTGAGTTTGTGAAACAAGGTTAAGAGAGAAAAGTATACAGGCTGCATAAAGTCCTGTATGGACTCAAACAAGCTTCAAGAGCATGAAATAAGTAGATAGTTTTCTAAGGAAGAAGGAATTTGTGAAGTGAACAACTGAACGCAGAGTTTATGTAAAAAGAAGCAAGAGTGAGTTGCTTATGTTTTATCTCTTTGTCAATGACCTATTGAGAACAGGTAGTTGCAAGAAAGTGATCAAAGAATTTTAAGGTGATCTTAGCAAGGAGTTTGAAATGTATGATTTGGGTAACATTTATTACTTCTTTGGTATCAAATTCTACAATATAGGTTTGATGATGCATCAAAGAAGATATGCAAGTGAAATACTCAAAAGATTTGAGATGGAAGACTGCAATGCGACTTCGACACCTGCAAAACCAAGACTGCATTTGTCAAAAGAATCAGATGAAGATGATGTCGACCCAACACAATATATAAGACTTATTGGGTCATTAAGATACATTTGCCACACAAGGTCTAATCTAGCATACAGTGTAGGTATGGTGAGTAGATTCATGCAGAAGGCAAATGTAACTCGCTTAGCAGCAACGAAAAGGATACTGAGGTATCTGAAAGAAACTCTCGACCATGGTATTTTGTTTCCTACAATTGATGAAGGAAAATAATGCAAGCTAGTGGGTTACACCGACTTAAGTTGGTGTAATGATGCTAAGGATTGAAAATCTATAGTTGGTTATATGTTTATGCTAGGTGGTGCACTAGTTGCTTGGAGTTCAAGAAGAAATCAGTAGTGACATTATCATCATGTGAAGTAGAGTATGTAGTTGTTTCTCTCTGTGCATGTCAAGCAACATGGATGGTGAACCTGGTCGAAGAGATTACAGCGAAGAGTCCAATAACACATGGACGAAGCAAGCACTCCGAAATAAGGTCCCACTATCTTCGAGAGCAGGTAGCAAAAGGGAAGATAAACTTGGAACACTGCAGAACTGAAAACCAGATTGCAGATTTCATGACGAAATGAGTGCAAGTCAAAATGTTCAAGAAGTTAAGGTATATGATGAATATAGATAGCTTAGACACAATGAATTATGTGGTGTGTTGAGAATGTAATTATTTGTGTCGAAATAGGTTGCTCGTAAAAAAACAAGGTAGTGTCGAAATAATCTAATGTGTCTGAGTTGTGTAGCTGTCGAAGTATTGAAGGAGTTATCTCGACATGGATTTCGACTTAGGCCTAATTTTATAGTGTTAGTAGAATAAGGTATTTTAGGTTTTGCTTAGGGAGCAAAAAAATCCAAAATCTATAAATAGGGAGTAACCCTTATTATTGTATAACAATTTGTAGTTGCAAAGAATAATATTCAGTTTTGAATAGCAGAGAGAAACTCTGCAGAAACTCTCTTCTTTTATATTTGGTTCAAACCCTACTTCCCTTTTCTTCCAAATTCAATTTTTCTTTCTTCTTCCATTAACAATTATTGTGCATAATCATTCTTGCAATCAAGGTGTGATTGATTCACTCGATTGATGAGTGAAGAACAAGAGAGGAATTTGATCAGTTGATTGAAATTTATTCATCAAGATTTGTTCAAATTTTTCCAAGATTGGGTTAATTCCAACACTTTAAAGTTGAATTATTCATATAACTCTCACCTAGATGTCTAGGTAACATTGAAACAATTGTGCAAATGAACTAATAATCACATTTCTAGTATCACACTTCTTATTTTCGTATAATATATTTTTATTTTTTTATATTTTTTATATTTTTATTATTATTTTTCTATTTTATTATATATGTTAATATTAAATTTTTATTTATATTATATAAGTGATCGTCTATTTCTTAACTCAACAAGAATATCCTTTAATTTTTTATATGTTATTATAAACTTAAAATAACATGATAAATTATAATTTATCAATAATTTTTTTATCAAAATTTGTGGTAAACAAATACGCTATTAAAATAAACACATTAGAGAAAACAGAATGTGATATTTAAAACCTTATTTGTTATGTTTTTGAAAGATAAAATCATTAATATAGTGTAAAATAAAATAAAATACAAAATATAGTAATTTGGTTCGAATACCATGTAATTGTTTTTAATTGTGAGTAAAAATTTCCCTAAACAGGAATATGGTTCTCTTAAACAGACTTGTCTTTTTGGGGATGATGCTTTAGGAGAGATAACTCATTTATGTGGATGCCCAATGTTTTCTTGTCCAGTCTTGCTCGCACCCCTGAGGAGGTTGGTATTACTATTTTGATGTCGAGTATGTTATTCGTTTAAAATCTCTCTGAGGCAGAGAAAATGAAGCTTGTTTCTGAGATCACCCACATCATGTATCAGGTCGTTTCCTTGTTTTCTCTTGTCAGTGCCGACAGAGGAGACATCTTGGGTGTTGGAAATTCCTCCAAGAAAAACCTCATTTGAAAAAGGAAGTGCAAAGATATGGAGTGAAAATTCCTCACCATTTAAAAGGATTTGGATGAGTTGTAGAAGAAGACCAAGCTTGTTGACTATTTGCAAGAGAATGCGAAGACTCACAACTTTCCATATACTATGGATGCCCTGGTAGTTAAGCTGGAGGATGCTCTTAAGGAAGAGGAGAAACGGTGTCATGATGCCTCTGAGGTTGCTGCTAAAATGACCCTCCGTGCAGATGAGGATCAGAAAACTCTTGGTCAAGAGGTCGATACTTATGTCAAGACCCTGAAGACTCTTGAACACGAGGTTGACGGTCTGAAGACACTCCATTACTCCATATAACAAACTTTAAAATTCTTGGTTGGGGTCCACAGTTAGGTTGTGGAATAGGCGATGAGGTTTTTCCCCACTTCTCTGATTCCTGTTGAGGAGATGAACCCCTACCAGACTGCTCCTGGGGGGGCTCAAGATGGTGATCATGGTACTTCAACTCTGGATGCTTCAACTTAACCACTTCTTTTCTTATATTGTCTTCTGTATCCATGTAATATTTTCTAGGCTATTGTGCCTTGGATGTAACAATTAATATTTATAAAAGTGTTTTTACCTCAGCAATTTGTGCATTATTTAACTTTAAGTTCTGAAGTTGCCTGCATTTTATTGTTGTTACTCTGTTGCAGCTTTGGTTGTTGGTAAGTTGTTGTAACCCCAAAGTTCTCTTAGTATCCCTACAATGAAAGGTTTGTGGGCCACATGGTATTGTCGGTGTTCATCGATGAGTTACGAATTTGTGACTTGGAAACTACGAATGGTTCTCTGGTTAGGGTGTGAGAACCATGATTGCTTTCCTTTGGGTGGGAAAGAGGTGCCTCATTACAATGAAGTACTTGATGTGCTCTTCACACTTTCTTGAAAACGACCTTTTTAATTTGCAGCTTAGCGCACTGAATGACATTAGCTACCATTTTGGATGGATGTGTTTGTTTGTTATATTTAGTGTTTGTTTTCATGTTGTATTTAGCATTTGTTGTATTACAGTATTAATTTGTGTTTCCCATCGTAGGGCTCATAATCAGCATGACCGATCAAATGCATTCATATCTTTGTACTGCACTCCATATCACAGAGAATTGTTCCCCGACGAAGGGTAAGATCTTCCTCTCTGTCCCTGAGGCTTGGCTCGGATCAAGTTGGACGTCTCCAAGCCCCACTTCCTAACTCCCTTGGATTGGCTAGATCTAAAGGAGGGGTGTTCCAGCTTCGCATAAACATTTTTAATCTATATCATCCATGCAAAAATGTGTGTAATATATATCCTATATGAATAAATGCATGTAGTCTTTATCATCCATGCCTTTAACGCATTAAAACAGAGATAGAAAAGAAATCATACAGTAAAGGAAGAAAATAAAAGATAGACAAATATTTATATTCATAATAAAGTGAATTTGTTATAGTGAAACAATGGAATTAATAGATAAATATACCTTCAACCGTAACACCTCTTTAGTTGGACGATGTCCAAGTCCTTGGTAATTTTCCTCCATTGGGGAACTCTAGGAAGTATGTTCGTCTTTCTTACATTATCTCCTTTATCCGAATGGGGGCGTCAGTGTATCCAACCTTATCTTAGCCTACTAGAGTACTACTGAATGATGGGCTTTGTCAAGGGCGTAGCTTGTGGATGACCACTGAAATCTTAGAGCAACAAAATTGAATTTGTAAAATATTATGGCACGCATTCTTATGACTACCAGGACGATAAAATTCTTTCTTTGATGTTGATATCTTCCCCAGCCAGCCAAGACATGATGGTCAGACGAAGGTGATGTTCCTTGAGAGTCAAGTTTCCCCAACCTTTACAAAACAAGCTTTGCCTGCCCTGGTCATATATTAATCTCTCTGAGGAACAACGAAGGACCAGAGATAATTGTCTACCTATGGTGTCTTGGGAGGATACTTGGTTTCCTTTCTACCAAAGTTTGGGGTGTCTCTCTCTCAACATATTCAGTGTGTCTTTGTTATTTTTTCATCCCGACCATGGGGATTTGACAGTTCAGCTACGTCGAATAGGATGATTATCGCTACTGCGAAAATCGGCGCCGGCTAAACAGAAGAGTCGCCACCATGCGTTATTTATCCCAAAGGAGGGAAAGGAAACGCTCGAAGTAAACCTACCGCAAAGACGGGAAAGGAATGGTCATCGCAACCAAATCCTGGACTCGGGAGTCGGTTACGCAAGGGGAAGGTATTAGCACCCCTCACGTCCGTCGTATTCGACGGGATCCACGCTTGTTTTCTAGTACGGATTGTTATTCTATCTACTCTAAAGGTCTGGGTTAAAAAGAAAGAAAATGACTCGGCAAAGTATCACACTTTATGCCTACGTATTCCCGTCTGGAACGAGAAATCAGAGTCAACGTAGTTCGCCTACCTACGGGAAAGGAGGGGAAGGTTGCTCGCTAGGATACAACATCCTATGCCTATGTACTTTCATACAGCATGAAAGATCAGAGCAAACGTAGTTCGGGCTACGGAAGACACAGATTCGTCTGACTGTTTTTTAGATCCTTCTGAAAAGGTTTTCTTCTGATTAAGAGTCCGAGCGGACAAAAATGACACTTTGATGTTTGTTTTCAGTCTTTTACGCAAGAACTGTTTTTTATTGTGTTTGAAACATTATTGTGTTTTTGATTGTTTCGAGATGAGAAGAGAAAGAACTTCTAAAAACCTAAGGTTTGAAATGGGAATCAAAACTACCCTAATGTTATCATGCATGGATTACAACCTAATGTCTGTCATGTTTCTCTCTTGCACAGAGAAAAACAGAGATCCTAGGGGATAAACAGCAAAAGAAACAGATAAACAGTAAACAGTAAAATGCATGAGATGCAGCAATACAAGCGAGGCAAGGGAGTCCCACTCAACCTCGAACCTGGGAAGACAATAGGCAAAGTGAAACAACTTCACTTCAAACCTAAGGGGGCAAGCTGAACAAGCCAACAAACAATACAAAAGAAATAAAACCCAACCCCAGCTCTGACAGTAACACCAGCTCCTACAGTAAGCAGTTCAAACAGCACCAGCTCTGACAGCTACAGTTGATTAACAGTAAACAGTTGACAGTAATAACTCCTCCAAGCAAGACCCCCCCCCCCCCCCCCATTTCCTCTTCAATGATCCTCAAGCTTTAGATAAGCTCTTGGCTTCAAAAGTACCCCCAGCTCTGGCAAGCATGAACCTCAACCAGTAGACAGCTTCAAACAGCAAACAGCTTCAGAAAGCAACAGACCCTAGTTTCAACAGATATCCAGCTTTGACAGGCACAAGCTTCATCTTCACCAATCTTCAATGCACTTCTTATCTTCAATGGGCTTATATCTTCAAGGCAAGCACTCACAGAAGAGAATCACTAAACAGATTAAGTTGATATGCTAAACAGCTTATTGACAACCAAAGGAAGCCTATAAGTGTTTAACATTATAAGAGAAAGGTTCCCTCAAAGTTCTACTTCCAAAATAAGCCACTTATCCCTCCAAAGGAAGGATGTGAGTACCCTGAAAGGACTTTTTGTCATAGGGAGGAATAGAAGCACAAGATGCTTTCTATGTTTGTAAGAAGAAATCATTCTAATCTAAAGCTCTCCCTATATCTCCTATCTCCTAAGTCTTCACAAACCATCTTCAAGGAGAGGAATCTTCATGCATCAAGCTCTATCCCCTGTCTTCAATCATCCTCCAAGTCTTCATTAGCTCCAACAAGCCAAGCCCAAGCCCAACATCCAATTGAAATGACCCAAACCCCACAAGCAAATCAAAAGCCCAAAAGGGAAACACACAAACATCACCCAATTTGCAAAAAATCAAGTAAAATAGTAATACTCATTGAAAAATCCTAGATTAATTTATAAGGGAACCTAACTATATACCCTATACCCCACATAAACCCCAAGTCCTAAATCAAACCCTAAGTCTCCAAACTATGCCCTAAACTACACCTAAGTGTTGTGAAACCCTAATTTTGATACCTCTCCTATCTACCTCTCAAATTAATCTAAGTTTTAGTCAAAAAAATATGACAAAATTCCTAAGGGTACATGCTTCCCTAATCTAATTAACCTCACAAGAATCAATCAAAAATCATGCACCAATCTCCCATACTAAATTCAGAAAAAAGAAGTATCAAACAAATGCAAAATAAAATCAATAAAATTGTAAAATATACCAAAAAATATAAAATTCATGAAATAATGTTTTTATTGTTTTATTAAATTCTAGAAATCTTAATGGAAACAAGGAAAAAATCCTCACCCTAAAATGATCTTTTTTCAATTTATTATGAATTTTTTATTAACTATGCTAAAACCATGAAATAAAAAGAAAATAGATGGAAAATAATAAAAGAGTGTGGTGAATAGCAATAATATACAGTACAAACTCAGAGATGGGCCCAGGGTGGGGTGCCAATATCAGGCGCGCCTTAAGCCCATTACTACTCAGAAAATCAAATGCAAAATCAAATGAAAAATGGAAAAATGTTGGTATGAATAGCAATGCTTTTACGTGTATTTCTCAATGGGCCTGGGAAAGGGTGTGTCAATAGTAACAAAATCCTGAAGCCCATCCAAGTACATTAAGTGAAATGGAGCGTTTAGCTCCTCTCAGACTCCTTCACAAATTAAAGCTAGCTCGTGGCCCTTGGATGCTCATTTCAGTCAAAGTCCACCAAGATCTAAGGGTCATCCTATCGTCTTCTTCATTTGAAAGCTTGGAGGGAAAAAACACCATGGATGAACAGAGCTCCACCATCATCTTCTCCAAACCTCAGCTCCACTAATCCTCACCAAAATTCAACCCTAATAACATCATCTGGCTCGTTTTTCCACAAGGAACTCAACCACATCATCCAATTGTATTGAAACCTCCTCATTCTCAAAACACGAACAGATGTTCAGAAAAAGCTCAAACATCAATTCTCACCAAACTCAAAATTGAAAAGCCTATGATCAACTACACTTCACACTGAGTGATTCTAACCGTTCAACTAAGCTTAAACCTCCAAGAACTGCAAGATACGATCCTCACAAGAAATCTGGTCCATCCTAATTTGGTCTCTAAATCGTGCAAATTGTTACCAGAATCCACCTAGCCATGATCTACAATGAATATCACCATCTAAAACCTAAGGAATCTACATGAGTCGAGCCATAGGATGAAGTTTACATACCTGCAAATATTGGATGAACAGAGTAAGCAAATCTTCAAATCAAGCTCCAAGATCTTCCAGACACGTTCTATGATCAATTATCAAGCTTCTGTATGCATCAATTGGAGTTGAATCTTCTTGAATTGCCAAATCCGATTCTGACTTGCAAGATGAAAACTCAAAGTGCTATCTCATGATTCTTCACAGTTCTTGATCAACAATCTATCTGGAATCAATCACCAACACATGATCAAGCTTCTGAATGCAAAAATTTGGATTGAAACTTCTCCAATTTGTGTAACCGATTTGGATTTGCAAGATGAAAACTCAAAACTCAATCTCTCTAATCTCTCTCAATCTGCACCAACCAATGCCTTGAACCTCTTCTAATACTTATATAGAAGGTGTATGAATGATCTAGAAACTTCTGGATTGATCCAATGAGAAGTTCAACATCTCTTGCATTTGAAAATGTCATGAGAAATTCATACATGGCAGCTGAGTTCTAAGCTTGTATTTGCACTTGCTTTGTATTCAATTTCTCTCCAAATGAGATTTAGGAAGTGTTTGGATTGAATGGTACATGGTAGCTGATCCAAGGAATCAATTTGCATGTGTAACTTATGATGTAAGTAACCACTTTACAAAGGAAGTCATGGAGTTAAGCTTCAATTCAAAAATGTGGAAATGTCATTATGTCCAAAATGTGTTTTCCAATCAATTTGGTATGTCATATGGCTTGGTTTGGACCTATAGCTCAAAAATCTCAATTTTCCTCTTTGGTTCATTTAAAATCCATCCTTATTTTAGGCCATTTTTGCAATTTTGTGATACAAACCCTTTCAAGCTCTCATGACTTCTTACCTAGCCTAAAGACATCATTTTAAGCACATCTCATGTTGAACATTTTTCCATTTGAGGAGTGGAAGATGGAGATTTTGACCTATGTTGGAAAATGACCTATAATTCAACTTTCCCAAAATACCCCTGGATTGCCAAGATCATAACTTGAGTTCCACAAATCTTCTTGAGGACTTTTAGTACTAAAATTAAAGATATTGAGAAGCTCTACAAGTTTCATGTTGTCCAAGAATTCATTTGAAAACTCCTTCATGGGAAAAAGTTGCTTGGAAGTCAAGTGACTTTCATAGATAAATTTCAGTGTCCTCTGATGACCCATAAGTTGCAAGAACCATAACTTGAGTTCTACAAATCTCCTTGAAGACTTCTAGTACTCAAATTAAAGCTATTGAGAAGCTCTATAAGTTTCATGTTGGCCAAGAATCCATTTGAAACTTGCATTTGGACTTGTGTGGTTCTAAATTAGGGGATTTTACACTGAAACCCTTATTTGGCAACTCCTCCCACTCTTGATTCTCTCTGATTTATCCTTGGCACAACACCACACATGTATCAACATATCAATTCATGAATCCCACAACCTCTAATTAATCCTTGATGCTCTTCAATCACTCAGTTGACCTAAGGTTGACCTAGGGTTGACCCAGATGAAACCCTAGTTGACTGCACTTCAACTGTGGCTCTTGTACTTGAATCAATGACCTGTCTCATCTTCAATATGACCCTCTAGGCATTTCATAAGCTTTTTACACATTCCATACCCTCAATTCATAGCTCATACCCCCATTGATGACCCTCAAACTTCTCAAAGCTTCAAACATTTCTTGATGACTTGGATGGTCTTAAACTTGAATAAAAACCCTTGATGTGCTTCTTTAGATAAGAATGGCACTTGATCCCTTGTTGGATGCCTTGCTATGCTATGCTATGCAACTGATTAGATTATTTACATGATTTACTATGCAAATGACAATGCACTTAAAACATAAATCAGGTGAAATAGGTTGAGCAAATTTTAGGGTGCAACAATGATGATGCTCGAAGAACGTTGCTTATGAGACATCTTATATGGACTTTGGCCTCAGAGGAACTTATTACACTTACCAAGCGGTCTATGGTTTTAGTTTGTTTAACGTTTTTTCTCTTCAACCATATTTTCACTCGGACATCTCTATTTCATAATGTAATGCTCTAGAGTCATATGGAAAAGGAAGTTTACCAGAAGATCATTGTTTGAACTGAATGCTCTTCTAACCAAAGTGATGAGGAAATAGGTGTAGCAGAGTCGGCATGCTCAAGTGCAAACAATTTTGTGATAAAAGCTTGTTTCGCTTTGTTGCAATTATGTAATTTTAGTTGCAATACAAGCTTCATCATGATCTATTGGATATGGCCTGAGGAGACCTCCGTTCCTTAGTTGGGAATTATTTGGTACATGTAAAAGGTATTTCGATATTGGATCTATGTTAAGATTATCTATGAAGTTGTCGTATCTTTGACGTCTCCATGATATGTATCATGTTAATGGCAGACGATAGTGTGGTGTTAGATCAAAATGGGGATCATGAATCTTCGACATGATCCTCAAGGAGGTTTTCTCCACTCTCTAGTAAATTTAATGTTGATATGTATTTGGATCTAGGATTCTTTCTTATTTTACTTTGTGGAGTTCCTGAGGGAACTAGAGATCTAGAAATCTGACGAGTCATAATTGAAACTATAACTTATTGGATCGAATGCAACATATCTTCGTGTTTGATTTTGAATGCTCTTGATTCGGTAACAGAAAGAGGTAACGAACTGGTAAATCGAAGATTGAATTTGAAAATCATGGAAATCATAGGAATCAGAAGTCGATTCCCACATACGACGCTGGTGTTCGGTTCAGGAACCAAAAATTGATGTAGTTGATGAACTGAATATCTTGAATCGGTGGTGCTAATCTCCAATACAATAATGCGGGGTGGACCTGCAAGGTTAACACTCCAACGCCCAAGTCATTTCAAGATTCAAGATGAGCATAGTGAAAATGGATATCATGGAATGTGCATTGCTTTCCCTGTGGCCTGACTTTTATACCTTAGGTCAAGTAGGTTAGATTTGAGATGGATTGTACCTTAACTATTTGGGCCTTTGGCTGGCCCAAAACATCATGTTTTCATCATTTTCACTATTATGAGGTGTGTGCAGTTGATTAGAATCATCATCAAGATCTTACTCAAACCGAAATGTAGTTTTCTTGTTAATTACCTGATTATTAGCATGGCTCAAATTTTCACCTAATGTCTCAGATGGTAGGATTGTTGTCCAATTCAATACAATCTTCACTACACTCATACTCACTGTTATTAAAATGGTTTATGTCAATATCACTTCCAACATAGTCATCATCATTATCATTAGGATTCTTTTTGGCATCTGTGTTATCCCTTGCACCATCACCTTCTTGTACTTAATCATTAACATTTTCAGAACTATGGTATTGTTAGACGAAGGCGATTTATCTAGAGCAACAAATAAATCGAACCGCTATCAACGGCTTTACAAAATTTGTTTTAAAAAATCAATGGCTAGCGGAAGTGACCCATATCGAATCGTTTAAATCGAACCGCTATCTAAAAGCTCAGATATGCATATATGAAAATTGTTAGATGATAATGAGAAACAAATAAATCAACATGCTTTAATCACAATCACTTGAAAACAACTTGACAAGTAAAGCTATTTCCAATGATAACTAACACAAAAACTTAATTGAGACAAATTGTCGAACACTTTATGTGCAATCAATTTCGTGTAGAATTATGTATGGTTTTGTTGATTTGCAAATCCAACCACAATAAAATAGATTATGACCAACTCAACAAAACCTTTTTCAAAGGTTATCAAAAGGTTTAACCAAACATATTATTCACACAATCGAAGAATTAAACAATTTACAAATGAAAAATATAAGAGATAAAGAGATAGAGAGAGCATACAAGGATTTGTTTAGGTAGTTCCACAATCAACCTCGTTATGGGTATGTATGCCCTCAATTTGAACTCGAATTGAGATAGTGAAAATTAACCTTACTTTGCAAATGTAGCTTACAAGAGAAATGTAGCAATGCAACCCTACAAACTCTATGTTTGATGTTGATTCTAGCACTTTCTCTTCCCTTGATCCGAGATTGATCAAGTCACCCAACAATACCGATTTGATTCACCGTCTCGCGCTACTCCATTGCAAAAAACCATATTTTTCAAAGCTTTCACTCGATCGAATCCAAATTACGAATTGTTGTAACCCAAGACCTACCAATTTGATTCACTGTTCACGCTACTCATTTGCAACAAACCCACGATCTTCAAATCTTTCACTCAATCGAATACAAATTGTGTAATATTGTCAAAAACTTTCAAATTTACAATTGATCTTGAAGAAAACTCCACCTTGATTTTCTTATTTGAAACCTTCAAAGAACTTAATCCAATTTATAGTTCACCAACCTAAATTGGACGTTATCAACTCTAAATCGAGATGGCACCCAAACAATGAATGATTATGGGTACTTTGTTTGTGTGTATGTATAAAATGAAGATTGAAGATGATGAGCACTTTTTTAAACCTGTTTCGTTTATGATTTTCTCAAAATCATTAAAAAATAATTATGCATGTATGAAGTGTGTGTGTGTGTGTGTGTGTGTGTGTGTGTGTGTGTGTGTGTGTGTGTGTGTGTGTGTGTGTGTGTGTGTGTGTATATATATATATATATATATATATATATATATGTATATATATATATATATATATATATATATATATATATATATATATATATATATATATATATATATATACATATATATACATATATATATATATATATACACATATATATACATACATATATATATACATATATATATATATATATATATATATATATATATATATATATACATATATATACATACATATATATACATATATATATATATATATATATATATATGTATATATATATATATATATATATATATATATATATATATATATATATATATATATATATATATATATATATATATATATATATATATATATATATGTATGTATGTATACATACATATATATATATACTATATATATATATATATATATATATATATATATATATATATATATATATATATATATGTATGTATGTATACATACATATATATATATATATACATATATATATATATATATATATATATATATATATATATATATAAAAGTGGGGATCAACTTACTCCAAGAGTAAATTTTTTTAACTTACTCCACATCGTAGCCTTTAAATTGAATCTAATCTAGTGATCAAATTAGCATTTTTACTTATAACCATTTGATTAGATCTAGTTCAAAGGCTATGATTGTGGAAAATGATGCAAATTTGGAAAATGATGCAAATTTTCAAGATTTTTAATGCATGTGTCGACCTATGTAAGTCATAGGTCGACCTATTTGATACATGAGCCGACCTGTAAAAGTCATGTGCCAACCTATGCAGTCAGCACATCAAACAGAGGCTACATGCTTTAAAAAGGGGGCACATGAGTGTTGCACCCCAAAATTTTCCCTCACTTTTTCTAACTTTTACTGGCTTTTGTTTCGCATTCATCTGCATTTTCCATTAGGTCATAGTTCATAATCATACTTTGCATTGATCTTCTAAGACATGGGATCAGGAGTTTCTCTGAATCAAGTCATCAAATATCAGGTTTACTTTTTTCAAGAATTTTTCAGACATCAAGGGCTTAGGGTTTCATCACCTCCTTGATTCGAATTTGTTGGCGAGCTTATGTTCGATTGGCTCAAAGTTAGGGTTTTCCTCCCAATTGTGATTAAGAGATCGGGTTTATCAGGGACAATGGCGCAGTTTCAATTTAGCGATGTACCCTAATTCAAGTTGTCCTGTATGGGGTTATCAAGTAATCAAAATTTGATCCCTGAAAGGTTTTTCATGTTCAAGTGCCTATCAGTCCAACTAGAGTCCATCTTTGGATACATTTTCCCGAGGATTGATTCAGGAAAACCCTGAAGGGATCTGGTGAATTCAAATGGTTGTGGCATCAGTTGCAAGTTATTCAGTGATTTCATTCGTTTGAAGTAGAGGCTTGTGGAAAAGTGCAGGATTGGTTTCAGATTAAAAGTCAGGATTTCTTTACTTATATCCATTTTAAACCAATTTCCAAACCACTATCCATATTCATTTTAAAATCCAATTAACCATTTATTCTTTTTTTTAAAATTCATAATCCATTTTCATTATTAATTAGTCCATATCCATTTCTCATCATTTTATTTTTTTATTCCATTCTCAAAATCCAAGTTGCAAAAAAGAAGCCCATTAGTGTTCAAGCCCATACAAATGCAGCAAAAATAAATAAAGGTCCATACGAGTCACACCAAAATTACAAAATACAAGAAAATGAAAAGTACATCTACATTGAAGGCAACTTCATCATTCTACCACACTTACACCAAAAAACCACCCTGCATCATAAACCAGAAAGAAATGTACAGCCTGCCCCACCGTATGTTGCAACCTACTACCTTAATGCTACAAGACTCCCTGCAGCAGCCGTACCGCTACAAATCTCATGCACATCCATTTACCAAAACCACACGCGGACCATAATAGCTAGCTCCTAACGACCCCACTACTAAACAGGCAAAATAGTACCTACATCAACGATTCAGAATGCGTACAACTCCATGCGGCAACAGGTTTCACACAAGGTTTTACGCATCAACGCATAATTGCGAAAGAAGACAGAAAAAACTCCATTGGAATCTTCCCCTATATATGTTAAAACCTCTGCAGCTCATTCACAAAAAAAAAAGGGGGAAAAGAAAAATTCATAGAATAAAAAAAACTTCAGTAAGAATCTTTAACCCTCACCTTAACTTCCTTTTCCACAACATCGCAGAACCTCTTTCCTTCAAGCATCAATCTTTTCTTCAAAAACTCCAGAAGACCTTCCCCAACGATAATCACTCTCGAATCACAAACCACGTCGCGAAACCCTCAATAAATCCCTCAAACACGACAAAACAACAGCTCACAAAAGGTCTTTTCATTTTCAACAAAACCTTCACACCAAATTTTCTCCATAAAACCCAACCTCAACCTCCCGTCTTCTTCTTCTAAAAAACAGAACAATCCAAAAACACCACTTAAAACCACATTTCTTCAAACCTTGCCTATTCACCTTCCATAAACCTAACAACAACCCCAACCATTATCATCTTCCATTTAAAGAATAAACAATAAAACCAGATCTGGAAAACAGAAAAACTCAGAAACAGAAGAAGATGGAGAAGAAACTGTTTCAAAGTGTTCAAACCTGAAGAGTAATTCGCGGCGAAGTGAAGTAAAAAGGGAAGAGCCACGGGTGAAACAAGGTCGTGATTAAGACGGATCGCGAACAGATATAGGAAGGGTCATATGATTTGGGACTTAAGAATGTTTCTGAGATTTGCGTTTTGACCCGTTCTTCATCTTGAATGTTGTTTTTGACTTAAATATAGATTTCTTTTCACTTAAGTCTTTTATTTTTCAAAAATGGACATGTTGTTGTTATTGATAGGTACTGAAACCATCCTCATTTCGTTTCAACCCTTGATCTTGGGGCGCTGGGCTTGGCATTGGCCCATAGACATTTTTTGTTGCGTTTTTTTTTTACTTTCTGTTTGAGCTTATGGGCTTGTGAGCCCATATGATGCTCATTCATTTCATCATCCATTTTTCATAACTTCACCCCTTCTAGTTTAATATGTTATTTATAATTAGTTTTTAGAAGTTTTATAACATTTTTCTAATTAAATTTTTTAGAGTTTTTTCTACTTAAATTTTTAGAGTTTAATATGGTTTTTCCTTTAGTTCTTAGAAGTTTTATAACATTTTTCTAATTAAATTTTTAGAGTTTAATATGTTTTTTTTCCTCAAATTAGCTTTTAGAAGTTTGATAATATTTTTCTAATTGAGTATTTTAGAATTTTATAATGTTTTGTTTCTAATTTTAGTTTTTTTAAGAGTTTTAATATTTCAATTGTCTAGAGTTTTAATGATTTGTTTTAAAATCTTTCATGATTTTCCTTTCTAAAATTTAACTGTGAATATGTTTCGTTTTCATTTTTCTCCATTTATTTGATCGATGACGAGACCTCTAAAAATCATTATCGGTCAAATTATTGATAGATAACGGTTTGTCTGAGACCACTTTCTTTTCTCTTTCAATTTCTTCTTCATTTTCAATTTTATTTCATTTTCACGATCTATGAAGTCTTTCGATTCGTAAGCGAAGATTTATCGAAGTTGATAACCTTCGCAATTTCAAATCTATGAAAAATTACCATTTGGGTCATTTTCTTTACTTTGGGATCGTGATAGGCTACCTTTGATTAATCGACATGATGTTTACGATTAAGACGAGATCACACCTTTCCTTGGTCCGTGCGACACGAGTAAATCGAAGAATGATCCTCAATATCATTTCTCTATCTTGTCCATAGCACGGATATCAATTCACGCGACCTCCTATAGTTCGACTTTCATCATAAGTTGAGCTACGACGATTTAGCGTCACATTTTGTCCCGATTCAATTCACTAATAACTGCTTTACTTTCTGTAAAATATCAACTCCTTTAAAATTCAGTCATTATATTCTTGTATATATTGTTACATATCCTGTATATTATTCGTATCCTGCATATATTCATATTCATTTCCTATCTCATTCACATCTTTTCAAAACTTCTTTTCAAAACTTTTCTCTTAAAACCTTGGTCTCGTGCCAAGCGCATTTTCAAACTCTTTTCACAATAAAACTTGAATGGTCGTGGAGTATTTAGGCTTAGGCCTTCTCTTATCCCGAGTGATTGACATTACCTTTAGGGTTCACTATAATAAAGCACTTACCATTCAAGATCAAAAACATTTTAATAAGAGAATAAAGTTCTCTTTTTATTGAACTAAAGAGAGAGGATTGAGTGCAGACTTCTTCTTCTCCGAGTATCAGGATACTCACTGTAGAGTGTGTGATCTCGATACTCGTCTTTCAATACGAAGACATGCTTGTATTCGCCACACCTTTTCACAATAAATCTTTGAGATAAAGAATTGGGTACTACCCGCAAGGGGTTACTATTCGAGGACCTATTTCACCCCTAAAATAAACTCCTCACAAACCAAATGTGACATCTTGCCTTGAAGGCGAAAAATCTCTTTTCAAAAAGGATATGCTACGTCCGTTCTATCGCAAATAGGTAACGCCTAAGACTCCACGAGCGAGCCATAATACACCTAACTACTAAAATGTGCACGTTAGCATCATCCACAAAACACCAGTTAACAGTTACTTGAACTACGTTTGCTCTGATTTCTCATACCAGATGAGAATATGTAGGCACAAGATGACGATGTCTTGGCGAACACACTTTTCCATATTTCCAGTAGTTCCCCGAACTACGTTTGCTCTGATTTCTCATATCATATGAGAATACGTAGGCACAAGACGGTGATGCCTTGGTGAGCTTACTTTTCCACCTTTTCCCGTAGTTCCCCGAACTACGTTTGCTCTGATTTGTCATACCAGATGAGAATACGTAGGCACAAGACGACGATGTCTTGGAGAGCACATTTTTCCACCTTCACCCGTAGTTTCCCGAACTACGTTTGCTCTGATTTCTCATACCAGACGAGGATACGTAGACACAGGAAGGCGATGTCTTGGCGAGCAACCTTCCCCCATCACCCGTAGTTTCCCGAACTACGTTGACTCTGACCTTCTCATATCTGTTGAGAATACATAGGCCTAGGATCGCGAAGTCCTACCGAGTCTCTCTTCTTCCCTTTTATCTCTCCTTGCCCTGTTTCTAACATCTCTTTACCCCTTGGAACACTCTTATATAGCAATATCCTTTAGCAATTATCTTCACACATAGACAAATAAATGGTTCTCATCGAGTACGATGGATGCGAGGGGTGCTAATATCTTCCATTCGCATAACCGGCTTCCGAATTCGTTCTTTGGTTGCGATACCATCTTATCTGTTCCTTTCTTAGGTTTTTCTCGATGTTTTCCCTTCCCCTCATGGGATAAATAAAGTTTGGTGGCGACTCTTCTGTCTTTTCATTCTCGCCTCCCCGTCGTTGCATTTTTTCGAGTAGCGACAGCTTGGTGACTCTGCTAGGGAAAGAAGCAAGCCAAACCTAGTTTGTTTGTCTCATTTGTATTTTATTTGCTTTTATTGTTTATTATGATGTGTTCCTCTTACCTGTTGGGTTTATTGGGGATGGTTTGTAAGGATAAAAGCTTTCTACCCGAGCTTTCTAGTATACACTAAGTTAGGAAGTGAATTCTTTCTAATTTGCGAGACTTAGGACTCGTTGAGTTGGTTTGAATTCCACCGCTTAGATAAGGCCCCTTTGGGATGATTATGTCTTACGTATAGTCGTAATGGCGTCTTTATTTTCGACCTGGAAGTTCGTGACTCTGAGGACCTTTTTTGTAGAACCTTATTCTGAAGGTTACTAAGACATAACTCTATGTTCATCCTTTGAAGGGATTACCGTCTTACGAGTCATCGTTATGATGGAAAACTTTTGAGGGTTAGTGCATAGGACTTTGTTTAAAGCCTTTGGGATGCCCTCTTATAAACCAGTAGATTGCCCACCCGATGAGAGGGATATCTCGTTGTGTTATCCTGCAGGATCTGTGAACTTGATCTCGTGTTTGTTGCATTAGCATCTTGCATTGCATTAGCATCTCATTTTTGCATATCCATACTCAGCCAGAAGAGAGAGCTCACCCATCTTTTGTCTAACCCGTAGTTGATTTCCCGACACTCACATTGGACTTGAATTAGCTTTTGGAAGAATCATGAACTCAGGAGACCAGAATTCGGTTGTTATAAGGGCAAAGTTTGAATTGATGAAGAATCGGCTAGATCAGCTAATGGAAGCCATGACAGCTATGACAAGGGCACAGGCCAATATTCAGAGGACTCCAGTTAATGAGGATGTTATTCCATCTTCAGTGAACAATGTTGCTCAAGCTCAGCCTGTGCAGATTCCTGTTGAAGATCAAGTTATACAAGAGCGTACCATTGTCCAAGATAGACATTCATCTTCTCTCAATGACACAAACTATCAGAATTTCACAGTCTCTGTGCCAAAATTTCAAGGGGATGTTCCAAAGTTTAATCCTAAGGACTCACATACTGTTAAGTTTATGAGAAGATATTGTTTGTTGGAGGAAAAGCTTGACGCCCTAACGAATCATGATACTCTTAATCTGAATGCTTCAAGCATGTGTTTGGTGTCAGGCCTTGTGATGCCTCCGAAGTTTAAGACACCGAATTTTAAGAAGTACAAAGGGGATAGTTGTCCGAAGCAGCATTTAGTGATGTTTTGCAGAAGAATGACCTTGTATGTCCATAACGACAAGCTTATGATTCACTGTTTCCAGGACAGTCTGAGTGGGGCGTCATTGAGTTGGTACATGTAGTTAGAGAATGGCTACATCCAATCATGGTCATGCCTAACCAATGCCTTTGTGAAGCAATACAATTACAATCTCGACGTGACTCTCAGTCGCATGCAGCTGCTAGACTTATCTCAAGCGAACAATGAATCTTTCAGAACGTATGTTCAGAGATGGAGAGAATTAGTTGCTCACGTTCAACCACCACTTCTATACAGAGAATTAGTCGACCTATTCATGGGAACTTTGCAAGGTACTTACTTGGATAAGATGATTGGCAATGAGGCATTAAACGTTTCTGACTTGATAGTAATTGGGGAACGTATTGAGAGCAGCCTCAAGAGTGGAAAGATTCGAAATACCTCATACATTTCAGCTAGTGAAAGCGAATCAGTTATCAGTTCTCAAGAAGAATGGGAGAAAGAAAGTAATTCCATCAGGGAATCATCGATACCTCGGATTCAGTCTTCAGATATTTCGACTGTTCAGAGTCAGCAATCTTCTGGGTCTTTGTATCAGATATCATCCCCCCTCCAGAGTTAACGGTCATACCGTCATCAGTCGCGTCCGCACGCCCGACAGAGACCTAGGAAGCCAAAGAAGCATTTCACTCAGTTGCCAATGTCATACAGTCAGATGCTGCCATATTTGATCAAAGGCAGACTGATAGTGTCGAAGGAGATTAATCCAGTGATTCCTCCATATCCGCCAGGTTTTGATGTCAACACCTGCTGTGATTACCATGCTAGGGCACATGTGCATTCAACTGAAGACTGTAAGGTGCTTAAGGGCAAGGTTTAGACTCTGCTTGACTACAATATATTCTCAGTCACGCATCAAGGTGTTCAAATCAACAATCCTCCTTCATCCAGTCATGTGGGTTCATAAGTTCATGTTATGGAGGAATTTACCGATAGCAGATGTTCAGAAGAGTATCAGACTGATTTTGACAAGCAATTTTGAAGATGGCCAGTTCAGTAGAGAATCAAGATTGGAAAGCCCAGTTCCCCGTAGTTGGAAATCTTTTATATCATGTCACTTCTTTGCATTTGTAGTTTCTTTTCTGTTAAAGTGCGAACTTATTTGTAAAACTTGTCTGTTTTCGATTGATAATGATAATGAAATGAATATGCATGTTTTGATTAAATCCATTCGTGTTCACTCAATACCTTTTTATTGATGTCAAATGCTTGTTTAAGCAAAATTCAATGGAGGATGACGAAATTGAAAGACGCAAAACTTCTGATTGTATGCTTTTGAATAAAACCTTTGCTGATGATATATAAGCATTATTTCAAATCCCTAAACTCCAGAGATATAAGGAAGATGATCCTTTGTCAACCCCTTTGATCCTAGTAGTAGGAGTTTCTTTCTAAAAACGAAAAACCCTCAATCTTAACCTAGGGCAAGGTAGTTGTCAGTTAATTTGACTGAGCATCCAAATTGCAAAAGGAGTGTTCTCATTAAAGGATCAATCACATCTGTAGAGGTCGTACCTCAAAAACTTACAATGTTTATCCCTTACCAGCCAAGGAGTGGGGTAGTCACAACCCTTTCAAACAAGTCAGACAAGCCGGTGTCACGCGATTTGTTCCCAAAAAGAGAATCAAAAAGAAAAACAATAATAATAAGAAGCTCGTTAAGTCGATAACTTGAAAACAAGTGGCTTAGGAAAAAATTAGGGCATCCCGCTGGACTTCGAAATCAAAAAGATATATCCAAAAGAGTCAATCCAAGCAAAAATAGGGAAATCAAAAAAATGATGAAGAACAAGTCGTGTGACTCCAGACACCAAAGACGAAAAGCGAGTGAATGTCACTCCGAAAACTTGTGGTTTCCTTAACCAACACTCCTGTCATCCAACCTTTGAAAGGTGAGTGCTTGTGTCGAATTAGCTGAACATAGGACTAAAGAACATCAAGGAGAATGGGTGGGTTAAAACAAAACTTTGAGCCTTATACCCCTTCTTTCTTAAAACGTGAACCAGACCATGTTACAACCTTCAAAAGACCTAATTGAAGCAGGTTTGTTTTGAAAGCATACTTCGGTAAAAGATCGCGTCGAAACTGACTCATAAAAGGATTTTCTTACCATTTTGGTATTGATGTTGACATTTTGATAAGTAATTCATTCACTATATGTCACAAATTTTTTCCAGTAAACAGATTTGGATTTCAAAACTGTCATATGCATTGCATTAAATTATCATTTGCAAAGTGATTTGTTTCACTTGGTGGTTAACACTTGACGTCAGGAGACTTTCCATGATGGGAAGTTTGATTAAAATAAGATGCAAAGCGCCTGAGTGCTCCATTGAGCAGGGGCAAGTCATGCCAAGGAAGTCAACCATTCCAAAAGTCAGTTAATCTAGGGCAACCAGGTCGAGATTCATCAAATCTCTCGAAGGTCGGTCAAAGATGCCATTCCAAGAATTAGCAAATCTGGGGCAATCAGGTCGAGATTCAATAAATCTCTCGAAGAGGCACTTCTTCACAAATTAGCCAGTCAATGGCAAAATCATTTTAAGACTGGAGCAGGCCAACCCAAGAGCATAGAGGTTATCTTATCCAGAAGGAAATTAATCTGAAGTACCTCTCCGAGGTTCAGAATGCTGAGGCAGTTCATCTTAAACCATTAGGGTACAGAGATTCCAGGTTCCCTTTCGAGGAAGATTTTTTCAGAGATCCCACAGGCTGGGGCAAGATCGGAAACAGAGGAACATTTCCTCTCCATATTTTTTAAGGCTTCTCAAAGCTATTCAACCAGGTTCAATCAATCTTCAAGTTCAATATGAATGTCGGGAAGTCATGTTAACCATTCCCTAACCCTTCAACCATAAACCTTATATCCAGACAAGTCACTTTCCAACCTTGTATCTAGACAGGACATCTTCCAGCGTCAGTTGTACCTGACCCAAAGCCCAATCCCTATTGGCATTCACAGAAACCAAAAGTCCAATTCCTATTTGCAACCACCAAAGCCTAATCCCTATTGGCATTCACGAAAATCCAAAGCCCAATCCCCATTGGCATCTCTTCATCCAAAAGCCCAGTCCCTATTGGCACCCTCTAACCTGAAGCCCAATCCCTATTAGCAACCACCAGAAGTCCAATCCCTATTGGCACCTCATTCCAAAATCCAATCCCCATTGGTACCCAGAAAGATCTCACTTTCAAAAGTCAATCACCATCAGGTTTCACCCGTCTTTACCAACAAAGTCCAATCATACCTGGGATATCCTTCTTTCCCCAGCAGCCTGAGCCTGCATCTGCACATCCGCATATAGTTATCATCTTTGCATTACATACTCAAATACGTAGCATTTCTATTTCGTATGGAGCATTACGCCATGTTCAAACATTTGCATGTGAAACATAGGCCAGTTTTGGTACCGAGTGTGGAAGCCCGAATTCAAATTTCAGTCAAATTAGTGACATATCCTCAGAGAATGCCAAGCCATTCCCCACCAAAATTATCAGTCATTTCAGTGGCTCTTTTTCTTTTGGGTCCTAGATCATACATCGATCTTACCCTCGATCAGGCCTTGTCCATCAACCCTTTGATGACGACATTCCAGATGCTATCTTACCATCAACCCTTTGATGACGACATTCCAGATGTTATCTTTCCATCAACCCTTTGATGACGACGTTCCAAGTTTCCTCCCCATCAACCCTTTGATGATGTGTCCCTCTGATGAGGACAATTTTCCTTTCGTTAACTCTTTAATGGATGTTCGTTATAATCCCCTATCTCAGTTCTTTTATAGATGTTATCCCGACTTTTGGTTAGTAGTCCTTCGTTTTATGGATGCTATCCCGACTTTTGATTGGTAGTCCGTTGTTTTGTGGATGTTATCCCAACTTTTGGTTGGTAGTCCGTCGTTTTGTGGATGTTATCCCAACTTTTGGTTGGTAGTCCTCTATTGTTCCCCAATGGAATCATCTTTCTTTCAGGGTGAGTCGGTTGATTCAACTTCTTGTGTATCCCAACTTTTGGTTGATGACCTTTTGGATGATCCCGACTTTTGGTTGGTAGTTTTTATTGTTTGTGTATTCACCCTCGGTCGGCGTCTGGGTGATCCTAACTCTTGGTTAGGAGCCTCTTTCTCATAACTTTTGGTTATTATTCTCTGGGTGATACTAACTCTTGGTTAGTAGCCTCTTTCTCATAACATTTGGTTATTATTCTCTGGGTGATCCTAACTCTTGGCCAGTAGCCTCTTTCTCATAACTTTTGGTTATTATTCTCTAGGTGATCCTAACTCTTGGTTAGTAGCCTCTTTCTCATAACTTTTGGTTATTATTCTCTGGGTGATCCTAACTCTTGGTTAGTAGCCTCTTCCTCATAACTTTCGGATACAATTCCCTGGCGATCTTGACTTTCGGTGGGTAGCCCTAATTATCATTTTGATCAGTTACCGTTTCGGTTATCCTAACTTTTGGTTGATACCCGTAGCTTTAAGTCCACTTTCAGCTGGCAGTATCTCCACTTTGTATATCCACTATGTGCAAATTTCTGGGTTCTATTAGTATTCAATCACCTTTTACATTGAATGTCTGAAAGCCGTTGCTATCATCCCTTCAGGTCCAAGTCAATTGAACAGAGGCAGTTGTTGCACCCCAAAATTTTCCCTCGCTTTTTCTAACTTTTACTAGCTTTTGTTTCACATTCATCTGAATTTTCCATTAGGTCATAGTTCATAATCATACTTTGCATTGGTCTTCTAAGACATGGGATCAAGAGTTTCTCTAAATCAAGTCATCAAATATCAGGTTTACTTTCTTCACGAATTTTTCAGACATCAAGGGCTTAGGGTTTCATCACCTCCTTGATTCGAATTTGTTGGCGAGCTTATGTTCGATTGGCTCAAAGTTAGGGTTTTCCTCCCATCATGATTAAGAGATCAGGTTTATCAGGGACAATGACGATGTTTCAATTTAGCGGTGTACCCTAATTCAAGTTGTCCTGTATGGAGGTTATCAAGTAATCGAAATTTGATCCCTGAAGGTTTTTCATGTTCAGGTGCCCTACCAGTCCAATTGGAGTCCATCTTTGGATACATTTTCCCGAGGATTGGTTCAGGAAAATCCTGAAGGGATCTGGTGAATTCAAATGGGTGTGGCATCAGTTGCAAATTATTCAGTGGTTTCATTCGTTTTAAGCAGAGGCTTCTTGAAAAGTGCAGGATTGGTTTCAGATTAAAAGTCAGGATTTCTTTACTCATATCCATTTTAAACCAATTTCCAAACCACTATCCATATTCATTTTAAAATCCAATTAACCATTTATTCTTTTTTTTTTTAATTCATAATCCATTTTCATTATTAATTAGCCCATATCCATTTCTCATTATTTTCTTTTTTTATTCCATTCTCAAAATCCAAGTTGCAAAAAAGAAGCCCATTAGTGTTCAAGCCCATACAAATTCAGCAAAAATAAATAAAGGTTCATACAAGTCACACCAAAATTACAAAATACAAGAAAATGAAAAATACATCTACATTGAAGGCAACTTCATCATTCTACCACACTTACACCAAAAAAACCACACTGCACCATAAACCAGAAAGAAATGTACAGCCTGCCCCACCGTATGTTGCTACCTACTACCTTAATGCTACAAGACTCCCTGCAGCAGTCGTACCGCTACAAACCTCCTGCACATCCATTTACCAAAACCACACGCGGACCACAATAGCCAGCTCCTAACGACCCCACTACTAAACGGACAAAATAGTACCTGCAGCAACGATTCAGAATACGTACAACTCTATGCGACAATAGGTTTCGCACAAGGTTTTACGCATCAACGCATAATTGCGAAAGAAGACAGAAAAAACTCCCTTGGAATCTTCCCCTATATATGTTAAAACCTCTGCAGCTCATTCAAAAAAAAAGGGAAAAAGAAAAATTCATAGAATAAAAAAAACTTCAGTAAGAATCTTTAACCCTCACCTTAACGTCCTTTTCCACAAAATCGCATAACCTCTTTCCTTCAAGCATCAATCTTTTCTTCAAAAACTCTAGAAAACCTTCCCCAACGATAATCACTCTCAAATCACAAACCACGTCACGAAACCCTCAATAAATCCCTCAAACACGACAAATCAACAGCTCACAAAAGGTCTTTTCATTTTCAACAAAACCTTCACGCCAAATCTTCTCCATAAAAGCCAACCTCAACCTCCCGTCTTCTTCTTCTAAAAAATAGAACAACCCAAAAACACCACTTAAAACCACCTTTCTTCAAACCTTTCCCGTTCACCTTCCATAAACCTAACAACAACCCCAACCATTAAAGAGGGAAGAGCCACGAGTGAAACATGGTCGTGATTAAGACGGATCGCGAACAGATAAAGGAATGGTCATTTGATTTGGGACTGAAGAGTGTTTTTGAGATTTGCGTTTTGACCCGTTCTTCATCTTGAATGTTGTTTTTGACTTAAATATAGATTTCTTTTCACTTAAGTCTTTTATTTTTCAAAAATGGACATGTTGTTGTTATTGATAGGTACTGAAACCATCCTCATTTTGTTTCAACTCTTGATCTTAGGGAGGTGGGCTTGGCATAGGCATAGAGACATTTTGTGTTGCGTTTTTTTGACTTTCTGTTTGAGCTGATGGGCATATGAGCCCATATGATGCTCATTCATTTCATCATCCATTTTTCATAACTTCACCCCCTCTAGTTTAATATGTTTTTTCTAATTAGTTTTTAGAAGTTTTATAACATTTTTCTAAATAAATTTTTTAGAACTTTTTTCTACTTAAATTTTTTAGAGTTTAACATGTTTTTCTTAATTAGTTTTTTAATTTTTTAGAGTTTTTTCTACTTAAATTTTTAGAGTTTAATATGTTTTTTTTTTCTATTTAGTTCTTAGAAGTTTTATAACATTTTTCTAATTAAATTTTTAGAGTTTAATATGTTTTTCATTCTCAAATTAGCTTTTAGAAGTTTTATAATATTTTTCTAATTAAGTATTTTAGAATTTTATAATGTTTTGTTTCTAATTTTAGTTTTTTTAAGAGTTTTAATATTTCGATTGTCTAGAGTTTTAATGATTTGTTTTAAAATCTTTCATGATTTTCCTTTCTAAAATTTAACTGTGAATATGTTTCGTTTTCATTTTTCTCCATTTATTTGATCGATGACGAGACCTCTAAAAATCATTATCGGTCAAATTATTGATAGATAACGGTTTGTCTGAGACCACTTTCTTTTCTCTTTCAATTTCTTCTTCATTTTCAATTTTATTTCATTTTTACGATCTATGAAGTCTTTCGATTCGTAAGCGAAGATTTATCGAAGTCGATAACCTTCGCAATTTCAAATCTATGGAAAATTACCATTTGGGTCATTTTCTTTACTTTGGGATCGTGATAGGGTACCTTCGATTAATCGACATGATGTTTACGATTAAGACGAGATCACACCTTTCCTTGGTCTGTGCGACACGATTAAATCGAAGAATGATCCTCAATATCATTTCTCTATCTTGTCCATAGCACGGATATCAATTCACGCGACCTACTATAGTTCGACTTTCATCATAAGTTGAGCTACGACGATTTAGCGTCACATTTTGTCCCGATTCAATTCACTAATAACTGCTTTACTTTATGTAAAATATCAACTCCTTTAAAATTCAGTCATTATATTCTTGTATATATTGTTATATATCCTGTATATTATTCGTATCCTGTATATATTCATATTTATTTCCTATCTCATTCACATATTTTCAAAACTTTTCTCTTAAAACCTTGGTCTCGTGCCAAGCGCATTTTCAAACTCTTTTCACAAAAAAACTTGAATGGTCGTGGAGTGGTTAGGCGTAGGCCTTCTCTTATTCCGAGTGCTTGACATTACCTTTAGGGTTCACTGTTGTAAATCACTTACCATTCAAGATCAAAAACATTTTAATAAGAGAATGGAGTTCTCTTTGTATTGAACTAAAAAGAGAGAATTGAGTGCAGACTTCTTCTTCTCCGAGTATCAGGATACTCACTGTAGAGTGTGTGGTCTCGATACTCGTCTTTCAATATGAAGACATGCTTGTATTCGCTACACCTTTTCACAATAAATCTTTGAGATAAAGAATTGGGTACTACCCACAAGAGGTTAGTATCTGAGGACCTATTTCACCCCTAAAATAAACTTCTTACAAACCAAATGTGACATCTTGCCTCGAAGGCGAAAACTCTCTTTTCAAAAAGGATATGCTACGTCCGTTCTACCGCAAACAGGTAACGCCTAAGACTCCACGAGCGAGCCGCAATATACCTAACTGCTAGAATGTGCACGTTAGCATCATCCATAAAAACACCAGTTAACAGTTACTCGAACTATGTTTGCTTTGTTTTCTCATACCAGATGAGAATACGTAGGCACCAGACGACGATGTCTCGGCGAGTGCACTTTTCCACCTTTTCCCGTAGTTCCCCGAACTACGTTTGCTCTGATTTCTCATACCAAGTGAGAATACGTAGGCACAAGACAACGATGTCTTGGCGAGCGCACTTTTCCACCTTTTCTCATAGTACCCCGAACTACATTTGCTCTAATTTCTCATACTAGATGAGAATACATAGGCACAAGACGGAGATGTCTTGGCGAGCGCACTTTTCCACCTTCACCCATAGTTTCCCGAACTATGTTTGCTTTGATTTCTCATACTAGACAAGGATACGTAGGTACAAGACCACAATGTCTTGGCGAGCAACCTTCCTCCATCACTCGTAGTTTCCCAAACTACGTTGACTCTGACCTTCTCATATCTGTTGAGAATACATAGGCCTAGGACTGCGAAGTCCTACCGAGTCTCTTTTCTTCCCCTTTATCTATCCTTACCCTGTTTCTAACATCTCTTTACCCCTTAGAACACTCTTATATAGCAATATCTTTTAGCAAGTATCTTTACACGTAGATAAACAAATGGTTCCCATTGAGTACGATGGATGCGAGGGGTGCTAATACCTTCCCTTCGCATAACCGGCTTCCAAACCCGTTCTTTGGTTGCGAGACCATCTTATATGTTCCTTTCTTAGGGTTTTCTCGATGTTTTCCCTTCCCCTCATGGGATAAATAAAGTTCGGTGGTGACTCTCCTGTCTTTTCATTCTCGCCTCCCCGTCGTTGCATTTTTTCGAGTAGCGACAATGAGCCGACTTAAAAATCACATGTGTCGACCTATAGAGAAATTTTCCTTCTCTGTGTTGACCTATAATGCGTATGTGTCGACACATAGCTCTTTTTCACATAAAAATCAATTTTTGATGCATGAAACTTTTCTAAAACTTTTCCAACATGTTGTTATGCTTCCTAATGATAAGATGCATATTTAAACTTAGAGGATATCGTATAATATACATAAACGCTAAAGTATCCTATGTTTGACATCATACAAAATACATCTAACGATTGCACTCAAAGGTATCTCATGCCCTATCACCTATTTGTAGTTCATCATCAACATTTTCATAACCTATGTTATCCCTTGAATTATCACCTACCCTTACTTCATCATCAACATCATCTACTTGTACTTTATCATCATCAAAATTTGGATCATCATGACCATTAATTTGTACTTGTTCATCATATTCACGTATTAATTTTGCTTCATCCCTCACCTTAGGATTATCAATTCAATGATCCACATGCACAACTACCAATTCATATGCATTCACATCTTCAAAAAATGTAAGCGCATCAACATCACAGTGAAGTAGTCTAAGACCACGAGCAAAGCTAAACATAGGGTTCCAATACCATATACACTTAATATTCTTGTATCCATATTTTTAATCAAACTCTTCAACTGCATATATGACATTTTATCAACATCCCACTTCTAACTCATTTATGAGACTTGCCTGTCAATATACCATTTAACATAATTCTTTATTAGTTCATTTTTGATGTATTCATAACCTAATAGTTTGACTCTTAGCGAGCCTGAATAACATATTAAAAGACAAAATTCATAATAAAAAATTGGGGCCATATTATATTTGAAATAAAAAACATGCATAAACAATTTAGGACAAAATACCATGTGAGACCACAAATTAGACAAATTAAACATAAAAAATGTAGGTTTCAGAAATGGTAGCCACAACAACGACAAAATAACATATGGGATGACAAACTATGCTTTAGGTTTCATAAATGGGGATTGCATATGACATACCTGAGACATAACTTCACTTCTTTGTTGCTTTTCCATGATACAGGTGGGTTATTCATCACAAACGAACTTCACGCTTCTTGCAATTAAGAGAATGATGGTGGATAGTGAATTCGGAAATGAATTTGATTATGTAAACAATGGTAGATTTTAGGTTAAAATGTGTGAACAACGATGAACAATGATACATGAATAAAGATGAATTGATTATGAACAATGGTTGAGGAACGATAAGTTTGGGGTTCTTGAATTTAGGGTTCAGAAAAAAGGGTTAAACAAAGATGAACATGATGTTGTGTTTTTCAAATTCGATGGGTTATTTTAATTTAGTTTAACAAATGAGAATTATATATATATATATATATATATATATATATATATATATATATATATATATATATATATATACATATATATATATATATATATATATATATATATATATATATATATATATATATATATATATATATATATATATATATATATATATATATATATATATATATATAGTCGAACGCTCATATATTGAACGGGAGTACTAGGGGTACTCCAATCCAATAAACAAAATCCAAAAAAATTCGTACATGTAGGTAAAATTTGTCATGGGTACGAGTTGGATAGCTTAACGGGTATCCATGGATATTTAGTTACCCGTTTCTTTACAAGCACAAATACGGATTTGATGGTACCCATACCCACGGGTATCCGTATTCGTTAATAATTAATAAAATTGCTTACACATCCTTTTAAAATTTGTATACTTAACTTGATAGATTTATTTGATGTTTTGATAAATTAATATGCATTATGTTAAAATTTTCTCACATTCTACAACAATATTCACTATAAGATGCTTTTGAATTTAATATGACAAATCTATTCAAAGGTTTTACACATAATTTTCAATTTATAATAAAGATAAAATTTTCACTCAAAATATAAAAAATTAGTAAATTTCAATTTAAAAAAAGTATCCATGGATATCCCGTAAATGCCCGCAGATATTTCAAAATCCACGGATACGCGTCTGGAGGATACCCGCACGGGATGGAGTGGGTATGGATATCATTTTTATTAAACGGGGTGGGTAACGGGAGACTAGTATTCGTCCTCACGGATACCCATTGTCATCCCTAGCTCCAACCCCTAATGAAATCAATTATAAAAATCAATAGGACATTTGAGTCACTCATAATAAGAACACCTAAGATTATGTTTATCCTTAATAGGCAACCACAACCAAGAAGACAAAACAATTCTATCAATTATAACATCGGGATTACACACTTCGTCGTTAAAAATAATTTGGTTCCTCAATCGTCAGATGCACCAACATGACGCAAAGCAGATTAAGCAAACATTAGTCTTAGATCATTTCCCCAACAATGAAACCCTTATTTAAACAAATAAAGATGACATTCCTGCTCCAACAAACACGAAAACTTAACCCAAACTGCAATTTTCATCCATACTAAAGAGATTCTAAGGCAAGAGAAGAATATATATATATATATATATATATATATATATATATATATATATATATATATATATATATATATATATATATATATATATATATATATATATATATATATATATATATATATATATATATATATATATATATATATATATATATATATATATATATATATATATATATATATATATATATATATATATATATATATATATATATATATATATATATATATATATATATATTTCCTATTTTAATCTCTAAAATTAAAAAAAAAATCATGTGTAAATAAGATTTTTTAGAATAAAAAATATCTTAAAATTATTTTTTAAAACATGAATGGAAGATGAGAATATTGCATTCCCATAAACATTTGTTTAAATCTTGAAACTTACACAATTTTAGGCATTTGTAAATAACATGCATGATGATGCTTGGTCCAACTTTAAAAGTTGATATATATATATATATATATATATATATATATATATATATATATATATATATATATATATATATATATATATATATATATATATATATATATATATATATATATATATATATATATATATATATATATATATATATATATATATATATATATATATATATATATATATATATATATATATATATATATATATATATATATATATATATATATATATATATATATATATATATATATATATATATATATATATATATATATATATAAATCTAACATACATCATTTACTTGATTTATCTCAAACAAATTTTTTATTGTTTTTTATTGCCATTTAGTACAATTTTAATAAATTTATTTGATAAATTTGTAGTAAGGTGAAATAAAAAGAACGAAATATAATTCAAAATTAAAGATGTGTTTGTTTTAAGTAAAAAAAAAAAGTCATTCTTTAGGTATTTTTAAGAATAATATTTTTAGGCAAGTGTATTAAACCATATTTTTTTGGTTAGTTAGATGGTTATTGGCAATTAGAGTTAGTTGCTATATTATACGGAGGTTAGTTATTTTCTCTTGCTTGCATTCCAAGCTTTCTCTTATTTTTATATACATATATATATATATATATATATATATATATATATATATATATATATATATATATATATATATATATATATATATATATATATATATATATATATATATATATATATATATATATATATATATATATATATATATATATATATATATATATATATATATATATATATATATATATATATATATATACACGGCATTGTCTTTCTCTTGTAATCAAAGTTCTTTAATGTAAATACACATAAATCATATTATGGTATTAGTAGAGTGAACAATATTCATTTTCACTATTCACTATCTTCTTCATTCCATTCTTGAACTTCCTCACTTTTTTCATCATGGTGGATAGCAATAAAGACGACTTGTCTGTCACGACAAAAAAGAACAACAATGAAAGAACCTTTCTCTCGATATTCAAGTCCATACTACCTACATCTTGCTGAAAATCCAAGCACGATTCTTGTCTCACCTCCATTATCAGAGAATGATGACGCGAAAGTATATCGTTTATTTGACTCGATTTACATGAATATATTTGCGATTATTGTTAATTTATCTTGATTTATGTTCTATTATAAGGTTAATTCACTATGTTTTGCAGATTGTGGAGAAATAGGATTAAAGAAAGAAAAGAAGAAGAAATGGAAGGAAAAACAAGAAGAAAGACATAAAATGGGGAAAAAGACAGAAAGCAGCAGAGAAACAGATTTTGTGCGTGTAACGCTCGTCATAGTTCCCTCACGATCGTCACAGTATTCACGGTCGTCTCAATATCCTCACGATCGTCACGTGCAACACTGTCGTCACAAGAGTGCCACAACCGTCATGACTCCAATATCAGAATAACGTCAAACACAGAAGTGGCCACGAGCACGTTCAACTTAATTTCCTCCTGCACTTTCTCCACTAACTGCCCACTACTGGAAGTTACTCCCACTTTCTCCATAACTCACGCATGATCTCTGAAAGTTGAGAAATGAAATATCTCCTATAAATAGGCCAGAGATTCACAGATCCAGGGGGTGGATTCTACGTCCCGAAGGGCTGCCAAAGTTCTATTGAAGCTATTTTTCTTGTTTCTTTTATTTTCTTCCTTTTTTTCCCTTTAGTTCAGAACATTGTAATTTCTTTCTACAATTTTATTTTGCCAAAGTAGAATCCTGCCGGCATTAAGGAGGACTACTCTTCAATTTCAGTACTACTTTCCAGGTTCTTATTAATTGAATTATTACTTTATTTTCTGTCATAATGCATATTTTATTACTTTGTTGTTTATGTTTATTTCCGTTTGTATTAATTATCATGTCTAACTAAATTAGTTTTATCGGTATGTAATCGAATTAGTAGGATGAGATTCGATAATACCCGGTGCACCTTCCCTTTTACAAACAACTTTCTGGCCGTAGTTTTTAATCAAAATCTTCTAAATAAACCTTCGTCGCGAAAGCGAGAAATTATTTATAGTAGTTTTGCCACGAAAGTGAGAAATTCATTAAGGCACGAGCTGGCACGCGAAAGCTGGGGTTCAAACCGGATAGTAAGAATTAGGCATTGATTTTAAACACAGCGAAAGCGCTTTAAAAGAAATCAAAATTTATTTGTTTTCAAAAAGTAGTTTTAACCCCGAATGGGACTGCGAGAGCGTACATTCCACCTTAGAATTATGACCCGAGTCAACAACCATCGTGAGGCAAATGTCTTTAAATGAGTATTTTCTCCTGAAAAGTGTTTGCAAAGACTAAAAAGTACTGACGAGCCGTCGAATCCCCGGAAACTAAAGCATTACATACCGATATCCCTTTACCGCTCTTCCTTAAACCAATAATCTTTATTTTCGTTGTATTTAATTTCATTCGCATTGAACTTTCCTAATTCCATTAACCTTAGCTTTACACCGCGACAATAGATAACAGTAGATTGACATTGGTCTTTGTGGGTTCGACAAATCTTTTATATTACTTCGATATTTCTGTGCACTTGCGGGCGCATCAGAGAACAACTATGAATCTTGGAATAGATCCATGAAGCGGGATCTTCTCAACAAGAACAAGATCAAGTTTATCAATTGAAAGATAACAACTCCAGACAAAACTGATCCCTTATTCGATACTTGGGAACACTGCAATAATATTATGTTGGCATGGATATCTACGTCTCTTTCTCCTGACATCGTGCGGAGCACAATCTATGTCGGCAATGCTGCTCAACTCTGGACAGATCTCCAACACCGTTTTTTAAAAATTAATCATTTTAGATTATCAGATCTTCTCCAACACATTGAGTATATGCGCCAAGGAGAGAAATCGGTAACGAAGTACTTCAATCAACTCAAAACAATTTAGGAAGACGTGGAAAACTCTGAGTTCTTCCTACCTACACCTGCAGTGCTTATGCTACCCTCAAGAAACAACATGACATAGAGTACATTATGTGTTTCTTGAAAGTAGGGCTGGCAATGAACCAAACCAACTCGAAGATAGTTCGGAATTCGACTCGACAATTAAATCGTTGAACTAGGTTCATGAACCAAATGAGTTGAGTATGAGCGAAAAATTAAGTTCGTTAACTAAATGAGCTGAACTTGAACTATACATAGTTCGACTCGTTAGGTTCATGAGTCAACTCGATTACATATGAAAAGAATTATACTGTCCTTAAGATTAGGTTTAAATATTTACTTCAAATCTTAGACAAATTTAATCTTCAATTTATTAGTTTTTGAATTAGACTCTCAAATGTATCTCTTGAAAGTTGTGTAGGTTTTGAATTAGTAGATTTCGAAGATAAAGTTAAATTTCAATATGATAACTTTTATTTTATTTTAATATTTTATTTAAAAATATATATATTTATTTAAAATGTCAAATATACTAAAAAATATATATATTTAAAAAAATAGTTTTTAAGTTCGTGAACCATGTGAGCTGAACCTAATGAGATGAACCTAACGAGTCGAACCGAACTGTTCGTGAACTTATAACGAGTCGAGTTTGAGCTTAAAAAAAAGTTCGTGTCGAACTCGAACTCGAACTCGAATTCGAACAATTCTTAACGAGTCGAGCCGAGCTGAGGTGAGTTCGACTCGACTCGACTCATTTCCAGCCCTACTTGAAAGGTTTAAATGAAAACTATAACACAATAAAGTCTCAAATTCTCATGATCAAGCCTCTCCCTGATGTTTCAAAAGTTTTCTCATCGATCTTGCAACAAGAACGTCAAATATCTTCTTCCTCTTTATTTGATACTTCCAACGTTCTCTTGGCTCAATCTCACCATATGAATCCCAATCTATTCAACCCAAGCAAAGCAAAGGGCGTGGAAAACCCTCTTCTTACACCAAATCTCCAAGTAACTCCAAAGTGTGTTCTTCTGTGGTAAGACAAGTCATATTGTTGATACCTGTTATTTCAAACATGGCTTTCCACCAGGTTTTTGTTTCAAAGATAAGGTTTGTTTCACTAACAATGTTGCCACTGATTTTTCACACCAGCAACCATCATCCCTTGATGCCACTCCTCAAGAAGACAAAGTGAAAATTTCTTCAACAATGTACAACAAAATGGTAGTTCTCCTTAATCAAGTTGATACCTAAACTCCATCTAATTCTCATATCATTAACACATCATCATCAAGTTTGCACCAACCTTTCATCTACCATAATGTAAGTTCCCCTCTCAAAAATTGGATAATTAACACAGGTGCAACATACCATATTTGCTCTTTCCTAAATCTCTTTTACTCTTATCATTCTATTAATCCCATCACTATCAAATTACATAATGGTTTTAACATTGTTTCAATAATATGTGGCACTGTTGCATTAAATGAGAATTTAACACTTCATCATGTCTTATATGTTCCCACATTTACATGCAATCTAATATTTGCACATCAATTATCTGCTAATAATACATATCATCTTGTTTTTTTATCACTATTCTTGCACAATTCAGGCACTACCTTTGCTGAAGATGATTGGGCATGCTAAAGTGTATAACCACTTGTATATCCTGACCTAACCTCCTTGTATCCCCATTGCTTACCACACTGATACATCTTCAACTACATGTAGTAGTAATGTTTCTAGCAAGATTAGTTTTTGGCACCATAGGATGGGTCACGCTTCCAACAATGTATTGAAAGTCATTCAACAAAGTTTTCCTTATGTTGATGACAACTCGAAATTTATATGTGATTATTGCCACTATGCTAAACAAACCAAATTATCTTTTCCTTTGAGCACTATTAAATCTTCTACAACTTTTGAACTAATTCACATGGATATATGAGGACCCTTCTCTCTTTCATCTATCCATGGTCATGCTTATTTTCTAACAGTTGTCGATGATTACTCAAGACATACTTGGATTTTCCATATGAAATCCAAAAGTGAAGCTAGACCACTAATTATGCAATTCATCAACATGGTCCAAATTTAATTCAACACTTCGGTCAAACAAATCAAATTTGACAATGGCAAAGAGTTTCTCATGCATGACTACTACAAAAACAAAGGTATTGTCCATCAACGGACATGCATCAAGACACAACAACAAAACCCAGTGGCTGAATGCAAACACCGGCACAATCTAAACGTTGCTCGAGCCATCATGTTTCACTTACACCTCCCAAAGATCTTCTAGAATTTCGTTGTTAATCATGTCGTATTTCTTATCAACCAGGTTCCTTCTCCAGTTACTCATGCCAAATCTCCATATGAGCTTTTACATGGAACAACACCTGACTACAACTTCATATAAGTATTTGGCTGTCTTGTTTTTGCCACCATAATCATGCAGGAACGACAAAAATTAGACCCTCGTGCTTTAAAGTGCATCTTCCTTGGTTACAAATAAGGTATTAAAGGTTTTATTATCATGAACCAAACACATTAAAACAAGCTTCCCAGCATGCTTGTTGGAAACAAGCCATGCATGTCGAACTTCAAGCCCTTCAACAAAAAAACACTTGGATCACGATTCCTTTACCTCATAACAAGAAAACAATAGATTGCAAATGGATTTATAAAATAAAATGCCATGTAAATGGAAAGATATAACGATATAAGTCACGAATTGTTGCAAAAGGATACACATAGACTGAAGGAACTTATTACGTAGACATGTTTTCACTAGTTTCCAAAATGACCACAGTTCAACTCCTCATAGCCTTTGCTGCTTCTCAAAACTGGAATCTCGCTCAACTTTATGTTAACAACGCTTTTTTACATGGTGAACTCAATGAAGATGTGTACATGACACCTCCCCCTGGATTAAAACCTTCTGATCCTACCCTTTATTGCAAACTTCAGAAGTCCCTTTATAGGCTAAAACAAGCAAGTAGACAATGGTTCTCCAAACTCTCTTCCTTACTCTTTTCCTTGCAGTACAAGCAATCTTCATCTAACCATCTTCTCTTCACCCATTTTCATGATGGTAAATGCATCATTCTCCTCATATATGTTGATGATCTCATTTTGTCTGGCAACAACATTGTTGAAATACATAACCTTAAGCACATTCTCAACACTCATTTCAAAATTAAAGACTTTGGGGACCTTCACTTTTTCCTTGGCCTCGAAGTTATTTGTTTACTTGATGATATCTCTGTTTGTCAATGCAAATATGCCCTAAAGTTACTCCAAGACACCGGTTTCCTTGCTGCGAAACCTTGTCCTACTCTCATGACAAAGACTCATAAATACACCAAGGATGATAACTCCCCACCAACTTATGCAACATGTTTTCGCGGACTCATTAGTCGTTTGATTTATCTTTGCATTACTCGCCCAAGTCTGAGTTTCAGTGTTCAACAACTCAACCAATTCATGTTATCTCCTACGTCTCTTCACCTCCAGACTACTTACAGGATTCTATGCTACATCAAACAATCACCATCCCAATGTCTGTTTTACTCATGTTCTTCTACCCTACAACTCAAAGCTTTTAGTGATTCTGATTGGGCCTCTTGTAGCGATACTCGTCGATCCATCACTAGCTTCTGTATTTTTCTCGGAGATTCTCTCATCTCATGGAAATCTAAAAAGCAACAAACGGTTTCTCGATCTTCCTTGGAGGAAAATATCATGCCCTCGTATCCATAGTTTGCGAAATACAATGGCTCACTTATCTTCTCAAGGACCTGAACGTAAACTTTATTTCACCCGTTGTTTTATACTGCGACAATCAATCTACTAGATACATTGCAGCCAACGCCATTTTCCACGAACGAACAAAACATATTGAAATTGATTGTCATGTTGTTCGTGAGAAATTACTCACTAAATTATTTCAACTATTACTTATTCCTAGCTCTACACAACTTGCAAATACTCTAACAAAACCTCTTGATCCTCATCCATTCCATCTCATCCTTTCTAAACTTTGCATCTCAATCAACTTCGCTCCAACTTGAGAGGGAGTATTAAACCATATTTTCTGGTTTAGTCAGATGGTTATTAACAGTTAGGGTTAGTTGCTATATTATAGGGAGGTTAGTTATTTTCTCTTGCTTGCATCCCAGTTTCTCTTGTATATAATGACATTGTCTTTCTCTTGTAATCGAAGTTCATTAATGCAAATACACACAAATTATATTAAAGTGATTGGTCAAAAATTAAAATTCTCAAGAATGGTTTACAATATTTATTTAATTTTTAAATTATAAAAAATAAAATTAAAAGTGAATAATAATAAATAGTTATACTAGTTTTTAGTTAAATTTTATTTTTATATGAATGAATAATTATGACAAAAAGTATGTATAACTATATTATCTAGATTTCGAAAATTCAATTCCAATCGTTGAAACAAAGACACCCTAAATTTACACAAAAATGAAAATCCTCACGGAACTTTTTATCAAAAGGAAAAAGAAAAACCATCCAGAACAGGGACTAAACAAGTAGCATATGAAATCAACGGTTGGTAACAAAGTAACATGAGTCGGACAGATGATAAACTTCATGTGGTGTGGGTTGTAAAGTGCAAGCATAACAACTTTTAATTTAACATTAACACGGTTTTGTTTTGTCTAGTACCTAATAGATTCCATGGTATCTTCAGAAAACGACACATAGACAGCGATTCAATAGAATCGTGGGCACCGTAAGATGTCAAGAGAAGTGTTTGCATTCTTCCCGTCTCACAATTTTAGTGTAAATGTTTGGAATTTCATTCAAATCAATTTTAATTAAAATTGCAATAATAGTAATATTAATTCAATTGGTAAATGTCTTTGTCCTTAAATATATTTTAAGTTTAAATTTAAAATTCTTCAACTGTGATTTTCTAATTGTTATTATTATTTGGTCTATGCATTCAAGTAAAATTAAAATTATTACTACACGTTTGAGAGGAAGGATAAAGTGGAAAAAATGAAAGTTTTGGGAAAAGAGAATTTAAGAGGTTCTTTTTCTATAACACTTTTTTTTTAATAATCTAAGAACTAAAAAGTTGTGTTGGAAAATTTTGGAAGACATTGATAAACTATCTAAAGTAGAAATGTTTATGGATGGTTAATTTTCATAACCAATTCATAATCATAAATAATCCATATATTATAACAGGTTATTAAAATCAATTCTTATAACTGATTTTTATTTTTTAAAATGGTTATAAATCGGTTATATCCATAACCAATTTTATAATTAATTTTGATTTAATTTTATTTTAAAATTAATTTTTTCAAAAACATAATATTCATTGCTTCATTGGCCCTTGTGCGTTTTTCTCGTTCTGTAACTAATGCTTTAAACTTTGGTTTTGTCTATACCTGCATTTTTCATAATAACGTCAGTTCTAATTATCTATTAAAAAATAACTAAGGTTGTTTTTAAATATATCAATTTATTAACCCGTAAAAAAAATCACATGTTATCTATTAATATTTTTTTTTATTTTAATCTTTATCCTAGGTAGTATGTAAATTTATAAAAAGAATGTTAGTTTTTAATTATTTATCGTTAGTAAATAAATTTATATTAACTTTTATATTTTGTAACTTTTTTTTGATTGAAATGAAATATATATTTTATTATTTTTTATCATATATAACTTTTGTCTAAAAGACATATAAGTCATTTTATAATTTCATTTTTTTTATCTATTATAATTAATTTTATTTTCTCATGTATCAAATTAAATAATTAAAGTGAGTGATATAACTCAATTGTTTTGAGTTAAATGAGTCTGAATGATTGATTTAGATTTAGATCTTTAGTCATAATATTGTATATTTATTTATGTATTAATATGAGTAATTGTTGATATTTATAAATTAATAATGATTTTTTTAAAACTACTTGACAACTTACTTATATTTTAATATTTTTTTCTTTTTCTATTTATTTTCACCCTTCTATATTTTTTTCATCAATCAAACAAAATGTAAAAAGACCCCTTTTTTTCAATAACTAAAGTTTTGTTAATATTTGTTTAAAAATAAATTAAACCTTATAATTATTTTTTTCAAAAACATAATATTTTTTTTTTAAAAAATAGTTATTTTAAAAAAATCATTTTTTAAAATTTTTTGGAAAAAAAATTTATTTACTGAAAAAAATTAAAACAATATTTTTTTTCAAAAAAAATTAATTTTATTTTCAAAAGAAAATATTTTTTTTTAAATAAAAATATTTTTTTTTTTGAAAAAAATTTATAAAATTTTTTTTTATTAAAAAATTTGACTAATTTAGTTTTTATTTTGGCCAAATTATGGATTTGGTTAAAACCATTTTAAAAATATATCCAAAATATGGATTTGGTTAAAACCATACTAATAATTAACTGGTTTTTAATAACCGAATTTCGATATGGATATGAATTATTTAAATAACCAGTTTATTTGAGCACCCCTAATCTAAAGTCAATTCATGTTGTGATATTAATCATAAGAATTTGTTTATTATTATATATAAAAATTCATTTTAAAAAAATAATAATTTACCTTTTTTCTTCTACCCATGTCCCTTCAAAGTTCTCAATTCCCTTTTTCTTGATCACTATATGTAAAGTGTGGATATTACAATATACGAATAACGAATTATTGGAGTGCTATTATTAGTTGTAGAAAACTTGTATTAGTTGGTTAATACCTTTTGTAATCTTTAGTTAGTTTAGCTTTGGTTAGGAGTATATGGTTAAGGCTTGTGCTGACAGTGTAATACTTAAACCAACTCTTCTCATAAACTGTAACTAACTCATTCATTCTCTAATCAATATCATCATCTTCTTCACTTTTGATTTTGCTCAGAGTGCTCAATACCAGAAGTATGTTTTGTATACTTCACCTTTGATATGGTATCATTCGCGGAATCGATCCTCTACGTTTTCTAAACTGTTCATCTCTGATTCACCACATTCCTTGTCGTGCTTCGTCTTGGTTTAACAATGGTTGAATCTGAAAATCAAGAATCTGCGAACAAGGAACAATCGCACGAAATCTCAACTGTGCTTACAACAATGAAAAATGCGAACTTCTTTGGCCCTAAGCTTTCCATTAAGCTGCAAGAAAACAATTATTTACTATGGAATCAACATATCGAAGGTGTGATTCTAACACAGAAGATGCACAAAGTGGTTGTTAATCCTCAGATTCTAATGAAGTACAAACCGACTCAAGATCGTATCGAAAGTACGATTTCTGAAGAATACGAAGCTTGGATTGTGCAAGAACAAGTTGTCTTCATCTGGTTGTTATCCATCATCTCTGAATTTGTTCTTCCTAGGGTTCTTGCGTGCAAGCACGCTTTTGAAGTTTGAGACAAGATTCATCAGTTTTTCAATGCTCAGATGAAAGCTCGAGTTCGTCAACTTCGTGTAGAGCTCAAATCCACCAAGAAAGGGAACAAGATGATCACTGAATTTGTTCTACGCATTAAAGTAATTGTGAATTATCTTCTTGCAGTTGGTGATTCAATTACTGAATAAGCTTTTCTATGCAGATGTTATGCATATGTACAATGGCCCTACACCTCCCACGCTGTGTGAAGTTGAAGCTCTGCTATATGTGCAAGAAGCGCAGCTTGACAAATTTCGTCAAGAATTGGCCACCTCAAATGTGACAGCCAATGTTTCTCACACCAATTCTATAGAGAATAGCACCAGAGAGGCATACTCTAGCTATCATGTCCGAGGAGGAAGATCCAGTCGTGGACACAATCATGGCAGTGGTAGAAATTCAACTGCTAATAGACCTACATGTCAATTATGTGGGAAGTATGGACACACAGTTAACACGTGCTGGCACAAATTTGATGAAAACTTCATGCCTCATTCTTCATCCAATGCTCATGCCAATGCTGCAAATGACTCAAATTCAACTCATGACTCGATTCAAGCTGCTGCTCAAGACTCTAAGATTGTGGCAATGATGGCCACCACAGGCAGACCACATGCTTATACTCAAGAATACTCATTGCCTGCTGTTTACCGTGAAAATTGGTAATCAATCACTGGTCTTCCAAAAATTTGGTTTACTTGCAGGATCAATCAGTAAATTCTGAGGACATAACTATGTATTAATGTATTTCTGGAAAATTGATGAACACTTCGACAACATTCTTTAGTGTAAAAAGATTGTTTTGATTGTTTGTTGAAAAGATTAAACTTTGTAAAAGTTTATAAAAGAAATGCAATGAATAAAATAACTCCAAAGTAAAAGAAATGCATTAAAGAGCAATTGATAAAAGAAAATAAACTTTTATTGAATAAAACATGGTGTTTCAACGTACATTTGTTAATAGTAACTCTTTTCTCGCTATAACTTGGATACTTTGAGTAAATTTTGAGTAAAGTACAATAATTAAACACACAAAAATCCTAATACTAAGACCCCTTATTTATAATATGTCGAAATAACTGTCTCCAACGAGCATTTCTCCAAAAGTTAAGACGTTTTGCCCTGCATGCCTTCATTTCACCATAGTTCTCCACGTGTCTCTCTTGAGAAATGGATAAGGACAAAAGACAGTTATCTATCCGTATTTTGAAATCCAAACTTTTGTCGAAGGAAGGCTCCAAATAATCCCTTCGTCAAAGTGACCTTCCACACTTCGAAAATATTTCTAAGTTTTTGTCCAAGCACATCTCCTTATGAGAACCACTTCGACAGAACTTCACATTAACTTTTGTCGAAGTCAACCATATTTAAGAAAATTTTAATTTTCACTTAGTTTCTCAAATGGGAATATGGGGTCGAAATTCCCAGCCAACAAATTGCCCCCCAAAAATGTCATATTCGACTAAATGGAGAAAATGACATTTTTTTGAAGTTTTTCATATTCGACGCCAGAAACCTTTGGACTGCTATGACGCCATTGTCATCATGACAGCTTTCCCCAAACATCTTCTCAAACTCATGTGTGAATCTTTTCAATCATCACACATCTAGTCCCTAGGAGATCATGGACCAAATTTTTAACTGCTACCGTCTCATCACACAACCCTCACATGAGACGCATCCCATGATTCTTCTCACCTTTAATCTTGCACAGTAATCGTGTACAGTAACCATTCCACTTCATCCATCTATAAAATAGCGAAAAATCATCATTTTTTCTCTTTTCACTCTTTGAACTCTCAAGCGTATTTCTTCAAACTTCATCTCTTTCAAATCTTTTTCTCTGCAAACTTACTACAACAATGGCTTCCACTTCAAAAATCTCCAAGGAAACAAGCAAGAATGCCAAAGACTCCAAAAATCCAAAGAACTCGCTCCAGTTCACAGAATGTTGGGGTCCAGACGTGGTCGGAAATCAACAGTACATCAATGAACCTCCAATTGAAGAGGAAAAACACGGGATTTATCAATCACATGTACTAATTCCCTTTCTTGTTTATGGTAAGACCCATGCTATGTTAGGTCCTCTCCCTGATCTTGCTGTTGACCCTGTTAAGGTTAGGGAATTTTTTCCCGCTTACCACAGTTGCAAATCCATAGCCAACGATTTAAAACCTAGGACTGATGAGGAGATCAAAATTGATGAGAAAGCACAGGTAAATGGTCAAAGTTCTCCTTCAACCATATCTTCTAGGGACCCAATCAAGTTAGAGTTTATGAATAGTATTTTTAGGGTTTCCAGGTCATGTCCTTTATCCAAATACCATTCTGATTACTTAGCTTGGTTAGAAAAAATAGAGAAAACGAAGTCTCAAGTTTGGAAAAACATGGGCATCTTTGACCTAATTCACCTGTCGAAGATGGGGCCAGGTTACTTCCCATATATGCTTATTGCTTCCTTCTATTTTTGGGACAACACCCACAATAATTTCCAATTCCCTTGTGGAATGGTTACCCCAACTTTGTTCGACATCGCTACCATTACCGACCTTAAACCTATTGGAGTGGATTATAATCCCACACTTTTAGCTGATGACTCAATAGGTTTCTATACCAACAAAGCAGCTTTCACCACCTACATAGCTTACTACCATGACAAAGAAACCAAAGAATTTTTTGACCAAGAATATGTTTCCTTCCTGACCCTTTGGCTTTCGCGCTGTGTTTTCTGCTCAAGCTCCCTTCAAGTGGTGAAGAGGTACCTGACCATGGCCAACCAACTGCATGCAAGACATGACATTTATCTCAGTGAAATAATTCTAGCCAACCCGTACGAATCCCTTGGCGAAGGCGTCACAACATTAAAGACAATTAAGACGAGAGAAAGCTTGCTTCTTTCTGAACCTTTCTGGATGCTGCAAATATAGCTGAATGCCACTTTCAAAACATCCCTTCTTGCTCGAAATCCCATTAATGAAGCATCCATCGAAGTGAAGAATAGAAGGGTCGAAGGGACGAGGCTTGCCCTATTGACTACTAATGACAAAGGACTGGATCTTCAATACACCTTTGCCACTACATGATGATGTTTGCGAAGTGTTCTGATTTTTCTCTCAGCATGGCCCCTTTTTCCAATAGAAAAGTAGGCCCTGAATGGTTCACAAGGAAGTTTCCTCCTAAGTCGAAGGAACGGGAAGCTGAATCTCTTGACATTTGAGAATATTTACTTACGCCAAGATTGTTGGCTTCAAGGCTCAAGCCTTCAAAGCTTCGAATTTCTCTTTTCAGTTACCAACCAAATCTCGTCTCTCGACAGTTTGGTCTTATTCAAATCAAACCCAAAACCTTTTTTTCTAAAAAGAGCTCACTGATTCATTACAACATGTGGCACAATGAGGCGAAATGCACTAGGTTGTAAGCCAAGTATTCTGACCTCACATAATTCAATCCTGTGGCCTTCAAACCATATTTTCTATGCACTAGAGAGTTCGATGGTTGGTGAAGAGAATGTTACACTACAGAATTCTTTGATGTGGATGCCTTCAATCTCCAACTAACTAGAGTTTTTGCCCTTGTGCAGGGCGAAGTGAAGAAAGGTACTTCAACACACATCAAATAAATCTAAGTATTCTAGAAATACTTTGAAACTGCCTACAGGCCAGGTGATCTTAGTCAAACCATTAGCGAAGCAGAAATGACTTTAAAATAAAATTTTACAAAGAAATTAGAGGACTTAAAACTTCCTTCGTATGTTCGACCTGATCAACGTTACAAGTTAGCTTTTAATCTCTATCCTCCAAAATTCCCTCGACTGCCAACTGCTAATTTTGGTGTGGCTTTTAGCCCTCCATTTCCAGACTGGTTCTCTGTGAGGATTTTATGAAAATTCTTCGCATGGAGTATTCTTCGCATGGAGTATTCTTCGCATGGATTTTATGAAAATTCTTCGCATGGTTCTCTGTGCTTTCTGACTAAGTACACTCTGGGAAATTTCAAAGGCCACCTTCATATTGGCATAGAACACGTTCGCATGGAGTCTCCAATATGAATGCGTGGAATGAGAGGTTCTTCGACACCACATATTTCTATCCATTTCTCTTTATTTAAGTTTTGTACTTGGTTTATGTTAATTGCATTAATTTTCTTTGCAGTCGTAAAAATTCCAGCTAAGAAACCTACTCTCGTTGAAAAAGAAGTTGTCGAAGAAAAAGATGAAGACAACTCCAAGAAAACCACAACCAAGGTAAAACTTTATGCTCAATACTTTTCTCTTTGCATATTGTCTTCCCAATCTGACATCTGAAGTATAATGTTTTTGCAGGGAAGTCGGAGACCACCTCCGACACCAAAAAAGAGAAAGCAAAAAGAACCTAAGGTTCATCTAATTGAATTCGACGATGGGGATCTTTCTCCTAATCACGCCAAACAAACCACAGAAAAGAAGAAGCAAACGAAAATTATGACGCCGATTTTTGACCTCAGCCAAAAATAATTAAAGTAACTGCAAAGAAACCTTCCACTCTAAAGGTGGTGGAGACTGATGTCACTCCTGGTAGTAAAAAACCAACTGACAAGAAAAATCCAGATCAGGTAGAGAGTGACAACTCTAGCCCTGGGACTGAGAATCCTAAGATACAAAGATTTCTTCTTTATTTTGAACTTTATAACTATCTTTGACTAACATGCTTCTAATATTTTTGTTGATTTCTTCTTCTCAGGATACCAAAGATGATAAGGGGCATCCTCTTGTAAAACAAATTATTCCCACCACTAGCAGTGATCCTACCTATCATCCAACAAGTCCTTCCAAAACTTCTCCCAAGTATTCCACCAAATAATCTGTTGACGAAGTGAGCGAACTGGCTGGTGATCAAAAGAAACCACCGCTCAAGGCTACCACTGAGCTTTCACACACCAACGAACCTAATCATGAGAAAATCCCAGCAAGGGAAAATTCCCCAGTTGATGTCAGAGGTGACACATAAATGCCATATGCAGAAAAAGTTGTCGAAGACAAATATGAAGATGGCTACCCAATCAATCAACAAGGTTGTGGTGACGAAAAGGGTGAGGAAGAAGAGGAGTAGGAATAGGGTCACTCTATGTTTGATTTTGAAACTGAAGTTTTTGAGGAGGATGAAAATGATGAAGAAGAGAAAGACAAAAATGAAGGAGAAAAAGAACAGCAAGAGGATCAATCAAAAACTAACCCAAATCCTGATGCTTCGACTGGTACAACTATAAACAACCTTTCTCATGAAGAGCTAGAGTCACTGAAGGTGCATAGACCCTTTGAATATCTAAAAGCTATGATTAGCTCAAGATATACTTGGACAAACAAAAGCACTAGCACTTCGTTTGTATTGGGTGATCAGTATGCTAACAAGCCTGAGGATGACTTGCTCTCTCAAATTATAGAAAAAGCCTTTGATGCTGACTTGTTTCAAAATTTAAAGAATGACACTTCTGCGTGTTTTGGGATCAAGAAACTCTTAAAATAATTCAATGTCTTGGAGGCTTCCCCATAGATTGCAGATGCTATAATGGAATTGGGCTCACTAATCGACCTCGTTGTTGCTGTTTTCAATCGCCTCAAATATTTCTCAAGTAAGATACATAACAAATCAGAAACCCAACTGGATGAATGAGATGCAGCCATTAAGTCTACTGCCAAAGTTGCATAATTGCAAAAGGGTTCTGAACAAAATAGGAAGGAGAGTGAAACATGTGACAAAAATGTCGAATAGTGGGAACAATAGATCAAAGAGCTGCAAACCAAGATTTCTCAAGCTAAGAAACGCAAAGTTGAACTTCTGAAGTTTGATCATACAAAATGGCCAAAGAACTTGAAGTTTGTGTGCACCATGTCAAGAGAGCTTAGAAGCTTGGGAAGGAGATTGAAGAACTTTCGAACAGCAAGACTATCTGCGAACGATGCTTGACATTTCAAAGTTTAAAGTATCAAAAGATGAAAGACTCTTTTTCTTTTTAATTTGTTTGTAACCAATGAACTTGTTCCTTTGATGTATTAATGTTGAGACCATGTGTGGCATTTTATGTAATGACCGAGCCATTTTGGCAATTTTATTTATTCCCATTTTGGCTTCGACCATTTTTTGTGTGAATTATTCCTTATTTATCTTTATTTCTTGAAGTATAGGCTTATATTTATTTAAATATTTACCACTTACCTTCAAGATTCTTCTATCTTCATTTAACTCTTCAATTTCATATGCGCCATTAGAAAAGAATTTAATAATTTGAAAAGGACCTTCCCACTTAGGGGACCACTTGCCCAAAGTTATGTCTCTCTGATCCATGGGAAAAATCACTTTCCAAACTAAATCTCCAGTCGAAAATATCTTAACTTTCACCTTTTTATTATATGACTTTTCCACTATCTTCTTTTGCCTTTTCAGTAATTCTAAGGCACTCAGTATCTCTTCGTCCAAGTCAACTAATTCGTCTAACATCATATTCCAATATGAATCAAATGGGAAACAAACTTTATTAATACCTCTCTTCTCACCATGGATAAATGTACTTCAAAGTGCGGCCTTGAATATGATTAAATGTAGCCTTCTTTTTCTCCCCGACGTTGATAGTAATCCATGTATTTTCCATAGTCAATGTTCTCTGTCACTTCAAAAATATTTTCCATTTTGTCTTCATCTCAACAATAGTATTTTTTATAAATAAATATGTCTAATTTTGCATATTAATAGCTTGTCCTGACACTTCTTCATAAGCTTTGATACTAAGCTTTTAGAGTATCAAACATTACTATATATAACTTCTCTTTCATCTGGCAAAAAAGAAAACACTTTGACATTACATATATCTCCTCTTACCTTCTATCTTTTTAAGACAATTGAAGGACCTTCATCACACATGATAAACAAATAGAGGGACAAGTGGCCCATTTTTCCGAGCCTCTAGCCAGTGTTTAGAAACCAACACCCATCCGATTAACTCATCTTTCATGAAAGCCCATTTTTCTTATCATACTTTTCACATATCCCCAATTTAACACGATCATATGATTTACTAATATCAAATTTCAATACTAATTCTCCTAGTTTAACCATAGGTTTGCATTTCATATGATCTAAAATTTCGAGGCCACCATTACGATTTTTGACAAAAGTATATTGCTCATGGGAAATACATTTCAGAAGAAAATTTTTTATTCTATTTGTCATCATTTTTTAAATAACTTTATACAAGACATTACACACACACACACACACACACACACACACACACACACACACACACGCGTGCGCGCACGCGCACACACACACACACGCACGCACACACACACACACACACACACAAATCAGACAAAAATCCTTTATAGTAATATGATTATCCTTTCTTAGAATAAGAACACTATTTGTTTAAGTCACTTGAATAGGAAAATGCATTTCTCTTACCACATCACAACTGAATGAAATTTTTCTTTGTCGCAAATATCCCAAAATATATTATAAAATATCTGATTAAAAGCATATTGACTCGATGTCTTATAAAAGCGCATATGAAAAAAGCCATTGTAAATTCTTAGTTAGTGAAAGGGGATAACAACATCTCATCATCTTGTTCAATTATTGTTACATGAAGATATTTAAAATACTTGATGTATTACATGCATTTTTAATGAATAAAGCATCAAAATAGTCCTTTGCTACTACACATAAATCTCCATTTTCCTGAACTGAGTCTCCATCTTATTTTTGAAACTTTGTGATCTTGTTTTCACTTGCCATTGCACAATTTTTTTTTTCAATTTGCACCACCATCCTTCAATCAATGAATCTTTGCTCACTACCTCTAAAACAAATTCGCTTGATTTAACATACTACTCATTTCATTTCTTGATACCACATACAAACTGTTCTATTGTGAACCTAGAAATGGATGAAAAATTGGTGTTTCCTGAGGATTATAGTGGATCTGAGTTTACGATGCGGTGGAGAGGGAGGTAACCTTCAAGGTTAACATTCCAACGCTCAAGTCAATATGTGAGGGAGAAGAGTGAATGAGAATTGAATTTAAAATTGTGTATCTGAGTTCTTTGCACATATTCTTTATATAGTAGTCGGTTATGAGATCCCGTTATTTGCTAGGCGTAAGATGCGGTGAGCCATTGGATGTATCTGGGATTTTGATCACATGCATTTGTTCGTAGGATGGTTCTCATATACTGAGAATGTTCTAGATGAATTACAACTCATCATGAGTGGTTAGTCGGTGGCCATTATGGTCAGCCCAAAATAATTTTCCATAAGCCCTTGTTTTTGCATGGTAGTGCAAAGGATTGTCGTATTTACCTCATCCGTCGACCATTATTTTTGTCTAATCTAAAAGATCAAGAGAAGGTGTTTTTGTTTCTTAGGAATTAACGCCTTTAATGCCCTATACTTTAAATGTATTTTTTTAGGTATACTCATTATGACTCTTAGGAACTCAAACACTTGAGTGTTGCGTGTAAGTGTCTTGAAGCGTTGATAGGGTTGATTATGTCATCACACAATTTTTGAAGAGTTAGTTTCTCATTCTTTAGGGGTATATTTCTTGTGTCATTGTTATCTCCTTTATTTTGATATTTATTTTCCATGTGCTTAGAGAAAATAACATCCATTATGAGTTGAAAGTCAAAAGAAGATGTTCGCGCTTCGTGGGAGAATTTTGTTTATTCTTCAAGTGTTTCTATCTTAGCCTAAGAGGGTAATCTTGATGGTTCCTTTCATGTTGTTGGTCAATCTTCTGATTGGGGTGTCTTGACCCCTAGTGAGAATGAAAGAATCTATAGCAAGTATTGTGATTGTGCCATCCCTTTCTATGAGTGTGTTTTCTTGATCCTGGGGCTTCAGTTGTCTTTCAATGGCTACGAGATTGAAGCTCTTAAGGGCCTTATGGTTGCTCCATCGTAGCTTCGTCCTGTGAGTTGGGTGTATATGAAAGTCTTCCAGTATTGGTGCAAATATTTGAATGGAAGACCCTCTCGAACCCTTTTCTTTCATCTCTTCAATGTCCATTAATGCCTTGTGAGTCAGGCATGAGGTCTTGGTTTAATTTCCCTGGTGCTAACCATCCTTGCCTTTGGGGATTTTTTAGAGAAGAAAGTATCACACTAACCAGGAAGAAAAACACACGCCTATGGCAACCCCCTTCTGATGAGATTTCAAAGAGTGAGGACTCGAGCTCTGGCTTCAACACATCTATGGTACTTTAAGTTTCATTTATATCTCCTTTTTGTTCTACATCTTACAATTTCATAGCATCATTCGATTTTTGCCTTCTTTATAGGATATTCCTATTTCTGTCTTTCCTCCTCAAATAATCAACACCTCAGATGTTGATGAGGTGCCAACACCCAACAAAACTCTTGAAAATTCGCCCTCGCGACAACTAACAACTGAAGATCCAGTTGGGGAAACAGTTATTGAGCAACCATAAGGGGCATTTGAATTCTAAAATCTTGAACAACAACCAATCATCCTAAAAATACCAAACCTAGAGCATCAATAAACTACTCTAAATAACCAAGACCTTGAACAACAATCAACTAGTCCAACTGACAATGCTCCAATGCTAGAAGACCAAAAGCATATTGATCAAATACTAGATGACCAAGATGTTGGTAGAACATAAGAAGATCAAGGCCAAAAGGAATCTCAAATTATTAATGTTGGAAAGGATTAGATTATTAATGACAATTTGCCATTTTGGAACTTTTCAATTATAATTCCATTTTGACATCTTTATTGCCTATGTATTATTCTTCCATTATTCGAATTTCCTACAACACAGACTTATAATTTTTTAAGTACTTTCCATTTATCATTAGAATTCAATCTTCAGGGGTTAATTCTTCAATTTTAGAAACATTATTTGAAAACATCTGGCTGATTTGAAATGGACCTTCCTAATTTGGTGGCCATTTACCTAACTTTTATCTTTTTGATCCATAAGAAAAATAACTTTCCAAACATAATCACCAATTGCAAAAGGCTTTCAACTTAATTTTTGTATTGTAGGCCTTACCTATTTGTTCTTTTTGTCTTATGGGAACATTCAAGGCAACTAGTCTTTCTTCATCTAAATCAACTAATTCATCTAACAGTATCTTCTAATAATGGTCAGAAGGGATTTCAACTTGCCTTTGAATTCTAGTTGATTGTAAATAAATTTTGACAGACAAAATTGCATCGTGACCAAATGTTAGTCGAAATGGAGTGGAATTAGTTGCCTATTTTGGGGAATTTCGACAAGCCCATGATATTTGGTCTAAAGTCTTATGCTAATTTCTTGGCTTATGACCCACATGTCTCTTAATTAAACCTATTATAATTTTCTTGGCCCCTTCAACTTGGCCATTTGCTTGATAATAATAGGGGGTAGATATTAAAAGTTTGATTCGTGAGTCTGAAGCAAACAGAATCATCTTTCGACCAATAAAAATTGTATCTTCATCAGTGGTTAAAGTTTCAGGAATTCCAAACCTGTAAATGATGTGATTTTGAATAAAATTAATTACTGCTTCCTGATTAAAATTGATCAAAGGAACAACCTCGAACCACTTGGTAAAATAATCTATACCAACCAAGATGTACCTATGACCCTTGGATAATGTTGGTCGAATTTCACTGATTAAATCTAATGCCCAACCTCTAAAAGCCCGAGGCTTGATAATCGAATGTAACTCACTTGTAGGAACATGTTGAAACCTGCATGTTTTTGACATTCTTGGAAACATTTGGAAAATTCAATACAGTCTTTCAACATAGTTGGCAAATACAAACCTTGTCGAAATAAAATCCATTTCATCTTGTGGCTTTCTTAATGAGCGTCACATGATCCACCATGGACATCAAAAATTGCCAAGTAATCTTCACTCTCACTAAGCATTTAAGCAAGATTCCTTCAAGAGTCTTTTTAAATAATTCATTCCCAATAACCACATAATTTAATGCCCTGTATTTCATTTTTCAATTCGCCGTTTCTGTTGGATTCTCCGAAAATTCAACAATTGATTTTCTCCAATCATTATTCGACAGATTGTCATTGGAAATTTTTTTTTTTAAAAAAAAGAGTTTTTTAATCCTTCCAACCCTTCTACCCCATCAGTTTTGACGTTGACAAATCTAAGGGTAAAGGATTGTTCGAAATTGTTGCTAATTTTTTCTTGAAAACTCTATATTCAAAAGCAATTTGTGCCAAATCATTGGCCTCTTGGTTTTTGACTCGAGGGACATGTTAAATGTCGACTTCTCAAATCTTCTTAATAATGAAATGACCTTCATAAAATACATCAATAAATTTTGCTAGATGCATTTGTACTCTTTTTTCAATTGTTTCACAATTAACTATGAATCATCTCTAAAAGAATATTAAGGCCTGCAATTAAGACTTCATACTCAGCCTCATTTTTTAAGCAACAACCTTAGATTTTAAATTTGAACTTAGTTGGAATATCTTTAGGAGAAATAATTATAATTCCAATACCAGTTCCATTTTTATATTTTGAACCATCAAAATACAATCTCCAATGTTTTAGACCAACTTAATTTTGTGTTACTTCAACTATTGCATAATCGACAATAAAATCAGCAACAACTTGGTCTTTCACATCCCTTAAAGGTGCATGTTGTCACACCCCCATTTTCACCAGAGCCTTTCATATCCTACATTTGTTATGTCATACATCGTTCTAGTGCATATCGAGCATGTGGGTTTACAAGGTAAGGAATGAGTCAGTTTATTGTTGTTCGTTTCAAATAAGAGAAGTTGTCTATCATGGGATACATTGAAGAAATGATCATCATCTAAGGTTGGATTCAAGTTGGAAAATCTACTCATGTAGATTTCTTCAAGGAGAAGTTAATTGAAAAATATTGAGGGATTCAAGGTTAATGTTCCTAATGAACATGAATTGCAAGGCCTAATTCAAGATTTCTTCATCCAACTTTGTTTCAAATTCTATGTTCAAGTGGAACTCAAAAGATCACAAGTTCATAAGTTAAGACTTCATCCATTTCAAATTCAATGGCATAAAGGACATCCAACATTCCAAATTCAAGATTCATGAATTCAAGATTAGATTCAAGAATACTACAAAGGGAAATTTCATGACATTGCAAGAATGTCACATTTGTTACAAAGTTTCCAACTCTAAGTAATGCTTAGAATTTTAAGCTACTTCTAATCTTAATTCAAGTTTCTAATCAACTTCATGCTATGGTACCCTTCATTCCTCATTGAGTATACATGTTCCACATTATGCCTTCACATGATTCATAACCAAATAAGCCCACAAACATCCAAGGAAAATAATTAACGTTCAATTCAATATTGGAACATTTCAAAATCAAGACCATTTGTGCTTATCCATGGGCAATTTCAAGACATTTTCAAGTTAGTCCAAAACAACCCCATGCATGTCCCAAGCTAGAAATGACAAACTATCTCATAACCAAATAATTCATGTCACAAAACCAAAGGTATGGACTCATGATAATGCATCTACATATCAAAATATCAGAATTTCAAAATTCTGTCAAAGATAGAAACATGGACCACAAGGGCAGTCCAAGCACAAGCAAACAAATGGGTTCAGGATTTGAGAGCAATATAAAGTGCAACAGAAAAAACAGGCTTAGGCAAGTGCAGCAGCAAGGGCAGAAGAGCATCACACATGAAAATGGAAAGAAAGAGAGTGACATCAAGAAAGTGGTAAGAGGCATTTCTCAATGAAAAATCTGAAGTTTTGAAACAAGTGAGAATCCTATGGCTTTGACTATAAGGGGGAGCCCAATTGGAGAGAAAAAGGAGGAAATATTGAGAATAAAAGATAGGGAGAAAACCAGAAAAATAAGAGAGAAAAGTGACATTGAGAACAATAGGGTTTTAGAAATAAAAAATAGAAAAAGGAGAGGTAGAAACATAGAGTGTCAAAGAAGAAGATACATCCAACAAAACAACAATGGTGATTAGAAGGAGAGTAGCAACTCTTGGGTATCCATTTCTTTGAACCTTACTCTCTTTATATTTTATTGTATATACTTTTGTATGCTTGCATTGTTGTTGCACACTTTATCATTGTTGTTAGTTAGGATAGTATTTGTGGATACATATGTTTGTAATGAGGGTTCAAGAGTGATTGGGTAGTGTAGAAAAAACAAGATTGAGTTTTGTAGAGAGATAGATGAGAACACTTAGAAAAACACTCAAAAGTGTTATCATGTTCACTAGCAAGTTCGCACGGCGAACTTTGGCACCCTTCGCCTATGTTTCTGTGAATAATGCGTATTCTGGGCAAATTCGGAACGAACTTGTTGATGTTTTTTCTGGGCAAATTCGCTGGCAAGTTCGCACAACAAACTTTGGCCCCTTTCACCTCTATTTGTGAATAGTGTGTATCTAGGCAGATTCGCTAGGAAGTTCGCACAGCGAACTTATTTATGTTTTTCTGGGCAAATTCGACATGAAGTTCGCACAGCTAACTTCTTGCCCTTTTTTCATCTTTTTGTTTTTTCTTGCTTTTATGCTTTATTTTTGCTATTTTCTTGTTTTCCTTAAAGTTTTTTTTGGTGTTTCAAATTCTTTTAGGTGAAAAGATTAAAAAATGATAATATAAAAAAAAGAAGAAAATAGTTTATTATTTATATTTATTGATTAAAATATTAATTAAGTAAATATCCATGCTTAGTTTAATTTAATAATTTGAAATGACAACTTTGTGAAATTTAATTTGTGTCCTCAAACCAACTTACTTGACCTTGTCTTATATTTCCTTATATGTTTATATTAATAATGTTATTCCAACTTATGTTGTCAAAACCCTTTTCAAAATAAACTCTCGATTCTTATCGAGCCATTTTTGACCTTGTAAGTCGATTGCCTTGTGCATCGCCATCAATCTTGTTTGCATCACCTTAAACTTTTTTTCGTAAGCAATAAAACCCTTGACCCAACATCAAGTGGTATATTTCTCAAAAAAATGCAAAAACACAATAAAAATACGATTAGGTTTACATGCCATGGGCTTTAAAGTGGTGGAGAAGGAATGAGAATGGAACCCCTCCTACACTCGTTCCGAATATTTTGAATACAAGGCGCTCGACTTGGATATTCGAGATATTCATCTCTACCCAAAGTCTTTAGTGTGATCCTAATCAAGAACAATTTCTTCTCAAAAATCCTAAAAAACATCAACTCATCAAACTTATTTTTGCCTTAGGGCATCAATCCGAAAACCCTTTTTCAAGGTATAAAATCAACAGACATACAACCATTTCACAAGCCTCCGAACTACGGAGCTCTGATTCTTCACTTCTTTTAAGTGAGGATACGTAGGCACAAGGGCCACAATCCTTGGCGAGCACTCTAATAAAAAACCAACCCCTCACAAACTTTTAGATTAAAACACCCATTCAAGCTAGACAACTTAGAAGGTTCCCATCGAATACGATGGATGTAAGGGGTGCTAATACCTTCCCCTCACATAACCGACTCCCGAATCCTAAAACTTGGTTGCGATGACAATACTCTTTTCCTAAAGGTTTTATCATTATTTCCCTTTCCCTCATTGGGATAAATAAAATCCAGTGGCGGCTCAATGTTATTTTTCGCGTAGCGATAGATGCATTAAATAATATTCCCTCAAAACCAAATCCCAGTTCCCAATTCAACTTTGTAAAATAGGTTTTGAAAGCATATGCTTAATAACATCAAAATGGGAATAAACAAACGAACCAATATGCTTTATATAACATTTCAATTTAGTACATGAGAAATACAAACAGAGACATAACTTTTCTATCAGGTTATACCTAGTTTCTGCATCATTCAAGACTTGACTAAGGTAATAAATGGTTCTTCCAATACCATCATCATCCTATTGGGCTAACATAATTCCTATTTTCAGTTCAGATGCATAAACATACAACTTCATAGATATATTTCTCATAGAAGGCAACAAAATAGGAAGATTCATCAAATAATTCTTAATTTCATCAAAGGCTCTTTGATGCTATTGGTCCCACTTGAATCCTTCTTCCTTATTTAAATGCAGCAATGGTGAAAATACTTTTATTTTTCCACTTAGATTTGAGATGAACCTTCTTTAAAAGATTGATTTTGCCTAGTAAAGATTGAAGTTTCTTTTTGTTTTTCGGAGATTTTGTATTGAGTATAGCTTTCGTCTAGTTTTGATTTATTTTTATGCCCTTTTGTGAACCACAACGCCTAGAAAGTCGCGTGCATAGACACTAAAAGAACATTTTAATGGATTCATTTTCATTCAGTTATTTCCTCATTCTTTTGAATGACCATCGAAGATGGTCCAAATGACCATTTTTCAACAAAGACTTGATAACTATATCATTAGTATAAACTTGTATAAAGGTTTCAATGAAATCATGAAGCATATAATTCATCACCCTTTAATACGTTTCACCAGCATTCTTCAGGCAAAATGCATTACCACTCATTCATAGGCTCCTAAGGCCCTAGGACATCGAAACGTCATTTTTAGCCTTTAACTGTTCGACTTGTCGATCCCTTTCTACTAATTAGGCCATATCCTTTAGGTATTGGGTATCTAAATTCTTCCTAATGGAATAATCTAGGCCACCTACAACCATTTCGACTAAATCATACTCTGGAAATTGAGTAAAGCATATCGCCTTCATTAACCTAAACCTGCTGAGATACTCATCTATCGACTCAGTGAATTTTCTCTTCACGCTAGCTAGTTCTTTCACGCTAATTTTTGACTGACCCGTATAGAATTGCTCATGGAATACTCTTTCTAGTTGATTCCAATTGTATACAAAGTGTGGATGAAAGGTAGTAAACCATATGAAAGTGCTCTAGTCAAGGAATTCAGGAAATATTTCATCTTTAAGTTTTCATAATTATTTAAATCACACGCCTCTCATTGATATCACGCAATATGTTCGATAGTAGATTCTCTAGTATCGCCTGCAAACTTAGCGCACTTAGGAATTTTCCAACCCATTGGGATTTCATTCTACAATACATATTCAGACAAGGTAGAAACAAAATTTGGTCTGTGAAGACCAATGTTAAGACCATTTTGGGCTAAGATTTGTTCAAGCACATTGGTTATGTTACTCTCCCCCCCTCTCCCCCAAAAAATTGGTTTGTTGGACTCCCTTAACCACTTGGCCTGCATCCTGGTTGCTATTGACCAACACTGCCTCTGGGCCATTACGATCTAAATCCCATTCGACTACCCCGAGTATGGGTTGTTTGACCGGTTGGGGCATAACCCTTTATTTTACTTGATTATTATGAAAACCTTCATTATTTACAACTCCTAAATTTTAAATTGCTTCAATCGCTTGAATCAACGATTCAGGAGCACCAAAGAAATCAACAATCTGACCCATTTGATACACCAATTGCTGGAAATTATGGTTTGTGTTTTGGACTTAAGGATTAAACACATAACCAATTTGTTGGGTAAGCATATTGACCATATCATGGTTGGTATCATCCATTTGTTGCCCCATAACCAAAAGGGAACTAGTAGTTAAATGTTGCATAACATGACAAACATATCCTAATCCACTTTGGGGTTGTGTCATCCGACTAGAAATGTTGATAACAGATCTTGAGGCTAGGTATTGATTAAGAGGAGATGCAATAGTCATTGCATTATCTGCATACGTAGATGCATTAGTTTTTAGGCATGTCACCGTTGTAGTTGGCATGCCATATGGTTATTTCCTACTACCACAGGGTAGCGTAAAAATTGGGAGGAAAGAATGCATATGGTCTCCTATTGTAGTTTGTGTAAACCCGCAAGTAGTTGAAAAACTGGTTGATTGTGGTGGGGAACCACCACCTCTAGAAACATCATCGAAACTGACATTTGACTTATAGTAAAAGTTGAAGTTCCTGCACCACCAACCGTCGATTGAATTGATTGTTCTTATACATCCAGAGAATTGTTTTGAGGAAGGGGTGGATTTTTCAATGATTGATGATCCATCTTAAGAATTTTACCACTCGTCAAATGCATAAACACTCAAACATTGGAAACATTGCATGTATGAAGAACAAAATGATAAAAGCACAAATACTTTTATGAAAAAGTTTAAATTTCATGCACAAAAAGGGTCCCACTAGGCGTGCCAATTTGTTTGTTGTTGTTTTTAGTAATTCAAATCATGAGTTTTAATTCACTTACAAGATTAAACTCGAAAAATTTCTAAGGACATATTGTGAAAAAGTGTTTGAGAAAATGCATTCGTGCTTGATAGCTTAGCTTTTGAATGTAAAACAATGTGATAAAAATCACAAGAAGTAAAGTGCAAAATTGCTTGAAAAGATAAACTAAACAAAGGAAAGTAATAAAAATGATGAAGTAAAAGTGCTTGGATTAAAGTGGAGCCTAGATTCAGACATTTCTCACAAATTTGTTTATCTACGTAACTTGAATGTTTTAATGTTATAGAGAACAACAATGAAAAATGTGAGCCCTTGTTACAAAGATCAAATCGACTTATATACATGTACACTAATAACCGTGTACACCGACTAAATCTATAGAATTTGACACATACACCATTATGTGGTCTTATGTCATCTAATTCGTTTGCACGTGACTCCAGTTCTCAAACTGCTATTGTTATCGAAAACATCTTGAACTGTCTCTATCGAGATTTCCATATGTCAAATCTTATGATTTTTTGGGGTCGAAAACATGATTTAGCTACCTGTATTTAGCTTGTGTCTTTATCCCAGATTTTCACTCCTAACGAACACACTGAATCGAAAATCTCATACTAACAAATAGTCCTACTCATCTTCTATCTGTGCACACTAAGAAAAAGAGTAAGTCTGAAGAAGAATATCGTATACCCTTCCACCTGGATGAAAAAGTCAGAATTTATTCTCTCTCTAAAAAATTCAAAAGTCCAAACAAAATGAGAATTAAGAGGAAGAATCCAGTTTACCCTTCCACCAATTTATGTCATAATATTTTTTTTAAAAAGGTATTGCCAACAATTATTGTGTTATTTAATCATTTATGTATGTGATTAGTGTGAAAATTTTCACTTTTTACCCCATTCTTAAAAATTAAAATTCAAAACTGCCACATTTTGAATTTTTTTCTCAAGGTATCCCTTTTCAAGAAGGGACTCGTCCAATCAATGAGCGAGTGCATCCTATGTTTGTAGTCATGAAGGAGCTCGACCATTTATTAGCTGAGGGGTTGAATATTTTATTATAATTTTTTTCATATTTTTGTTTATTTAATGATTTTAATTAATTAATTGATTAATTAATTAAATTATAAATTTAATTTTTAATGAAGAAAATTATATTTGTATTCATTATTTTAATTTTTTAAAATAATTTTTTATTTATTTAAAAAGATATTAATTAATTTGTTCATTTAATAATTATTTAAAATAATAAAAAGGCAAAATCACATTGATAAAGTAGATTGGACTTAGCTTGATTAACATCAAATCAATATAATGAATAACAAATATTTTTATATTGGTTTGTGTTAAAGAATTATAAAATTATTTTTATACTTAAAGAAATTATTAAAAAATAATAAATAATAAATAGATGATAATTTTTCATTTGAGAGGAATTCGAGTTTTAATTTTTTATTTTTATTTGAGTTTAAATTTATTTCAAGAATGTAGTAGAATAGGAAAAAAAAGACGATTAATGTCCTAGAATCTCTACTACATGGCCGACTACCTGTCCAAGTAGTGAAAAAACCGACTTTGCTTAGTCTTTTCTGGATCTGTCCAATCCTTTCTCGTATGACGTCCAATCTCATACTAAACTTATTAGTGTCGTTAAACATATAAATTTGATGCTTATTATTTTTTGGATCGAATCTCAATCTTAGAATCGTAACGATGTCAACACCATGCAGAGTTACAAAAACAAAAGCAAGTATCACAGAACCACTCACTTCATAGGGTCCCGCATCGCTCTCGTTCATGTCACGAGTCTTGTTTCCTAGCAGCCGCCACCACATGCTCTCGTTCATATATTCCTAACTCTTTGGTTACCTCCTTCAGATTGGAAAGAGAGAACTCGTAACTCAGTTACGATTTTGCTTCCTTTCTTCTCTCTCTATCCATCTAATAACTCACCATAGCCACACACTATGACATCCACTTCCATTTTCTTCCATTCTTGCATCATCTTCTTCTTCTTCTGTCTCTTCCTCTCAACTCCTTCACGTGCTTCTTTCTTTTCTGGTAATTATTATTTCCATTTTCTTCTTTTTCTTTGATTTGTTTATATATATAATAACATCAGAAAAGTACTACTGTTAAAAAAACCAGAATATTATTCAAGTTTTTGTTTTGATTCTTGGAATCTTGGTTGGATGAAATGTAAAGATACCCTTTTTAGGATTCAGATTCCCTTTCTACGATGCTAGCAAAAAAAATCATTTTGTCTTCTCTCTCTTAGGTTTTGATGCAACAGAAGCATCTCAACTAAAGCCTGGAATCAACAAACGCCACCTCAGCTTGTTTCATGGATATGATTGTCCCGTTTATGGCGTCAGTCACCAATATAACATCTGAGCAAGCTGAGAAAAATGAAAAGGATCTTCTTTTATGAAATGTTTATGTGGGCCCTTTGTTTGACTCCTTCTGGGCTTATGTTGAGTGTGCTTTTGTTAAATCTGAGGCTGACACTTGATAAAACATGGGAGATTCTGTTGGAATATCATTAAAAAAATAGAATAATTGTGGTTTGCGTGTTTCTTGTTACTTATATGTGGTGGATGAGAAACTTAATTGTGAATATTGGCTTAATTTAATTTGGAAAGAGGTGAAAAGAAATTAAAACAGAAGCACAGATTAGATTAGCCTTTTTCAGTTCTTGTGGTTGGATATGCTAAATGCTTACTTGAAAATGGTTAGGAATTGAAACTGGAGATTTAGAAAAAAGGGGTGATTTGTTTCCGCAGATTCTAAGAGACGAGGCGGTGGCAAGGCTTGTTGAGCTTGGAAAGGTACATAACCTCATCAACTCACTCTAATTCTGATAATTTTCCATTAATATATCTATTCTGTTAAAAAAAATTGCATATGATATGACTGTATATGATGATAGATTCTTGGAATTCACATTGTTGAAATTCCTAAATGATGCTTGAAATTGCAAAATGCTGTTCAATGTTGATGATATGCAACATCACACTATGCAGAAAAGGCTAAAATCCAGTGGCTGGTGCACTAGAATTGTTTGTTCTTAGATGTTAATGTTGGTGTTGAATGAACAGGTCAGTGATGCTAGTGGCTATCTAGAGAGAACATTTTTGAGTCCCGCGTCCTTGAGGGCGATTGATCTTATTCAAACATGGATGGAAGATGCTGGTTTAAGAACGTTAGCATTCTGAATTCTTTAACTGTGAATAGTTTCTCTTAAAGCTTAACTAATGAATATGCTATTTACAGTTGGGTGGATCAAATGGGAAATGTACATGGTAGAGTTGAGGGTGCAAATGCAAATACAGAAGCTTTGTTGGTTGGATCTCACATGGTGAGACTGAACTATTTCTTGACAGTTGATGGTAAATTTGAGTGAGGATTCATTATTCATATCACTGACTATGATGGATACTTATTTTTTTTAGGACACTGTTGTTGATGCTGGTAAATTTGATGGATCACTAGGAATAGTCTCTGCAATATCCGCATTAAAGGTTATGCATGTCAATGGAAAGCTGCAAAACCTAAGGCGTCCTGTCGAGGTTAGTCAAGTAACTGATTGATATAATTTGCAATCTTTTTAATGATATATTCTGATACAAGTTGTTTCTCGATTCGATACTAACTTGAACTCGAACAGTACAAATTTCTAGTGTGTGTCTATTTCGATGGAAATGAATCTTATCTTGAATCCTGATTCATTATAACGTCATCTAATCGTGCAGGTGATTGCATTTTGCGATGAAGAGGGTGTGAGATTTCAAACTACTTTCTTAGGTAGTGGGGCTATAGCTGGTATTTTACCTAATACGACATTGGCGATATCTGATAAGAGGTATCAACTTTGAACTTTCTGGTTATGGCTATTGTAAAACATCATGTAAGAAATATATTTACTTATAGACGCCTTTCAGGAATGTAATGATAAAAGATGTTCTTAAAGAGAACTCAATAGAAGCTACAGAGGAAATGTTTTCGCAGCTCAAGTATGATCCAAAATCTGTTTGGGGTTATGTTGAGGTATAATGAGCATTTGCACTATTCGTTTATAGTGCTGTTTGGCTCAATAATTTCACAAACATAGCTAACCTGTTTCTTATGTACTGCAGCTTCACATTGAGCAGGGTCCTGTGCTAGAACAAGTTGGTTTCCCACTTGGTGTCGTTAAAGGCATAGCTGGGCAGACACGATTGAAAGTATAAAAACAAACAAAAACTCAACGTGTTTAAGCACAATGAAAGTAATCTGTATACGAAAAATGAAGTGAAAGATGATTTTAATGATAAGCTATTTTGTGCAGGTTACGGTTAAAGGCTCACAAGGTCATGCTGGAACTGTTCCAATGTCCATGCGCCAGGATCCTATGGTGGCCGCTGCTGAACAAATTGTACTTATGGAAAGCCTCTGCAAACATCCTGAAGAATACCTTTCTTTTGATGGTCATTGCAGCGATTCATCGATAAAATCACTTTCAAGTTCACTTGTTTGTACTGTTGGTGAAATATCAACATGGCCAAGTGCTAGTAATGTCATTCCAGGCCAGGCAAGCGATGAATTTCCAAAATGTTGTTGCCCTGGTGATCTTCAAGTGGACATGTTTTTTTGTTCCTTAATTTTGAATACTATGATGATAACGCGATGATTTGTTGCAGGTTACATATACAGTAGATATACGAGCAATTGATGATCTCGGACGCGAGGCTGTTATCTATGATTTATCCAATCGAATTTACCAGATATGTGACAAGCGTTCAGTTTCCTGCCTTATTGAACACAAGGTACGTTATCAAGTTCAACCAAACATATTCTTAAGCTTAAAACAAACAACTTTGATTTCTGAATTGTGTATCAACAATCGTCTTCTCTGTGTTCCCCTCAGCATGATGCAGGTGCTGTGATTTGTGATCCTGAACTAACCTCACAGCTGAAGTCTGCAGCTTATTCTGCACTCAAGAGAATGGAGGGTGACATTCAAGATGAAGTACCCACATTAATGAGTGGAGCAGGGCATGATGCCATGGCAATGTCTCGCTTAACAAAGGTTTTACATCCTTTTCTTCTATTTTCTGTATATAAGTTTACTTCGAGCCTTAATGTTAGTATATTAGTTGTTATGTTAGTATTTTCCCATTCATCGGTAGAATATGACAATGAATGAGGATTTTTTGAACAGGTAGGAATGCTATTTGTGCGGTGTCGCGGAGGCATAAGTCATTCTCCACAAGAGGATGTGCTAGACGACGATGTTTGGGCGGCCGGTTTAGCAACACTATCATTTCTGGAAAATCTATGATGACCAAGTAAACTAAAAATATGTATATATTGTCTTTGTAGCATGTAAGTATAGGTTAGTTTATTGAGCTCATTCATAATTCAACACTTCATTTAACTTTATGTGTCTTGTTATAGTTGTGTTATTAAATTATCCTCATGTCAAGGGGAGGCCTCTGAATTTGTAACAATTGAAGTTGTTGCAAAATTTGTTGTGAAAAATCAATTCTTCCATGACCATACATGAGTGGTCAAAGTTTCAAATGTACTTGATAAATTGAAGAAGGAATATAAAGGCCAATTTATTCATACTTACATTTATCAAAGTAGCATGTATATGTCAAAACTGTTATGTAATTATTGGTAGGGGCATTTGAATTTGAATATATAGTTTAATTAAGGGTTTGTTTAATAAGTGCTAATGGAAGTGTTATTTTCATTTTAGACTGAAATGTTTAATTTTTGTTCTGTTGTGACTCTAAATTTGTAGGTAATTCACTTCTATAATATTGAAGAACATCGATTCATCTAGTCTCTATCAAAATATATTTTTAATAAACATCCATCAAAACCATCGAATGACCTATATATTGACTTGAATAGTCTCTTGATTATTGAATCTTCATGCATGACAAACATAAAACTTTCAAAATTATGGTATTAAATTTGGAGAGAGAAAAAAAAGACTACATTTAATACATTATTCAATTTAAGGACTTGAATTGCTATTTTGTAAATTTGAGGAATTAAATTAACATATTGATTATTAAAAGGATGAACCAAAAATTTGTAGTAGACCTGATAATTCTAATTATGATGATCGTGACATATCATCTACCAACAAAAATACGCATAATTTTTCATATTTTAATATCATATTGTCGCTACTCGAAAAATGCATCGCGCAACGACGGGGAAGGCGAAAAAGAAAGGACAGAAGAGTCGCCACCGAACTTTATTTATCCCATGAGGGGAAGGAAAATATCGAGAAAACCTTAAGAAAGAAATGGATAAGATGGTCTCGCAACCATGAACGGGTTCGGAAGCCGGTTATGCGAAGGGAAGGTATTAGCACCCCTCGCATCCATCGTACTCGATGGGAACCTTTTGTTTGTCGATGTGTGATTATATTTGCTTAAAAATTATGCTATAAAAAATGTGTTCCAAAGGGAGAGAGATAAAGGGTTAGAAACAGGGAAAGAGAGGTAACGGGGAAGAAGAGAGAAATAACAGACTCGATAGGACTTTGCAGTCCTAGGCCTACGTATTCTCAATAGATGTGAGAAAGTCAGAGTCGACGTAGTTCGGGGAACTACAGATATAGGGGGAATGTGCTCGGCAAGGATTGTGGCCCTTGTGCCTACGTATCTTTACTTGAACGGAGTAAAGAATCAGAGCAGCCGTAGTTCGGCCTACGGTGTGCGGGGAAATTCTGGTAGACGATGCTATCGTGCGCATTCTAGCAGTTAGGTGTATTGCTGCTCGCTCGTTGGAGACTTAGGCGTTACCTGTTTGCGGTAGAACGGACGTAGCATGCCTTTCTGGGAAAAGGTAAAAAAGAAAAAGGGTGCTCGCTAGGATCATTGCAATCCTATGCCTACGTATTCTCAACAGATGAGAAATCAGAGCAACGTAGTTCGTGCCTACGGTGCGGATAACCGGTGTGTTTGGGGATGATGTTATCGTGCGCATTCTAGCAGTTTAGGTGTTTTGCTGCTCGCTCGTTTGGAGACTTATGCGTACCTGTTTGCGGTAGAACGGACGTAACATATCCTTTTTGAAAGATTGATTAGGTTTTCGCCACTCGGGGCAAGAAGTCACATTTGATTGATTGGATTGTTTTTTTAGGGGGCGAGACATGTCCTCGGATAGTAACCCCTACGGGTAGTACCCAATTCTTTGTCTCAAAGTTTTTGTTATAAAATGGTGTGGCGAACGAGGCGTCTTCGTATTGAAAGACGAGCGTCGAAACCACCCTCACTACAGTGGGCATCCCAACACTCGAAGAAGAAGAGGTCTATACCCAATCTTTTCTCTTTAATTCAATACAAAGAGAGCTTCGTTCTCTTATTAGAATGTTTTTGGTTTTGAATGGTAAGTGCCTTGCGATAGAGAACCCTACGGTAAACGTCAACACTCGGGATAGGAGAAGGCTTACGCCTAACCACTCCACGACCATTCAATTTTTGTTGTGAAAATGATTTGAAAATGCACTCGGCGCGAGACCGAGGTTTTAGGTGAGAAAAGTTGCGGAAGGAAGTTATGAAAGTGATAGGTGGTGGATAAAGGTCGCGTCTTCGTATTGAAAGACGAGTGTCGAGACCACCCTCACTACAGTGGGCATCCCAACACTCGGAGAAGAAGAGGTCTACACCCAATCCTCTATTTTTAGTTCAATACAAAGAGAAATTGATTTATTGAAAGATGGTTTGAAAATGGATTCGGTACGGAACCAAGGTTTTGGAAATGTACTCGGCGCGGAGCGGAGGTTTTGAAAATGCACTCGGTGCGAAGCCGAGGTTTTAGGAGGAAAAGGGGTGGAAGCGTCTTCGTATTGAAATACAAGTGCCTAAACCACCCACACTACAGTGAGCATCTCGACACTCGGAGAGGGAGAAGTCTACACTTAACCCACTCTTTTTAATTCAATACAAAGGTAAGTTGATTCCTTATTGATGAGTACCTGCCAAAGAGATAAAAAAAACAGAGACAAATATATACAGATAATATACATAATATACAGAATATGAAACCAACAGTCCACCAATTTAAATTTTAATGGTTACGATATTTTATTAGGTATTTTTTGGAAGAATGTACAAGTGTTGAATATTTACAGGATAATGATAATGTACAAAATATATAATCTAGAAATTTAAATTAAATATAAAAATAATATATATATGTATATAAATTCTAAAGAAGCTATAAACATAATATATAAAATAAAAGAAAATTTAAAACAGTAATATGATATATGCAAATCAAATATATAATATTCTAAATAATATATAATATAGAATAAAAATAAATTAATACTAAGATTATTTACATAATATGTTGTCAAATCTTAAAAAGAAAGTATTAACAAAATGGTAAAATATTCACAAAACAGGGGGTGGATTTTAAATCAGAAAGGGGGTCAGATTAAGTAGGGGGCTAAGCCCAAATCATTTTAAATAAAATAAAATAAAATAAAATGAAATAAATAAATAAAAATAAGAAAAGAAAACGACGGTATCCTCTTCTTCAAATCACCTCTCTCGCTCTCTCACTGTGTCTCTCTCTCTGTTTCCGATTCCGTTTTGGATGCCCTCCGTTCAACGCTCCTCTCTCTCGATCGCTCTCAGTTTCACTCTCACCTTCATCCGTTTCCAATTTTCGTTGTTGACTCTCACCTGTATCTTCACACGAAAATGGGTCTTAATGGAAAATGGTTTCGCCGGAGCTAGTCGCGGCTTCCGGGTTCACGCGGTGGAGATTCACAGATGGATTTATGGTTTGGTTTGAGGGGTTTTCAACGGTTGAGGGTTTCGTGATTTGGGTTGTGGTGTTTTGTTTGAAGTGAAGATTTCTGGAAGTTTTGTTCGATTTTGATGGATGGTTTAGTGGGTTTCTGTTTGTGCGGTTGAGTTTTCGGAAGGATGAAGTTTAGAAAGAGATCCGAAAATGGTGAGTTGGGTAGTTTGATGGAGGATGTTATTGTGTTGCTGCGAGGGAGTGTTTGTGGTTTGATGAAGATTTGGTTTTTGAAGTTTGTTTTGAAGCTTAATGAGTTTGTTGTTTGGATCTGAAGAAGGTGTTTAAGCTTGAAAACGGAAGATGGTAGGGAGTATTGATGTAGAAGATAGAGAAAGAACGTGGTGGTGTTGGATGATGATACACCCTCCGTTTCTCTCGCTCATGACTCACTCGTTTCAGAAAACCATATTTTGATCTCCATCATCTTTCATTTTGTCTGCTTCGCTGATTTCAGTTTCAAGTTTTAGTTTTGTTCCTCGAACTCTTGGATTTCTGGTTTCGAGCTTCTCTTTTCAACTCCATCTCATTCTCTCTCTGTTTCTAACAATGGTTCGATTGAAGAAAAAGAAAGGTCTTGGGTTTTTATTTGAACTGCTGCTGTTGCGGTTTGAAGGTTTTGTTGTTTTCGGTGAGCTAGTCTAAGGCCGATAGTGGTATGAAAGGTTGAAGGGGATTGTTGGTTGTTTGTTTTTTAGTGTTTGACGGAAATTTGGGTGTGGCTGTTTGATGAGGTAAAGGGTTTCAATGGAAGCTGGTTGGTTGTTGATGAAGGAGATATCTGGAAAAGTTTAGGGAGATGGGTTGGTGAAGACAGATGAGGGAGCTGGGACGGCTGTTAGGGTTAGGTATGACACTGTAGCGGCGGCTACAGTGTTAGGGTTTATTGGCTTAGGGTTGGAGGCTGAAATTTTTTTAAGGGTTGTGTCCTCTAGGTTTAGGGTTTGGAGGCTGCTGAGGAGGTTTAGGGTTGTCTTATGTAAGGGAAAGGTGAACAGGACCTTTATATATGCCAGAAGGTTGACATGTGGACAAGGGTGGTGAAAGAAAAATAATAATAATAAAATCCTATTAAAAGAAAAAAAAAAAATATATATACATACTAAATCATAATTAAACTAAAAATCTATAATAACAAAAATAATAACATATCTATTTCCATTAATTAACGTGAACGAATGAATATATGTTACAGCAACAAGATAATAAAAACTGAAATAAAAAACAAAACAAACACAGGTGGGAATCGAACCCCCATCCTGCAAGTATATAACACACCAGCCTCATCCGCTGGGACGGATTTCCTTTTATTAAAAAATATGCACAAACAAATATGTATTACATGAACATTAAAAAAATTAAAATTAATTAATAAAAACTATTTCAAACTAATTAATAAATGAACAATAATAAAAACTAATATATATTCTATGCTAAAACTAATTCTAATGTAATAAATAATAAAATAAAAATCTATTCAAAACTATTAATATTCTAAAACCTATTTTCTAAACAAAAAAGTCTATATTCTAAAAATAAATTATTCCTAAAAATTAAAACTATTAAAACTCTAGGATAAAAAATCTAAATCTAAAAATATTTAAATCCTAAAATATCTCTAACAATACTAATTTAATTCTAAAATTCTAAAATGATTCTAAAAAACAAATTAATTATATGCTATAAAAACAATCTATTTCTATTCTAAATAAGAAAAAACTATTTCTAGTAAAAATTCAAATAAATTAAACTTCTATATAAAAACTATTAAAATAAAATCTATCCTAAAGAAATAAATAAATAACTATTCTAAATGATTAAATAAAGCAGAAATAATAAATAAATGCAAAATGCAATGGAAAAACGGGCGAGCACCGAAATGCGCCTATATTATCGACATGGATTGAATTATCACGAGGAAAACGACTTTCGCTCGATTTTGACACTGAACTTCTCGTTTGAATTATTTGAATTGCCTGAAACGCGAGCAAAACGGCTAAAATCCTGATAAATTCAATCTGGCCGATAACACGGGCAAAATGAAAATGATATGCAGATAAAAACGAAGCAAAAGCCAGTCAAAGCTAGAGAACGGGTGGGCAAATTTTAGGGTGCAACACATATGACTTATATAAGATCATAAGGATAAAATTGTAAATTATTAATAAAATTTCTCCCCTTCCCTTTTGAACCAAACACATTTTTAATTAAAATCCCTCCCCTTCTCTCTTTTAAACCAAACACTTATCTGATTAAAAAAATTATTCACCTTCCCTCCCCTTCATTAAAATCTCTCCCCTCCCCTCCCCCTCATTTAAACCAAACATACCCTAAACAAACCATAATATAAAGTTAAATAAACTAGAGAAATGCTAAAAATACCTTATTTAACAATAGAAATTCTTAAGTAAAATTGATTTTTTTTTCTCTCTAACGAACCTCTTTTTAACAATATTTATTGAGTCAATGAGATATTAAGAGAGCCATACGAAGTTCTAAATGGCGTCGTTTGAATTGCGATGTGAAACGAATAGTTATACCAAAACTTAGTAAGGTGTATGAACTTGTACCAATGGCAGAGATGATCACCAGCAAAACATCGAAGGTAAGTTTTCACAAATTTATTTACAATTTCTGTTTGACCATCTGTCTCAGGGTGATAAGATGTGTTGTATTTCAGTGACGTGCCTTGTACTTTAAAGAATTCTTTCTAAAAGTTGTTGAGAAATAGAGGATCGTGGTCAGAGACGATGGATTTGGGGATCCCATGAAGGCGAGATATTTCCATAGAGAAACGAGGTGCAAGGTCTTTGGCTGTGAATTTGGTTGGCATGGCAATGAAGTGGGTTATAAAATGACCAAAATGATTGTATGTTCAAAAGAATTTGGCAAGTGTGTTATAAAATCCATAGTCAGCTCCTCCCATACTTGATTTGGGATTGGAAGAGGTTGTAATAACCTTTTTTTTTGCGTTTGATATTTGTTGTTCTAACAGATGAAACAATGTTTGGCAAGGGCTTTAACTGCAATGTAAAGACCATGCCATGAAAAAGAGGCAGACACACAAGCGAGAGTGGCCTTTACCCCAGAATGAATGGCTGTGTGAGTACTATAAAACTCTTGCAAAACATTGTTACGAAGCCCTCAGGTACGAGTAATCGATCTTTGTAGTACAATAACCCTTTAGAAAACTTGTAAAACTTGTGTTCACTGTGGTTTTGTATTGTCTGCTATATTAATGTTTGACTTGCTCTTCTTTGTGCATAAAACTTACGAAGTGTGGTCAAGAGATCTGGAATAAGGGAGGATAAAGCCAATAACAAAGAGTCTTTAGAGTGAAATTTCCTGCTCAAAGCATCAGCAACCATATTTGATTTTCTAGGTTTGTAGAATATTTCAAAATTGAATCCTTGTAATTTAGATGCTCATTTCTATTGTTGTGGTGTTTGTATTTTCTAAAGTAACAGATTACACAAACTCTTTTGATCAGTATAAATGTGAAATTGTTGTCTAATAAGGTACTGGCGCCCTTTTTTTACTGCTTATATAACAGCAAATATCCCGCGCACATAAATAGAAGTAACTTGCATTCGAGGGCACATATTTTTACTGAAGAAAGCAATAGGATGACCTCATTGAGACAACACTGCGCCAACAGCAACTCGTGAAACATTAGTTTCCACGATGATTTTTTTTATAAAATCTGGCAAAGTCAACCGGCATGTTGGTCATCTTTTTTTTTTGTAATTCTGTAAAGGCTACGACCGCCTTTGCACTCCATACAAATTTAGTGGAACGTGACAAATCGGTGAGAGGAGCGACAAGAGTAACATAGTTGTGCATAAATCGACGATAAAAGCAGTAAGACCCAAAAATCCATGGAGAGCTATGAGTGAACGTGGTTGAGGCCAATCCAAAATGGCCTGCACTTTTTCTGGATCCAGTGCAACACAACTCATTGAAATCACATGGCCCAAATAATGAACTTGATCAACTGCAAAAGCACATTTAGATAATTTTACAACAAAAGAATTTGAATTTAAAAATTCGAAGATAACCTACAAATGAGTTAAGTGGTCATTGAGATTTGCACTATAAATCAGTATGTCATTAAAGAAAACAAAAAAAAAATCGTAAATAAGGTCGTAATAAATCATTCATAGCGGAAGTTCAAAAAGTTGTCCTATGAGTGTCTTCCGATGCAACCCGAATCTAGTGATAACTTGAGCGTAAGTCTAACTTGGTGAAAAAATTGCCAGAGCCCAATTCGTCTAACAGTTTATCGATGGTGGGAATCGGGAAATTGTCTTTATTGTAACTGTATTGGGAGCGCGATAGTCCATACAAAAGCGCCATGTACCATCTTTTTTATGAGTAATATCGGTGAGGAAACAGGGTTGTAACTTGGAATAATGACTCCTTATTTTAACATATCCTGGATAATAGAGGTTATAACGGTATGGCTTGACATTAATAGGAAATGTATTGGGTAAAAGGGCAATGTGATGGCCATGGGGTCGTGTAGGTGGAAGCCATGTGTGAGGTTGAAAAATTGTAAGGTATTTATGGATCAAAGTATGGATTTTAGGGTGAAGGCTAGGTGGTAAGGGTTCTAAAAGAAGGTTTATGGTAGTATGATTTGTTGGTGAAGAATCGATTGGCTGGAAAGTCATTAGATGGAAGGAGGATACATAATTGGTGTGAATAAGCCGGCGGAGTTGGTGAAAGCTAGTATGGATGGGGTGATATGTAAGGACCCCCTTTAAAGTAATTGATTTGTCATGATAGGTAAGAGTGATGGAGGGAATGGAGAAATCATCCTGAATTGGGCCCAAAGTGTGTAACCACGCCATACTAAAAACAACATCAGCTCCTTCAATTAACAATAAGTAAAAGGGAAGATGGAATGGCTTGTTTTGTAGGACAATTTAAACATTATTGCAAATTCCTTCGCATTGTAAATGTGAACCATTTCCCACCATGACTGAAAATTAAGGAATTAAGGTAGCCTTGAGGTTGAGATGATGGGCAATGCGAGGTTGTAGAATATTATGTGTGTTGCTTGTATCCATAAGGACCATTACGGGTAAGCCACTAATTAGAACTTTAAACTCGAGTGTTTAGGAAGAAATTTGACCAGTCAATGCTTGAGTTGACAACTGGAAATAACCCGGTCTTTCTTATTAACTTCGAGTTCAATGATGTCTTGCACAAAATTTTGTTCTTCCAAAACTTCCTCTTTGGCCAAAAGAATAAGAAATCTATTAGTGGAACATTTGTGTACTGTAATAAGTTTTTCATCACAAATAAAACATAATCCTTGAGCATGTCGCTCTTGCAGGTGGGCTTGGGATAGATGTTTGATGGGTAGTATAGTTGGGGTGTTAGTGTTTAAAAATCGGGTGGTAATGTCCCTTGTGGAGTGGCCGGAATTTGGGGTTTAATGGTTTGAGGAGTGGTGTTAAAAGTGGTGGTAGCTTTAAGGTAATGGTTAAAGGAGATCTTTGAAATTTTGGGTTTTGCATCTTATTACAAAAGCTTTTGTAAAGGAAAACCAACCCGTTAATAATTTATTTTGATGCATCCATTTAAACCAACCTAAAGCATCACCTTTCATGTAAAAGGATATAAAAAATGATATATTTTCTATAAAAATTGGTCAGCTCGAAACAACCATTCTAATGGGTTGGAACCATCAAACATAGCAAGTTCTGGTTTAGGAGTCCGAAAAGATGGCACTTGGGGTATTTGAGGAATGTGAGAATTGAGATCTATTGGAAAAAAGGAAGATCATAATTTTGTGTGGGTGTAAAAGCTAACGGGGAAGTGAGGTAGGATGGTGGTTATGCAGCGGTGTTACGCATTACAACTATGACAGTAGGTTGAGGAGGGGTGTTAGAAAATGTTGTTGAATGTCTTAAGGGGGTGTTTGCAGGGGAGTTAACATGGGTAATAGGTGTTGTTACCATAGATATAGAGGAAGGGTTTTGACTGATACCGGATGAACTAGCTACTGAGTGAACAATAGCAGTATATTATTGTTCCTTTTGTGTAGCTTTCTTGTAAAGAATGAACATAATGGAATCATATCAAGCCTTTGAAATTTGTTTATCATTACCCATTCGTTTGTGGATCTGTCCAATATGCTGCTCCATCGCAACATTAACTTTTTCAAACCTTTCATTCATTTGTTGTTGGGTCTGGTTTATAACATTATCTAGGTGAATGTGAGATGTTTGGACATTTTCTTTTACAATTTCTCTAGAAGAAGGATTAGGGGGTCAGGGGATCATGAATTCAAGACATGAAAGCACCAATGTTAGGTCACACTAAGGCTACAATATAGATCTAAGTTACATAAGAATAACTTTTCAGATTTGTCATTACCCTTAAATCACAATAGACATATAATATATAGTTAGGGTTTTGATACGGATTGGGCCATGGGCCACTAAACAAACCAGAATATAAAAATTAAATAAACTGGAGAAATGCTAAAGATACCCCATTTAATAATAGAAATTCTTAAGTAAAACATATTCTTTTCTCTCTGTAATGGGTCTCTTTTTAACATATATGACATTTCTTAAAAATTTCATGGTCAATTATCACAGCGCAAAACATACCCAAGTGCATCGCACGCTCGAAGATACAACAGAGTTGCCACTAAATTTTATTTATTCCTGAAAGAAAGGAAAAATATCAATAAAACCCTTAAGGAAGAGAAACGGGTAAGAGTGTCGGTTATGCGTGGGGAAGATATTAGCATCCTTGACATCCGTTATACTCAACAAAAACCGTTTTGATTGTTCTTTGCGCGGATGAGTATTATTATCTAAAGGTTACTTGTGATTTGTTTTAATTAAGAAGAAAATAAGTTTTTAATTAATGTGCTCGCCAAGGGTTTAAACCCTCGTGCCTACATATTCTCATAATGCAATGAGAAAATCAGAGCTCCGTAGTTCATGGGTAAAAATAAGTATTTATTGGTTGATTTTGGGGAACAGTTATAATCATATTTAATTTAATTTTTTAAAATCATTTTTGGTAAGAATTTTTTTATTTAAAAAAAATCTTTGGTTTAAACATCACTCTTTTTATTTATGTTGAGTTGATTTCTGTTGTGTATTTTCATATATGTTGCATATATGTGAGTGCATTTTTTTATCTTTGCAAAACACCTCTGTTAGGTATATTGTATATGTGTTATGTTGTATCTATGTGACACTGCTAATTAAGTTGCTTTGTGTCTTTTTAATGTTGTAAAAAGGGGAGAAGTATTTTAAGCTATGAAGCATACATTTAGGGGGAACCCTTCATGGATACAGAAATGCATCGACTCAAGTTTTATCATCATAAGAAATGGGGAGTATGTGAGTGGGACTTTTTAATTAGGTGCATTTTGAATGATGTCAAAACTACTGTTAGCGTTTATGTACATTGGACGGTATCATTTGAGTCTAGTTATGAATCCTAGTATTAGGGAGCATGATAATATGTTAAAAAGGACTAGAAAATATTCATGCATCAAGAAATGATTTTATATGATTCAAAAAAATATTTTTATGTGAAAATTTGCCTGCAAGTCGACACATACGCGTTATAGGTCGACAAATAGAAGAAAATTTCTTTTATAGGTCAACACATACGCTCTACAGGTTGACACATATGCTGTAGTATTGAAGTCTGTAGGCTATGTTAGATGTGCAGCTTCAACAGGTCAATACATGACCTGTATAGGTCAACACATGACTTGCATAGGTCAATCTATGCATCAAAAATCTTGAAAAATTGCATTTTTTCCATTCCTTTTACATTTATTTTGCTTCATACTTTCTCACATATATATATACATACTACACGCATCATTTCTTTTCAATGATTTTGATAAAATCATAAACAAAACCTGGAACATACTAAGAGTAGTCATCATCTTCAACCTTGGTTTTATGCATACACACAAACAAAGTACACATAATCATTCATTGTTTGGGTGCCATCTAGAATCAAGTTGATAAGGTCCAATTTAGCCCGTGGTATTGTAAATTGGGTTGAGATCTTAGGGGGTTTCAAATAAGAAAACCAAGGTGAGGTTTTCCTTCAAGATCAAAATGGGGATTTGAAGGATTTGGACAAGATTACTCAAATTTGGATTCAATCGAGTGAAGGCTTTGAAGAGTTGCAGTTCTTACAAAGGAGTAGCGTGAGACGATGGATCATATTGGTAAATATTGGGTTACAATAATTCATAATTTGCATTTGATCGAGTGAAGGCTTTAAAGGGTTGCATTTCTTTCAAATGAGTAGCGTGATACAATGAATCAAATTCACATTGTTGGGTGACTGAATCAAGCTCAGACCAATGGTATTGCTAGGATCAACATCAAACTTAGGGTTTATAGGGTTGCATTACTACAATTCTCTTGTATACTTCTATTGCAAAGTAAGGTTAATTTCATGATCTCAATTCGAATTCAAATTGAGGGCAGATGTACCCATAGCGAGGCCGATTGGGGAACTACCTAAACAATCCTTATGTACTCTCTCTATCTCTTTTACATTTTGTTTGCAAATTGTTGAGTTCATTATTTGTGCAATTCATTCGTTTGGTAAATTCTTTTGAAAATTGTTTGAAAAATATTTTTTTGAAATGATTATAATCATTTAGGTTGTGATTGAATTTTAAGATCAATAAAACCATACAAATTTCCAAACAAAATCGGTTGCACACAAGGTGTTCGATAATTTGTATTTATTGATTTTTGTGTGATTTATCATAGGATATAGAATTGTTTGTTGAGTGGTTTTCAAGATATTGTGATTGAAACTTATTGATTAGATAACTTATCATTATCTCTTATTCATTTTCACATATGCATATCCCAACGTTTTGATAGCGATTCAGTTTAGACGAATCGATCCAAGTTACTTCCACTAGCCATCGTTTTTTGAAAAGAAATTTGTATTTGGGGATCTATTCACCCCCTATAGATAAGTCACCTCTGTCTAACAAAAGTTTTGAATGAAAGAATTTGTTTAGAGATAGTTATCCAACATGAACATCTTCAACAAAAGATTATCCCTAAATACTATTTTAGCAGCAAGGTAGATGAAAGGGAAAAACTTTACAAGGATTGGAAGCCAGTTATGCTTTACTCGCTATTATAGAGCCAAAGAATATACGAGAACAACATCATCGATACCTCAAGTTCATGGGAATCCTACCTAACAAAAGGAATAAGAAAGATGATGTATTATTTGTGTCATATATGTCACCATAACAGAGAAGCAAATGGTAAAGCTAAGGAACTTAAATAAGCGTTGCATGGGAGTCAACCCACGAATTAGTGTTCTTTAGATTTATTTCAAACTTAGTTTTTAATTAAGTGTATTTCTCTTTTTTGAACTATGATCCAAGAAAGAGTAATAGCTAGCTCTCAAAAAGCTATTCCTCTTTTGTATTTTTCTTTGTTTTAATTAATGAACTTGTTTGCTACTGTTGTTTCTTTCAGTTTTAACCTGCTACCTTACTAGTTTCAACATGAAAAAGAAAAGAAAAAGTCACCAGAAAAGAATGAACAAAGAGATCAACATTGAAGTTCTCTTACAGATTTTAAGTTGATGAAGAAAAGTGAAGTCAACTACTTGTATTCAATCTCCAGATACATCAGCTTGTAAGGTTTAAGTCAAATATTTCCATTGTTAACTTTTCCTTCTTATGAGAGCATCCATACATTAGTTACTTACTAGATTTTACATTGTTTCTAATTTGAGTGTATTGGTCCAATAAATACACATTGAGGCAGTTGTTTGTGAAAACTTTGGGCCTTTTTAAACAACCATGTTTTAATGTTATTATATCCCTTGCTATCCACTTTGAACCATAGTCATTCTTTTGATGACATAGATCTTATTATATAACCATTTAACTTGAAATATTAAATCTTTATACCCTTTTTGGAGTTGGGCAAAAAAAATTTGTTTCCTTGTCTAATGCAAAAGAATAAGTTTGAGGGTGCTCTTGGAAGTTAGCAACGTTTAATTTTGGGGTTGGGGTACTAGATAAATTGAGTCAAAAATAAAGGAAAAGAAAAACAAGAAGTTAAAAATGTCTTCTTAAAAAAATTAAGAAAAAAAAAAGAGAAATGAGACCAACAAAAATAATTCTCTAGTACCATGTGAACAAGAAAGAATGACATGGAAGAATTATGGTGACAAAAGGAAAACTAGGTACCTAATTCTAAATATTTAAGCCTACTATCCTAAATTATCTTACTCTGACATAAGCCACGTTACAATCTTGAAAAGATTGCAAAAGTGTGTGTTTAAATATGACTTTGATTGATTCTGTTAGAGACTTTACAAGCTCATTATTAAAGGTTTTTGTACGTTGATTATGTGATTACCCTTTCAAATTGAGCACATATATGTGAGATGAGAGACAACTTGAGTACTTGTATGTTTCAAAGAACTTTTCTGAGTTGATTGGATTGAAGCAGGCAACATAAGTGTTGATTAGAAAAATTAAAGGTGACATTCACTGGTAATGGTAAGCATTTTAATTCTGATGAAATGTTCAGTGTGCAGACAAGCTACTTGAGGATAAGTAACAAAGTAAGTTTGTGATTATGATGACAGTCGTCATTACATGATTTTTATTAGCAAATTCGGATGAAAGCATTGAAATAGTGAGCAAAAGTCATGTCAAAGTGTGAAGAATGAAGCAAACACTACTAAGAGTGAAAAATATGGGACTTGAAAAAATTTGAAGAAAAATAGAGGAATAAAAAGAAGCTTTGCCCCTGGATTTCACGCACACGTGATGTATCTCATCGTGGCGTGATGAAAGCCATCGGGACGCGATGTTGCGCCACTTTGACACACGAAATTTGCTATAAATAGAGCTTTTTATGTACTTTTGAAGAGTTCCCAATTTTGATAGAGAAAGTTACAACTAGAGACACCAAAGTGATGATTTTAAGGGTTTTGGAATTCATTGTAGACCTTTATCTTCCTTGATTTTCATGTTCTCTCCATCTAAACTCATGATATTTGTTATATTCAGTATGAGTAACTAGATTTATTAGATTATGTCTTTTTAGACAAACCTGCTTGTACTTGTCGGATCATATGGTTGTTTGATGTTAATAGAATTATTATGTTATTCTTATTATTTATTTTTCCTTGTGTTCATTTCTTTTTATATATTGACGAATGCATGAATTAAAATAAGATTAATAGAGATTTCTAACCGTTAGTCTATAGATCCGATCAAGGGCAAGTATTCAACTTTGTAAATAACTAAGGATAAGTATTTAAAAGTTGTGAACGAACTTAGAACGCCTAATTTATATCTGAATTGACCTAAAGAACTAGGGAATAGTTGTGAGTTGTATACCAAGGAATTGGGTGCAGTGGCCATGTTAATTCCCGGTAATACTTTAATATATTATAAATTTGATTAATGCACGGTTCATCAACAAGTATGAGTAAGGGAGTCAAAAAATATCTAATCCCATTGTTATTTACTTTTAACTGCACATAGTTACCTTGTTAAAATTCACAATGCCTCTGGAGATGAATTTTATTTATTACTTCGATGATACTAGTACACTTGCTAGATTTTTTCATCATTCGCTCTTTCAAGACAATCCTTCTTGAAGTGTCTGTTTTTGTGACAAGTGAACCATTTATATTTTGACTTGGACTTTGATCTCTTCCTATTTTTAGTTTCCTCTATTCTCACTCATTCCTCTTGACACACTCAAGTATTCACCATTATTGTCAAACTTCAAATCTTTCAATTTCAATAACTCCTTTAATCTTACGGTTTTATTCAAAGTGATAGTTCCTTCCTCATAAAGAAGGGCATCCTTAATGTGCTTAAAGGATCTATGTAATGAGCTAACAATAGTAAAGTCATGTCCTCTAATTCAATTTTCACCTAATATTTTACAAATCATCAATGATCTTGTAAAAGTCTACCAACTATTTCACAATAAATTTACCCCTCATACATAAAGAATGAAGTTGTTATTTCAGTTACAATTTATGAGCTAGTGACTTTCTCATATGTAATGGACCGAGTTTGACTCACATATCAGCTGCAAATTTCTCCCTCCTAACTTCCCATAATACTTTATCTTAGAGGCATAAGATAATGGAACTTTTGGCCTTATCCATCTTCTCGGTCTTCTCAGCTTCTGTAACGCTTGCAGACGTCAATGTTTCTCTCTTCAATATTTTTACACACTTTTGTTAAATGAGTATTGCTTGCATCTTTACCTTCCATAATTTTAAGTCATTGTCTCTGGAAAACTTCTCAATGCCTCATTTAGAACTCATGATGCTCACATGTAAACTTAATCCATTTGCCCCATTGTGGGTGCCACTTGTTAAGAAAATAAGTTCAAATGGTTTTCACACAAGAATTTGATGTGTGGGACAATGAACAATGACAACTAGACAAATCACCTCAAGCAATAAAATAATAGGCGATAACATAGAAAATTTGTGTATCCAGTTCGATCAAATTGATCTACGTTTGGGGGAGAGAGCAACTCTTCATTTTATTATACATCAAAAGTTGTTACAAGAAATTACAATATAAGTTATAAGAAAATAGTCTTTTGATTTCCCAAGAACAAACGATATTTTCCACCAAAGTGTTTCTCGATCTCTGCAACTCTCAATATAAGAATCACAAAAATCCAAAGGTTGGTCTAGAGGTGGAGACTTGGGTCCTGAGAGTGTTCTACTCTCAAGGTGCTAACAATCTATGTGTTAAATCAGTCTATATATAACTTTACTAGGACTTTAAACATAACCTCTACTAATTTGCTCATCTCTCGAACTCTCAATATAAGAATCATAAAAACCTAAAGCTTGATCTAGTGATGGAGATTTGCGTTCTGAGATTTCTAGTTCAAATCTTACTAGATACTAACCATCTTTGTGTTAGACTAAAACTACAATAATATAGTTAATAAAATATTAAAAAAAACATTTGATTAATCAACTATTACACATTGTAAGGTCCTTATCTTTATTTTTAAACTTTTTTAATTTTATTTTAAATTTTGTAGTTCATCTGTACTTAACTTTCTTTGATATACTTAAAAAAAAACCTATAAGAAATACAATTAAAAGAAGTACTCCATAGTATATTATATTACAGGGTTTTCCAAAAATGAGGAACTGAGGTTACTCCTAGACCATGGTTTTAGGTCCTAGCAAACGGTATTCGATGTTAACAACGTTGGTTGCTACTCCACCAAACAACAATACCTGACGCTGTTTCCTAGCCAAATACCACTTGATATTGCGACCACCGTTTTCTTTGAATCCACCGTCACCTTTTGCAATTTTACTTTATATCTTTCCACTTTTTTAATTTGGATTAAACATGTTTTTATGTCTCCATAAATGAGATTTTCTAAGTCTAATTCTTACTTTAATTTTTACTCATAATTTTGTAGGACAACCTTTAAATCTTAAATAAATAATCCACATGTATACACGGATACTCCGAAAAGCTAGATAAATTTCTATCTTAAAAAGCAAGAATATCTCTTAAACAAACAAATATGCTATTGTCTTTATATGTGAGGATGATTGACCCACGTACTAAACAAAAAAAATATCTCTTAAAGTTAATATTTTTAAAAGATAGTAAATTTCACTCTAATTTGATTGTAGTATCGTATTGGTGATTTCTTATTCCATCATTTGCGGTTATTACCACTATGCGCGTTTTTTAAAATGTCTTCGAATTTTAGAGATATATCTTAGGACGCATATTTTTTTATTTAATGTTAAATTTTTTTCGAGATACATTTTCAAAACCACCATAAAACACATATTTTATTCGTTTTTGAATCGGATTCTCTAAATTTATAAATAAATTGTTTCTGAAGATATATTTTTAGAAACAATTTATTTGTAAATTATATCTGTAAAAATAATTTATTTGTAAATTTGGAAGTCTGACTCAAAAAAACGAATAAAATACATATTTTATGGTGATTTCAGAGATGTATTTTCGAAAAAATTTAACATTAAATAAAAAAAATTCGAAAATATATCTCCAAAACCTAAAAACATTTAAAAAAACATGTATGATAAAACTAATAACTCTAAGACGTGGGATAAGAAACACTCCTCATATTATCTACCAATTACTTATTGGATGACTTATTTCACAACAATATCGCACAAGAAAATAAAATTTTCAATACTTTGAAATTTTGTTATGTACACTTGTTGTTTTACTAATTAAACAGATCCATAAAAAATGTATTAATTAGTCAATATTTACTTCCATTGTTAATTTGACTGATGATTTATTGTAATAATTAGAACAAAATTAAAAAAAATTAAAATACACGGATTTAGTATAGACCACAATAGTAAAGTATTTTTTTCAGATTTGAATTCTCTCCTTTTTTTATATATCATATCATCTCTGGTGTTTCTAATCTAACAATTTAGAATTTATAATGAATAATTAAATAAAAAAAGTTATTTAATAGGAGTGAGAAATGGATAAGTAATTTGTCTTTGTTTTTTTATTTAATTATTAATTATAAATTTTGAACCGTTACATTAGAAACATGACAGATGATATCCATTCTTTTCATATATGAAACAACGGATTTATTTAAAGTAAGAATAAATACACTGATGTATATAATACAAAAATTTAATAATTTTTTCTCTTAAAATAAATGAACTTCCTTCAAATTTTGTTAAAATAATTATTTAAAATTCTTTTATTTATAAAATCTATCATGACTTATTTTCACAACCAATGAGTAGGTTAAATTATACAGTTTTTTCATACATCAAACGACATTTTTGTTGTAATAAAATGTACAAAACTGCATCAATATTTAACAAAATTTTCACATAAGAAAAGCTAAATTATAAAAAGAGGAAATTTATATACAATTCCATAGTTTTTACTATTGTTCAATAAAAATAAAACAAGTGTATTTGAATATTGTTGATAGAATAGATATAAGAGAAAATTGTATAGGTGCAGAAAAAAATTATATATTTGTCATATTTTTATTGAAAAATAATAAAAATTACATAAAAAAATTGTATCTAAGTTTTATCGATTATAAAATACTTTTTTTTTGACCAAATATACTAATATATTTCTATCAATTTTGTTAGAATATGAAGAAAAAAATGAAGGATAAAAAACTAAATTAGAAAAGAGATTAATTATTATATATTGACAGTGTAAAAAATTTTATATTGTCAATTCATCACCATCATCTGTTTGCATTATTTTACAAGTTATTAAAATAAAAGTCAAATTTCTTTTTACATCTAACTTCTATAATTAACTGACAGTGTAAAATTCTTTTACACTGTCAGTGCATTTCAATTAAATTTATTAAAAAAACTATACAACTTATATTCAGTTTTCAATAAATGTATTAGCAAAAATCGCCAATACTTGCCTTATATAAAATGAAATATCAATAGTGTCTTTGTATGGTGTACACTTTACAAATGCGAAATTAAATACATCATTTTTTTCTAACAATGAGATGGATAACCATTAAATATTACAAGTGTGAGTAGTGTGGATAATAGTCTCACATTAGATATGAATATGGTGACTTGAGCATTTATAAGTGAGAGAACTCACTCACCTATCACCTTAAGATTTTGGATGAATATATGGTGTCTCTCCCACTTGTGTTGCTCTTGACCCAATGTTCAATTCTCCCTAGTGAAAATCTCCCCCAACAATGGTATCAGAGTCTCCTTCGAGTGAAGGACCGACTTACTTGTACCGAAAGTATCCCCACAAGCGGTGAGTTGAGATTTCCGTTGAAGAATGTCAACAATGGCACAAATGTATCTGGTTGAAAAGAGCTTCCGCTTATGGGTTACTCAAATAATTTTGTTTTTAAATTAATTCCTCAAATAATCCATATTTTAAAAAATTTCTCAAAATACTTCACTTTTAGATGAGGTTGAAGTGTTGTTACTAGTTGAATTGACGACAACCTTATAAATTTAAATGGCGACGTCAATTGGATTCGAGACAACATATGGTGTTGTCAATTCAATTGACGCCAATGTACAAGTGAATTAAGGTGGCGCCAATCGGTCTGACACTAGTGTACAAGCATAATTTTTTTAGTATAAATATTAAACATTAATATTTAATTAAAAATACTTTTACATAAGCTAACGATGACGATCGGGTTGGTCATTCCGACCACCGATTTCACACCCCTATCTACTCTTACCTATTGCTTTCTTTGTTGGTTCGTTCAAAGTGTTTGAGGATTTGAGGTTTTAGAAACATCAGCAAAATCTTTAAGAAGTTATTGCATTTCTAAGTAGTCTTGTGCATGGAGCGACACACTGCCGTAACCGAGTTCGTGACCCATGCCAGAGTAGTTGGGATGTGTTGAAAGGGTTATTGGTGTACGTCTTGTACAATCGAAGGGAGACATTGATGTGAACGATTCGTTGGAGAAAGGTTGAAATGGTTGTTGTAGTGTTTGAAAGCCATATGGTTGTTGTGATATTTATGTGTTTTGGCTATGGTGTGATGTTTGGGCGTTTTGGCTATGGTATGACGTCTGAGCGTTTTGGATGTGGTATGAGGAAATGTTGGTGTTATATGTTCCTTGGGTGTTTTGGCAATATCTTGATGTTATGTTGGGGGCATATGCATTTTAGGTGTCTTGATAATAGTCATTTTGTTGGAGATGGTATGAAGGACGCTCTTGGTATTGTGGTTGGGTGTCTGACATATTTTGATTGTGGATTTGTGTGTTTGTGGATCGGTAATTTTGTTGGGTAAGGGGTTCTGAGTAACATGTCACCACTAATATTTCACAAGATCACCGTAAATTAAACTCTGAACTGATATGTCAAGACATTTTGCCTCTTATTAGCAAGAACCTGTTAGTGAAAGTGAGTATAATAATCTATCATATCGTTACACGATATATTTATACTTCCTCATACAAGAAAACATGGATTGCAAGAACAAAGGCTATTGAAAAAGTATTCAGAAATTGGGAGGATTCGTACAAAGATCTTGCAAAATATTTGGTTGCACTTAAGACGTATGCTCTGGGAAACTCTTAAAGCTAGCACACGTGTCATTTTAATCTTTGACCGTCATAGACACACTTTTAGTGTAAAGGAATCACAAGACCACAACTAGGGTAGGCCGAATGGAAACTATCGGGTCCAATTGAATAAAGGTTGATGTGACTGTGACAAATTTCAAGTTTTCTGTATGTCTTGCTCCAATGTCATTGCGGCATGTTCATATGTTTGCCTAGACGCTTCCATGCATCTCTCTCTCTGATGTTTACAAAGTCGTAAATGTTTTCAATGTGTACAATAATAACTTTCCAATGGTAGCATTATAAGATTATTGATCTGTATATCAAGGGGAAATAATTTGCCACAATAAAAATATGCGACGGAAGAAAAAGGGTAGCTCTAACAACACGTGAATTAGAACAAAAATGGATATGACTGATAAAATGGTAAGATTCTGTGGTTTATGCCGTCAACCCAGACACAATCGAACAGAATGTTCCAATGTTAAAGCAAGTTCTACATGAACATTTATTTATTTTCTTTAAGTTATTTATAATATGGTAAGATTTTGTAACCTTGTTATTTATAATATGTTAACTTTTGGTTACAACATAAACTTTTCTCACACAAATAACACAAGACATAGTAAGAGATTACAACAATAGATAAATTTTTTAACACAAACAACAGATAAAAAAACTTAACACCACAACATGCTTAAGAGATTACAACAATCAAACAATGTCATAAATGACGGACATCATATGCCTAACATCTTCGCCATCTCTAACTCGCACTCACATACATTGCGTATCATTATTGTTATCTGCAATTGAGATGTATGAAATAAATTTCTCGATACTTCTAATTCGTTCCCCATCATTAATATCTTCGTCTAACCAACTTTTCAAACTCCTCTCAAGATGCTTAAAGTTTTGAATGTTCCAAAAAAACATTTTCATAGGAGGTTTAGTTGCAGAATAACAAACATGAACATATCTTTTAACAATCATTATAGAGCTAGTGATGAACATGAAAGAAAAATTTCAAATGATGTGTTAATTGTAGCAAATGGTAGGAGACGCCTCTATTTATACTAAACAAAATTTGCTTGTACATTGATGTTAGATCAATTGGCGCCACCTTTATGCACTTGTACACTGAAGTCAATTGAATTAACAACACCATATAATATCTTCATTCCAATTGACATCTTCACTTAAATTTATAAGGTTGTCGTCAATTGAACTAACAACAACACTTCAACAACACTTAAAAGTGAAATATTTTAAAAATTTTTTAAAAACATATATTATTTGAAGAAAAAAAACTCTCAAAATGAGGCTTAAGCAAATAATGTAAAACTAGAGGCTGTATCATAAAACAACATAAATTAAGAGATTTTAAAATCTAAAACTAATTCACTTTTAATTTTATGTAGAAATATTTAAAAACTAAAATTATTAATTAGCATCACCTGCCAACTTACCACATAAACATAAAAAAGAAAGTAGTAATAAATCTAGGGGCTGTTTACTGATTTCCATTTTCACCTATCCTGCCTTCCAAAACAACTCTCTCTCTCTCTCTCTCTCTCTCTCTCTCTCTCTAAACACACTTCTCCTTTTTTTATTCAATTCATCTATAAATTGAACTGATGATGAAACAATACTCCATTTCTGATTTCGACACAAAGTATTAACTCTTCTACCGGTAAGAATAAGATTCTTATCGTTTCCATCTCTTATTTTTCGAATATTAATTTCTCATTTGCACACAAGAATTATAAAATAATCATCTTTTTCGCTTAACATTTTCTGGGTCTTGATATAAACCCACTCTAGTTTCTTTTTTTCCTGGATTGTTGTTCTTTTCTGAATGCTGCTTCATCAATGTATGTCAGTATCATCTCTATGTGTTTTTAGTTTCGAGTGTTTTGATTTATTCGAAACCCTTTTTTTTTTATTGGGCAATTTCATCATTTCAATTTGACTTATACTGTTAGTAATTTGTAATGAATTTCAGATTAAATGTCTTTTTTGATGATAGAGATTTAAGAATATGCTACATTTTGGATATTTTGAGAATATCCTACATTTTGAAATCATTTCGGCATGATTTTTTTTATTGTTAGTTTTTGGAATTTTCTATGGCAATCTTGTACTGTTACATTTTCATTATAAACTCATAGATCTTACGCATTTTAATTGTTCTTAGGTCTGTATCCCCTTGCCCTTCCTCCGTTTTGTTTACAGCCAAACAAGCTAGTTTGAAATTTCTTTTCTGATTTAACAAGCTAGTTTGGAATTACATGTGCAGGCTTAAATATCAATTTTGAAGGAGTTCATTCATTCAATACTTTGCGGTGTTTTTCGGTTCGTTGTAATTTGTGCTACCATGTCATTATTGCCGAAACTACGCTGTGTCACTATAGATGTTACCGGCACCCTAATGGCTTACAAAGGGGAGCTTGGTGACTATTATTGCATGGCTGCCAAAGCTTCTGGCCGTCCGTGCCCGGACTACAAGCGTATGCATGAGGGATTTAAGTATGCATATAAGGACATGGCAAAGAAGTATCCGTGTTTTGGATTTGCGGCCAAAATGCCAAACATTGTGTGGTGGAAAACCTGCGTGCGGGATTCCTTTGTCAGGGTAAGATATTTGTCAAAGTCATTACAGTTGGTGTTTACATGTGATGATGCCTATGTTGTTTCTATTTGCATTAGCATAGAAGGAAAGGTAGCATATTTAGTTTGGCTCTAAATTTGTCTTCTACAACAAGTTTCGTTATTGATGTGTTCAGCTTTCTTGCAACCTATATAAACCAAGCAATGGATTGTAGATTTACGATACTTGCATAAATTCCCTGGATTTGATTACGGAGAAATTTGTTTTTCTGGCAGGCTGGATATGAATATGATGAGGAGACATTTGAAAAGATTTTCAAGCGCATCTATGCATCCTTTGGCTCATCTGCTCCATATACTGTCTTTCCAGATTCCAAGCCATTTCTTAGATGGCTTCGTGGAAAGGGTCTCAAAGTTGGGGTTGTTAGCAATGCTGAGTATCGTTATCGAGATGTGATTCTTCCAGCTTTAGGCTTAAATCAGGTAACATTCCCATGATTTTTTAAGGTTTTCTTTCAGAGTTATAAATTTGTTTAAAAGATAAATTTAGATTTAGCATTGCTATAGAGCATCGCTACTTACAGAAACACCTGATAGGGGCACAAGTTGTTATGCAAGAATACTTTTGAGTTTTTGTGCAAGGCCTTGTAAGAAATGTTAATATAGAATGTAGCACCTCCGTTTTGAAACACAAGCTCTTACTGATTCATGTTCAATGAATTTCAACGAATCCAAAGCTCTATTGGATCACATTTGAAGAAAATCACGTTGAACAGTAGTTTAGTCTACTCAGAAGTAAAATTTACTATTCTATTCAAGCTTCTTTGCTCTGATATACATTTTACATGTGGTCATAATAATTATGTCTTAGGCACTCATGTCTCACGGACGAGAATGTCTGATAGTTATAATGTTTGATGATACAGGGAACTGAGTGGGACTTTGGCGTTTTTTCTGGCCTTGAAGGCGTTGAGAAACCAGACCCAAGAATTTATGAGATTGCACTCGAGAGGGCTGGAAATATTGCACCTGAAGAAACTTTACATATTGGCGATAGCATGCGCAAAGACTATGAGCCAGCTAAGAGCATAGGGATGCATGCACTGTTGTTGGATAGATTTAAGACACCAGAAGCCGAGGAGTGGAGGAAATCTGGGGCTGTTGTACTTCCGGACTTAATAGCAACACAAGAATGGCTGTCTTCAGAGAATTCAACTTGCTAGAGGTTCTACATCTTTGCTGTAGTAGTATATTTATGTATCGTTTTGCTCATCTGATAATATACCTGTGTTCTATACCTTTCCGGCGGGTTTTGTAAAGACACATGATCTTCTGATGTAGCTCTACCATAACTCTGTAATACAATTATATTAAAATGCTACTTTCTCTTGCTGAGTCACTTAGTTTTGAATATATTTTATCTCCTCAGTTGCACATGACAATGGGCATATCGGATATTGATATTTCTAACTTGGCTCAAAATTTTACCTGATTCCTACCGTCTCTCTGTATAAATATTCATGTTAAAATATTGTCTGTTTTTACTTGAGAGCTGGTTTTTTGTTTTACGCGCTCGGTGAACTGAAGAAAACCTCTAGATATAAATATCTTGATGAAGTAAAATATAAATAGATTTGGACCGAAGAAAAGATCATTCTATCAGAAAAAGTAAAAGTTGGTTTCCTAGCTACTGTTGATTCAAATGGAAATCAGATTAAACTCATGATTCTAAACCAAATACTTGGCAAAGTCTAGGATGGAGAATTGTCTCATATGGTCTACGGTAGATCAATGTTCCAAAATGGTTTGAAACACCAAGAATTGATAATACTCTTTGTAAGTAAAAGTTCATAGTATTACTTGTCTTTAGGTCTGAAATGGTGACTCAAATGGGGCCGCTTCAATACAAAATATTAATGCTTTAAAACTCGACTTATATTTGTTTTCCATGTTTTTATCAAATCAATACTGGTCAAGTCACCGGATGTGAAGAACTTTCTTCTACTTAAAATTGAAGATCTCAATTATGGTCTATGAAACTCAAATCCTATCATATATGTGGTAGTGTCATTTTAAGAATGTAAAGAACGTCTGTTTAAAATTGAAGATCTCAATTATGGTCTATGAAACTCAAATACTATCATATATGTGACGGTGTCAGGAATTTATATTTTTTTTCATTATTGGTGTCAGAGTGTTTGTGTTTGGTGTTGTTGTCCGTGCTTCGTTGCGCTTTGAAGGAACCTAGTTTTGAATCAACACGGGGAGGGTGCATGTCTGGCCTCATTACATAGAGGACCCCAAAGTTCTGCGATATCAGTTGTCAAAATTTGAGTGGCTCTTTAAGTATTGTCAACTGTAGACCGTGTGCTAAATTTCACCAATCTAGCAAAATCACCAATAAGATCACATAAAATTTTCTGATCCAATTGTCATATGTGGACACATACACTGACAGCATCTATAATCTCCATGATATTTGGTGATGCGAATCTACTACACTAATTGGTGTAGACTGATGTGCATTATTGCACTATCAATATGAATGCATTCAAGTCAAACAACATTTTGTCCTTGTTAAAATTAAATTTGTTAAAAACCTCCGAGGGTTGGCCTGTTGGGATAGAGTATATTGAGAGTGTGTTCTTCACAAGATTTTAAATTCAAATCCTATTAAATGTTAACAATTCTTGTGTTAAGTCAGTCTCCGATTCGAATCCTATTATGTGTTAATAATTCTTATATTAAATTAGTGTATACAAAATTTTGATCTGACCTTAAATGGACCCTCAGCTAGTGGATAGTGAAATCGTTAAAAACCTTGGAATATTCATGTCAATTAGTTGGAATATTGTGTCAATTTCATTTATTTTCCAAAGAAAAACGTGTGTGCCATGACTACTCTGTCATTTTTATCCAACTTAACTTTCTTCATACTTTGCACTTCACATTCCTAAATTCAATATTATATTATCTGGTTTATCTAAACAGTGTGAATTCTGTGGTTCTGATGTTCCAGTCTTAGATATTCAAATATGATTTCTCTATCAGTATATAGACAAGTGTTGGAAACAACTCTTTAGCACACTATTTTCAACACCATTTTCAACACACACTTTTTTATTAGTTGAATATATCATTTTAAGGTGTGTATATCTCCGTCCACCGAATGGAGATAGAAGACTGCTGAAGAAGAGTTAAATTCCACACTAACAGACAATAATTTATGTCACTTGTTTGAGATGTTTTTTTCATTTCAAAGCAATCTTGTTATTTTCTTCAGTGACAAAATCCCATTCCAATCACTCGATAGTTTCAGTAAAGAAACAAGCTTTTTGAATGGCTTCTGCAAAAGTCAATGATGACCATGAGCCACAAAGAAGCTACTGGAGATGGAGCAAACAAGATTTCTTTCCAGAGGAATCCTTTCAAAGCTGGCACAACTATGGTTCGGCTCTTTCACAAACATGGTTAAGGTTCAAGGATCGTGTTTCGACCAGATCAGATGACGCAACCGAGTCACAAGAGCTTCAGAAACAAAGTGAGAATGAAATGAAAAAATGTCTCAACTGGTGGGACCTGATTTGGTTTGGCTTTGGTGCAGTGATTGGGGCAGGAATCTTTGTGTTAACTGGCCAAGAAGCTCATAACCATGCTGGTGCAGCAATAGTCTTATCCTATGTAGCTTCGGGAATTTCAGCAATGCTTTCTGTTTTCTGTTACACAGAATTCGCCGTTGAAGTTCCAGCTGCAGGTGGTTCATTTGCTTACCTAAGAATTGAGTTAGGTGATTTCGTTGCTTTCATAGCAGCCGGTAACATACTCCTCGAATGCGTTCTTGGAGGTGCAGCAGTATCTAGATCATGGACATCTTACTTCACAAGCCTTGTGAATCGTCCGAAAGATTCGTTTCGAATCAAAGCACATCATCTCAAAGACGGATACAATTTACTTGACCCTATAGCAGTTGTTGTTCTGTTAACCGCCGGAACAATTGCAATGATCAGCACAAGGAAAACTTCGCTTCTCAATTGGATTGCATCGGCAATCAACACTGCTGTAATCATATTCGTAATTATTGCAGGGTTTCTTCACGCAGATACATCAAATTTGACGCCTTTTTTACCTTACGGAGCTAGAGGTGTATTTCAAGCATCAGCAATTCTTTATTTTGCTTATGGAGGTTTTGAAAGTCTTGCAACAATGGCTGAAGAAACAAAAAATCCACCAAAGGATATACCAATAGGTTTGATTGGTTCAATGTCAGTAATCATAGTGATTTATTCTTTGATGGCACTTTCATTAAGCATGATGCAGAAATACACAGACATCGATACAGGTGCGGCTTTTTCAATTGCATTTCAGAAAGTAGGAATGAATTGGGCAAAATATGTCGTCGCTTTCGGTGCATTGAAGGGTATGACAACAGTCCTTTTAGTAGGAAGATTAGGACAGGCGCGTTACATTGTCCACATCGCGCGTTCCCACATGATTCCTCCTTGGTTTGCTCTTGTTCATCCCAAAACAGGAACACCTATAAACGCAACACTTTTGATTACACTTACAAGCGCTTGCGTAGCCTTTTTCACTAGCTTGGACGTGTTATCGAGTTTGATATCAGTAAGTACACTTTTCGTTTTCGTGTTGATATCAGTTGCGCTTCTGGTAAGGCGGTACTATGTTAGAGGAGTTACAACAAAAGAAAATCAGTTAAAGCTAGTTATGTTTTTGCTTCTCATTGTTGGTTCTTCAATGGGAACTTCAGCTTATTGGGGATTGAGGCCTAAAGGTTGGATTGGATATACTGTTACCGTTCCTATTTGGTTTTTTTCGACTCTTGGAATGTCGGTTTTTTTGACTCAACAAAGGAAACCAAAATTTTGGGGAGTTCCACTTGTTCCATGGTTGCCATCTTTGTCAATTGCAACAACTGTTTTTCTCATGGGATCTTTGGAATATGAAGCTTTTGTGAGATTTGCAATATGCACTTTGGTAATGTTGGCTTACTATGTTTTCTTTGGTCTTCATTCAACTTATGATATGGCTCATCAACAAGAGAAGGTGCAACATATCAATGTGAATCACAAAGAGACTGATAGGATTGAAGGGCCTTAAGATAATTATAATTTTTATCTTCCACTACTCAGTTTCAAATGTGTGAAATCTATATGTTATTAGTTCTTGATTCAATAGATAATGGTAATATTACTCAATATGTGAGTTAGAAGAGCAATAAAGAAATGTTTAGATATATAGCTGAAAATAAATTATGGTTTGACGAAATGAATTACTTACAGTTTCCTTTATGGTTAACATTGCTTAGAATGATGTTTCTGTATCATAATTAGATCTTTAGTACTTGAAAAATTGAAGCAAGAACATTCATCAATCAACGCATGTTTTGGTAAGTCACAACTACATTTGAAAAATTATCAACATAGTTTAAAAATTCCTACATGTTTGTTATTAAGATCAGAATCTTGAACATAAAATGAATGGTACTTTATCTTACTCAATTAGCAAAAAATGATGAAGATATAAAGAAATTGATTGTGATTTTAACAAGTGCAGTAAATAATTGCATATTGTAGAAAATGATAAAGTTAATGAGTTTCTAATTTAAAAACCGTTTATTTTGCTCCCTGACATGTAGGTCACTTTTGGTTTTTTTCTGTAATTTTTTCTTTAAGATTTTAATTTTGCTATATGAAGATTCAGTTACTTTAGTCCTTTAAATGATATGAGTCAGTCTTGATGCCTACGTGTCTTGCTGAATTGCAATTTTTTTGCTAATGCCATGTCACAGTTTATTTTATTAATGAATTTAAATAAATAGAATTAAAAAATTACTTCATGTCTATTAACGTTCTATTCATTTTGTCCAAACATTTCAACTAAATAGAATTCCATTGAAGATGAAACTTACGAAGGAGAAGAAGACAGTTGGATTCAAAAACGCTCATCGTAATTGTCTACATAGCTTGATTCATCCAAGAATTTCGAACGAATGTATTCTCATTTTCTCTTATTTTTCTAAAATTTTCTTTGTTTAATAGACAAGAACTCTGATGCATGTTGTTTTGAAATAGAGTACGAGTATGTTCAATGTTGTTTTCATCACAAGCGGGGGGTGGGTGGGGGGCGTTTGTCAGAGATAAAATAATCTTCTATAGAAGTGGGGTTCAAACCACAATATATGATTAAAATATAGGAAAACGGGGTATCTTAGATGTGTTGAAATTGGTTCTTGACCGGGGTTATGAAAGAAATGAGTTTAGGGTTTGAAGCAAACTTGAAGGTATAGATAATTACTTTTTTGAAGTTAACATGGATGACTGAGATGTAGATGTTGCGAGTTATTCTATTTGAAACAATATTGAAAGAAATTTATATGTTAAGCATAATGTAAAGGACATCAATGTCAAAGTTGTAGAGCCCTAATGTATTAATCTGACTAAAGGGATTGAATCAAGTACGGGAGAAGAGGAACCAGTTGGGAGTGATGATGATGCAAGGAAGGTTAAGTTTAATAATACTGAAGATGAGATAACAACTATATTGGATGATGGATTTGAAGTAATTGAAGTTGAGAGGCCCAAAGATGGTATAAAATAATTGAAATCAAAGGGAACTTATATAGGTTTAAGGTTTGTTCCACTAAGTCACCCAAAAAGAAATTAATCCCAAAGAAGAAGAAACCAAAACTAGTTACACCTGCTAGGATAACCAAACTTCATAAAGCCAAGGTTTCCTAAAGGGTGGATGAAAGAGAAGACCAATATGTGAGTGATGAACTGGATAGTTCAGACCCAGATGTCTCTGAAGATGAAAAACATTCAAACTATGAAAATTTTATAAAGGAACAGTTAGGTAAGGACTATGAGTTTAAGTTAGGTATGAAATTCAATTCCTTAAGTGATTTCAAGGATACAATAATAGAATGATCAGTTTTTATTACATTCGTAAAAAATGAAAGATATAGGGTGAGGGTAGAATGCAAAGGTAAATGTTAGGTTTTTGGATCTATGATATAAAGTAGGCAGCAATCTTACTTTTCAAATAAAAACATAGGTGGAAACCTACACTTATGATAGGGTTTTGAATAATAGAACTGCAAAGTCCAACTGGGTTACGAAGGCTGCGGTAAACAAGATGCATACATGTGAAAAAGGTTAGGATTGATGACATCATTCAAGACATGAGGAAGAACTACTCGGTTTGGATTACACCAGGTAATACATGGAAAGCCAAGGAGATATCAAAGGGAAATTTTGAAGGAGATGTGTCTAGACAATACACATTGATTTGGAGGTATGCAGTTGAGTTAAAAAACATATGTGTTGGGAATACTGTTAAAATTAATGTAGACAGACTTAATCCATCAATTCAAATAAGATTTGGGTCTTTCTACTTTTGTCTGGATGGATTAAAAAGTGGTTTCACTAAGGAATGTAGATCATTTGTAGATGTTGATGGTTGTCATTTAAAGACATCTTATGGTGGTCAATTGCTAATAGTTTTGGGAAGGGACTCAAATGACCAATATTTTTTATTGGCATTTGGAGTAGTTGAAACTAAAACCAAAGAATGCTAGAGGTGGATTTTACAACTTTTAATGAAATTTATAGGCCTAGATAAGAGATATGTGTTCATTTCAAATCAAGAAAAGGTATGCCACTATGTCACTTGGTATGCATGATTATATGTATGGTATTCAATGTGTTATGCTAAGTCACCTGGTATTTTATGTTTGTTATGCTCTGTTTTCAAGGACTAATAAGTGTTTTTAAAGATATGTTTGAGAGAATTGATCATAGGTTATGCCTAAGACACCTATGTACCAATTTCAAGAAGAACTTTGGTGGAGGTACTTTAATTAAAGACTTGATGATGGGCACTAGAAAAGCGACATATTATCTATTAATACCCTAAACCCTGAAACTTGTATAAAAAGAATTACTCGATAATTTAAGGTGTCATCAAAGACAACCCTTCAAAACTCGTCAAACAATTATCATCATGCAATGGAAATCATATAATAACCTCAAATAAAACTTCATCAAATAAGTATTAAACCTTTTAAACACCAAAACAACATCAACTCAAAAATATAACAAACACCATGTTCTCGATGTTACAAGATCAGAGCACTAAGAACCACTAATGTGCAATAAACTAAAAACAAAGAGTAGCTCCGAGATACCACCTTCCACACACAGCAACAACTTCACTACTGAGTATCTGCAAGATATCCATGGTGGACAACATTCAGCAAAGGGGTGAGAAGCAACATTCAATATGAACATTGTAAATAATGAGAAGGTAGAGAAACATACAACATAACACACATTAAATACATAATTAACATCACCATAATCTCACACCCATTCACAACATGTGCGCCCACGCACACACGCGCACACACACACACACACAGGCACACACACACACACAACTACAAAATACACATTCGATAATATAATATTACTACGGTTATGCTTTCCACCGTTGTAATGTCGCAAACTAAATACACCTGATATATTTTTTATTTTTTGAAATTTATTTAATCACGGTTGAGATAAACAACCGTGGTGATAAAGTAAGTGTTACAAGCTTCGAATCCTAGCAACTACAATTTTTTTATTCCATTTTTCCTATTACAAAAAACGCGTGTCACTTGAGTTCATAAATAAAGAAATAATTGAAAACTATTTAACCACAATTTTACTTTTCAACTGTTGTAACAAGATCAACATTTCAATGCGGTTGGATATAATAACTGTGGTCAAAGGTTTTCTTGATAAATTTAAAACAAAACATATTCATTATTTCCTTCATAACATGCCCTAAGCGAACCAGCGAACCTGATTCATTAGAGTTGTATTATTGTTATGAATATGCTTTAGATTTTCGATATGCTTTAGTTTTATTTCATATTTTGATTTATCAAAAGGAAAGAGTACAAGATTCTTGGATTACATAATTTTTTCCACATTGAAAGAATATCCTATAGCACTATAGGAATCTTCCCAATCTACATCTCGCTCCTCACTACTCTCATCTGAGTCATAGTAAACAATCTTTCTCGGTACCTTTCTCTCTTTCTTCATCTTCTTCTTGTTCTTCTTGGCCTTCCTCGCCCTCAGTGCATCCCTGATAGTAGTCGACCCAAATAGATGGACCTATTCAATTGACTGCTGATGGTGTTATACTATGGTGATGGTTTATTTTTCTCAACACTGATTTATGTTGAGGTAATGTTTTTAGCCTTCTTAGACGGAGTACTCATGTTGCTATAGGAAGTTAAGAAGAATATGTTGAAGATAGGAAAATTTAGTATATGAAACTGTGCATTTATAAAAGAGGTTGAAGATGAAACATCTGGTGATTTAATGCTTGAAATTATTGCTTCTGATGGTTGATATTCTTAAATGACATGTGACCATCTTGAGAAATGAAGAAAAATTTCAATTATTATAGTCGTTTCTCTCTTTTGGGAAGAGCAAAGGTTGTTCTTATTTTTTTTTATTATCAAAATTCAAATTTTATGGTGATATCTCAAATTTCATGCGCCTATATAATTTTTTATTTTTTAATTATTACCACAGTTTTCTAAAACAACCATGGTGAAAAGCACAATCATTGCATCACGATTTTTCTTGTTAACTGTGATGAAAAGTGATATTTTTCAATATATAAGCGAAAGTATCTGTCATTCAGTACATAACAACCGTTTCTCTCAAAAGAAAACCCTAACATATTTCACTCTTCTCTTTCATAGCATAACTCTAGCATCCATGTCACTCTTTAAACATGATTCAACCTTTAGATTCGTCTTCACCAATCGCTACCTTAAAGTTAGTTCATTAAACTTATGCTTCGATTTCGTTTATGTATCTTGTTAAAAATGGGTTCTCATTTTTTCATTTGGTGGATGTTCTCATTTTTTTAGATTCGTCTTCACCACATTAACAAAGCACATACTTTGGCTATGGTACATATGATTTGTGTTGCTATGGAAAAAAATACAAGAAGTATGAAGCTATTGTACAAACTTTATTCACCTTGTACTTATTTTTCATAACATCATAAACTAGATAAACTTAATAATTTGTTCAAGTTCCACAATTAGATTCAAAAAAGGTGCGTTCTTGAAACATTTTTTTATATCTTGTGTTGTTGTATGATATTGTTGTATGTTGCTGTTGTTGATTAATGTTCTTAAAATTTCATAATTTGTTGTTGTTGTTGTTGTTTATTATATCTTGTGTTCTTGAACCTTGTTTTTTTCTATTTTGTTGTATGTTGTTGATAAATGTCATTGTATGTTGTTGTTTTTGGTTAATGTTTTCAGAACAAGAACAAAACATTGCTAAGTCACAAGAAATAGGCTTCTTGTGACTTAACAATGTTTTATTTTGTAAATTCTTATGCAGGCTGCACAGTAGATGAAGTTGAGTTTATTATATGTTATGTAGATTGTTTGTTTCACAAACCCTTCACTGAAAATACAGTTTATTTAAATTGACATAGAAACTTATAATATGAAAATTAAATTGTATTTGAAAATAAACTTATATCAATCAATGTTTTCCGAATTTCACGTGTCTCATCATTTATCTTACGTTGTTTAACATATAGAATATGGTTCAATGACCTGATTCCTTAATTACATCTATATCTTCTCTTATAGTTTAATTTAAATGACAATAATTTATCAAGTCAGTCTACCTCATCAACGTCGCTTATCATCATGATTATTATGATGATAAGTCATCATAACAATCACGATGATAAGGTAGATTTAGCCGATAAATTGATGTTATTCAAATTAAACTAGAATAGAAGGAATCAATGCCATGAAGGACTTAGCCATAAAACCACATTTTATATGTTAAAGAGCGAGAAATGAATGATGAAACGCATGCAATTTAGAATACAATGGTTTGATTAAGTTGGTTTTCAAGAATAGTTTAATTTTCAGATTATATACTTCTTCATCAATTTGAATGGTTGCGTTTCTTTAGTGAGGTGCATGGAAAAACAAGAAATTTACATATTATATAATAAACTCTAGGTACCTCAACAATAATTATATATTTTTACCATGATGAAATGTTATTTACGTTCCAAATAATTGTTGCTGATGGGTTTCGAACCGAGTACCTAAACGTATATATCACAATGGTTGATATAAGTAACTATTGTGATAGGTAGCGCGTGTCATGCCTTTTTATCACGGTCTCGTAATCGTGGTGGAAAGCACCAGACATATAATCACCCCTTACCTCACAATGATTGGTCAGGCGTTGTGGTATCCCTTTTTCAACCGTTGTGGTATGACTTTTCCTTAGTAGTGATATAATACGATGTATAACACAACGTGACACTTATGCATGCGATACTAATTTAACATTTGGTTCGCTCTGGAGCAGGATCCCCCTTTCTGAACCCATGAGCCCCCCTTCTGAGCTCTAAGACCCCCTTCTAAGCTTGGGACAAGTCACTAGTCCCCCCTTTTGTACTAGTGAACATGCCTCTTTAAATGACATGATACAATGATGCATGTCCATACAAATCAATGCAAAAATAATAATAATATTTACGACCACCCTTCTGACCATAAATAACATTCATTAACACATAATAGTAATCCCTAATTCTAAATTTATCCATCAATAACAACAACAATGCACACTAATAAATACATAATAAATAACCTTATAATCATGTGTTTCACAACAATGCAAATTATATAACAACACAAAACAACACCGAATGTATCTCATACCATAGCCATATCATATACGACAACATGTAAGCAATACCATTAACATTCAACAATGATAATTCTAGCATAATTAATTAATTAATTAAATGCATAAATAATTAATTCACAACATCAAATGGCCAAACAATAGCAATACATCATCCAAACAACAAAAACACCTCAAAAATCTGAACCGACAACTCATATCATGCAACTGGGAAAAAACGCCCCTTCTAACAGCATGTCGGGTAAATTGTCACCTTCCTAAAAATCCCAGACCGTCATTATCATGATGACCAACTTGGAAAATAAGCCTGTAGACCACGACGGTCTCTCGTTAGAGCGCTGACGCCCCTTAGTGTCTCAAGGTGCACAACAGGTAACCCATAATCTTGGTGACGCTCGTCACCCTGCACTAGAAGGCAGAAATACAAAATTTTCAATGAGAGTCCTCTTGAACTCCAAATTTCAATCCCCATTCAACCAAACATGCCTAGAAAAATATATTACAGACTATCACATCTTTATACATGTTAAATCATAGGATTACACCAAGCAATAATTTATTTTCATCAAAATCATGATTACGTTCAAACCTTAAAAAACTCTAACAATGGCATAAATACAGATGTACTGAAACAAAATAGTATACATATATTTCAGCATACGAAAATTGAATAATATCACCTAAAATCACCAATTTTTAGAACCACACATAATCAACAACAATCTATGAACAAATCAAACAATTTCTAAAGAGAGTAAGGATCTCTCTTCCCTACCCTTTCATGCTATACACCCATAGAGAAAACCTTTTCTCCTCTTACCTTAGATTACTTGAAAAATTTAGATTTGAATCAAGGTCGTTCTTCCCTCTTCAAGCCTTAGCCTTGCCCTTGCCTCTTTTCTCCCAACTCTGTTTTCACGTACTCTTTTTTTTTTTGTTTCAAAAACTCTACTAACCACCATTTATCTCTAACCTAATTATTCTAACTCTTTAATAATTATAATTTCCTCCTCTCGTATTATCTTTTTTCTCTTCTTATTCTCTCTATTTTATTTTTATGCCAAAACAACCTCAACTTCACTAATTCTCACTATATCATATTTATATAATTAATTAATCAAAATAACTATAATTTTAATTATTTTAATTGTTATAAATACTTTATTCCTTCCTCCACTTTATCAAGGCTCTCACTACACCCTACCAATGTCGCACTAACACATACACCTCAATATATTTAATTAAGAGCACACTAAATACAAATTTAATTAAATAAAAAATATGAATAATTTAATTAAATTAATTAATCAAATTATGGGGTGTTACAATTGTCCCTCACTTACAAAATTTTCTCCCAAGAAAATTACCTGAAAGAAACAGAGTCAGTTATGGCTCCCTCATCTAACTCTCTAGCTCCCGCACCATACTTCCACCAGCTGGCCCTCCTCATACTACCTTCACTAAAGTAATCTCCTTTCCTATCAAGTGCTTCACATCGTGATCCTCTACTTTCAAGGGAGATGCCTCAATGGTCAAGTTCTCTCTAACTTGCACATCATCCACTTGAATCACATGAGACGGATCAGGAATGTACTTCCTCATCTTATACATGTGAAAGACATCATGAAGATTCAAAAGAAACGGAGTAATGAAACTCGGTAGGCAATTTCTTTTACTCGCTTCATAATCTGGTAAGGGTTGATGAAACACGGTGCGAGCTTTCGAGACTTCAAAGCTCAGCTAACACCAGTTACCAGAGTACCTATCAAAAACACAACACCGCCAACAACCATTGGAAGGGTCTCAATAATTGTAACAGGCTCACGAGTCTCCTTTTTGTGAAGTTGTTGTGCCGCTGCAATGAGAGTGTGTTAAACAGGGGCAATTTGTTAGCCATTTTTCTAATAAGATTTTTTTGCAATATTGTAAATGGATTTAGACTTTGAGATTAGGTTCTTGAAGATAAAAAGGAAAGAATAAAACACTCCAAAACATATACCAGACCATCACGTGCTTAACATGAGAATCACGAAGGAATTCATGATCATTCATAAAAAGCCATTAATTTCCAGATAATGACAATTCAAAAACAGAAACATGAGATTACAAGTTCATCATACGATCAAAGTAGACATCACAAGAAATCATAATTCTTAATAGCTATTGTTGTTTTTCGGATTTGAAAAATTGAATTTGGCACAAGAAAATTATCGGGACGAGTCGCGTACTAGGTCGCTTTCTTTAAGATGTTTCGCCGTACTGCCAAAATATGCAAAGCAGTCGATTTACGACGACGCCTCCAGGATAAAACAGCCCGTTCAAAAACTTTACGATTATCAGTTGTACACTGATAAATCACTCTAGAAATACACCTTTCTAAGTTACAGTATCTGGTGAAAATAACCAGTCAAGAAAAGAAAAAATTATAGATGAAGAGAATTAAGGAAGAGAAGAGGGAAATCAAAATTCATGAATTTGTGAAATCCGGAGTGCTTACTACTGAATTTCTACCCTTTATTTATAGGCAGCTAGTAAGGCTTAATTTCCATTCCCTTCAATGTGAGACTAAAATGAATCTTAATTTCCATTCCCTTCAATGTTGGACTAAAATGAATCTTAATTTTCATTCCTTCAATGTGGGACTAAAATGAATCTTTTCAAATTCACTTATATATTACTTCTTACTTGTGTTGATTTATTGCCCATTAATTGTCAATAAATCTTTCCAATTCCCACTCTAATTAATATAGTTCCAACAATCCCCCACTTGAATTTAAAAAGAGATTTTAGAAGTACGTCATACGTTTCTAAGATTGTGCATAAGCAAAGGTGTCTACGACTTGAACCTTAGCGTAGCGAGTAGGATTCTGATTCAACAAGAGTGACACCATTGTCTTGAACTCTATCTCGGACATCAGACCCGCATACAACCTTTCCGTAAGGTGTATTCTTGTAGCTCGTGCTTTAGTGGCCCTGCACGTGTATCCCGGTTTAGTGAATTCTCTAGGAATTCTGCCTCGAAATTCCATAGGAACCGGCCTCAGTTCCACAGTCACATAGGTGGATCTATCAAGAGTACTCTTGTAGCCTAGGTACTCCCTCATATAGAGTATAGATCTCATTAAGAGTTTCTATTATTTCATCCTTTCATTACTTCGGGATTCATGCTTTACTTGCATGATCATTTTCATATTACTCACAACTTGTTATTACCCATTGAACCTAAGTCTTGGGATCTCCAGTCATTTAGGTCGGGTTACCATCATGAGTAACTAATTGCTTTATAGGTGTTAGTCCCATCTTTTTGGATGTATTATGGACTTTCTCTCTAGCTAATCCTTTCGTCAAAGGATCTGCTAAGTTCTCATCAGTGCGCACATGATCCACTCTCACAGCTCCTTTAGAGATACAATCTCTAACAGTGCTATGTTTTCTTCTAATTTGACGTCTTTTACCATTATAATAACGGTTCTCAACTTTTGCAATAGCCGCGGTACTATCGCAGTGGATCAACACAACTGGTATAGGTTTTTCCCATAAAGGAATCTCAGCTAGCAAACATCTTAACCAACTTGCTTTTTCACTAGTTGTAGCTAATGCTATCATCTCAGACTCCATTGTGGACTGTGCTAGAATGGTCTGTTTCTTTGATTTCCAAGATACAGCTCCTCCGGCTATACTAAATATATAACCACTAGTAGCTTTAGAATCATCCGATAAGGCGTTCCAATTTGCATCACTATACTCTTCTAGTACAGCAGGAAATTTCTGATAGTGTAGGCCGAGGTCCATAGTCCTTTTAAGGTACCTCATTACTTGCTCAATAGCTTGCCAATGTTCGTCACTCGGCCCACTTGTAAATCTGCACAATAGTCCTACGACATATGCAATGTCGGGTCTAGTACAATCAGTGGCATACCTAAGACTGCCAATGATGCTCGCATATTCTGCTTGTTTGACACTTTCTCCAGTGTTCTTAAATAGTTTCACACTTGGATCATACGGAGTGCATGCAGGTTTACAATCAAAGTATTTATATTTCTTTAAGATCTTCTCCACATAGTGAGATTGATCCAAAGAAATTCCTTGTTCGGATCTAGTGATCTTGATACCCAGGATCACGCTTGCTTCTCCGAGGTCTTTCATATCAAAGTTATTGCATAACAATGATTTCATATCATTAATGGCCTGAACGTTTGATCCAAATATAAGTAGATCGTCTACATATAGACATATGATAGTACAAATGCGATTCTCAGATTTGTAATAAACGCACTTGTCACTTTCATTCACTTTGTATAGGGGCTTGTTTTAGTCCATACAGAGACTTATCTAACTTACAGACCTTGCTTTCTTGTCCTTGGATTACAAACCCTTCTGGTTGTTCCATATAGATTTCTTCTTCTAAGTCACTGTTTAAAAAAGCTATTTCAACATACATTTGGTGTACTATTAAGTTATAAATGGCTGCTATTGAAATGAGTACCCTAATTGATGTAATTCTAGTGACCGGAGAAAAGGTGTCGAAGAAATCTATATTTTCTCTTTGTCTAAAACCCTTGGCTACAAGGCGAGCCTTGTATTTCTCAATCGTTTCATCAGGTTTTAGTTTCTTTTTCAAAACCCATTTACAACCAATTGGTTCGCAACCCGAGGGTAAGTCTACTAAGTGCCAGGTCTTGTTAGATTCTAGAGAATCTATCTCATCATTAATGGCTTCTTGCCATAAGTATGCATCCATAGATGACAATGCTTCTTGAATATTTATTTGATCTTCTTCTACATTATAGGCCGCATAATCGTGAAGGTGAGAAAATACTTAGAAGGGGGGTTGAATAAGTATGACAGAAAATAATCAAAGATAAAAACTCAAGTATTTTTATCCTGGTTCGTTGAACTCAACTACTCCAGTCCACCCTTTTCAAGAGTGATTTGCCTTTCTCAACAAGGACTTAATCCACTATTCAAATCAACTGATTACAAATAGCAACACCCAAGAACAACTGTTCTTAGTCTTCTCAAGAGCTACTGATCTAACCTAGATCCTCTTAAGGAAAACTTCCTTTACAAATTAATGTAATACAATGTAAGAGTAATAAATTGCTTCTAAGAAAGCTATAAACACAACTGTGTTATTTCTCTAAGTTTAGAACAATGTATGAACAGCAAGGAATATGAGAGCTTGAGAGTTTTTCGCGTGAGAGAGTTCTTGCAATTGTTTTTGTCTTGATTCGTCGCTGAAGAAAGTGCTATGATATCCTTTATATAGCCACTTGAATATTGGAGAGAATATAATACCGTTGGAGAAGATATTTCCAATATCAAATAGTATTGTCCTTTGTACTATTGCAGCAGAGAGACGGCGCACAAAATGTGGGTGTAGCAATTGTCTGCTGAGCTGTGAATTTACCATATCTGGAATGTATCAGAGGAATAATCTTCTTGCAGAGAATTTTGTCTATCCCAAATAAGGAAAGATTTGCTGGCATATTCCAACGGATATATTAAAATAATCTTCTTCAAATAATTCTTCAGATAGTTCAGATCAACAATCAATATCAGAGTCTTCAGTCTTCAGAATCTTCTGGAAACTTCAGAGCCTAAGATGTTCTTCAGATGTTGCTGAATCAGAGTCTGGTGCAGCTGTGTGCTTGAAGCGTAACATGCTTTTAGATCAGAGTCTTCACTCAGATCAGAGTCTTCTCTCATTCAGAGTCTCTTCACTCAGAGTCTTCTTTCATTCAGATTCTTGATAATATATGCAGCGTGTTGTATCTTCAGAATCTTGATGACTAAGCTCTTATACTTCAGATTCTTCTAATCTTCAGATGCTCTTGAGCCATTCAGAATTTATTGTTCACATCAAATTTGCTCTTTAAGATTAAAATCTTTTGTGCCTGTAGAAAACAGTTTAGAACAAATTTAGAGAGTATAATTCTTGTATACAAATTATCATTAATGTTATCATCAAAACATAGAGATATTACTAAGACACAATCTGTGCTCTTACAATCTCCCCCTTTTTGATGATGACAAAACATGAGAAATTTGTTCAATAAAAATATGAATTAAAATTACTCCCCCTGAGATTAACAATCTCCCCCTGAAATGAATACTCTAATGGAATTAGATACTTCCCTTTCTGGTTGAGTACATTTCAGATTCAGAGCCTGATTGAAGCCTGGTTGACATATGTTTGACTTCTAGAGTCAAAGCTTGATGCCATATTAAAGCTTGATGCCAGATGAACAACTTCAGAACACCTGGTTGTTTATCTTGCCATTTCCTGTCTTGAGTTATCTTTTAGATCATAGTACTCAAGGTTAGATATCAGAGTCTGGTCTACTCAGATTTAGCTATTTTTGATCAGGTTCTGAAAAGATAGATCTCAGGAAAAACTTCAATGAAATTTGTCAGATTTTTTTAATAATATCTGGGACACTTAAATTCAAAGAATGTTAGTAACATGTCTGACTTAGTTCAGATAATTGCTTATAGATTTGAACAATCAGATTCTATTTTGTTTCTCCCCCTTTTTGTCATAATCAAAAAGAATTTTAAAAGACAGTAAAGATGCAGAAGAAACACATATCCAGATAAGCAAAAAGATCATTGTCATTAAGTCAAGAGAACATCCAGATTCAGATAAAAGCAAACAAAACATATCAGAAGAAAATCAAAACAAAGCAAAACATGAAAAACTTGTGCAAAACATCAAGAAGGTTTAGCAGATGAGGCTTGTTGAGAAGCAATGAGTTGCAGCAGTGCTGTAATCCTTTCTGAATTTCCATCTTGCTTAGCCATCCAAGTTTTCATTTCTTCATTTGTTTTCTTTTGATCAACCATAAAATCCTTAAGTTCTTTGACATCCTTCTGAAGATCTGTAGATTCTGAAACAGTAGATTCTGAAACAGTAGATTCTGGAACAGTCTGAGTAACATCAGGTGCAGGAATTTCTGGAGGTGGAGGAGCTTCTAGAAGAAGAATAGGAGGAGTGTTTCTCTTAATCCGTTTTTGATAAGCAGCAAACCTTACTTTTGACAATCTAAGACATTGAGTCCTGATTTTCAAAGCCTCCCTATTCAGTCTGTAAAGATATTTCTTCCAAACAGCGTTAGCAGCCTCTTTGTCCATAGTAGTCATGCAAACATCCATAATGTCAGCAAAGTCTGAGACATTATCCTTATCAAAATCTCTTAACAGAGTATAAACACTTGATCCCAATTCTGCTTCATCAGGGATTCTGGGTTTTCTTGGTTGGGTTAGTTGTGTTTGTGGTGTTTGTTCAGAAGGTTGAGGTTGTGAAGATGGATGTTCAGATGTTTGTGGTTCAGAATGTTGAGGATTGATTTGTGGTTCAGATGTTGGTTGGTTGGTTTGTGGTTCAGATGTTTGTTGGTCAGAATGTTGTGGTTGAGGTATTGAGGGAATTGGTTGGGTTTCTGTTGGTTGTGGAGTGTTTTGGATTTCAAGAGGTTGTGGAGTGAGAGTTTGAGTTGGGGAATTTTGTGGAGAAGGTGGATGTTCAGAAGTTGGAGATTTAAACAGCTGTTTCCAAACACTCTCAGAACGAGGTTGTTTGAGATCATTCAAGCATTCATTAATGTAACCAGATGATTCATCATCAGATGATGTATCAGAGTGGTTAGATTTTTCAGAAGTTGAAGATAAAATGACAGACTGGTTTAAAGGTGTGACATCTAATATCTCATTAGGATCAATGAGATATTCAGGTTGGTCAGAGTGTTCAGGGTGAACATCCTCTGGAATGGTATATTCTGGGATAGTGTTTTGTGGTTGTGGTGTTGTTTGTTGAGTTTGTTGTGGAATTTCTGTTTGTATGTTTGTTGGTTGCTTGGATTGTGGTGTATGAGGGGGGACAGAAGATGGTTTAGAGATAAAAGTTTTAGAAGGTCTGGATCTTCTAAATTTAAGTGGGGAGTCAGAGGGTGTGGGGGTATCAGAATGATGAACAGGATTAGAATCAGTGTTAAATACCTGTTTCAGAGTATCTCTAATTTCTTCAAAAGTTGCTGCAGGAGGATTTGGTTGAACCTTCTTCAGCTTCTTCTTTTTCTTCTTCTTTTCAGCATCTGAATGCTTCCTTTTCTTCTGATGACCTTCACTATCAATTTTTCTCTTACGTCTTCTTTCCCTTGTCAAATCAGGAAGAACTTGGCCTTCCTTCTGCACAAGATTGGCAGGAATCTCAACACCATCTCTTATGCAGCGAGCAACATACTCAGCAATAATTTCTCTAGGTTCATCTGAGGTGAATAAAGGAAAATCCTTAACAGGAATCCTTCTTCCCCTAACTTCTTCAGAGTTAGTTTTCCTTGGTTTCTCAGATAAATCATCAACCAGTTTCATCCTTCTCAAAGTTAAACCGTTTATTTCAGAGCCAATGATATAAGTCAGATCTTCTGTCAACCCAGCCTCTTGCAGATGCGCCACAAGTTGGTTTTCTATCAGAATATCTGAAATCAGCCTTCCCATAGGGATCCATGTTCTGACTTTTCCAGATTTTTCTCTGGCTGTTTCCCTTGTTTCCTTGACGTGAGACACCAGATGATTAAACAACAAATATGGAAGATCAATCTGAATGTTTTGGTGTAAACAATACATGAAGTAAAGTTGTTCAGCATTAACATAATCAGAAGAGTTTGAAGAGGGTCTGTGAAAGATGGTGTTCATGAAAATCTTAGCCCATATCTTGTAAGTGGGTTTCAAGAACTTAACCTTCTTACAAGGTTCACCAGTAGTACAGATTTCTTGACATACATCTTTCAGGTCTTCACGCGCAGAAGACAGAGAGGTTACTCCATCAGTTGCCTTAAAACCTATGAGTTTCCTTATCAGGTTTTCAGTGATAACTATCTTTTTTCCCAGCACAGAGGAGTGAATGAACTTTGGAGTAGCAAATGCATGGATCCAGAACTCCTTCACTAACTTTGGATACACAGGACCCATAAGCCTGTCAAAGTAACCGTCCCAGCCTTGTGCTTTGATTGAAGAAATCAGATCAAACCCATTTTCAGCAAGATCTTCTAAGTCCACGAAACTTTCACACAGTACTTCTAGTGAATCAACAGCAGTTAGGAGAGTGCGTACTGGTTCTTGGACAGTGGTAGCATTTTTGGTAGTAACAGCCTTTGAAGTAGATGCCATTGTTGACGATGATGAAGAAGATGAAGGTTTCTGAGATCTTTTAGGGTTTGCAAAGAGAGAGAACAACAAACAAAAGCGCATATGTGTTTGAGAATGTGAAAAGTGTGAATGTGTTATGAGAGTGGTTTATATAGACAAATAAAACAAGCATGGGAAACACAACAGACACACATAGGACACATACGCACGTTTGCATTAAATGAAAAGTAATCATTTTTAATTATGATATGACATTTGGGGGAAAATCAAGACAGATTGAGATTTTCAAAGCAATACCTTAAACGTCATAATCAGTAGGTGTACTCCATCTTTTCAGATTCTGAGTGACACGTGTTTGCTTGCATGTGATTCTATAACTCTTAAGAAATGAAACGTTTTCAACTTTCAGATCCTCTGAGAAAGTCAGTTCAGAGTTTCACAAAAAAAATAATTCACAGATAAATTAAACAAGCAAAACAGATGAAATACTTCAGAGTGTTAAACACTTAGCATCTGAGAAGTTGACTCTGAGAAATATTACTCTGGACAGAAATCCATACAAATATTTTTCAGAATAAACTTAAACCTATCTTCAGCAAGGGGTTTTGTGAAAATATCTGCCCATTGATGATCTGTATCAACAAAGGCTAAATTTATTACACCCTTCTGAACATAGTCTCTGATGAAATGATGTTTAATCTCTATATGTTTGGCCTTAGAGTGTAAAATTGGATTTTTGGATAAACATATAGCAGAAGTATTATCACAGAAGATAGAAAGATTACTCTCATAGATTTGATAATCTTCTAGTTGACTCTTCATCCAGAGCATCTGAGTGGAACATCCAGCAGCAGCAATGTATTCTGCCTCTGTGGTTGATAGTGCAATTGTTGGTTGCTTCTTGCTGTACCACGAGATCAGATGACTTCCAAGAAACTGACAGCTTCCAGAAGTACTTTTGCGCTCAACTCTATCTCCAGCATAGTCAGCATCACAGAATCCAACTAGTGAATATTCGTCAGATCTTCTGTAACACAAACCAACATTAGCAGTACCTTTCAGATACCTTAGAATCCTCTTAACAGCAGTTAAGTGTGATTCTCTAGGATCTGATTGGAATCTAGCACATAAACAAACACTAAACAGAATGTCTGGTCTAGAAGCAGTCAAATAAAGAAGAGATCCTATCATACCTCTGTAGAGTTTCTGATCTACCTTCTTACTTACCTCTTCCTTACCTAGAGTGCTTGTAGGATGCATTGGAGTCTTTGCCATTTTGCTATCCAGCATGTTAAACTTCTTCAGAAGCTCTTTAACATACTTGGTCTGATGTATGTAGGTGCACTCTGGAGTCTGATTTACTTGGATTCCCAGAAAGAATCTCAGTTCTCCCATCATGCTCATCTCAAATTCTGCCTGCATACATTTAGCAAACTCCTTTCCAAGCATAATATTTGTTGATCCAAAAATAATATCATCTACATAAATTTGACAAATCAACAAATCTTTCTTAATGGTTTTACAAAATAGTGTGGTATCCACTTTTCCTCTGATGAAATTTTTCTTCAGAAGAAAATTACTCAACCTCTCATACCAAGCTCTGGGAGCTTGTTTTAGTCCATAAAGAGATTTTTTCAGTTTGTAAACATGATCTGGAAAATTTTCATTTTCAAAACCAGGAGGTTGGTGGACATACACTTCCTCTTCTATAATTCCATTAAGAAAAGCACTTTTAACATCCATCTGATAAAGAGTGATGTTATGTTGTGCAGCAAATGAAATAAGCAAGCGTATAGACTCTAACCTTGCAACAGGAGCATATGTTTCTGTGTAGTCTATGCCTTCTTGTTGACTGTAGCCTTGAGCAACCAGTCTTGCTTTGTTCCTTTCAACTTCTCCTTTCTCATTAAGTTTATTTCTGAAAACCCATTTTGTTCCAATGACATTGAAACCTTTAGGTCTTGGAACCAGATCCCAGACTTCATTCCTTGTGAATTGATTCAGCTCCTCTTGCATAGCTAAAATCCATTCATTATCTTCCAGAGCCTCATCAACAGATGTTGGTTCTATAATTGACACTAAGCCACAGAAGGAAGATTCAGAAGTTCTGAGAAATGCTCTTGTCCTTATTGGATCATCTTTCTTTCCAATTATCACATCCTCTGGATGAGAAGCTTTGATTCTGGAAGAAGATCCTCTGACTGTTGGTCTTTCAGAAATATGCAGATTGTCAAGTTGGGAAGTTAGAGGCGTAGCATCTGGGTTTGCTTCAGAGTCTTTGTCTTCAGTCTTGTCTGCCTCTGAGCCTTCAGAGTCTGTGAGAATAACTTCTCTATCTGCAGAACTTTCAACTTGCTTTGGCTTTTCAGAGCCAAGCTTATCATCAAATCTAACATGAATAGATTCTTCCACAATCTGTGTTTCAGTATTGAATACTCTGTAGCCTTTAGAGCGTTCAGAATAACCAAGCATGAAACACTTCTGTGCTTTGGAATCAAACTTGTTCAGATGATCTTTAGTGTTAAGCATATAACAAATACATCCAAATGGATGAAAATAAGCAATGTTGGGCTTTCTGTTTCTCCACAATTCATAGGGAGTCTTTTCCAGAAGAGGTCTTACAGACACTCTGTTCTGAATATAACATGCTGTATTTATTGCTTCTGCCCAAAAGTATTTTGCCAGATTTGTCTCGTTGATCATGGTTCTGGCCATTTCTTGCAATGTTCTATTTTTCCTCTCTACAACTCCATTTTGTTGTGGAGTTCTAGGACAGGAGAAATCATGTGCAATTCCTTTTTCAGAAAAATATTTTTCAAAATATTTGTTTTCAAATTCACCACCATGATCACTTCTGACTTTAATAATTTTGCATTCTTTTTTAGTCTGGACTTGATTGCAGAAGTCAATGAACACAGAATGAGACTTATCCTTGTGTTTTAGAAACTTTACCCATGTCCATCTGCTGTAGTCATCTACAATGACTAACCCATACTTCTTGCCTCTGATGGATGCAGTTTTCACTGGTCCAAACAGATCAATATGAAGTAATTCCAATGGTCTAGAAGTGGAAACAACATTTTTTGGTTTAAAATGAGATTTTGAAAATTTACCCTTTTGACATGCGCCACACAGAGCATCTGAATTGAACTTCAGATTAGGGAGTCCTCTGACCAGATTGAGTTTATTAATCTGAGATATACGTCTCATATTAATATGTCCCAATCTTCTATGCCAGACCCATTGCTCATCATTCACAGATAAAAGGCATTTTACATTTTGAACTTTAAGTTCTGAAAGGTTAATTTTGTAAATGTTGTTTTTCCTCTTTCCACTGAATAGGATTGAACCATTCTTTTGACATACAGCTTTGCAACATTTTTGATTAAAGATGATATCATAACCATTGTCACTTAATTGACTTATGGACAATAGATTATGTTTCAATCCTTCAACTAACAGAACATTAGAAATAGAGGGTAGGTTACCATTACCTATTGTACCAGAGCCAATGATCTTGCCCTTCTGGTTCCCTCCAAATTTCACGTCCCCTCCAGATCTAAGTTCCAGGCTTTGGAACATAGACCTTTCGCCCGTCATATGTCGTGAGCATCCAGAGTCCAGGTACCATGATTGGTGTCTGGATTTTGCTGCTAAGAACATCTGCAACAGGTATTATTTTACTTTTAGGTACCCAGATCTTCTTGGGTCCTTTGGGGTTAGATGTTCTGTGGTTTTGCCTAAACTTCTGTTTTTCAACATAGTGTTTATTCTGGCTAGCCCTTGGCTTAAACACATAAGTACTCTTTTCAGAGCTTGTATGTTTAATATCATTCAGATGACCAAACTTAAAATGAGAATACAGAGGAGTCTTCTTGATGAAGAGTTTATCAACAGATTTTGGATTGCTTCCAGAGGAAGATTCACATCCAATGCCTCTTCTGTTGTTCCCACTAACACCATAGATCATAGAAGCCATTTTGCTTCTGTCTATGCTTTTAGTGAGGAATCTTTTAAAACTGGAGTCATATTTTTCTAAAATATTTTCACTTGACTCTGTTTCAGTATCAGATTCTTGTTGAGTTGTTTCTAAATCATTTTTGAGTTTTAAATTTATTTCTTTCTGCTCAACAAGTTATGTTCTCAGAAGATCAATCTCAGATTCAAGATTGCTTTTCAGCTTCTTGTATTTGAGTTTAATCTTGCTGTAGCTTTCCAACATGTCAGATAAACTTTCAACAAGTTCAGCTCTGGAGAGTTCAGAAAATACCTCTTCAGAGTCTGATTCTGATTCAGATTCAGATGATGACGTTCCTTCATCTTGATCATTTGTGTTGGCCATCAGCGCAACATTTGCACATTCTTCCTCAGATTCAGAAGATGATTCAGATTCATCTGAGTCATCCCATGTAGCCATCAGAACCTTTTTCTTTTTATCAAACTTCCTTTTGGGTTTTTCCTTTTGAAGTTTGGGACATTCACTCTTGTAGTGTCCAGGTTCTTTACATTCAAAACAAGTGACCTCTTTCTTGCCAGATCTTCTGTGTCCAGAAGATTCTCTCTTTTGATCAGATCTTCTGAAGTTGTTGAACTTCTTCCCTTTGTGCTTCCAGAGTTTGTTGATCCTTCTGGACAGCATGGATAGTTCATCTTCTTCTTCAGAAGAAGATTCCTCAGAGCTTTCTTCATTTACCTGCAAAGCTTTAACAGATTTGTTAGATTTAAAAGCTAAGGATTTACCTTTATCTTTCTTCTGGGGTTCATCTTCCTCCAGCTCAATCTCATGACTTCTCAAAGAACTGATGAGTTCTTCTAATGAGATTTTGTTCAGATCCTTGGCCAGCTTCAATGCAGTCACCATAGGTCTCCATCTGGTAGGAAGACTTCTGATGATCTTCTTGACATGATCAGATGTTGAGTAGCCCTTGTCCAGAACTTTCAACCCAGCTGTTAGAATCTGAAATCTGGAAAACATAGTCTCAATGTTCTCAGATTCTTCCATCTTGAACGCTTCATACTTCTGTATCAGCGCCAGAGCCTTTGTTTCTTTCACCTGAGAGTTTCCCTCATGAGTCATTTTGAGAGACTCAAACATATCATGAGCAGTGTCTCTGTTGGTAATCTTCTCATACTCTGTATGAGAGATTGCATTAAGAAGTATGGTTCTGGCTTTGTGATGATTCTTGAATTCTTTCTTCTGCTCCTCAGTCATTGATTTTCTATCAATCTTTTTGCCATCCTTAGTAGGATGTTCATATCCATCAATGACTAAATCCCAGAGATCAGCATCATACCCCAAGAAAAAACTTTCAAGTCTATCTTTCCAATAATCAAATTTTTCTCCATCAAACATTGGAGGTTTGGTGCTGATTCTGTCTCCTTCATATTTGTTGCTTGATGTAGGAATATCACCCATATTAGCAACCAAATAAATAACAGAGTATTCTTCTCACTGGATCTTTATCTGTCACGGTTAAGTGAATGCACACTCAGAACCGGAGCTCTGATGCCAACTGAAGGTGAGAAAATACTTAGAAGGGGGGTTGAATAAGTATGACAGAAAATAATCAAAGATAAAAACTCAAGTATTTTTATCCTGGTTCGTTGAACTCAACTACTCCAGTCCACCCTTTTCAAGAGTGATTTGCCTTTCTCAACAAGGACTTAATCCACTATTCAAATCAACTGATTACAAATAGCAACACCCAAGAACAACTGTTCTTAGTCTTCTCAAGAGCTACTGATCTAACCTAGATCCTCTTAAGGAAAACTTCCTTTACAAATTAATGTAATACAATGTAAGAGTAATAAATTGCTTCTAAGAAAGCTATAAACACAACTGTGTTATTTCTCTAAGTTTAGAACAATGTATGAACAGCAAGGAATATGAGAGCTTGAGAGTTTTTCGCGTGAGAGAGTTCTTGCAATTGTTTTTGTCTTGATTCGTCGCTGAAGAAAGTGCTATGATATCCTTTATATAGCCACTTGAATATTGGAGAGAATATAATACCGTTGGAGAAGATATTTCCAATATCAAATAGTACTGTCCTTTGTACTATTGCAGCAGAGAGACGGCACACAAAATGTGGGTGTAGCAATTGTCTGCTGAGCTGTGAATTTACCATATCTGGAATGTATCAGAGGAATAATCTTCTTGCAGAGAATTTTGTCTATCCCAAATAAGGAAAGATTTGCTGGCATATTCCAACGGATATATTAAAATAATCTTCTTCAAATAATTCTTCAGATAGTTCAGATCAACAATCAATATCAGAGTCTTCAGTCTTCAGAATCTTCTGGAAACTTCAGAGCCTAAGATGTTCTTCAGATGTTGCTGAATCAGAGTCTGGTGCAGCTGTGTGCTTGAAGCGTAACATGCTTTTAGATCAGAGTCTTCACTCAGATCAGAGTCTTCTCTCATTCAGAGTCTCTTCACTCAGAGTCTTCTTTCATTCAGATTCTTGATAATATATGCAGCGTGTTGTATCTTCAGAATCTTGATGACTAAGCTCTTATACTTCAGATTCTTCTAATCTTCAGATGCTCTTGAGCCATTCAGAATTTATTGTTCACATCAAATTTGCTCTTTAAGATTAAAATCTTTTGTGCCTGTAGAAAACAGTTTAGAACAAATTTAGAGAGTATAATTCTTGTATACAAATTATCATTAATGTTATCATCAAAACATAGAGATATTACTAAGACACAATCTGTGCTCTTACAAATCGGGCCCATAGTCTTTAACAACTCTTGCTCTTTTACTTCTTCGAAGAATAAAACACTCCAAAACATATGCCAGACCATCACGTGCTTAACATGAGAATCACGAAGGAATTCATGATCATTCATAAAAAGCCATTAATTTCCAGATAATGACAATTCAAAAACAGAAACATGAGATTACAAGTTCATCATACGATCAAAGTAGACATCACAAGAAATCATAATTCTTAATAGCTATTGTTGTTTTTCGAATTTGAAAAATTGAATTTGGCACAAGAAAATTATCGGGACAAGTCGCGTACTAGGTCGCTTTCTTTAAGACATTTCGCCGTACTGCCAAAATATGCAAAGCAGTCGATTTACGACGACGCCTCCAGGATAAAATAGCCCATTCAAAAACTTTACGATTATCAGTTGCACACTGATAAATCGCTCTAGAAATACACATTTCTAAGTTACAGTATCTGGTGAAAATAACCAGTCAAGAAAATAAAAAATTATAGATGAAGAGAATTAAGGAAGAGAAGAGGGAAATCAAAATTCATGAATTTGTGAAATCCGGAGTGCTTACTACTAAATTTCTACCCTTTATTTATAGGCAGCTAGTAAGACTTAATTTCCATTCCCTTCAATGTGGGACTAAAATGAATCTTAATTTCCATTCCCTTCAATGTTGGACTAAAATGAATCTTAATTTTCATTCCTTCAATGTGGGACTAAAATGAATCTTTTCAAATTCACTTATATATTACTTCTTACTTGTGTTGATTTATTGCCCATTAATTGTCAATAAATCTTTCCAATTCCCACTCTAATTAATATAGTTCCAACAACTATTTATTTTCTTTCCAAAATCCGAACTGACAAGTGAAGCAAACTTGCTCAAACACAATCCAACACAAACTTTGAATCATCAAAATCTCGTCCTTTTCCTTCCAAAACATTTACACGCAAGAATAGAAAGTTTTTTCAAATATAATCACAAACAAATCGACAAAGACTTAAAAACTCAATATCTTACACATACACTGCGAAGATTAAATCTCAATTTTACTCGAGTATAAATAGAATCTCAACACGTTATCATAGAGGACGAAAAAAAATCTTGAAAGAAGAACTCACATACACACGGTGTTGAGATTAGCGAAGGATTCTTACACACACATCACAGTATTGCAAGAGAAAGAAGAAGCACTGATAGTAGAGAAAGGAATTGAAGAAGGGAGGAAGGCATTAAAGAAACTTATCTTGGAGAATCGTCGATATTATCGAGTCGCCGTTTGCGACAAAGCCTTCAGATTTGTCGAGGATCAACCTCAGAGCCACTCCACATCAACCTCGCACATTGTTGGAGCTGCAATATCACCGCCAATCATCAACCGTTGACAATTCCACACGCCTTCAAATCCGTCGTCATCTTCCCACTTACTAACCGCGAGTTGACCAGGTAATCTTCTTGTGTTAGTATTTTGAACATGGTGGGTCCTCAAGTGGTGAAATTGGGAGAAAAAGATTAGGGTTTCGGAATAACAAATTAGGGAAAGCTTGGGTTATAATTTGTGTCACGTGAATGAACCGGAAGAGGAAAAAGTGCTTGGATTCGCTTTCGCCGTCCGCGTGGGCTCAATCCCACTGGCCCATGTTTTGTTTTGTTTTTTTAATTATTTTATTTTATGTTTTTATTATTTAGATTTTATTTATTTATTTATTTTATTACTACTATTATCATTATATATTTATTTAATCTTTTATTTAATCCAATAATGTTGATGTTAATTTAAGTTAATCTTGATACTAAGTTTTAATGGTTATCTAATTTAGTAATGTCGATGTTGATCCTGATTCTATTCTTGATATTGATTTTATCCTTAATTTTAATTTGTATGCTAGATTTATGTTTAATTTTTAATATGGGGACTTTGGTCTAAACTTAGATTATTTCTTTAAGTCTGTATTTCATTGCTAATTTAGGTTCAGGATCGATTTCATGAACTAACCTCGATTAAATTTTCTTTGGTCATTATTAAGATTTTCTTTTTAGTTAAAATTCTAGTTGATATCTGGTTGGAATTTCTAAGTAGGATTTTATGACTTTTCCCAAGAGGCATATGCTTGATGAATGTTATCCATGTATAATTACTTATATCTGTTTCTAAAGGAAAGTGTTGCACCCTAATTGTTTACCACGCTTTCCACCTCTTTTCGCGCATTTCCTTCTGCTATGTGACTTTACTTTAGTATCTACGTTTTCTTCCTTTTTCGCAACTAACCAATTCGTGCAGATACAGAATTTTGGACAAAGTTAATGTTGTTTTCTCCCGACTTAAATACTCCAAGACGTGGTCAGTCGAGCCTGTTTTAGATTGATTACGGGGTTTCCTAGTGGTTCTCCCTCAACATCTCTTAGAAGCTTCAGCATCTGCTCCAAGAGAGAAGTGGAATTTACTTGGGGTTTAACATAGTCATTTGAAGGGTCAACTGTGGTTCTTAAGGCAAGAGGATTTTCCAAGTTCTTAAATATAGAAGTCAAAGCCAAGTTGCGAGGAAGGTGGCATTTTCTTTGAATTTAGAAGGGCGTGTCGGTTATAGACCTACGAAGATTCATTATAGCGAATTTCATCAGTTTTATCCTAAGACTTCAAGGCTTTGTTTGCGGTAATAGATAATGAGGGCCATATTCAAACAATAAGTATTACATGTCGTTACACATCACCAAAGAAGAAAAAACAATTGGTTATGACCTAGAAAATCTCAAATTGACACTATCACAAGCATCTGATACAAGAATGTTATGCCAAAGTCCATATATTCATTGATTGCTTCCTCAAATAAATAAATCACTTGTTATTCGCAAAAGACATACAGGCAGATCAACTTAGTATACGGCTTTAAACAATTCAACAGGAACAGTTTGAGAAATTCTGCATGATTATACAAATGAAAGATTGCAACAACACTTCAGTCGTCACTTATCCAAGTTGGGACGGGAGGAGTATATTTAAGATGGCACTAACTGGGCTAAAGTTGAATTTGAAGACAAATCAAAACTGCCTTAAACTTTGGAGAAGAGGCCTTTGGAGTTATTATCCCTGCCGAAAGTGCCCAGCAAACTCGCCGTTGCATAGGTTTAAACAGAGTTATTAGCAGGGCATTTTTCATCAGTCAAATTTAATCCCATATTAGGATATGCTTCCTACATTCCAAGACCGTCCCTAGCAGGATTTTCAGCATTACTACTAGAGGCGAAAACGTATGCTAATGTCCACCAAAAGCAACTAACCACGGTTTTTAGCAAACTCCACAGTAGTGATGCAATTAACCTGTCAACACAAATTAGAGCAAAGATACCAGGCCACAAGTCAGTTTACAATTCAAAACCAATAAGTCATAACAGTCATACTACTTAAAATCCTCAAGGACCGACACTCAAACTCCTCAAAGCAAAACACGGCGAACAGTACCCCTGCAGCCACATGGAAAATCATGAGACCTGTTTCGTTCCTCCCAAGCTGAAATTAAACATTATAATGGGCACGAGTCATCACCTCCTAAGTTCATGAAACATCCAAAAGGCCACGAGAGAACTCTATCGTTGGTAGAGATGTTAATTCACTGTCGGCGGGATACTCTGACGTGCCACAGCCTGAAGCATATCTCACAACAGTTTTCTAGGCTCCATCATCAAACACTTGAAACCATCAAAAGAACTGATTAAGAAATTATAAGAGGTTCTGTTCAGTTTCATGCGAGCATCATTATTTATACATACAACAATTGATTTAACTACCATTGCGTAAGCAGCAGCAACATTATCTCACCCTATCTCGCCAAGCCTTCAAAACCACCTCAATCTCAATGCCTGCAGAAGAAGAAGTCTGTTCAGACCAATTAATTACCGCAAATCGGGACGTGATGCACAGTTAACTTACCTTCAAATAAGGCAGTAAGCCAGCATCTTCGTCGGTAGAACAATATAATCAAGAGTCAGAACATTCATGAATCGAAAATAAGACGAAGAGATTGGTACATGACCCTGGCATGTTTGTAACATCTCCCTGCATAAAATCAGAAGGAGACTTGTCAATTCAAGGCCAAGAAGGAAGGAAACTAGATATCTCAAATACTATCATGACATCGAGGTTCCTAAAACATGCTACAAGCAGAAGATGAGCAAGGCATTACCCTCATTTGTTGATCCTGAATCCAAACCTCTCTAACATCATAAGCACCTGTTACAGGAAACCGTCGTAACCTGTTCCAAATTGAATGATTAAGCGCCGCCGATACGAGCCTTCATCGGGGATGATTTAGAATTCACAACGGTTTTCTTTGTCACCGTGTGAGCAAACCTGACCGCCGTAGCATCAACAGTCGCGTCCATAGCAAGCTTTTATTAAAGCTAGTGAGGCAGTCTTTGACAGAGACGATACCTCGAGGAAGATGAGCCCAGAGTTTGTTTCTTGGACCGAGAATAAATACACAGCTGCAAAAAAAAAAAGAACATTATTCTTTACCAAAGAGATTTGGAACTCGTAATTATTAAAACAAAGGCTAATATTATTCAACAGCATACTTGTGGACATAGGCACTCCATTGCAACAACTATCTTCCCAACCGGTTTCGTCTTGACATTTTCGTCAACAAAGCCAACCAAGAACTCAAACAACCGTTTATGTGAATAAGCTTTTCACATTGAAGCAACGAGCTGACTCTGCCTCAGAGAACTTGGAAAACAAGTTGAAACCTGAAGAGAAACAAGTTTGAAATCCATTAAGGTCGGGAGTAAGCAAAACAACGAGGATCCACACCATGTGAAGACTTTAGGCCCAAATGGATCGTTATCTACACCTGCAAAAAAAACACAACCCTGAAATAGCAGAACCAATTGGAAGAATATTCCCAAAGATACCCAATTCGAATATCCAAATCAATGCAGTATCAAATATCTGATTTTCATGTAACAAAAGTTTAAGAGGATGGAATGAAAAAGGAAAGATTTCAAGTTGATTAACCCCAAAATGGAAACCATCAATCAGCATTCAAGAGATTTTATTCGAGTTCCCACAAAACCTCGCGTCTGAACCCTATATAAAGTACCGATTGGAAACGAGAGAAGGGGGATTTCCTTCACAACAACACATACAACAGGCGAACTCGGAGATCCCAATTTGAAAAAACCTAACACAGAATAAAAATCAAAAGAATAAGAAGAACTTATCTCGCATCCTCCCTCTGCCGTCGCCGGAGAATCGCGAACGTCAGCCGTCATTTCCACCGCCAGAAATCCCATCGCGAATAGCCAAACAACAAACCACCACCGAGAGTTTGTCGCAGAAATCAACGTCGTCCTGAACCACCGCGAAGCCACTAGCGAGCCCTTCATCGTCGCCATCTGGGGTAACTTTTTTTCCAGAACATATTTTCATTTTATGATTGAGTTCGTTTTATGGTTTCTGCCAGGTTTTGTAAATGAGGACGTGAAGAACAGGTGAAAAGAAGGAGAAGATCGAGGGGGTTACGATCGGAGAGGAAAAGAGGAGGGATGATACCGATTTGGGGACTTAGGGTTCCTCCACCCGACTCCGTGTGGTTGTTTTGCTTTTTTTCTTTTTTTTATGTAATTAGTATGTAGTAATCACCACACTAACCACATAAACCACACACATTAACCCTTAATCCTCCTTAATTATTTCATTAACATTAACTAATCACCAATTAACACTTTAATCAACCTTTTCAAAATCAAACTAATAAACTTTTTTTTTATTAAGATAATAGGCCTCTTTGTTTTAAATAAATTACAGCAAACTCCATTTTAATCAAATTTAATTGTTAGCTTTTTTTTTAATAATTAAAAGTCCTTGTTTTTTATAAATCTATAATATAACAAAACTATTTTATAGTTAATAATATTAGAACCATTTTATTAAAGAATTCCACTTCATTGATCTACTTATTTTATTAATAAAAATCAATCTTTTACAATTTTAATAAATCCTTTATAATAAGTTTTTTATAATGACATTTGGTAATAATAATAATAAAACCTCTTATTTAATATATCAAATTCTTACTTAAAACCCTTTCTTTTAGGAAAATATGATTAATTTAAACAGACAAAACTAAAATCAAATCAACTTTTTTAATTCAAACTAAAATCAATACAACTCCGACTAAAATCAACATCACTCAATCTAAACGTGCACTCACGACACATTCACCTACACTTAGCGCTTTCATGCGTATATATTGTTTATCTTTATCTGCTATACTCTCACACACTTCACCGCTTTCATGCGTATGTGATTCTTTTACTTATTTGCCCTTTATCATTTCCGCAATTTATTTACCGCAATTTACATTATCATGTTTATACTTATGCATCGCATCCGTCCAAAGGAAAAACCTACACATGAGTCAACACTTGTGTGTAGTTGCACATCATTTGCATCATACTCCCGCTCGATCCTCGATCCCATTCAAGTTGATCGCTTAGGATAGATCCTACCCTATAGGAAGGACCGTGTCTTTATTTTTCTACAACTTAGACAAACAAACAACACAATACAACTTTTTCAAACACAATAGAGAATAGATGTTAATCATCTTAAGTGAGATATAATCTCCACCCCACAACAATACAATCAAACATGTAGGAACTTTGCCTTAAGAGCGATAAAGGCATACTTGGCGACCATCCGAGTACTTAAGCCCTTTTCTTAAGACGATGCAAAGACCATTTCCTACGACCCCCTTACAATTGTGGTGATTATCTCTCCCTTAACATGAAGAATCATCTCTTCTCCTAAACCCAATCAACCAACTACCCTAAACCCGTAGGAACTTTGACCACAGTCAAAGAACTCCTCAAACCCTTTAGGGGAACTACAGATACTCTGATTCCACTCCCGTAAGGATATGTAGGCATAAGATGCGACATCTTATCGAGTATACTTAGAAATAAACCACTAGGGTCTCTAATCCCTTAAGCAGATAAACACTTAGCAATAAACAAATATAAAACAAGAGGTTCCTGTAGAGTACTACAGAAACTTAGGATGCTAGTACCTTCCCTAAGTTTAACCAACCCCCAAACCTAAACAATCTAAACCTTGCATTTGCATTGCATTGTGGGAATTTCAATCTTTATCCCTTCCTTTGGACAAATCAAAGTTCGGTTGCAAATGAATAAAGATTCAAACTGATCAATAGTTTGGTATCCAAATTTCACCGCGACAGAAATGGTGACTTCACTGGGGACTATCTCTAGTGGGTTTCCCTATCTTATTTTATTTGTTTACTGCTTTATATATCTGCCTACTTGATTAACTGTTTACATGCTTTCTCTTGTTTTTCTTTTGGGATTACTGTTCTTGAGTGGTGAGATAAAGTTCTACACCCGAACTTGAGAGAAATTAAGATAGGATGGTGATATAGTCGAGGAGGCTTATAGGGAGTTGAATCCCTACTAAGTTGAATCGAGAATCCCGCTCAGTTGAGGCCCTTTCGAAATAGTACTGTTGAACGAGCAATCATAAAGACACTCATTATTTTCGACTTTGGAGCCTATGATATTGAGGACCGTAGTTACCTTAACCCAACTTTGGCCTTTATTAGGATGTAGTGCGAGACTATGAGGAGTACTTCCGAAATAGTGCTACGCGAAGCTACACTCAAAAGAAGTTCTCTTGAGAATATTATTAATCCTCGAGTAATTGGGAAATTGATAATATCCGATAGATGGGCTGATGATTCTGAGTCCCTTTAGAACCTTGTTCTGCAGGTACAAACAACCTTTAGTCCTTAAACCTTTGGGAAGGGTACACCCTGTGCTCCATGCTCGTTGCAATCCTAGGGTGCCCCTTTGTTTGTTTATCTTTGTGTCCTTATGTGAATACTTGTGTTTGCTGCATTCATGTAACATCATTTTGCATTGGACTTCATGGGATTTACTTTCGTTTATGAACATTGTAGGTCACTATGACTTCAAATGAAAGACGTACTGTGAAATATACTTTTAAGAGTCCCAAATTGGACGACCTAAAGAAGTTGTGGGGTTTCATCAAGGATCAAGAAGAATTCAAGAAAAGATATGGGAAGCTGATATCTTTGATGGGTTACTCAGTGAATGAAGGACTTCTTGCCACTCTACTACAGTTCTATGATCCTCTTTACCATTGTTTCACCTTTCCAGATTTTCAGTTGCTACCTACGTTGGAAGAGTACTCCTTTTTAGTTGGTCTACCTATCTTGGAAGAGTCTCCTTTTCCCTTCTTGGAAAGGGACCCTGATGAGAAAGATATTGCTAAAGCCCTCCGTTTGAAGGTATCTGACGTCAAAGCCAACCTAGTTACTAAGGATGGAGTTCTTGGTTTAAAGACAGGTTTCCTAGTCGAGAAGGCTTCATTCTATGCTGATTATTCTAATAAGGCTCCGTTTGAGGCAATTTTTGCTTTGCTTGTTTATGGGTTGTTTCTATTCCCAAGTTTTGAAGGTTTCATCGATCTCAAAGCATTCAAGATCTTTATGAAGAACAACCCAGTGCCAACTCTGTTGGGAAACGCATATCACTCTATACATCTCCGAAACCTTCGTGGTGGAGGGATGATTACTTGTTGTGTACCTTTACTTTACAAGTGGTTTATTTCGCACTTGCCGAAGTCTAGCTCTTTTACAAACATTGGCAAAGAGCATTGGTCTCCAAGAGTTATGGCTTTGACCCATTCTGACATTGATTGGTACAACCGATCGTTTGATGGAGTATTAATCGTTGATAGTTGTGGTAACTTTGCTAATGTACCGTTGCTCAGATTTGATGGAGGAATCAGCTACAATCCTGTTTTAGCTCGTCGACAGTTGGGATACCCGTTGAAGGAACCTCCCAAGAGTGTTCAAGTAGAGGGTATATTCTTCAAAAATGATATGGAACTCTGAGGAAAGATTCTAGATGCATGGCGTAGTGTACACAAGAAGGGGAAGAGAAGTCTAGGGAGGCCTAGCTGTGTGTCTTTAGAACCATACCTCCAGTGGGTCAGAGAAAGGGCAACCAAGCTAAAGATGCCCTATTCCCGTCAAGATCCCATAGCTCCAAGGAGAGAGCCCACTTATGTCTTTATGTCTGAAGCTGAGGAGTTAGAGGTGTCTTTAAGGAAATCTCAACACGAGTTGGAATCTTGGAAGAACAAGTACCATGTAGCAATGGCGGAAAATGATGAGTGTCAGAAGCAGAAGGCTGAACTTCAAAAGGAGAGGGATGAACTTCAGAAACAACTACAATTGAAGGATGAAGAGCTACTCCCTTGCAAGAAGAGGAAAGTCATGGAGGATTTATTTTTCTCCGACCCACAATGCACTATTTGGAAATTAATTGTGGACAACCTTATCCGTGAGAAGACGCAACTAGAAGAGCAGCTCAAGCAGCAGCATTCAAAGCTTCTTTAGTGTCTTTACTAGCTTTTATTTGGTACTCTTTAAAAGAATATTTATGTAGTCCGTTTCGAATTTAATAAAATGTTTCCTTTTACCGCAATGCTTATAAATAAGAGGAACCCCATGAAGTCCTAATCATCTTGCATTGCATTCTTTTCCCTGGTTCACTTCAAGAAACTCAATTTCGTTCTGTAGGTGTTGTAATCATGGATTTCAGAAGAGAAACCTTGAAGTACACTTTTCAGAGTCCCAACATCGAAAGCTTGAGAGAACTAGCCGAACTCGTCGAGGATCGCTTTGCCTTCGCAGCAGAATAAGGAGGAGTCTTCCGTTTCCTCGAGCTGAGGATGAAAGAAGGATTGTTGGAAACATTGGTTCAATTTTATGACCCGATGTATCACTGCTTCACTTTTCCAGACTACCAATTGATGCCGACCTTGAAAAAGTACTCAGAACTCTTGAGGATGCCTGTGACTGTTCGACCCCTATTCACCGGAAGGGAAGACACGCCTAGTCACCAAGAGATTGCAAATGCCACTCATCTTAGCCTTGAAGATGTTCAAACACACCTAACCACCAAGGAAGGAGTCCTTGGTTTTCCCGCTGACTTTTTGATCGAAAAAGTCCGTTACCATGCCGAAAGAAAGGAGGTTCCTACCCTGGAAGCCAATTTTGCTTTGTTGGTTTATGGGACTTTCTGGTTCCCTAAAATTGACAATTTTGTTGATATGGATGCAATCAAGCTGTTCATACTCAAGAATCCAGTACCCACCTTGCTTGCTGATACGTACTTTTCGATTCACTCGAGGAATGCTGAAGGAGGAGGACACATTGTATGTTGTACTGCCTTGCTGTACTCATGGTTCATCGCTCGTTTGACTTGGTATTCGTCCCTTTGGGATGAGGTAGCAACCCCTCGATGGTCCGAGATACTTATGGCCCTTACCCATTCGGACATTGTTTGGTATGATCCCGCCTATGGAGGCGTGCCTATGATTCCTAGCATCGGAGGATTCCCCAACATACCGCTTATTGGAAGAGAAGGATGTATAAGTTACAATCCCGTTTTGGCCCGTAGACAGTTTGGGCACCCTTTGATCCAAGTGCCTGACCTGGTTTCGTTGGAAGAGATCTATTTCAAAGGAGAAGAGGATCTAGACCTAAAGACTGTCATCATTTATGCATGGAAATATATTGACATGGAAGGAACAGCTGCTTCGGCATACCCCAGTTGTGCTGTTTCTGAGGATTATTTGCATTGGGTGCGAGAAAGGGCTCTCGATCTCAAGATGCCTTTTCCTTTTCATGAACCTATGGTATTGTCTGCTCATGACCCCGAGTGGTTCGATGTGGATGAAATTGAACAAGTAAGGATTGCTTTAGATGAAGCCCGGAAATTGAGGACTGCTTGGAAGAATAAGTTCTTCACCCTCAAGGTAGAGAAGGAAAGACTTCAAAAGACTCCGGAAGTAGAAGTTGCCAGAAAGAGAAAGGCGCAAGGAGATTTATTTTCTCCTCATGCCTCTTCAAGTGCTGTTACCAGTGATGATCTCCCCTCAACCGCCATGGCTTGGAAGGAGTGTGTGGAACGACTCATCATCGAGAAAGCGGCGCTGCAGGAGCGTATAGATCAGCTAACCGAGGAGCTCCGTACAAAGGAGAAGACTGTGGGATAGAGTTCTAAGTTTTCTTTTGCTTTCGTTGTAATAAACTCTTAAAAGAGTACTTTGCTTTACATTGTTTCTCGAGAATAAAAAAGTTTTCAATTATTCTACATTATAATACTGAAAAACACTTTGAGTTTTCTTGAAGTCTCATCTGCATTTTCGCATTAACACTTTGCATTTAGCATGGCATTTTACATTTGTGCATGTGTCCTTCCTTTGTTGTGGCTCATTTCGGTTTTCCATCTTTTGCTGTCAGTCGCCGTCTCGACCATCTGACCAAGCCGGAAGTATCATTAAAGGATAGTAAGGAGAACAAAGACATGGATCGCATGACTAACTTCAGAGTAAGGTCTAAACCGACATTTCACCGTCCCTATGATGACTTTGTACCCGCGCAACTATAGCCTATGCGAGACAACCTGTTTGCTGTTCATGCTGAAAAGGAAATGGACGATCCTGGGCTTATAGCATTCGAGAATGAATTTCGTGACTTCAAGGAACGATGGAAAATGATGAAGAGGAACCGTGCACCTGATTTCTATGCTCGTGACTCGCGCCTAGTTCCAAACTTAGTTGTCCCCCCGGGATTCCAAATGCCCGCCTTCGAAGTGTACAAAGGTACAATTTATCCAAGGTATCATTTGATGATGTTTTGTCAGAAGATGACTGCTTACCTTGGGAACGACAAACTAATGGTTCACTGCTTTCAAGAGAGTTTGGGTGGAGCACCGTTAACTTGGTATATGAAGTTGCAAAGTAACCATATTCAGTCTTGGGAAGACTTAGCTGTTGCTTTTGTAAAGCAATACCATTACAATTTGGGTATAACTCCAGACAATAAAGATGACAAAGGATCTCCCAGAGAATCCACAGCTTCGGTATCCCGTCCGCAACATGAGTATGCAATGCCCGCGCAGCGCGAACAACAATTACCTCCTAAGCGAAAGATGACATTTCCAGATCAGCATCGACATGATCAAAGACAGTTTCCGAATCAGAAATTACCTCTGAACACTCTGAAAGAAGAAACTCATTGGTTTGATCTTATCCCATTGACTTACCGTCAATTATGGTTTTATTTCGTCCGAAACTCGGTAATGACGCCTAGAAAGACTAGAACCATGAACTCTCACCCACCGTGGTTCAACCCAAACACCAGCTGTGAATTTCATGATGGAGTGTTGGGGCATTCGATCAAAGATTGCAAAGTTTTTCAAGGGAAAGTTCAAGAAATGATCGATAATGAAGTGCTAACTTTCAAAGGAGAAAGACCGATCATGAATGGAGTACCATTACGCTGATATAAGTGAAAACTCCAGAAGAACTTTCTATTTCTTTCGTTTGTTTGTGTGTTTATTTCTTTGGTTAAAAGTATTTTTGGCATGTAAGAACTTTCTGTTTTGAATAAGTAATGCAATAACATGTTTGTCTTGAAGAAATCCATTCGTTTTCACTCAAATTATTATTATTTTTTTTTAAATTATTTATAATGCCGACTTTTACCCGATCTCTTGCTCTGACAGAGAATTGGAAGGAGGATGATGAAGTATATGATCTCTTGTTGTATGCTTCGAATAAAAACCCTACTGATGATGTAAGGCATTTTTTCTTTCGACCATCTAAACGCCAAAATAGTCAACCCTTTCTTTTAATCCTTGAGAAAAGACCTGTTTTTTCCCCAAACCGAAACCTCATTTTCTTAACCTGGGGCAGGGTAATAGCAAAAACAATGAACATCTTCAAAAATTGGGTGGGCACAAATATACTAACCCTTTATTCCTCCATTTTATCAGTCACGAATTAAGCCCATATACAACCTTCAAAGTCCTGATTGAAGTAAGGTTTAGTTCGAAAGCATACTCGATGAGATATTGTTTCCTGACTTCTTGAACTATGCTCAAATTTAAATCGGCTTTATAAATAATGATTCGATTTGTATCCTAACTAGTGGTTTCGATCACAAGTTATTGCGATACCCCTTTTCACAACTTCAAGACAAACGCGTGTTGCATTAACCATTTCAAAATAGATATTTCAAACGTGCTAAATACGTTTGACATCTTAGAAAGACCACATACAGACATTGATGATGATATTTGAAGACTTCGCTGACTTGGGGCAAGTCATTCTTCCCAAGAAAATTTCATCCGCGTAAGTCTTGGGTTCAACTAGAAGAAATTCAAGGACTCACTTACCGCCAATCAGGGGCAGTTACGTCGAGATTCGGCGAATCTCTCCGAGAGTTTGAAAACAGTGGGGCATTTGGACATCATGTTTCTATAAAATCCTCTCGAGACGTTTTTCCCTTCAACTATGTGACTTGGGGCATTTGAAGATTGGAGCAAAAAATGCATATTTCATCCTCAGGAAGCTCAACCCTAACATGTTCAACAACCACGACGACCCAGGATATTTATTTTATCCCCTACGAAACTTCGGTTTGGGTACCTCTGTCTACAATTTCATACAACACGTCAAACTTATCAAGATGATACATCCCCAAATGGATTGATCACTCTTCCTCAAGAGAAATTTTGAAGTTTTGAAACAGGATTAAGATCCTATATCTGGTTCTCCGTATATCCCCACTGATACTTCTATCTTTGAAGATCGGTCGGATGTTTGTTTCGAGACGTTTATCCCGTATTCGGTCATTGCTTTCATCTGTTTTGTCAGCATAAGCATACTCATATCATATAAGTAGATAGCATAACATTTGCATTTGTGCATCCTTTGTATGTTTTACTCTATCTCTTTGATTGCGTTTACCCTTGGGTATTTGGGCGTGTCTTATTCCTTCCAAATAGAATTGTCAGCCCTAAGCAAAAAACTCAATATTTCTATTTCCCCACGAAGTTCGATCCTCGTGGAAGACAGTTGTTTCAGTACATTCCCATTGGAGTTTATGCCTCTATGGTTGAGTCTTGCTTGACAGTTTCTTTTCGGTTATTTCCCGAATTGAACTCCGGTCTTTGGCAATCACACTACGAATATCTCCAGCTTTTGAGCATGGGTCAAGAGTGCATTTATTTTGCACTTTGACGTTATGAGGATCACCATTGAAGACGTGATGCTTCTTCGGCAACATTACAAGATCCACTCGACAACTTACAGCTAAATGACAGAAGATCTCTTTATTTGAGCAACTCGTTTGGGGCAGATTTATTCTCAAAATGACAAACAACAATTTCCTCAAGACAATCTGTTCATCCCCAGTAGATCATTTCGAGATTATCAAGTCAAAACAGAGGACATTACAGATACTTCCCCATTTGAGGATTTCTGCTACAACAATCTCACATATTTTTGCAATTACAACAAAGATACTCCTCAAAAAATGATTTTCCCCAGAGAGTTCATTATGAGTACTATCAATGACATATCTCCTTACAAGAGGACACTCCAAAAATCAACCGGTTTACAGCTCCTCTGAAGATCCCCGGTGCATATTCTACAAACACTACATTTACGAGATTACATCAACATATTACAATTTACAGTTATTCAACCACATATTACATCTACATTTACAATCACATTTACAACAGAGTACATTACAGACTACATCAACAACATTTATCATCTACAGGGTTCTACAACGAACTACATTCACAGGGTGGTTCTACAGCAAACTACATTTGCAGTCTACAACGACATCTACAATCTACAAATTTACAACCCCCTATGAAGGTGCTCTCACGAGTTTTCATCATTTCGGGAAGGAACCGAGACCAGCTCATGGTTCCCATACCATGGTGCAAGGGGAAGTTCGACATCAGAAACCGAGACCAACTCATGGTTCCCATACCATGGTGCAAGGGGAAGTTCGAAATCAGAAACCGAGACCAGCTCATGGTTCCCATACCATGATGCAAGGGGAAGTTCGACATCAGAGACCGAGACCAGCTCATGATTCCCATATCATGATGCTCGGGGAAGCTCTACCACTACAACATCTACAACGACATTTACATCTACAATGATTCTACCACCTACAAGATTTTGACATTTCAAGCAAAGACTGAGACCGGCCCATGGTACCCGTACCATGACGCTCGGGGAGGTTCATACATTTTACTATGTTCAGTTGGATTACAAAATAATAAAATAATATACAAAAAAATAAATGAAGAAAAAGATTTGCGCCCCAAATCAAGAAGATCCATTTGAGTTACTACTAACCACTACTCTAGTAGTAAACGCATCTTTCGACCACAAATTGCCTAAATTACCGCATCCTTGATGTATGAGTGATTGCTGCACTTCTGGAGATATCCCGTTGATGATCAATTCCTGTCTTCGCAGGGTCCCGCCTTGTTGGATCTGTTGCTCTTTCGTCTGGCATGTCGTATCCAGTCCATCCCCTATGACCTCTTCCTCACAGATTTGTCCGTCTTGCATCTTCATGTCATTGCATATCATCCTCATTCGGCGGCCTCTCGGGGCCAAAAATTTGCGTAAATGTTTATATTAAAGTCCCTCCTATCTCGTCGAGACGGAAATTTCGATCTCCATATCTCCGAATAGGAGTAACTTAAATAGGGGCATCTGTTGCACCCTAATTTTTGACCATGCTTTCCACCTCTTTTCGCGCATTTCCTTCTGCTATGTGACTTTACTTTAGTATCTACGTTTTCTTCCTTTTTCGCAACTAACCAATTCGTGCAGATACAGAATTTTGGACAAAGTTAATGTTGTTTTCTCCCGACCTAAATACTCCAAGACGTGGTCAGTCGAGCCTGTTTTAGATTGATTACGGGGTTTCCTAGTGGTTCTCCCTCAACATCTCTTAGAAGCTTCAGCATCTGCTCCAAGAGAGAAGTGGAATTTACTTGGGGTTTAACATAGTCATTTGAAGGGTCAACTGTGGTTCTTAAGGCAAGAGGATTTTCCAAGTTCTTAAATATAGAAGTCAAAGCCAAGTTGCGAGGAAGGTGGCATTTTCTTTGAATTTAGAAGGGCGTGTCGGTTATAGACCTACGAAGATTCATTATAGCGAATTTCATCAGTTTTATCCTAAGACTTCAAGGCTTTGTTTGCGGTAATAGATAATGAGGGCCATATTCAAACAATAAGTATTACATGTCGTTACACATCACCAAAGAAGAAAAAACAATTGGTTATGACCTAGAAAATCTCAAATTGACACTATCACAAGCATCTGATACAAGAATGTTATGCCAAAGTCCATATATTCATTGATTGCTTCCTCAAATAAATAAATCACTTGTTATTCGCAAAAGACATACAGGCAGATCAATTTAGTATACGGCTTTAAACAATTCAACAGGAACAGTTTGAGAAATTCTGCATGATTATACAAATGAAAGATTGCAACAACACTTCAGTCGTCACTTATCCAAGTTGGGACGGGAGGAGTATATTTAAGATGGCACTAACTGGGCTAAAGTTGAATTTGAATACAAATCAAAACTGCCTTAAACTTTGGAGAAGAGACCTTTGGAGTTATTATCCCTGCCGAAAGTGCCCAGCAAACTCGCCGTTGCATAGGTTTAAACAGAGTTATTAGCAGGGCGTTTTTCATCAGTCAAATTTAATCCCATATTAGGATATGCTTCCTACATTCCAAGACCGTCCCTAGCAGGATTTTCAGCATTGCTACTAGAGGCGAAAACGTATGCTAATGTCCACCAAAAGCAACTAACCACGGTTTTTAGCAAACTCCACAGTAGTGATGCAATTTACCTGTCAACACAAATTAGAGCAAAGATACCAGGCCACAAGTCAGTTTACAATTCAAAACCAATAAGTCATAACAGTCATACTACTTAAAATCCTCAAGGACCGACACTCAAACTCCTCAAAGCAAAACACGGCGAACAGTACCCCTGCAGCCACATGGAAAATCATGAGACCTGTTTCGTTCCTCCCAAGCTGAAATTAAACATTATAATGGGCACGAGTCATCACCTCCTAAGTTCACGAAACATCCAAAAGGCCACGAGAGAACTCTATCGTTGGTAGAGATGTTAATTCACTGTCGGCGGGATACTCTGACGTGCAACAACCTGAAGCATATCTCACAGCAGTTTTCTAGGCTCCATCATCAAACACTTGAAACCATCAAAAGAACTGATTAAAAAATTATAAGAGGTTCTGTTCAGTTTCATGCGAGCATCATTATTTATACATACAACAATTGATTTAACTACCATTGCGAAAGCAACAACAACATTATCTCACCCTATCTCGCCAAGCCTTCAAAACCACCTCAATCTCAATGCCTGCAGAAGAAGAAGTTTGTTCAGACCAATTAATTACCGCAAATCGGGACGCAATGCACAATTAACTTACCTTCAAATAAGGCAGTAAGCCAGCATCTTCGTCGGTAGAACAATATAATCAAGAGTCAGAACATTCATGAATCGAAAATAAGACGAAGAGATTGGTACATGACCCTGGCATGTTTGTAACATCTCCCTGCATAAAATCAGAAGGATACTTGTCAATTCAAGGCCAAGAAGGAAGGAAACTAGATATCTCAAATACTATCATGACATCGAGGTTCCTAAAACATGCTACAAGCAGAAGATGAGCAAGGCATTACCCTCATTTGTTGATCCTGAATCCAAACCTCTCTAACATCATAAGCACCTGTTACAGGAAACCGTCGTAACCTGTTCCAAATTGAATGATTAAGCGCCGCCGACACGAGCCTTCATCGGGGATGATTTAGAATTCACAACGGTTTTCTTTGTCACCATGTGAGCAAACCTGACCGCCGTAGCATCAACAGTCGCGTCCATAGCAAGCTTTTGTTAAAGCTAGTGAGGCAGTCTTTGACAGAGACGATACCTCGAGGAAGATGAGCCCAGAGTTTGTTTCTTGGACCGAGAATAAATACACAGCTGCAAAAAAAAAAGAACATTATTCTTTACCAAAGAGATTTGGAACTCGTAATTATTAAAACAAAGGCTAATATTATTCAGCAGCATACTTGTGGACATAGGCACTCCATTGCAACAACTATCTTCCCAACCGGTTTCGTCTTGACATTTTCGTCAACAAAGCCAACCAAGAACTCAAACAACCATTTATGTGAATAAGCTTTTCACATTGAAGCAACGAGCTGACTCTGCCTCAGAGAACTTGGAAAACAAGTTGAAACCTGAAGAGAAACAAGTTTGAAATCCATTAAGGTCGGGAGTAAGCAAAACAACGAGGATCCACACCATGTGAAGACTTTAGGCCCAAATGGATCGTTATCTACACCTGCAAAAAAAACACAACCCTGAATTAGCAGAACCAATTGGAAGAATATTCCCAAAGATACCCAATTCGAATATCCAAATCAATGCAGTATCAAATATCTGATTTTCATGTAACAAAAGTTTAAGAGGATGGAATGAAAAAGGAAAGATTTCAAGTTGATTAACCCCAAAATGGAAACCATCAATCAGCATTCAAGAGATTTTATTCGAGTTCCCACAAAACCTCGCGTCTGAACCCTATATAAAGTACCGATTGGAAACGAGAGAAGGGGGATTTCCTTCACAACAACACATACAACAGGCGAACTCGGAGATCCCAATTTGAAAAAACCTAACACAGAATAAAAATCAAAAGAATAAGAAGAACTTATCTCGCATCCTCCCTCTGCCGTCGCCGGAGAATCGCGAACGTCAGCCGTCATTTCCACCGCCAGAAATCCCATCGCGAATAGCCAAACAACAAACCACCACCGAGAGTTTGTCGCAGAAATCAACGTGGTCCTGAACCACCGCGAAGCCACAAGCGAACCCTTCATCGTCGCCATCTGGGGTAACTTTTTTTTCAGAACATATTTTCATTTTATGATTGAGTTCGTTTTATGGTTTCTGCCAGTTTTGTAAATGAGGACGTGAAGAACAGGTGAAAAGAAGGAGAAGATCGAGGGGGTTACGATCGGAGAGGAAAAGAGGAGGGATGATACCGATTTGGGGACTTAGGGTTCCTCCACCCGGCTCCGTGTGGTTGTTTTGCTTTTTTTCTTTTTTTTTTTTATGTAATTAGTATGTAGTAATCACCACACTAACCACATAAACCACACACATTAACCCTTAATCCTCCTTAATTATTTCATTAACATTAACTAATCACCAATTAACACTTTAATCAACCTTTTCCAAATCAAACTAATAAACTTTTTTTTTATTAAGATAATAGGCCTCTTTGTTTTAAATAAATTACAGCAAACTCCATTTTAATCAAATTTAATTGTTAGCTTTTTTTTTTAATAATTAAAAGTCCTTGTTTTTATAAATCTATAATATAACAAAACTATTTTATAGTTAATAATATTAGAACCATTTTATTAAAGAATTCCACTTCATTGATCTACTTATTTTATTAATAAAAATCAATCTTTTACAATTTTAATAAATCCTTTATAATAAGTTTTTTATAATGACATTTGGTAATAATAATAATAAAACCTCTTATTTAATATATCAAATTCTTACTTAAAACCCTTTCTTTTAGGAAAATATGATTAATTTAAATAGACAAGACTAAAATCAAATCAACTTTTTTAATTCAAACTAAAATTAATACAACTCCGACTAAAATCAACATCACTCAATCTAAACGTGCACTCACGACACATTCACCTACACTTAGCGCTTTCATGCGTATATATTGTTTATCTTTATCTGCTACACTCTCACACACTTCACCGCTTTCATGCGTATGTGATTGTTTTACTTATTTGCCCTTTATCATTTCCGTAATTTATTTACCGCAATTTACATTATCATGTTTATACTTATGCATCGCATCCGTCCAAAGGAAAAACCTACACATGAGTCAACACTTGTGTGTAGTTGCACATCATTTGCATCATACTCCCGCTCGATCCTCGATCCCATTCAAGTTGATCGCTTAGGATAGATCCTACCCTATAGGAAGGACCGTGTCTTTATTTTTCTACAACTTAGACAAACAAACAACACAATACAACTTTTTCAAACACAATAGAGAATAGATGTTAATCATCTTAAGTGAGATATAATCTCCACCCCCACAACAATACAATCAAACATGTATGAACTTTGCCTTAAGAGCGATAAAGGCATACTTGGCGACCATCCGAGTACTTAAGCCCTTTTCTTAAGACGATGCAAAGACCATTTCCTACGACCCCCTTACACTTGTGGTGGTTATCTCTCCCTTAACATGAAGACTCATCTCTTCTCCTAAACCCAATCAACCAACTACCCTAAACCCGTAGGAACTTTGACCACAGTCAAAGAACTCCTCAAACCCTTTAGGGGAACTACAGATACTCTGATTCCACTCCCGTAAGGATATGTAGGCATAAGATGCGACATCTTATCGAGTATACTTAGAAATAAATCACTAGGGTCTCTAATCCCTTAAGCAGATAAACACTTAGCAATAAACAAATATAAAACAAGAGGTTCCTGTAGAGTACTACAAAAACTTAGGATGCTAGTACCTTCCCTAAGTTTAACCAACCCCCGAACCTAAACAATCTAAACCTTGCATTTGCATTGCATTGTGGGAATTTCGATCTTTATCCCTTCCTTTGGACAAATCAAAGTTCGGTTGCAAATGAATAAAGATTCAAACTGATCAATAGTTTGGTATCCAAATTTCACCGCGACTGAAAGGATCTCTTCCTTTTGACTGCCATGTCACACGTAGAAATTCTAGGTCCTTACTCTTATCCTAAGCTTAGGATCAGAGTCGTCGCACTCCATGCACACGTCTTGCCATGGACATTCTCTCTTATCTTTCATCCTAGCCTTAGGATCAGGAGTCGTCGTACTTTATGTAAGTTCCCGCCGTGGATACTTACTTACCTATCTTTCAACTCAACTTAGACTTGGAGTCCCCGCACCCCACGTAAGTGCATCACTATGAACACTTACTCCCCTGGAACCTTGACCAGAGTCAAGAGTTCCTCACCCTCGTTGAGGGGAACTACGAATGCTCTGATTCTATTCCTGTCAGGATATGTAGGCACGAGATGCGGTGTCTTGGCGAGCATACTTAGGACTAACACCTTAGGTCTCCTTTCAACCCTTTAACAGATAGCAATAACACATTAAAACAAGAGGTTCCTGTAGAATACTACAGATGCTTAGGATTCTAACACCTTCCCTAAGTATAAATAACCCCCGAACCTTAGATCTCTCGCATTGTTTTTACAGTGCAAATAGGTTTTTTTTCGTTCTTTACCCTTTCCTTTGGATAAATTAAAGCTCGGTGGTGAATGTTAAAGATGTGTGATTTGTAACAACCCAATTTTCAATAATTGATTATTTGTACTAATTAATTGATTTAATGAATTATTGGATCTATTTAATCTATATGAGTTAATGGATTTAACTGATTTATTCTATTTGGTAGAATAAGGTGAATTTACTAGATCTTCTCTAATTAATGATAAGATGAGATATATTGAGGAGAAATAAAAGAGAAGGATATATAAGAGAAGGTGGAAAGAAAAGGATAGAAATAGAGAGAAAGGAAAAAGGAAGAGAAAGAAAGAAGGAAGAAGAGAGAAGAAGAGAACATAGAGGAAAAGCTTGGAATCATCAGAACGACTCCTAGCTTCCGATTAATCAAGGTAAGGGTGTGAAATGTTGTTATCTTACTAATGTATATGATTATGTATGTGTGTGGTTGGATTTGTTAGAGGTTTCCCATCTTTTTCCATTCTAGGGCAGAAATGGATTTAATCGATAGAGTTGATGTTTGAACGGTTAAAATATGGAATAAATGGTGTAGATTAGTCGAGAAATGTTAGGCTAAGACTACTGGAATTCGTTGGAATTGAATTGGTTGATTTTGTGATGATTTGATAATTTTGGACAGTTGGGGTTTTGAACATCGCAGACGTTCGCTAGCACCTTCGCTAGGCGAGCAGGTCGCGAGTGTTCGCTGTAGCGAGCTAGTAGCGAATGGTCCTAGACTTGGACAAAATGTAATTGACCCTCTTCGTTGGTAGCGAGCGAGGTAGCGAGGGGTTCGCTAGGCGAAGCCCCAACAAGTAGGTAGTGAAGCCTTACAGTAGCTTCTGTTTGCCTTCGCGAGCTTGTTCGCTAGGCGAACAGGTAGCGAGTATTCGCTAGGAACTCGCTAGGCGAGAAAGCCAGCGAGCGTGACAACATTCTTATTTCTTTGTGTTTTCCATCCAATGTTGATTGTTTGGTTCAATTGTGTTCCATCCTCATCGGAAATGAATAGTTTGTGTACTTTTGTGATATGTTATGTTGTGGGTAGCCGTATGGCGTGAATCCTAGATTATGGAATCGATTGTGAAATGTGGCCTTTTGGCATATATAATGCATTGTTTAAATTGATTAAAAATGTATGATGATTTGTGATGAAGTTTGTTGCCGTTTGGCACGATGATGTGAATGCATAATAATTTTTATGCGGTTGTATGTGAAGAAAGCATGAGAACATATATTTTAGAGATACATTATGTATTCTATGTTATGTTTTTATATTCATTGGAATATTATGATGTTGGCCTTGGTGCCTAAGTAATATGGAAGTATGTGATGAATCTGAATATTATGTTAAGAGAATTATGTTATAAAATGAATCCGCTGCTACATGCAAAGTGAAATTGTGGGAAGCATGATTATTTATTATAAGTGTTAATGAGCATGACATGTGGTTTTGATATTTCGAAATTTATGTGTGACGCCCTTTTGTGAATGCATGAAAATTTACTCTGATTATTCGTATATTTTCTATGAGGTTGAGAAGGGTGTTACATTAGTGGTATCAGAGTCGGTCGGTCCATCCGGCCAAGTTTTCTAATGTTTGTTGTTCCCCTGTATGCGACATGTGTGTGAAAGCACTATCGATACATGTTTGTTGTCTAACCTTGTCTGCAGAAGTGGGAATGATCCAAGTGGGGGAGAAGCTGGTGCTTCACCAGGATGCTGCAAGCGTGGATTTGTAGCTCAGTGTGTGGTTAAACGCTCTTATAGTTTGGTAAAGATGGTTTATGCCCCATTATGATTGTCGACTGTTTATTAACAAATTAAGGAACTGATCACCCTTAATCTCTTGTTGATAGTAGTTGGGATTGTGCTGGATGGGATAGACGTGTCTTGCGAGCTTAGATGGCGTGAACAGTGAATTGTTTGGAGTTAAATCCAGTGCTTAAGAATTGTTTTGATGAGTCGGCACAAGACTGTGTTAAGATGTTTAATTTTGATGGGAATTTTGAGTGTTAATGAAAGTGGGAAGTTGGCGGTTTGCCGATTAATTGTGGTTATCTGGAAGTTATCCTGACAAGATGGTGATACACAACCAGGACGTGAAGTGGAGTTGTGATTGAATTAGTTACGGAAACTAGTCCGATATTGAGAACTTCATATTATATGTCTATTTGGATGGTCAAGGAATTAAATTGATTGAGTAGTTTTGAGACTTGTGTCTGGTGTGTGTGCTACGGCAACAGATTGTAAGGTCGAGTATGTAAAGGGTGGATGGTGACTTTTGGTGATTATTAAAGTAAGAGGTGGAATATAATATTGGTATAATTAGACCTTTAAACATTTTAAGAGTTGGAGATGTGTTGAATGGCCTTATAAGTGTGAAGATGTTATTTTTGTATTGTTGTCGTAACGGGAGAACCGTAACTCGGAATGACGCCGGATTAGAAGCGTTGGGAGCTATTACAATTCTCTATGTGATGGTGAAGTAGTGACATGGAATTAAGTTATTTATTGATGGAATACGTTTGGATGTTGTAGTGAGTGCGGAAAGTGCGATTCGTGTTTCCGCCATAACTCATAAATTGAGTGAGCCAATGGTTGTGTAACCGATGATGGTTGGATATATTCTAAGAGTATAAAGGATCATGTTGAACATCAGGGACTTGAGTTATCAGTGTTAGAGAAGAAGCAGTGATATGCCGCTGTGAAGAAAGTTCAAAGAGTTTTGGGGAGAGCTGTCAACAGCCCGTGTGTTGGTTTTGCCGAATCCGACAGAATTATTTGTTGTGTTTTGTGATGCTTGTTGATATGATTAAGAGATATGTTAAGTGCAACTTCAATGAGTTTTGGTTATGCTTTAAGGCAACTTAAAGTACCTAAGGGGACTTACCTGATAAGTGATTTAGGGTTGGTTGTTGTTGTATGTTTGTGCCGGAGTTCGGAGGCCTCTATTGTTTAGTTGAGATTTGAGATGGTTGGTGATCTTACAAACTTAAGGTATTTGTTGATTTGAAAGAGTTGAATATGATGCAGAGGAAATAATTGGGACTTCTGAAGGAGTTTGGTTTTGGTCGAATTACCATTCGGGTGAGACAACGTGATAACTGAGGTATCGAATTGGAAATTTCTGCATATACCGATGATGATGGTAATGAAGTTATAACTGATTAAGCAAATCCAAAATGAGTTGGTCTGTAAGGAGACTTCTTATGGAGTTGAGCTTTGTATGTTGAGGCCGACTATTGGTATTCTCGATGAGATTTGAAGAGGTCAGAATTCTAATTTGAGTTAATAGAGTGATTGAATTTAATGAATTACAGTCGAAGAGCTAATTTTCAGATTGATGGGAATGGTACTATGAGATGTCGTGATGGTGAGTGTGTTCCAAATAGTGTGAGTTGGATAAGAGTACTCTGGAAGAAGGACATTGAGATAGAGTGAGTATCCATCCAGGTACTGTGAGGATGTGATCGAATTTGAGAAATTGTTTTGTGACCATAAAGGGAGAGAGAAGTGGTTGAGGTTGTATATGCTGATTAGCCTTGTTGAAAGTCGAAGTGTGAACATCAGAGACCGTTGGGCCTGATACAGCTGTTGAATATTTCTGAGTGGTATGAGATAGTATTCCCATGGATTTTGTGACGGGTTTTCTGAAGGATTTGAAGAGATATGATTGGACTTGGGTGGTTATGAATGGATTGACAAGATTAACTCATTTCTTACCAATGAGGATGAATCATTCTATGCTGAAGCTAGCTAAGAGGTATAATGAGGAAGTTGTGATGTAGTATGAGATGTCGTCGAATATTGTGTCAGATGGGAATTTGAGTTTCTTTGAGATTTTGGGAGAGCTTGCAGACGCCTTGAGTACCATGATTGAAGTTGAACTCTGTCTAGCATCCGTGGACGGATGGGCAGACAAAGAGAACTATCCAGTATATAGAATATTTGTTGAAAGCTTGTGTGTTGGATCAAGATGGATTAGGGGGTAGTTAATTATCATTGATTGAGTTTACCTACAATAAACACTATCATTCTAGTATCGGAATAACATCGTATGAGGCTTTGTAGGGTAGGAGGTGTACGACGCCTTTGTGTTGATGTGTGTCCAGTGAGAGTGTTGTACTCAGACCTGAGATTGTGCAAGAGACGATTGAAAATATCAAAAGGATCCAAGAAAGGACATGTTTTGAGAGTTACGATAGTAACTGGTGTTGGTCGAGCTTGAGGTCTCGGAAGCACACACTGTGTTTTATTGATCTGTATCAGAGTGACGCAGCGGAAGCGTGGGGAAAATATCATGTTAGACTGTTTTACCGCTGTCACTTGTGGGAATTGCATGATATGTTCATGTGTCTAAGCTAAGAAGGTACATTGATTCAGATGGATTGTGTACGAGTGAGGGATGATTTGACTGTTGAGGCATTGCTAGTTCAGGTTGATGAACGAGAAGCAGCTTCGAAGTAAAGGGATTCCTTTGGTGGAGGTAGTTTGGGAGAAAGTTGGATTTGAGAGATTAGAATGCGAGAGTCGTATCCAGAGTTGTTTGAATCAGATGACATTTTCGAGGACGAAAATTCCTAAAGTGGGGGAGGGTTGTAACAACCCAATTTTCAATAATTGATTATTTGTACTAATTAATTGATTTAATGAATTATTGGATCTATTTAATTTATATGAGTTAATGGATTTAACTGATTTATTCTATTTGGTAGAATAAGGTGAATTTACTAGATCTTCTCTAATTAATGATAAGATGAGATATATTGAGGAGAAATAAAAGAGAAGGATATATAAGAGAAAGTGGAAAGAAAAGGATAGAAATAGAGAGAAAGGAAAAAGGAAGAGAAAGAAAGAAGGAAGAAGAGAGAAGAGGAGAAAATAGAGGAAAAGCTTGGAATCATCAGAACGACTCCTAGCTTCCGATTAATCAAGGTAAGGGTGTGAAATGTTGTTATCTTACCAATGTATATGATTATGTATGTGTGTGGTTGGATTTGTTAGAGGTTTCCCATCTTTTTCCATTCTAGGGCAGAAATGGATTTAATCGATAGAGTCGATGTTTGAACGGTTAAAATATGGAATAAATGGTGTAGATTAGTCGAGAAATGTTAGGCTAAGACTACTGGAATTCGTTGGAATTGAATCGGTTAATTTTGTGATGGTTTGATGATTTTGGACAGTTGGGGTTTTGAACATCGCAGACGTTCGCTAGCACCTTCGCTAGGCGAGCAGGTCGCGAGTGTTCGCTGTAGCGAGCTAGTAGCGAATGGTCCCAGACTTGGACAGAATGTAATTGACCCTCTTCGCTGGTAGCGAGCGAGGTAGCGAGGGGTTCGCTAGGCGAAACCCCAACGAGTAGGTAGCGAAGCCTTACAGTAGCTTCTGTTTGCCTTCACGAGCTTGTTCGCTAGGCGAACAGGTAGCGAGTATTCGCTAGGAACTCGCTAGGCGAGAAAGCCAGTGAGCGTGACAACATTCTTATTTCTTTGTGTTTTCCATCCAATGTTGATTGTTTGGTTCAATTGTGTTCCATCCTCATCGGAAATGAATAGTTTGTGTACTGTTGTGATATGTTATGTTGTGGGTAGTCGTATGGCGTGAATCCTAGATTATGGAATCGATTGTGAAATGTGGCCTTTTGGCATATATAATGCATTGTTTAAATTGATTAAAAATGTATGATGATTTGTGATGAAGTTTGTTGCTGTTTGGCACGATGATGTGAATGCATAATGATTTCTATGCGGTTGTATGTGAAGAATGCATGAGAACATATTGTGAATATGTGTGCATTGCTTGATAAATGCGGTGATGATATTGAATTGTGAATGCATATTGATTGTATGCAATATTGTGAAGAATGCATGGGAACTTATTGTGAATATGTGTGCATTGCTTGATAAATGTGATGATGTTGAAAGTATGAATACTTTGATATGATGTGTGAGTGTGCAATCATGTTATAATTCTTGTGTGATGAATTATTGAGTATGCATGGGATTAAGATGCGAGAACGGTCTTAAGTGCATATGATTGTTGATTTCATACGCATCATTTATGTCAAGAGGCAATGTTTGCTAGTCTCGTGGAGGCTAGTGACTTGTCCCAAACCTAGAGCGGGATTTGAAATCTTAGGGAATGGGCTTTTGTTGTTATCGGTCTAGGGGATGGACCCGGTTTAAATGTAAAAACCGAAAAATGATAACAAGTGTTGGTACCACATGGCATGAGTTGCATTGAGTCTCATGGCATAAATATATGATTGTTATATGAAGTTATGCATATGTGTATGTACATGACTTGTGTAATTGAGAATGATGAATATGTGATTTTTGCATGAAAGTATGCATATGTGCGTGAATTGTTGGATTGAGAATTTTGGATGTAGGCATGATGAAATATGCTTGGTAATTATCCATATCTGTTTATATCTGTGTTGTGAATGTGTAACTGTGAATTGGTGAATAAACATAATATGAGCAGGTTGATGTGGAATGATGAGGATTATGGATGTGTATATGATGAACACGCTTGATGATTATCCATATTGGTTTATATAAACATTGTGAGGTATATGATGATCATAATGAATTATGGTGAGAAAAATGTGGAATATATGTATTTTATGCTTGTGTATACATATATAATTATATGCATTGTTATTATGATAATATTTCTCACCCTTCTGCTGGAATGATGTCCTATCTGACATCGTGCAGGTATCGAGAATAGAGCTGCTCGTAGTTGCATGGTCGTTGTTGGTGTAGCCATTTAGTAATTTAGTTATATTGGGTATAGTCATACTCTGGTCATGTAACACTGGGATCGTTTGGTTTATATTTTAGAGATACATTATGTATTCTATGTTATGTTTTTATATTCATTGGAATATTATGATGTTGGCCTTGGTGCCTAAGTAATGTTGAAGTATGTGATGAATCTGAATATTCTGTTAAGAGAATTATATTATAAAATGAATCCGCTGCTACATGCAAAGTGAAATTGTGGGAAGCATGATTATTTATTATAAGTGTTAATGAGCATGACAGGTGGTTTTGATGTTTCGAAAGTTATGTGTGACGCCCTTTTGTGAATGCATGAAAATTTACTCTGATTATTCGTATATTTTCCGTGGGGTTGAGAAGGGTGTTACATGATTCAAGTTAATCAATAGCTTGATATCCGATTCTCACCGCAACAATCATTATCCAAACATACTGCTTCAAAAATATCTTACTTGAATGTGGCAAACCACTCTTGATATGGCATCATGTGATTTGAACATCCAGAATTAAAAAATGACACAATAGTAGTTTGCTCCCCCTTCCTCCGCCCTTCTTATTATTACGTGTCTATAAGTAGCATTTGAAAAATAAAACATATTATCATAAAATATAAAATTCCTAGATATATATAAAACTCATGAGAAATAATAACATAAATAAAAGTAACCTTAAGTATCATTTTTATATCCTAGGAAGATAATACGTTATCCAATTTAGTTCCATGATCATTAAGAGTGGATGGATATAAATGTTAGAGATGAATTTAGGGTAACATTACCCTAAATCCATGAATCAGAAGTCGTTTTCCCATAGATAATGTCATCATTCTGCTGAAACCAAAAATGGAGTGAGGATTTAAATTGATGGTAGATCAGAGCTTTCACCATAATGGAGAGGGGGTTGATATGCAAGGTTATCACTTCAATGTTCAAGTCAACATGTGAGGAAGAAGAGTGAATTGAATTGAGTTTAAAACTTGTTACATGAATTAACATCTTCTCTATATATAGTAGAGATGAAATATTTAACTTGCTATTAGCTAATAATGAATTGCAGAGAGCCGTTAGATGCACTTGCAATTTAGATCCTTAGTGATAATCCAGAGGAGAGTCCTCATACGCTAAGAAGATTCTGGAAGGATTGCAATTCCTTCAGGACCGTTGGACGAGGTCGATAATGTTGGCCTAAAATAGTATGTATGGTGACCAGATTGAAAATCTTGCTTGAGTCAATACACTTCTATTGTGGTTACCCATTTCCTACAAGAAAAGAATTATACTTTCCTCTGCTTTTTTTGTGACCGTTGATTTTCTATTATACACTAACTCATAATTGATAGTTATTTTCCTTAAAAATTTGAACAAGGTTTAATGTCTAATTTTTCTTTAAGGAATCCATCTATTTCACATAACACTTATCCATTTACCTTTCTCTTGGCTAGCTATAGCCTCTTAAAAGGTGGTCGGATATCTAAAACAAATAAGAAGTAAATAATTTTCCAAATGTTCATACTTATAACTTTATGATAACTTGAGTTGGGGATTCTCTCTATCACGTACATAAGAATAATCATGTAATCCACATGAATTTTCAAATATATGATGAATTTCAGTATAAAAGTTTGGTTTGGCTTGGGGTTCAGGTGCTACCCTCATCTTAGTCACTTATAGTGGACCAATATCCACCTCATTTACCTCATTGTTGGATGTTTTCCACTTCAGATACTAACACATTTATTGCAACTGGCTACTTTAAGATGAACTTCTTACGAAAAAAAAACATATTTGCTGACAACCATATTCTTTGAAACTAGATCCCATAACTTGAACTCTTTCACACCTTTTACGTAACCGACATAGACACATTTCTTCGAACTTGTATCACATTTAGATTGATTTTCACTAAATATATGCACATAAGTTGGAAATCCAAAAATCATTAAACTATTTAGATAAATAATATTACATATCCATAACTCCTTTGACACCTCCCAAAGAATCCAATGGTGATCTATTAAAGAGATATAATGTCATGTTAATTGTCGCTTCTTAGAAACTCTTTGAGAGTCCCACATTCAATCAGAGACGTCTTATCTTTTTAGTTAGAAAAATGTTTATTCTTTCTGCCACACCACTTTGTTGTGATGTCTTCCAAACTGCGAAATGCCTCTGTATATCATGTTTCACACAAAATTTCTAGATTTTTAAATTAGTGTACTCGATCCCATTATCCAATTGCAAATATTTGATATTTGCCCGTTTGATTCTCTACATTTTTCTTCCATAAATTGAACTTGTAAAGACTTTATATTTCTTCTTTAAAAATATTTCCAAATCTTACGAGAAAAATTATAAGAGTCACAAAATACCTTAAATCATCCATTGAAGACCTTTTGATAGGTCTCACACATCAGAATACACATAGTATATTGTTCCTTGTGTTTTGTGTTTCTTACTTTTAATCTACATTGCATTGTTTTCCAAGTACTAAGAACTCACACAATCCATCTTGTAATTGCAAACACCCTTCAATAAATTCCTCATATGAAGCTCCCTCGCTTAACATTCGCACTCCATCATTATTCATTGAAAATTTAATTTGTCTTATTCTAGTTATAACACATATTTTATCATTATTCAAATAAACTAATTTAGAAATATCTTACTTGAATATGGCAAACCACTCCTTCATCATGAGATTTGAACATCCTGAATAAAAAACATTGTAGTCTGCTCACCTTCCTTCGCGCTTGGTATTATTTTATGTCTATAAGTAGCATTATAAAAAAAACTAAACAAAATAGTAGCTACTTTCTATCACACATACTTTTAGAAAATGCATGTATGTGCTACATGCAATGACATGTTGTCTAAGCACGTGTCATGCTTGGTGACGTCTATGTATAATTTTTAGTATATACGCCATCAAACATGACTCCTCCTCCTCTTACCACGTAAATTTTTTTTAAAATTGATTATTATAATTTTTTATTCAAAATATAGATTATTTTAAAAACTAATTAAAAATTATGGTTATTTTTAAAAAATGGATAAATGTTTGCCAAGATTGAGTATTAGGTCTAAATTTAGAGCGAGAGAAGTATCTTTTTAAAATAACCTTTTGGGAAGTGTTGAATCCGTGTCACTTGAGAGAAGACCTCACCACAACAAACGTTGTACTCACAAATTTCAAACACAAACCACTTCCTCAACCAAACCAAAACTTGTTTGATTCATGCCATGCCAAAATGCTCAACATTTACCAAAACCCTTCTCAAACACACACTTCAACTAAAACCTCTTTCTCTAACCCAAACCCAAACCCTTCTCTCGTTCTCTTCCTCCAGCTTTCCCCACCCTCCTCCAGTTTCACCTCAAATCTTCAAATCATCCTCTTCCCACAAATGGGGTTCTTACAAATTGGGCGATTTATCTTTCTACTCCCTCATCGAAAATCTATCTTCTACCTTCGATTTTCACTCCTTGGAACAACTCCTTCATCGAATGAAGCGTGAAAATAGAGTCTTTATCGAGAAGAATTTCATCCTCATGTTTAAAGCTTATGGAAAAGCACATTTACCAGAAAAAGCTTTGGACTTGTTTCACAGAATGGGCGCTGAGTTTCACTGTAAGCAAACCGTTAAATCTTTCAATTCTGTTCTCAATGTTGTTATCCAAGAGGGTCATTTTAACCGTGCTTTGGAGTTTTATTCTCATGTTATTGATTCCAAGAATTTTAATCATGTTCATCCGAATGGACTTACTTTTAATTTGGTGATTAAGGCTTTGTGTAGACTTGGTTTGGTTGATCAAGCTGTTGAGGTTTTTCGAGGGATTAGTCTTAGGAATTGTGTTCCGGATACTTATACATACTCTACGTTGATGCATGGTTTGTGTAATGTTGGGAGAATTGATGAGGCGGTTTCGTTGTTGGATGAGATGCAGATTGAAGGTACATTTCCTAATCCTGTCGCGTTTAATGTTTTGATCAGTGCTTTGTGTAAGAAAGGTGATTTGGCGCGTGCGTCTAAACTAGTCGATAATATGTTTCTTAAGGGTTGTGTTCCGAATGAAGTTACGTATAATTCACTTGTTCATGGTTTGTGTCTGAAGGGGAAGTTGGAGAAGGCGGTGAGTCTCTTGAATCGAATGGTGTCGAATAAATGTGTTCCTAATGATGTTACTTTTGGAACACTCGTTGATGGGTTTGTTAAGCATGGCAGAGCTTTAGATGGGGTGCGTGTGTTGGTTTCGTTGGAAGAGAAAGGTCACCGTGGGAACGAGTTTATTTACTCGTCTCTTATTAGTGGATTGTTCAAGGAGGGGAAATGTGAGCACGGAATGCAATTGTGGAAGGAGATGGTTGAAAAAGGATGTGAACCGAATACTATAGTGTATAGTGCTCTTATTGATGGTCTTTGTCGAGAAGGGAAGCCAGATGAAGCGAAAGAGTTTCTATTGGAGATGAAGAATAAAGGTCATATTCCGAATTCTTTCACTTATAGCTCCTTGATGTGGGGTTATTTTGAAGCAGGTGATAGTCGTAAAGCTATTCTTGTTTGGAAAGAGATGACGGATAATAATTGTAATCATCACGAAGTTTGTTACAGTATACTTATCAATGGATTGTGCAAGAATGGGAGGCTTAAGGAGGCTTTAATGGTGTGGAAGCAAATGTTGAGTAGAGGAATCAAATTAGATGTTGTGGCTTATAGTTCAATGATTCATGGCTTTTGTAATGCTCAGTTATTAGAACAAGGGGTGAAACTTTTCCATCAGATGCTTTGTCACGAGCCAAAGTTGCAACCAGATGTGGTTACGTACAACATACTCTTTAATGCTTTTTGCACGACGAATAGCGTCTCCCGTGCTATCGATGTTCTAAATACTATGTTAGATCAAGGCTGCGATCCTGATTTTATTACTTGTGAGATTTTCTTAAAAACTTTAAGAGACAATATGGACCCACCTCAAGATGGGAGAGAGTTTCTAGACGAGCTTGTAGTTCGATTAGTTAAGCGACAAAGAACTGTTGGTGCTTCCAGTATCATAGAAGTCATGCTTCAGAAATTTTTGCTGCCTAAACCTTCTACTTGGGCCTTAGCTGTTCAACAGCTCTGCAAACCTATGAAAGTTCGAAAAACAATCAGTGAATGTTGGAGTAGGCTACATTGCTGATGCCTAAAATATGTTGGATTACTTGACACCAAGTAATTTAAGGGGATCAATCCTACCGTCCACTAGCAGGGTGCCTATTTAAGGACAGAGTGAAACTATGTATAGTCTAGCCCAACACAGAGATCGTTAGCACCTAGCGGATTTCGAACCTGAATCCTTGAGATGAGCACACTATCAGTATCAGGTCACAAGCTTTCACCAACAGGCCAACTCCTGGCCGGTAGCATGTGCGCAGAGTTAACGCCAAACAGGTGACAGATGAGAATACAGCCACTTAACCGATGAAACTGTTTAAACATCTTCCAGCCATTGCAAAATCACTAGAATCATTTTCTTTTCTGTCTAAAATATTTAATCTTTGCAACATACAATGGTGAGAATGTTACTGAAAGGGTTAGGTGTACAATATCCAATCAACTTTGATCTATAATAGTGGATTTCAACAGGGCTCAGTCAAAGTAAATGGTTGTAATGTACACTCAGTAATTGGCCAGTAAATAATTTCAAACAATTTACAAGTATTCTGTAGAATGCATTTTTGCAAGGCATATGAAAGTCAATGATGATGAACGCGAACAGGACTGCTACTAGATGCCTATGTACAGAATTGCAAAGGAAAAGATTATCAATATTCCCTAGTTAACTCTAGTTGTTCACATTCATCTATATCCTGGAATTCATATCCTATTTCTTGTTAGCACCTATACCTCTGAAATAAGATGTGTGTCTGTGTTGATGTCGGATATTTGCACCGACACTTGTGATTATGTTTAATTTATTTATTGATTCAAATTATTATTGGTGACGCCGTGTCTTTTTTGAGTTCTGTCATCTTTTGGTTTCTTCTTTCAAAAGGAGGATCTGACATTAGCTCTAGGATCTGTGTATGCCCGAACTGAGAATCCACTTGTACATTTTACTTTTTTGTTTAAAAATTAAAAAAATAAATTGTGATTGATTATTTTAATGACTGTTTTTGTACTTGTCTAACTTTTTGTGTAAATTTTTCTTGTACAAAACTCAGTAATATAATATAATATAATTTTACTTTTTTTTATTGTCTATAATATAATGCGAGGAGCAGAATTCTATTGGATTATCGATGATTTGTGGTGAATTACCAAAAAAAGGACATAGTTTTAAAGAATTGAACCATAGGCTGATTTGGTTGAAAGATTGCATTACCAATACCAAGTAAAACTTTTGTTGAAGTTGGGAATATGTAAAATGATTCGTTGATATGAGATTAAAAATAGGTGAGAGATAGAAATTTTTATATTGTATGCTCTTCAACTTTTTTTTAGGCTTTCAAATATATATCTAGTCCATTAGAATGCATAATTTGGTTCGGATCAATTTTGATATCAGGTGGTTTAATCTCTTTCCGATTGCAATAGTTAGAAATTAAATTGTGATCTTTCTCTAAATTCAAGTCCGATTGCAGTAGTTAGAAATTGAATTGTGCGTCACAATTAAGTGCGATCCACGTGAGTTAGTGATACTAGTATAAAATATGTCATAATCGAAGGTATTTGTTTTAATTATTTTTTCCTTTAGAAAAAATATTGTCTCTTAGAAAGGTTTTTTAAATATTTTTTAGAACATTTTAGGCTAGTATTTTTAATGAGAGTTTGTTGTACAATTGAAAATTCAACACATTAAAAAACACTAATGCGTGAAACAAAGGACATAAGTAATATGGATGTTTGTTTGCATCTCTTAGTGGAGATCTTTGTAAAAATTGTCTGATTTGAGGCTTTAAAGATGGGGAAGAGTTGGAGAGAAAAATTCTCTCGAGAGCACTTTAGGGTTGGGGGAAAAAATTCTCCCAAAAACACTTCAGAGTTCAGAGACAGGGATGGGAATACATCTCCGCCTCGTGGGGCCCTTCCCTACCTGTTTATTTTAATATAGTTAATTTAATATATAATTTATATTTTATATTAGTTTTTTTTTCATTTCCTTTATGTTTATTTTTAAAAATAAATAAATATTTATAATTATCTTTTATTAGTTTTAATGAAGTATAGTTTTTAAGCATATGTGAAATATTATAACAAAATAAATATGTGAATTACTTGTGCTTTTTATTTTTATAGAAAATATAGATATTTTAAAAAATAAAATATTAATGGATAAATGTAGAATGTGCAGAGAACGAGGATGGGGATAAAAACTCCCATGTGACGGGAATCAGAGACGGGGAAGAGAAATGAATTTGATGGTGGGGACAAAGATGAGGAAGTGTCCCCCGCCCCCACCCCATTGGCATTCCTAATAAGCAACGATATTAAATGATTTCAAGTAAAATTACTCCTTCAATTTTTTTTATAAATCGTTTTTGACTTTTCACATGTATTAGAAAAAGTATTCATTATTGTATGGAAAAAATTATGAAAATTTTTACAATATTGTCCTTCATTAATTGTATGTGAAAGATAAATATAAATAAATAAAAGAATAAATAATAATAAATATTTAAGGGTATAATAAAAAAATATTAATGATTCCTTGGTATTATAAAACAACTTATATTTTTGTATAAATTTTTTCTCCAAAGCGAATTATAAAAAAAACAGAGGTAGTATTTACCAAACTGCAAACAAAACCATGATAACAAAAACACGATAAAGAAACGACGCATAAAAATTGTTTATACAATACTTGTCAAATTGAAGATCAAACACACCAAAAGATATGATGTGTAAGATAAAGAACAAAAACAACCATGTTAAATAGTCTCAAGCAAAATTAATCTACCAACAAGTGAAAATAAGACCACAATAACATGAATAAGATAAAGTAGTAACACACATAAATTATTTACTAAGTTCAATCCAAAATGATCTATTCAAAGGGAGAGAATAACTCTCCGATCCACTATCAATAAATAGTACTACCTTCGTTCCTTTATATAAGAGACAACTCACTTTTTAGGTTCATTGAATAATCAATGTATTTGGTCAATTTATAAACTAAATACATTAATTATTCAATGAATCTAAAAAGTGAGTTGTCTCTTATAAAAAGAAACAGAGGTAGTATTTAACAAGAGATTACAAATTAATTTCATGAAATTAGATCTCAAATTTTATAAGAATATCTCTTATTTTCTACCTAATTTATACTTCAATCTCTTATTTTCTTCAAAAATGTTTCTCTCAAGCACCTCATGTTTCACCGAAATGCCCTATATTTGATGTAGGATGCAAAAGTTGAAATCTTGAGTTTTCTTGAGACATAATACTCAACAAGTCTCCACCTTAACTTTAAAAGACAATGGTGGTTCTAGTTTACTCATCGAACACCTTGATACTATCTCCAAAATTGAATCATTCTTCGACAAAAATGGTCAAGTTCAAGCAATGCATGAACCTTGACAAATGTAATGACTTTGTGAACACATTCATAGAATTGTCTTTTGAAGCAACATTCTTCACCACAATTTTCCTTGAATCGATCATGTCTATAATGAAGTGCAAACAAATGTCAATGTGCTTTATCCTCTAATAAAAACTTGGTAATTAGACAAATAGTTTGTACTTTGACTATCACAAGATATTTTTACATTCTTAAGTGATTCCTAACTCTTCAATGACAACTCTTAACCATATGAGTTTTTTGACCTATTCAACTAGGGAAATGTGCTCCATTAAGTTGTACATAATGTCATAAACTATTGTTGATTTTCCTTCCAATTAATAGTCATCCTAAACAATGTAAACAAAGATCCGAAAAGGATCTAATGTCCATATTTTCAACATAATGTGTATCTACATATTCCTCCAAAGTGTTTTTAAATTGAACTATCTCTGTATACTTCAAACTACGCTTTAATTAATCATTCAAGTACCTCAAAACCCACTTTAAATCTTCCCAATAAACTTGGCCCAAATTTTTTCATAAACTGACTTACTATGTTAATTGCATATGTTACGTCTGGTATATTTCAAACCATATCATATACTTGTTGCAGTGAGAATCGTGATACCAAGCTATTGATTAACTTGAATCTTAATTCATTAAATTCACAACCGGACTTTTATTTATCCAAAGAAAAGGTTAAAGAGAGAAAGACCTTTTGCGCGATGTAACAACAACGCTAAGAGTTTCAGGGATCGGGAGTTGGTTATGCCTAAGGTGGGTATTTCACATCTTAAACATATGTAGTACCCTACAAGAACCTTTTGTTTGTTTGTATGCTATATTTGCTAAATGTTTGCTATGGTTTGGGATTTGGGTTAAGGTTAAGTTGTAGGTAAAGATCTAAGGATGGTTTCTAAATTTGCTCGCAAAGATATTGCATCCTCTGCCTATGTATCCTAACTAGGATAGAATCAGAGCAATCGTAATTCACCTTACTAGGGATTAAAAATTACTTGACTATGGTTAAGACTCTAGGGGGAAAAACATAACAATGCTTGTGCAGAGTTTAGAAAAACTCTCTATTCTAAGTTGTACACTCAAGGGAAATTGACTTTCACAAAAGCCAAGAGGGGAGTAAGTAATCATGACAATGATTCTTACATAGAGTTAACAAACTTTATCTTAAAGTTATAGTTGAAAGATACTCCTAACAAGGGGTAGGTCTTTAGACTTAAAGCAAAGTCTAATGGGTATAGGTTCTAACTTAACTAAGTTAGGGTTCAAGGTGACTTAACAAAGTCAGAGGGGAGGCTAATGAGTTATCTATGACCCAAGGGTCAATAGAGAGACTTTCCTTTGGAATGGGAAGAAATGAGGAAACCAGATGAGAACTAACAAGTTTCATCATTTGGGGAATAACTTAACAAAGATAAAAGCCTACATAAGCATTCATTCAAACATGATGAGCATATGACAGAGCATGGTAACAACCAAGACAGATATGCGAGCATGTGACAACATCAAGCAAAGGTTACAATCAAGCCAAATTGTTACAACCAATAAAACACAAAGATATTACAAGGTCTAGAGGAGGAACATGATAGAGGTTATTACAAGACCAATCGTAGAAGGCAATATCAATTTCATAACATCTTGACAAAGATGAAGAGCAATGAGGTAACAACCATCAAGACAAAACAACATAACATGTAATTCAAACAAGTTTAAATGCAAGCAAGTCACAACTTGAGAAAAGCATATATAAGGATAAAGGGATGTCAAATGTAACAATATAAGACCAACAATCATGCATTGATGATAATCAAGTACAAGTAAGCATACAAGAAGTGTTGCAATAAATCAAGTAAGAATTTCATGGTTTCAAGGGGAAACATATACAAGTTTATGGTAACAACCAAAATAAAGCAAGCCCTAGCATGTTATGGTTCTAACAAGACACATAAACAAGTAGAATGAAACATGACAAACACATTCAAGAGATTACAACATCAAGAATCATGTTATGAATCACAAAGAAGTTTCAAGGTATATCATTTATGTTAAAGCTTTCACAAAGGAAAGAAACAAACCCTAAACATGTTATGGTTATAAAAATACACATAAACAAGTAGAATAAGGAATGGTAAACATATTCAAGAGGTTACAACATCAACAATTATGACAAAGTTCACAGATGAAGTTTAACAGGCCATTTTCACATGTATGCATTCACAAAAGCAAGTATGAACATGGTAAGACAATGAATCAAACAAATTTGATTATTTAAACATGTTAAAAAACATGTATGAATAATACAAGATCAATCTCACAATAAAAATCAAGTTAAAAGTTGAAAAAGTTCAAGAACATCATGGTAAAAACCCTAAAAACAGTCACGGTAGCATCTGAAATGCAAGTGAAAAGTTCACATTTATGAGTTTTAGGTTTACCTCTTGAAGAAAGCTTAAGCAATAATAAAACCATAGATCTTGAGAGATATTCCAAGGTCTGAAAATTTTCCTAGAATGATGAATAGATGCTCCAAACAACCTCCAAGCAAGCTAGTGGACGAAATGCCTTGAAAATGAAGGAAAATCTCCAAAATCCAAATATTTCAAAGGAAAACTCACTCAAACCTTGTTACATAAGTGTGTAATTGATTTGGATAGCTTAAATACATCATATTTTATGTGTTTGAAGTGTTTCTTGATTTGGAAGAAGTTTGGAAATGGTTTTGGAAGGTGTTTTGCAAAAGCAGATTTTGAGGGATTTTGGAAACTTAGTGAGATTTTGCAAGAACTTGTGATTGTGTAAGGAAGGGAGTCCTAGATTATTTATAGCATGGAAATTGTGTGTTTATGATGTAGGAAATGATTTATATTTATAGTCAAAGGCCTTGGATCAAGGTATGGGCAAAAGTGAAGCAAATTGCCAATTTTAACCTTCCATCATGAAAATCTTTGAGTTTTCCAATGCAATCTTCATCCTTGACTTTAAGCCACTCTACTAAGATATTATCCATGCCTTATAGATTGTTTTCATCATGCTTGATAGGGTAGGAGATGACTTTTTGAAGTTAAGTTGATGATTTGACAAGGGTAGCCACCTTTTTTCTCTTTCTTCACTATTCACTTTTGCAACTTGCATTAAATAATGATTTCCTTTAATATTTGTGCCATTTTAGTGGGAATTGATGTTAAAAATATTCACTAAAAATGTAAACATCATAAATGAGGTTTAGTCTTTGATTAACATCGATTTGGAATCAAAAAACTCATGCTGACCTGGTTTTGCCAAAGTGAGTTTTTGCCAACTTGTGGACCTTGCTTCTCTATAAACATGAAGAGTTATGGAACCCACTTGTACTTTTTATAAAGCCCCAATTAGGTACTACACTATTGATGTTTGTGTTAGGAACCCATTCCTCTTGAAACTAGGTCAAAAACCTTTGTGTGGTTAAAGAGTTATGGCTTTGCCCTTTTCAAAACCTTAATTTCCCAACTTTCTGATAACCACCAAACTTCATGATTAGATGTGAAATTATGTTGGGAAAAAATTTGGCTTCAATCTTGGGTCAAAACCTTGTTGGTCAAAGGGTTGACTTTTCAGTCAGACGAACCGAACAGTTGGAAATCTCTGAATCGACTGTTGATGTTCTGGGTTCCCTGAGGCCTTGAAACTTCTTGGGTAGACTTCCTAGGGTTATATGAGCCTCATGGATCATGACTCATGCCTTGTAAAACCATTTAAACAAAAATTCAAACGACAATTCACTTTTCCAATCAGAAACCCTAATCAGGGTTTTTGCACTGCACTGCTTCCTTTCTCTTAGTGAGAACCTCAAGTTAGATTCATTCTTGATCCAATGTGATATCCTTGATGACATGGAGAATTGTTATATGGAGGATCAACCCTAAACCTTGACTGATCAATCCCTAGGAACCCTGATTTCTGACTATATGAAACCTTAATTCACCTGTATCTTGACAAAGACAAACTTGAAACATGTTAAGGCTAGATAATCAATGATGGTGCTCCTAGAATGATGATGGAATCTAGGGGTCAAAATTTGGGGTACAATAATACTCAATTGAATAAGGATTAGTCTTCATCATATTATTCTCTTATTCAATTTCAGGACATTGCATAACTGAAAAGTTTAGTGTAGTAACTCAATGGATTGTTGACAGTTTTAGTATGGAATGTTGAGATTGCATAACCAAAGATGTTACTATTCTGGCCACTGATTACAATGAGTTCCTCCAGTTCAAAGCAATTCATCAACCATCATCTTCTGTTGCTATTGCTTAGTCTGGTAATCCTGTAGTTTTTGTCTCTACATCCTCCCTTGGTCCTTGGGTCCTCGTCTTCAGTGCCTTTGATCATACAAATAGTAATAAATCTCTTTTATCTCACTTGTGTTATTCTGATTCTTTGCCTTCTGCCACTGTGGTAGATGACTCTAAAATCAAAGTGCAAGGCCTTGGTCAGGCACACCCACTTCCAAACTTATTTTTAGATTCTGTGCTTTATATTTTTTGTTGTCCGTTTAATCTAATATTGTGAGTGCAAATTTTGGTTAGATGTATTTTGTATGATGTCCAAATTAGGATACTTTAGAGTTTATGTATATCAGAAGGTATCATCTGGGTTTAGCTGTGCATTTTACCATTATGAAGCATGTCAACATATTTGAAATGGTTTAGAAAACATTCAAGCATCAAGAAATATTATGCATCAAAAACAAATTTTTGTGTGTGAAAAACAGCTTATAGGTCGAAACGTACAACTTTAAGTTGAAACATAGAAGAAAATCTCTTTAATAGGTCGACATATACAATCGACAGGTTGCCACATATGCTGCAGTATTAAAGCTTGTAGGCTTTGTCCATGTGCCTCCTCTTATAGGTCAATACATGGCCTTGATAGTTCGACACGTGACTTGTATAGGTCGACCTATATACAAAATCTTGATTTTTTGCATTATTTTTTATTCCTCTTGCATACATTTTGCTTCAAACTTGCATATATATATATATATATATATATATATATATATATATATATATATATATATATATATATATATATATATATATATATATATATATATATATATATATATATATATATATATATATATATATATATATATATATATATATATATATATATATATATATATATATATATATATATATATATATATATATATATATATATATATATATATATATATATATATATATATATATACACACACACACACACATTCTCATCATCTCTATGAAACCGTGATTTCAAAATATTCTCATCATCTTCAAACTCTTTTCTATGCATACACATAATCATTTTTTGATTGAGTGTCATCTAGATTAGGGTTGATAGCGTCCAATTTAAGTTGTTTGTACTGTAAATTGAGTTGGGTTCTTTGAGGGTTTCAAATAAGAAAATCTAGTTGGGGGTTTCCTTCAAGATCGTTAAGGGATTTAAAGGTTTTGGACAAGACTGCGCAATTCCGATCTGGTTGAGTGAAAGCCTTGGGACAAGGGGTACCTTGCAAGGGAGTAGCGTGAGACGATGGATCGTATTCGTAAATCTTGGGTTTGAATAAGTGTACGCTTGGAATTAATTCAATCGAGTGAAAGCCTTGGGACAAGGGGTTCCTTACAAGGAAGTAGCGAAAACAGGTGAATTGAAGTGACATTTTTGGTTACTTGATCAATATTTGGTCAAAGGTTTTAGAGGCACTACAATCAACATCAAACTTAAGGTTTGTAGGGTTGAATTGTTACATCTCTTGTATACATACTTTTGCAAAGTAAGGTTAATTGCAATTATCTCAATTTGAATTCGAATTAAGGGTAAACGTACCTATAGTGAGGTCGATTGGGGAACTGCCTATGTGTAGTCTCTCTCTCTCTCTCTCTCTCTCTCTCTCTCTCTCTCTCTCTCTCTCTCTCTCTCTCTCTCTCTCTCTCTCTCTCTCTCTCTCTCTCTCTCTCTCTCAATCTCTTTTAATTTGTGTTTGCAAAATATTGAATTCATTATTCGTTTGATCAATTCATTTGGGAATTATTTTTTTATCACATTTTTAAATAAGTTTTGTTGAGTTAATCATAATCCGTTTGATTGTGATTGGATTTTAAGTTCAACAAAACTAAGCAAATTTCCAAAAAATATCGATTGCACACAAGGCGTGTGATAAATTGCATTAATTTTGTGTGTGTGTGTTTTGATCATTGGGAATAAAATTTACTCATAACTTTGAATCAATTGGTTTTGATTAATAGTTGTTGAACAATTTATGTTCATTATCATACTTTCGTGAAGCCTATCATCTAACAAATATATGTCAACAAGCTCACCTGTACTCTTAATTGTTCAATTTTTTTTATTGATAATTCCATATACGTTCAGGATCGACGTACAAGACGAACGATTGGAGTAAGGAATGAGTCTGGAGGACTACATCAACTATCTCTATAACACCCCAAATTTAATTGGAATATTTTAATTAATTTATTTAATTGAGAATATTCATTTGTCGGTGATTTTCAGTGATTTTGTGGATTATTGAGAATTGTGCATTTTTGGGGTTATTTATTTTGAATAATAGTATGTAATATGAAATTATTAATATTATTATGGATTAAAATAAATATAAGATGAATAAGGGCAATTGGAACAATTCAGAGGAGTTAGTGAGGGTATTATGGAGAAAGCCCAATTGTGAGGTCCAAGACTAGGTTTAACAAAAAGGAAATTGGAAAGGGATTAGGATTCATTGTTAGACCGTGAAAAGTATTGAGGCCAGAGCTCTGAGGAGAGGATTGGAGGCAGAAGCTTCGAGAGATTTCCTGAACGATTTGTGAAGACTTTGAATCAACGATTAAGGTATGAGGAATATTAATTTCATGATTTCTATGTGTAACTTTCAATGTATTTAAGGTCGATTTAAGGTTTAAGGGATTTTGAGGGTGGATATGAGAAATAGTAATCTTTGGCCTTCGTGGCCTAAATCTGTTATTGTGAATCTAACCGTGGAAGTCATTGGGGAAAAGGAAGAGTTAGGCCTTCATGGCTAAAACCATGAATTGTTATTTGTCTAACCCTGAATGGATATGAATATTAGATAATGAGTAACTCTGATGCCTGCAGGGTAATTGTAGGGATATTTTTGATTTAGGGCATGAACATGATACGGGATTGACCTAATAAATCGTAGGTTTTTTGCCTTTATCGTTGTAAGACCTTAGGGATTATTTATGGATGTTTTGGGGGAATTGGGAAAGTGAATCGTGTGAACATTTGGATGGATTTAGGTTCTGGTGCGTAGCAGAATTTGCTGTTATCGCACTGTTCGCCTAGCGAACCATGTTGTTCCTAGACTATCCTAGCGAAGAATCCTTCGCCTAGCGAAGAAAGTCGCCTCAGACTCGCCTAGCGAACATGCCAGCGAACGTAGCAGAATTTCGTGAATGTTGATCATGTGCAACGATACCTTGATGTTTGATTCTGTGATTTCTTTGACGAATTGACATGAGTATGACTGTGAGTTTTATGTGATGTGTACATGATTACATGATATGTATTGATTGGAAAACTATGATGATATTACCATGACTTTGATGAATCATATGATGATGATTGTGATGATGATGAATATGATGAATGATGATGCACCATGTTGTTATTATGAGGATGATTATTGACGTGTGCATCATGCATTCATGTGCATCCGGACTTCGGTTCAGGACCTCGATTACTTTGACTTCAATCCCATTGTGCGGATGTGAAGTGTTTTGATGTGCTCCGGTTCTCAAGTAGAATCGATCTTATTGATGGGGATCTATGGAGGGTTGATGGCCCAGTGTCCATCGCGCAGTGATGATTGATACCACATGCATTGAGTCTTGTTGCATTTGCATTTATGAGTCATTTAGAATAATTTATGATGTTGTGGCCTTTGAGGCATATTAAAGGATATCAATGTGTTGAATATGAATATGACGCTGTTTTATATGTTGATTTTTATACATTGATTATTATGAATCGTTTTACTCACCCTGCCTGTTTGAATGTTACCTCCACGTGGGTAACGTGCAGATGATCAGGTTTAGCCGTGGACGGCGTCGAGGATATTTTTGAAGTCTTTGAGTTGTTAGCCTTTTGGTTAACTTAGAGGGTCTTGCTCTGATATGTAACATCGGGTTGGGGTCTTTTGAGTTAAACTATGTTTTATTTGAGTTTATTTTGATTATCTTCCCGTATGAGGAAAACCTTGATTTATGCCTTTTGAGTTCTGCTGCTTTGCACAATTTGATGTATTTTGGGAAAACTCGTTGCTTACGGAGCCTTGACCTATTTTGTTGATTTGGGAAATGTACACCCTTTTGGGTGGTTTTTTGTTGAAATTTAATAATTACTCTGTTATCTGTGTTATTTTGCCATAATATTTGTGGGGTAGAAAATGGTGTTACAATCTCCACTGGTGGCATGTACTTCCATTGCTTCTCAAAACCTTACACATCAATATTTGGGTCACCTTAACCTTAATAAAATGCATCTTTTAGTTCCTAGTTTTTCTAAGCTTTCATCATTTGAGTTTCAGTCGTGCTAATTAGGCAAACATACTTGTCACACCTATTGTCAACAAGTAAATAAGTGCCATGTCACCTTTAACTTTAGTTCATTTATGATATTTGGGGTCCTAGTCATGTCAAGTCAACTTTAAGATATTATTACTTTGTAACTTTTATCGATGATTTTTCACGATGTACTTGATTATTTTTAATGAAAAGTTGTTTAGATGTTTCCCATATATTCCAAGAATTTTATGCGAAAATTAAAACCCAGTTTAACACTTCCATTAAAGTTTTACGCACTGATAATGCTCGTGAATATATGTCATCTTAGTTTCAATATTTTTGACATCGTAGGGGATTGTTCATTAATCATCACGTGCCTGCACACCACAACAAAACTATGTTGCTGAATGGAAGAATTGTCATTTAGTTGAAATTTCACGAAGTTTTTTTACTTCACCACAATGTCCTACTTGTTTTTGGGGTGATACCCTTCTCATAGCTTGCCACCTTATCAACTGAATGAGTTCATCGGTCCTTCGAGATCAAACTCCATACTATATCTTGAACCCACAATATGATCTCTACCACATTCTACTTGACGTCTTTAGTTGTATATGCTTTGTTCATGACCTTAGTCTAGGTAAAGACAAACTTTCTGTCAAATCTCTCAAATGTATTTTTCTAGGCTAGTCACGTATAAAAAAATGATATCGTTGTTTTTGCCCCCAACTTCAACGATACATTGTTTTCTCAAATGTCACATTCTTTGAAACTTCTCCATTTTTCTTTGCCTTTGCGTCACCTGATGAGAATTGTACTTCAAATATTCCAGATATCCCTTATGTCAAACTCACATCCATTACAACCCTACACCTTTATTGTGTGTCTACCAGCGACGAGCACACCCTCTATCGAAAGTAAGAGATAATTTGATCCACTAACACCATTTTTTATTCCAACTACTCATTCAGTTATGTCACGTGAACTTAACCTTCCAATAGCATTATGAAAAGGTATTAGATCTCGATATCCTATTCCTAAATATGCATGTGTTTTAAATTATGATTGTCTCTCTACTTCCTATGTTTCTTTTTTGGATGTTGTTTCTATTTCTAAGTCTACAGGTGAAGCTATGACAGATCCCAATTGGCGTTAGGCGATGGTGGAAGTAATGTCTGCTTTGCATTCATATAAGACTGAGACATCGCCTCTTTACCTAAAAAACTACAATGGAATGTTGATGAGTTCATACAGTGAAAGTTGGACCAAATGGTCAGATCAATCGTTTCAAGGCCCGTTTGATAGCTAAATGATACACACAAATATTTGGTCATTATTATGGTGACACTTTTTTCTCCGGTGGCCAATATCAATTTAGTCCCACATCTTCCTTATAATGGTTGTCATTCACAATTGGTCGCTTCATCATTTGGACATTAAAATGACTTTTTTATATAGAGAGTTGGAGGAGGAAGTTTATATGGATCAACCATCATGTTTTACTATTTTTAGAAACTCTAAACTTGTTTGTCGACTTTGGCATTCTCTTTATGGTTTAAAACAGTCCCGACAAACTTGGTTTGGTTGCTTCAGCTTTGCCTTGATACAATTTGGTATGGCTAGATGTTATGCAGATCACTCTATTTTCTTTCTTCACTCCACTATCGGTCGACGCATATTTCTTGTTGTCTATGTTAATGACATTGTTATCATTAGAGATAACCCATATGGTATCCAACGACTCAAAACTCATATTTTCAAAAACTTTCAGATAAAAGATTTAGATCCACTCATATACTTCTTAGGCAGTTAAGTTGCATAGTCCTCGTCAATCATTGCAATCAACCAGTGTAACTATGCATCAGACATTCTAAGTGAAAATGGTATTCTTGATTTGTCGTCCTATTGATACTCATATGGATCCCAACGTCAAACTTCTTCTTGGTCAGAAGGAGCCACTTAAAGACCTGGGAAGATATCGACATTTTGTGGGTAGACTCAATTATCTTACCGTCACCAGATCAGATGTTACATTTACAGTGAACATTGTGAGTCAATTTCTAAATGCTCCTTGTGATAGTCATTGGACCACAGTTATTTGAATTCTCAGATATATAAAGAATGCACAAAGATGATTATTATATAAAGATAAGAGTTATGCTAAAATCACTTGCTATACAGATGCAAACTGGGTCAGATCACCGTCAGATAGGAGACCCACTTCTAGATATTGTGTTTTTATTGAAGGAAATATGATCTCATGAAAAAGTAAGAAACAAAACACAGATGCCCTGTTTAGTGCTAAAGCTGAATACTGTGTTATAGTAGTAACCTCAAAGGAGTTTGCATGACTTAAAAATTTACTCTTAGAGTTCAAGTTGGGAGATCTCATACCACAAAACTCATGTGACAATTAAGGGATACTCCACATTGCATCCAATCCAGTTTTTCATGAACGAACCAAACACATAGAAATAGACTGTCATTATATAAGAGACAAAGTACTTTGAAGAGAAATAACCACATTTCATCTAGTCTGAAGACCAATTGACCGATATGTTCACTAAATCTCTCAAGAGATTCTCGAGTGGATTACATTTGTAAAGAACTCGACTCATATGACATAATATGATTTAGCTTGAGCGAGAGTGTTAGGAATCAATCCGAAACAATGTGTATCAATTACAATCAATGTATTACCTTATTGTATACAATCCATATGAATATAAATATATCAGTGTGATCATTAGATTCACAACATTATACAGAAAATAATTTTTCAATGATGTAAATATAATCACTTAATTTCATCATATAGCCACTTAAGCAGCTGCTTCTGCTAGAGAAGAGAATTTTTTGATAATACAAACAGGATCTCCTAATTTAAGCACGTTTCCATCCCCTTTAGCAGAAGAATCTTTCCAGTTCCACACTAAATTCTGACCAAAGTAGATCTGCACAAGCATTTCACATGTCACTTGACATCAATGAAACCAAAGGGGCATTCATTGAAAATTTGATGACTGAATGTCTCACCTTTTTACCGTGTTTTTCATTTGGTCTCAAGACTTGGCCAGACCTAACTTTCATTAGAGTTTCATATGGTTCAGTTCCAGGTATTCCCGTCTCTTGATTGACCGTTGGTACCTGACCATAATATAAGCATCATCAATAATGAAAGTTGGATGGATAACTAGATTATGAAATAACAGGAAAAAATTGATTAGCATATGTTATTTATTATCATTGATATAGTTTCCTTAGTTTTCTATATTCTTAAGGATCTTGTTAGCTATGTGATAGGTAGGAAAATATTGAGTAGAACTTTTTACCTTACAACGGGCACAAAGCTTGACACCCTGAAATGAAAACCTGCTGATCTTGATATCTCTCCACAAGTCTTCAGCATTTGGTTCACAACCTTCAACAAGGATACTGCACCATGTGCCATCAAAATCTTGATTTCATAATCTAAAGTAGAAACCTATACAATGAAATAATATAAATACTACAACAGGAAACCAGAAGACATGAACAATGTGATACTTGGGTCTGAAACGATTTATAGGTATCGGTTCCTCTAGAAGCTTGTTTAGTGCATCCAGTGATTCCTGAAAGCAATAAATGACAAGTTAAAATTAAGGACTTAACAAGCAAGTTTCGACTTTGTTTCCCAACTGCAAGTACTGACCTGAGATAAGAGTAAGAATGGAAAACCATCACTGAACAAGGTCATCTGCTGTCCCTCAACATAATCAGGGTCTACTCTTCTAATTTCTGAAGCTGCATTTGTAAACATTACTCTAGAGTTATCATGGCTATTTATGTCATGCACAATATAACCGCGGTTCATGGAACCATTGTGCATTACATGCATATGTTAAATTGAATTTTGTTCACACTATATTAAACAACATTTACTATAAAAGCAATAAGTTAATCCTAGTAATATTCATGTGCTCTCAAAATTGCTATAGTATGTGCTAAGAATCCTATATTAAATGAGATATGGCTTGAACATATGTTTATAAGTGAAAGAATCTCTCGCTGTATAAGTTGGTTTTGTAAGATTGAGTTAGATCCAACCCAAAATTCTAAGATGGTATCAGAACATATCTAAGGTCCGTCGGGCTACCTACTCTCAAGTTTCTAATATGGCCTGAAAGTATATTTCTAAATGAAGGTAGTGTTCACCTTATAAGCCGGTTTTTCATAGTTGAGTTAGGTCTGGCCAATCTAAAACTCTAATAAAGTCGTTTACCAATCATTAACACGTCTAAAGTAACACATCCTTCTAAACATTATTATCACGGTTCTCTTATTCTTTAAGATTTCAAATACATTACCAGTATTAAACCGAATCAGTTTACTAGGAGATCCTAAATAATCCGAGAACCACTGCGATGCTTCGGCTCCTTCATCCCAAGCAGGGCCGTTCCATTCCCAGACTGTAATATCATCTACTACTTCATACTGTTTGTTCAAACAAACTTTGAGAGGTTCCATTCCAGGTGCTTTCAACACTGTAAAATGAAAAAAGAGACATTGTTCATTAGCTAAACAAAGGACGAAGAAAAACAGAAAATCATGATCAAGAAAAATATGCAGATAAAAAATCTGACAGTGTTTCAACTAATGCAATTTTTTTATTCTGTTAAAATTAAGAACAGAAGGAAAGCAAAGCATCTGTAAAATTAAGAATGGAATTTAAGCACAATGTGAAAAACTAAACACAGAAACTGAAATAAAAAAATTATGTTCAAACTACCTAAGATATCAAAAAGGAGGGCAAAAGGGTTCAAGCAAAGACATGCACATTAGCATAGGATGTACTTAAGACAACAATTATGCCCCTTGTAAGCATGTAAATCAAGTCAAATGGTTCACGGGAGAGGGTGAATATCTGTTGGAATTTCCGCCTTCATTATGGTCCACTCCTAGTTGCCTAAATTGCAGCATTTGACTTGCCTTCATTGTTAGTCTCCAACATCTTCATTGCTTTGATTTTGAAGGGATGGATTTAGTCTCACATTACTTAGAGATATGGTCTATTTTATATTAGGCCCAACCCACACATTCTAAAAATATCATTATTTATTTAGTGGGAGAGAGACTTAATTAACTATTTATCCAATAATAACTTATCAAGTCAATTATGCATAAGAATTTACATCCATAAGAATTTCCACATAAGTTGTTCTTCATGATTTTATCATATATCATATAAGCTTATAAAGATAAGCTCAGAAGATGTTATAGGTAGGTTGTAACTTGTAAGTGGATGAGTCACTCATTTTGCTTTATATTAATTTTGAGGATTTTTTATGAAGATTATGATAGAGACAAAGAGGTGGAAGTTCTTTCATTGCATGCAGTTATTCAAGCATTTAATGTATTTGACACTAACTCACATCACACTTATTCAGATATTAATTACTTTTATTTCACGTCTTGTTTTAGATGTTGTTCAAAAAGAGTTACATTTTCTATATATGATAAGCAGATAGACCAGGTCACCAGATAGCCCCACTACTTTAAAAGCATACCTTATATCATCTACCCAGCTGTGATATATGTCTTTTCTCACTAGTATAATATTTTCCCTTTGAAGAACTAGAAGGCCAAAATATATTTTTGGCCCCACAAATATTTTTTTTTTCTTTCTTGTGTTAACCTTTTTCATCAATCTTTATTTATTTGTAGATGTTGGGGAGTCCAAAGGAATACCAGGAGCAACATCGGGCCGATGATCTAGTTTACTTAGAGATAAGGGCATCATAATTTTGATGTGTCAAGTGTGAGTTTGAAGTCTTCAATTGGATGAAAAAAATAGATGTTGAAAACAGTTGAGTTAGAAGATCCATGTACCTAATGTATTAATCTCTCTTAAACATTCAACTTTTAACTCATTTATAATCAATACGAAACGAACCACTCGCACTTAAAGCCAACAATATGAGTTCAATAATAGCCATTGTGATGTTGATTAGGGATTCCAAATTATTTATATCTCCTTGTGGTTGGAAAGAATGAGATTGGGATAGAAGACCCCACCCCTTCCCTGCCCCAAATCATGTCATGTTTCATGGCTTTGCACGTGTAGCATCATTAATTTCACAATGAGGATTACTTCTTCCCCCAAGTATTCATAGTTCTGTTGCTGTAAGCCCTAAAGACCGAATAGTCTCACATGCTCGAGATTTGCACCCTGCCTCCTTAGCCTCGACTGGGGGCAGCTATTCCAGTGGCGAAATAGTCCTGAATTGTTTGGGAACAATTTACTTTATCAAAAAGTGGATTTTAATATTTATGAGACTGAAGACTCATTCTTACGAAACTCTCAAATTATGTAAAGAAACTTGTTATTGATTGAATATTGCTGATGCCACAATGCTAATGATGAACCCTATTTATACTACTCATGTAGGGCTTTACATTACTAAGTAGAATGATCAAGAAGCATTTAATGCTAGTACTTGATTACAAGAAAATTCTAGAGATATTAAGACTAGTCTAGCTCATGTAATCAAAAGATTCTAGAACTAATGAGGTTGTCATAGCTAATATATTTTTATTTAGTAATATGCTCTTAAATTTCCATAGTTTTCTAAATAGTTCTAGAAAGTTCCATATCATTCTCCTCAGGTTGGAAGAGATCCGTCCTCGAGTCAAGGTTTTCTTCATCTTCAAAGTATTGTGAAATATAAGCCACATCGAAAATTGCAGAGACTCCATAATCACCAGGCAGCTCAACTTTGTCGGCATTATCATGTCTCTTCTGCAGAATTCTAAAATGACCATAAGCTCATGGGGATAACTTGGCATTTGGTTTATTAGGAAACCGTTCCTTCTTCTGCAAGTGTATGCATATCAAGTCTCCTTCTTTGAATGTATACCACTTGCAGTGCTTATCTTGCGCAAACGATGGCATAAAACTCCTTGTCATAGATAGAATACCTGAGTTTACCAGTGTTAAGTTTCTCAATGAAGAATGCAACGGGATGGCCCTCACGATAACTTCGAATACTTGGTCAAAGTTAGGAAGGGCTAGTTCAAGTGCTTCATTCATACACTTGTCTAACTTCTCAAAGATTTTATGGGCTTTTTCTGACCATTTGAATTGGTCTCCTTTGATGCAGTCAGTAGGAGGCAACAATTGGACTAGTTTTTAATGAACCTCCTCTAAAAGAAAGCTCGGATACCAAATCTTATTTATTCAGTGACAGAAGGAATGGTAATTCTAAGAGTCTCACATCAGACAATATATGACATGAATGTGTTCATGAGCTAGAAATCAAACTCATAACTATGATATGTTTTGAGGGAGCATAAGTAAAAGGTAACAACATACCCATGAATGAATCAGTGGTAGGTTCCCAGTGTTCAAGAAAAGCCTCATGTGGAAGTTCAACCTCAACCAAAGCAAGCTTTGGTTCAACTCTTTGAGTCCGTGCTCTCCCATTTGAATTCACAACCACCCACTGTCTATCCCACCGAATTCCTATAAAGTAAAAACATTGAATAAAAAAGTTGCAATCAAATTCAAATAAAAAAGCACAAGAAGAAGGAATATGATACCAAAAGGAGTGAGAGGAGCACAAGGAAGAGAGATTCCACGGCATGACTTGATTGGATAGGTGAAAATGCCAGTAACTTTAGCTACGGGTGGTGCTAAGTCTGTTGCAACAGACGGTGTTGATGCCACAGCACCCATGTTTCCTTCTTTCTTGTTCTCTCTTTATCTTTGTTGTTTTGATACATAAATAAATAATGTCCCTTTAATTCAATGAAACTAAACCCAAACTTTAAACTTCACACGCTAGGAGTCACGTGATTGGAAACATGTTACATTTTAAAACAATGTTTTCGTAGTTGACTATTTCACACACATATATATATATATATATATATATATATATATATATATATATATATATATATATATATATATATATATATATATATATATATATATATATATATATATATATATATATATATATATATATATATATATATATATATATATATATATATATATATATATATATATATATATATATATATATATATATATATATATATATATATATATATATATATATATATATATATATATATATATATATATATATATATATATATATATATATATATATATATATATATATATATATATATATATATATATATATATATATATATATATATATATATATATATATATATATATATATATATATATATATATATATATATATATATATATATATATATAAAATTAAAAAAAATTTTTTACTAAAATATATTTTATAAAATATTAAAAATAATATTAATTAAAAAGTACAATTGAAAAAATTATATTAAAAATTAAAATTAATCATTTATTTTAAAATATTTTTTTTATTTTAAATAAATCACTCTGAGAGAAATAATTTTTAAACACTATACATATATTTATTATGATTCATTCAAATAAAATAAATTTGAAACCGTTAAAATATATTTTTATAAAAAAAAGAACATTGAATGAATGCTTTCTTTTTATGAGTTTTTTTAGTATTATTATTTTTATTATTTTATAAAATACATGCATAAGTTTCATTCAATAAAAAAAGTATGTGCGCGCGTGTGCGTGTGTGTCGAAGCAGGTAGTGCTTGACAAAAATAAAGATGTGTCGAAATTAGTCTAATGTGTGTGTGCGCGCTCATAATGTAATTTCTTGTGTCGAAGCAGGCAGTGTTCGACAGAAACAAAGATGTGTCGAAATTAGCCTAATGTGTGTGTGTCGAAATATCGAAGCATGTTGCTCGACAGGATTTCGACTTAGGCCTATTTTAGTAGTGTTAGATAAATTGGATATTTGGGCTTTTGTGTTTTAAACTTTGCCTTAGGGAGTACGCTAACTTAAAATTATAAATAAAGAGAGTAACCCATATTCTTGTAACAACTTGAATTTCTAGAATTTTGCAGTTGCAAAGTGAATAAGTTTTTAATAGTTTGTGGGTAGAGAGTTACTTTGTAGAAATCATCTTCTTCTATACTTTGTCAAACCCTAATTTTCTTTCTTATTCAATTTTATTTTTTCTTCCATTAATAATTGTTGCGCAGAATCATTCTTACAATCAAGGTGTGATTGATTTACTTGAGTGAAGAGTGAAAAATAAGAGATTTTGATCGGTCGATTGAATCTTGTTCATCAAGATTGATTTGAAATTATTAAAGTTTTGGGTAAATTCTAACATCTGGTATCTAGAGCACTGGCTGAGCGATTTGTGGAAAAAAAATTACGATGGCGATGAATCATCCAAACGGGCATTTTCCAGCGAGTCTTCTGATTCTCAAGAACAATAATTATGAGAATTGGTGCAAGCAAATGAAGGTTGTCTTCTGTTATCAAGATCTTTGGGATCTTGTGAAGGAATGAGTAACACCACTTGCAGAAAACACGTCGGATCAAGAAAAGGCCACACACAAAGAATTGAAGAAGAAAGATTATAAAGCTCTCTTCACAATTCATCAATGCGTTGATTCAGATAATTTTGAAAAGGTTAAGGATGTAGAATCAGCGAAAGAAGCATGGGAAATTATGGAGAAATTGTTTGGAGGCGCAAAAAAGGTGAAAGAGGTGAGGTTACAAACTCACAAAAGAACCTATGAATTGCTTCAAATGGAAGACAATGAAAGCATAACAAATTTTTTCACTTGGATTATAAAACTGGTGAATCAAATCAAAGTATGTGTAGAAGTGTTGACATTAAAATCAGTTGTTGCAAAGATCTTGAGGTCATTGGCTCCAAAGTTCGACCATGTGGTAGTAGCCATAGAAGATTTGAAAGATTTGTCAACATTGACAAAGAAAGAACTTTAAAAGACACTTGAATCTCATGAACAAAGAATGGATAAAAAAGCTACATGAAAGTTGAAGAGTGATGTGGCTTTGCAGACACAAGCAGTAAAAGAAAAGAAAAGAAAAGGAAGTTGGAATGACAACAAAGGAAAAATAGGCTACAACAATTCAACTGGTCAAAATTAGCAAGAAGAAAACTGGTCAAATCAGAGAAAACTTTGGAACCCAAAGAAAACTAATGATGGTGGAGAGTATGTGTCGAAAGATTTCAATGCATCATGTGAGAAAGAAGGGATTGTGCATGAGGTGGTGCCACCCTACACTCCACAGCAGAATAAAACTGCAGAAAGAAAGAATATAACCATCATGAATATGGTGAGAAGTATGGTGAAAGACAAACATCTATCCCAAGAATTATAGAGAGAAGTTGTGTCGACTGTAACATATATCTCGAATACATGTCCGACAAAAAGGCTATAAGGAGTTACACCAGAAGAGTGTTGGTATGGTGTCAAGCCTAGTCTAAGTCATTTTAAGGTGTTTGGATCTATATCACATAGGCATGTTCTAAATTAGTTGAAAATAAAACTTGATGACAAGTCGAGTCAAATGATCTTGATAAGATATCATTCGACTGGAGGATACAAATTGTTCGACCTAGTGAACAAGCGAGTAGTGATCACCAGGGACGTGATCATAGATGAGCTTAAAAAATGAGATTAGACTGAGAATGTTAAGAAGGATTCAGTGAGAATCTTATGTGATGAGCCAGCTAGTGAAGTCGAAAGAAAAGTTCGACAAGAAGAAGTCAAAGGTGAAGCAGGCCCAAGCAGACCTCGACGAACAAGACACATGCCTGCAAGGTTGCAAGAATGTGTGATTACATCAGATGATATGGTCAATGAAGAAGGTGAGTTGGTACATTATGCTTTTTATGTAGATGTCGAACCATTGAATGCAACTGAGGCATTGAAGGATTTGAAGTGGGTGAAAGAAATGAATGAGAAACTAGAGTCCATTGAATTCAACAACACTTGGTCACTTGTCAAATTGCCTAAAGGCAAGAAGGAAATCAATGTGAAGTGGGTATACAAGGTAAAGCTGAATCCCAAAGGAGAAGTAACTCGATACAAGGCAAGACTTGTGGAGATAGGATTTCTCCAGAAAGAAGGAACCGACTTCGAGGAAGTTTTTACACCTGTTGCTAGGATCGAAACAATCAGGCTGGTTGTTGGTCTAGCAAGCATGAATAATTAGCACGTATGTCAAATGGATGTAAAATGCGCATTCCTGAATGGCCCTTTACATGAAGAAGTTTATGTTGCACAACCAATTGGATTTGTGAAACAAGGCGAAGAAAGCAAGGTATACATGATGCATAAAGCTCTGTATGGACTAAAGCAAGCTCCAAGAGCTTGTAAAGAATATGGATATCTTTTTAAGGGATAAGGAATTTGTGAAGTGCACAACTGAGCATGGAATGTATGTAAGAAGAAGCATGAGTGAATTGTTAATACAATGTCTCTATGTCGATGACTTATTGACAACAGGTAACTGCAAGAAAGAGATTCAAGACTTTAAAGGTGATTATAGCAAGGAATTTGAAATGCCTGATATGGGTGACAATGAATTCTACAAGAGTAGTAGAGGCTTGATGATGCATCAAAGAAGATATGCAAGTGAAATTTTCAAGAGATTTGAGATGGAAGAATGCAAATCGACTTTGACACTTGCTGAACCAAGACTACAACTGTTAAAAGATTCAGATTTAGATGATGTTGACCCAATCCAATATAGAAGAATTATTAGGTCACTAAGATACCTTTCTCACATAAGGTATGGTCTAACATACATTGTAGGTATGGTAAGTAGATTCATGCAGAAGCCAAATATATCACACCTAACAGCGATGAAGAGGATACTAAGGTATCTGAAAGGAACTCTCGACTACGAAATTTTGTTTCCTACAGCTGATGAAGGAAAAGAATGCAAGTTAGTGGAATACACCGACTCAAGTTAGTGTATGATGCTGAGGGTAGAAAATCCATATTATGCGATGTGCCATAATGTGGGATTGTCTTCGTGCGAAGCAGAGTACATAGTTGTTTCTTTCAGTGCATGTCAAGAAAAGTGGATGGTGAACCTGGTCGAAGAGATTACAGCGAAGAGTCATGGAGCAATTACCATGAAGATCGACAACATGTCTACTATCAATCTGGCGAAGAATTAGATAGCACATGGACGAAGCAAGCACATCGAAATGAGGTTCTAGTATCTTCGTGAGCAGGTAGCAGAAGGGAAGATGAACCTGGAGCACTGTAGAACTAAGAATCAGATTGTAGATATCATGACGAAGGGAGTGCAGGTCGAAGTGTTAAGAAGACTAAGAGATATGATGAATATAGATAGCTTAGACACAATAAATTGGATGGTGTGTTAAGAATGTAATTTCTTGTATCAAAGCAGGTAGTGCCCGAGAGAATTAAAGATGTGTCAAAATTAGCCTAGTGCGTGTGTGTGTCAAAATTTCGAAGCAGGTTGCTCGACAGAATTTCGAATTAGGCCTATTTTAGTAGTGTTAGCTAAATTGGATATTTTGGGATTTTGTATTTTAGGCTTTGCCTTAGGGAGTCAGCTAACCTAAAACTATAAATAGACAAAGTAACCCCTATTCTTGTAACAACTTGAATTTACAGAATTTTGCAGTTGTAAAGTGAATAAGTTTTTCACAGTTTGTGGGTAGAGAATTACTCTGCCGAAATCACCATCTTCTTCTATATTTTGTCAAACCCTAATTTTCTTTCTTATTCAATTTTATTTTTTCTTCCATTAACAACTGCTGCGCATAATCATTCTTGCAATCAAGGTGTGATTGATTCACTCGAGTGAAGAGTGAAGAACAAGAAATTTTGATCGATCGATTAAATCTTATTCATCAAGATTGATTCATAATTCTCAAAGTTTTGGGTTAATTCCAATATATATATATATATATATATATATATATATATATATATATATATATATATATATATATATATATATATATATATATATATATATATATATATATATATATATATATATATATATATATATATATATATATATATATATATATATATATATATATATATATATATATATATATATATATATATATATATATATATATATATATATATATATATATATATATATATATATATAAAAGTGAGGTCGGTCAACTAAACAAAATAAGACCTAATAACCATAACTTATAAAGTAAGGGGAAAGTGTTACATTAAAAGTCGTCGACTTGTTTTCATCGTTTTAAAAGAGAGAAATATAAATTTGGAAGAAAATAAATAGAGCTTCTGTAGGTTGAAACTTTTTATTTTTATCTAATAGAAGTATAAATCATAATAAAAATACAAAGAGTTTTTTACAGAAATATCTTAAATTTTCTCAAGAGAAGAAATATCATAAGTTTTGTGCTAGAAACCCCTCGACATATGTAACACCCTTCTACCCCACAAGCATTCAGGATAATTAAAAACAATTATATCAGAGTATATCACCGCAAGGGTGCCACATTTCGTCATAAAATTACAATAACATCTTACTCCGTAACACGAGTTTTATTCATCATAATTTCAATCCATTACTACGCAGCAGAAAGATTCAAAATCATCAGCATAATTTGTAATTCAAAGAGTTTTAAAAACAAGAACTCATAACTTCATGATGTCAACAACAAAAGAACACAATGATTCGACTCAAACATCCCGACCCGATGTTACATATCAGAGCAAGACCCTCTACTCGACAGAAATAACCAAAATACTTCAAGTCAGTTCTTCATGCACCAAAAGCTAATCTTGGTCACCTGCATGTTATCCATGTGGAGGTAACATTCAAACAGGCAGGGTGAGTAATCATGAATTATTATACAAGATATAAAGATAAGATATATTAAGATAATATTCATCATAGAAAAACAACATCATCATGAAATCCATGCATCATTATTTGCCAAGTATTATACTCACACCTTCATATCATAGTATCATATATACATCTTCATTCATAAACTCATCAAATCAACAACTCATCACCAAAGCATCACTTAAGTCACAACATCATCACACGCCATTTTAAAATCACCTCATCAATAATAACAATCATTCACATGGATGCAATGCCACATAACATGAAATTCAACAACATAGACTCATGCATGTGGTACCAAATCATCATGTTGATTAACTTCTATATTCACTAGTATTATTACATCTCAAGACTCAATATGAACTACGAAGTAAGAACATAGAAGTTGATTTCCATTTTATCAGCAAAAAAATCTTCGTTTTCTAAATAATTAAAATCTCTTCAGCAACTCCAATACTCAGCTGACCGATTATTAGTTGATTGTATATGTAACAAGTTGGAAGCGTATGATAGATATGCTCCAACTTGAAGGAATGTGATGATTATGGACATAAATACTAACATTGTTCTTGTATACATGTTGCTATGGATCTTATTAGCTAGCTATATAATAGGTAGGAAACTATAGAGTAGAACTTCTTACCTTACAACGGGCACGCAACTTGACACCCTGAAATGAAAACCTGCTTATCTTGATATCTCTCCACAAGTCTTCAGCATTTGGTTTACAACTTTCAACAAGGATATTGCATCATGTGTCATCAAAATCTCAGTTATATAATCTAAACTAGAAACCTATTCAATGATCTAACCATAAAAGGGCATTAAAACTTTAAAAAAAAATGAAAATAAGAGAATCAAAAGTATAATAATTAAAAAATAAACATAAAAGGATCAATCTGCCGGATAAACAAATATATTGATTCACTGATCTAATCAATGAACTAGTCAGGTCATACTAATTTTCACAAGATCAATGCAAATATGTCTTGATGATCTTATCAGACCATTCTACTCTCTGATTTACATTCTAACTGGTCTAAACAGCTGGAATAATTCGGATTTCAAAACACTATATAAAATAAAACTTTAATCTCATGCAAAAAAAGTCTCAACTTTTGATAATCTATTTTAAAATAGTTTTTAAATTTTGGTTCATCTATTTAATATTGAGTTTTTTCATTTTACAAAAATTAAAGAATGTGGTCAAAAATGCACTTGGTTTTTTATTTATTTTATATAAAAAAATTAGTAACTAACTCGTACATTTGTACGGGCTCGAACTTGTTATTGGTTCTTGAAAGTTAAAGATAGGTATTTATTATTTGTTCTAAATAATAGCAATTGTAACAAAATATTTATTTATTTAAATAATAGTAACTTCAATTTAGAGAACATGAAGCATTTAAAAAAATGCAACATTTTACACAATATAGTAACAAACATGGGTATTAAGATAATAGTTCATCAATTAATATGGTTTCAAGAATAATAAATTGAAAGTTAAACCACACAAATCATATAAGATAGTTAGATGAGTAAAAATAATTATAAATAAGATATAGGTCATAAAAGTGGTGCTAAAACAAAACTAAGTGAAAGTATGAGTAATGTAAGTAAATGAATACAAATCAAAAGTAGAGGAACTACACCATGTGTCGAAGCTACAAGAAACTGCACATACTTACAAGATGTCAAAGTTTAATACACATGTATTATACAAAAGATTCAAAATTAACATCGAAACAACTGAAGTTTAAAGGCAAAAAAACACAGTTATACAAAAATAACACTTCTCAAAGTGGAATCTGAAATAAATTTCAAACACCAAACATCAATTCTTCCTTAAATGAATATACATGAAATTTAAAAAGTGACGCATTCTGAAAGATAAAAGATCCCCATAACGAAGCTTCTTTTTCTTTGTGTATTCATACCAATCTTATAAAATGAACTTTTCATGGTTGCCCCTTTCAGATTTACTTCTTTTAGTTGTACGAATGATGCAGTTGTAAGTTTCATCAGCTTGAACACCAACCATTTTTATTTCCTTCACCTTATTTCGAAGACATGTTTTGGTTATAATTATGGAGAAGTGCTACAAAACATGTATATAAATGAACAATTTAAGAAAAATTTCAATTTCTAAATTACTGTCATTTGGCTCAGAAAGTTTATTCTAGTCCAGTTAAAGAATCCATTTTGAAAATTGTCCAACTTCACCTGTATTGGCCCCAAGTGAACCATTATGGAGTCTCATATTCTTTAACAGTGTTAATACTTAATAGTGGTTTCATATGCAAGATGAATTAAGGGAATCATGAACAATATCTAATTGTGACCCACGTGGAATCATTTGAAGAATCTGTCAAAAGTCACCTCCAAAAACAATCACCTTGCCTCCAAAAATGGACTTAGAGTTACCTGTATTGGTCATAACATCTCATAGGGTATGATCAAGAGTTTCAAAAGCATATTTGTGAGTCATTAGAGCCTCATCCCAAATTATAAGTTTGGTTTGTCTTAATAACTCAACATGTTCGTTGTTTCCCTCTATATCACATGTTGATTTTGTAGCTCCGGTTTTAGTGACGCGACCACTACCGCATTTAACGCTACTTTCTGATTTCTAATATTTATCATATGATGCTTAAAAGGAAGGGAGAGATATCTCAAACTAACCCTACTCGTAAATGTTTTTCTTACAAATGCTATGAGATCTGGAATCGGGGTTGGTTATACTAAGGGAAACTATTAACACCCTGAGTATCTATAGTACTCTATAGAAACCTTTATTACCTATTTCTATTGTTGAATTACTTACTTGCTTAGGTTTATTTTGCTGTTTAAATAGGAAAGTTTCTCCTTCGTGAGGACTGAGGAAATGTTTTTGTTGTTTTATGGTTTTCTTTTGTTTTTGGAAGGTATCGGGACCTAAGGGTTTTTATGAGCGTGCTCGCTAAGATCTCACAATCTTATGCCTATGTATTCTCAAAAAAGAAACTGAGAAATCAGAGCTTTCGTAGTTCCTCCTAAATATATGGGAGGAAAATGTTTTGTGCCTTGTTCAAAGCCCAAGATTGAAGCTAAAAGAGTATTCGTGTCTTGTTCAAAGCCCAAGATTGAAGTTAAAAGAGTATTAATGTCTTATTCAAAGCCCAAGATTGAAGCTAAAAGTTTGACTGAAAGAGAATTTTCCATCTCTAAAGGGAGATATCTCACCTATTCATCACAAACATTGAAGAAATGATTATAAAAGAAGTTGTTTTAACTGGGATATGTAGAATCTAGCAATGCCACATCTTCCTTTATAGGAGAAGTGAAATGTCATGAAGGTAGAAGCTTTAAACTTGGACTTTGAAATATCCAGAGCAATGCCACATCTTTTTTAATGAGTTTTAAACATAAGGGAATAAGCTTTAAACTTGGACTTTGAAATATCCAAAGCAATGTCACATCTTCCTTTATGAGTTTTAACATAAGGGAATTAGCTTTTAACTTGGACTTTGCAATATCCAGAGCAATACCACATCCTATTTTATGTAAAACAATTTGATTTGAATGTTTTGATTTGATTTGAAATGTGATGTATAGAAGGGATATCCTTCTACAGAGAAGACTCATAGTTTCATCTGTGGGGATGTTGAATTTTGTACCTTGATCAAAGCCCAAGGTTGAAGCTGAAAAGATGAAAACTGACTCAGTTGGGGAGTGTTATATCTATCTTGTACAAAGCGCAAGATTGAGGTTTACTTGGGAAATCATTATATGAAGCTTAAGAGGAGGCAGAGGGAATTTAAGTGGAGACTGACTCTTGCTGAAGATTAGAAGAAAATTTAAATTCCACAAGGGCTTTAATTATTCTGGTGATTTTTTGATTGTAAACTGACCCTGGATGGGGATTGTTAAGTGAAAGCCAACCTTTGTTGAGGATTAGAAAAGGCTTAAAGGATGAGATTGAATGTTCTAGAGGTTTCGACTCTTCTAGGATTTTGTGTATTGATAAAGTTGGTTATGATCTATCCTATGCTTTTAGGAAGCTTGTGGGTCCTTATATGAAGCCCAAAGAGGAGGTTGGGGATTGAGACTTTCCAAGTCTAAGAAGAGTTCAAGAAAGGCTTCACCGGGAAATAATCCTTTCTTTGTTGAACCGTTCCAGCGTTAAAAGGGTTTAAAGAAGAGGTTTCATTGGGAAGTAATCCTCTCTTTAATAAAATGTTTCAAGGTTAAGTAAATTGAATAAATCCTAAGAGGAGGCTAACTGTATTGGGGAGAAGAACTCTTTTGTACAAGAGGGAACTAGTTGTTTGAACTAAGTTACAATGATTGAAAGGATCCTGTTGTTTGAACTAGTCTAAACTAAGGATGATCTAAATGCTAAGGGAAACTTAACAAGATATGCACAAGTATATATACATATATATGAACAAGTATCAATTGAATTTGAAAAGGTGGTGGGTCTTACACTCTAGATAGAGGCCCAAATGTTGTGTGATTGATTAAATGTTTTCTTTAAGATTGAATTAGGGTTTTCAGAAATTGAATAAAGTTTTGAAATGATTTTGAATTTGAAGATAACTTGATCTTAAGTCGGAGAGGAGCAATGTTGGGTCTTACACTTTAGATAGAGGCCCATATGATTATTTGTATCATGTACAAAGCCTAGGATGAATGAGGCAAAAAGATTTTTTTATTTACAAGAGGTGTTGGGTCTTATACTCAGGGAGAGTCCCAGATGATTGAGAAAATTGATGCTAGGTTTAGATTGAATTTGAAAGATTGAAAGACTAAAATTTTGAAAATATGAAGGAAGTTTTGAAAATAGATATATGGATGTGACTTACACTCCTAGAAGAGGCCCAAATGATGGTAATTGATTGAAAAAGATAAGATGGACTTATACTATAGCAGAGACCCTAACTTATTAAGTGTTGAAAAGATTTGTTGGTGCTTATACTCAGGGAGAGGCCCAGATTATTTGAAAACACAATTGTTTTGAAAACTGAGAGGAGGGACTTATACTATAGTAGAGGCCCTAAAAATGTTTATATATGTACTAAGAAATGAGACTTACACTCTATTAGAGGCTTATAATTTGTTATGAAAACAATGATCGCACCATGATTTTGAAAAGTGCAATGAGACTTATACTGTAGCAGAGGTCTAAAGAATTTGTTTATTTATAGAGAGGGTTGAGTCTTACACTCTAATAGCGGCCCAAGTGTACTATGAAGTTTAAAAGATTGAATCAAAGCAAAAACCCTAATTTCTTTTTTTTAAAAACATTTTCAAAGAAAAAATAAATAAAAAATGGTATAATTATCAAGATGAATCCGTTAACCATATCATAAAAAATGATTAAGGTTTATATAAAGATGTTTTATTCATATAAATATTTGAAATCAAATTGGTTTAAGAAAAATTAATAAAATAAATTATTTTAAAACATTTTAAATAATTTTAAAATAATATTTTAAAATATATTAAAAATATATCAAATAAGAAATATTTTTTTGATTTTTTGTATGAATAAAATATTTAAATATATGAATGATATTTGTTTACAAAATCATTTGAAAATAATTAAAATTGAATGTAGAAATTAATTTTTAAAAATAATAAAAATAAATAAAAATTCAAAAATTCAAAAGTTTGAAAAGTGGTGCCAAGAACACCATCTTCTTCCTCACGCCACTCATATTTGCAAAAAATTTCCTATCTCCCTCAATTCACAATAAAATTTCACGATGTAAACATGAAAATTACTCGCTTTTGAACAAGGAATACGATGGTACCATTTAATTTTATTTATTTTAAGTATGGAGTGAGTTATCATGTGATGAACAGATGAACCCTAACTTTTGAAAAAACTAATGTGAAGTCCCATACACGAGTTATAAGCAAAAATTGATTAAGGGTTAATGATCTATGAGCATCCATAAACATGTTGGTAACTTTAAATAACATTTATGATGCATGATTTACGGAGTTTGAAAAGTTCAGGCTTACCTTGCAAGAGGAATTCGAATCCTCGGTTGTAGGTGTTACAAAAGTATTTTGATGATCTAAACAGCTTCCCTAGACCACAAGGAGTGTGTTGATGTGCTTGGAATGGATTGAAAACTTCTGGATTGATGGGCTCGAATCCAGCTGCAGCTTGCTTGGGATGAATTATGATCTTGATGAATTTGATGTTACAAATGATGTTTAAGTGTTTGGATCACTCATATATGATGTATGAGAGGTGTTTGGATCATTGGTTTGGATGAAATTGCTCTAGTTTGAGAAATTTGATTTTCACTCTTTGAAACTTAGAACTTTGGAATGAAAGAGGGAAATAAGAGAAAACAAGTTTGACTTTGTTTTGGTGTGCTTGAAATGATCAAAATTGATCCCTATTTATAGGAGAACAAATTTGTTTTGGTAGGAACAGTGAATGGATGAAGGATCACTCTTTCATCCAATGTGTTTTGTCATGTAGCCAAAATCTCCTCATAGCATAGCTATGCATTGACTCCCATCAATTTTACAGGTTTGACGTCTTCTTGTTCTTGGATATGTCTTGATTGGTTTATGCATAATCCATGCCACCTCTATGTATCACATTAATGCAACTTAACAAAATTAAATTTCAAGGCTTTTGTCATGATGCATTTGCACATGCCAAGCTAGATTCTTGACTCCTTGGTCCAAATTTGAAGATATCAAGTGATTCATCAATATTCCTTCTGATATTAGAAGATGACAAAGCTTGCTAAATGACACACTTGTTGTGAAAAATCGTGTGGTGCAAGAAAGTCCCAAAATCTGTCTTTGAAAAATAGTTGTAGCAAGGTGAGTTGAGAGATTCATAACTTCTTGCTCAAGTTGAACTAATGAATGTTCTTATACTTCTTAGAAAGCTGAGACGATGTTCTTCCACATTGATGTTCACAATTTGTATTGATTCTACTTGGATCATAATGAAAAGTGCCCTTGAAAATTGATGTTTCATGCTGAAAAACTTGGCAGAATTTTCACTAAGTGTTGAAACTCATTTTCTTATTTTATTTTTTTATATTTTGATCACTTCCTAACTTGAAATCCATGAATTATTTGGGTATGGTTCAGCCTAGAAATCTTTTTGTATGTGATGAGATTTATCATTTGAGCTTTGGAGTGTCAAAAATGGTTGCTTGGATCACAAGTTATGGCCTTGTAAAGTTAGGTACAAATCATGTTTTTTCATAACTTAGTGAAATTTTCAATTTCTTCAACTTTACACCTTTTGTAAGTAACCTTGATTTCTTGATCAATCCTTTTTCAAATACAACAATGGATCATGTTTTCTTGTATAATGGCTTATGATGAACAATTTTGCTCAAAAAGTCAAACTTTGACTTTATGTATCAGAATTTTGTGCAAGGAAATCCTAATTCCTGATCTTTTATGAATGAGTACCCCAAGGTGATTTTAAACTTATGAATGGAATTTAAGATTATATTTTATTATTTTGAATTATATCTCGAGGTTAGAGATCATGTCTTGATGAAAAATCAAAGATATGTGTTGACTTTTTCATCAAAACCCTAGTTTGTGGCTTAGATGGCTTTGAGCTCTTGCATTATTTATGAATCAAGTTGTTTGGATCAATCCAATCACATTAATGGACTAATATGATGTATTTGAGTTCCTTGAAATATATCTTGAGGTCTTGGATCATGCCTTGCTCCATAAGTTATCTTAGGGGTTAAATTAGGTCAAAACCCTGATTTGGTGGCACATATGATCTTAAGGCTTGACTAACTTGAAATGATGTAATATTGTCCTTAATTCTTGGTGGATGGGATCTTTTCATCTCCATGGATGATTGAGGGACTTGATAAGTTGAAGATCATGCCAATTCTTGATTGATCCTTTGCCTGAATCCTTTGTAGGGTCTAAAACCCTAATTGGAGATCATAATGAAGTAAACAACAATCTTGATTTTCTAAAAATGGGTTAGTGATGCATAAAAGTGTGTGTATGAGATGCAAACGATTTGGGTATCTTATGGTTAAAATTAGGGAATGACAGATACCCCTATTTAATCTTCTTGGACCTGAAGGTATGAAAGGTGAAGACATTCTGATATTCAAGGTAAAAGAGGACTAAATATCAGAATACCCGGAATTTTGGATCCTAAGATGCCACTACTAATAGCGAATATGTGACTTGTGGTGTTGACATCACAAGAGACTGACATTAACTTGACTCTTAGGTTAGGGTTAACTCCACTGGGGAACACAAATTAAGACGAAGGATGCAGCTTGCTGGAAAGCAAAGAAGTGTCTTGAGGAGATAACAACTCTGTCGGGGAGACACGATTATAACTCCGATAATTTTTAATGGCAACAAGTTCCTACTGTCGGAACATGCTTACTCATCTTCTTTAACTAAGTAATCCTACTTAGAAAGGGCAAAACTTCCCTGCGTTTCTGGTTATGAGCCATGAAACTGGTCTTTATTTCTGAAATAAACTTCCCCTCGATCTTGGTTTTTAGCCATGGAAATGGTCTTTGTTTCTTCTTATCAAGTCTTTCTCTTGAAAAGGTTGAGACAAAAAGTTCTAGAAAAGGTGACCACTTGCTGGATCAATAACTTCACCGAGAATGTTTGAAGAGATGCGGCCTAGTTATCTTGTGGGACACAATCTGTGATGGTCTTTTGCCAAAATTCTCACCGAGATTTACTGGGGAGATAGCCATTTGATGAAAAATTGACTTCATCATACTTCCCTTTGAGACTTCTTCGGAGAGATGCAATAGGATGAATGACAATCTGGTGTCATACTTGTTAGGGAACACCATTGTCTGAAATGTAGATATTTGCAAACTTCTCCGTCGAGATGCCATTTGCTGGAGAATATTCATCATACTTCCCTCTGAGACTCTATAGGAGAGATGCCATGTGATGTGATTTAATTTTGAGGTGTCGATGACTTCTTTGTGAGGGAGGAAAATTTCTCAAAAAGAGACTGCCATTTGTCGACCTACTGGGAGTTTACGGGATACGATGCCCTTATCAAAAGGTCCTATCGAGAGGCTTTCATCGAGGAATTTTTCTTTAATCCCGGAAAGCAACTCGGGTCTTTGTTGAGGAAGAGAAAAGTCCCAATGGATGTCTTTTCGTCTTTTTAGAGGTCCAAGTTATCAAAATGGTCAAGGGCCGTCTTTTATTCAGGAATGAACTAGAGAGAAACTGATTGAACAAGACATTTCCTAATAAGGATAGGGTTCAAGCCAAGACTTTATCCCTTTTGAGGGTGGAAGGGAGAACTGAAGGAAAATTTTCCCCAAGGATTGAACTTGGTGGAGAATTAGAAAAAAGTAAATACTTTCTGCCTAAGGCTGACAATTCTTCTTTGGAGAGACGACATTTATCACTTGGGGATAAATGTGACCAGAGTGAATGAGATATGCTATGCAATATGAATATTAATATTAATTATGTATGATGAATTCTTATGTTGACAAAACAGACACGTCATCCAAACTAATGGTCAACATCGAACACTTGACCAATTTAGGAATGGAAGTATCACTGAAGATTTTGAAGGCAATGCTTCGTTGGAGAAAAGGGACTCCTGTTCTTATTTCAATTCTTGGAGGTTGAAACTCCACTGAAGATAAAACCTGATTTTGATTTCCCCCTTTTTAGAGTAGTTTATGAACTTCAAACTTTTCTGGAGGATGATAGATGAGACGTCCGTAAAGATTCGTCATTTGGAAACACCTGAGACTTTATTTCTTCAAAGTTTGATTGTTATTGGAGAAACTATCAATACTTCCTTTTGTGTTTGTAATTTGAAAGAAAGTGCCATCTTTATTTTAAAAGCAAAAGTAAATTCATTTTTTTTCAAGACTGAATATCACAAATAAAAATGTCATTTTATATGGCAGAACGAAAAAACGAGAACTGTAAACAAATAAGTGAAGGCTCAAACTTCATTGATAGAATGGTAATCAACCAAATGCTTGATTCCAAAGAACATTACAATGTTAGATAATGGTAATTAAAAGGGAAATGTCTACATCGAAACGTAATGACCATTATCCTTCTACCAACTTTGAATTCTGAGTATTCTTGGGCTTCCGTTGAAAGTGACTTTGATCGATGATTCTATGATAGATGACGTTGCTTCCGAGAACCCAATTTTTTCGGATGCAGTTACTTGCCACAAATTCCTTTCGATTTTCAATTTAGCGAGCTGTTGTTTTTTTAGGCGAAGTATTTCTTGACTGCATCAACATTTGTGGGATAAGTAAACTCTTCTCCATCCATGGTTGTGAGAATCAAGGCACCGCCTGAGAAGGTTTTATTAACAACATAGGGGCCATCATAACTTGGAGTCCATTTGCCTCTGGAATTAGTGAGAAATGATTGGATCTTCTTGAGTACGAGGTCTCCCTCTCTGAAGACACGAGGTCAGACCTTTTTGTCTAATGCTTTCTTCATTCTTTGCTGATATAACTGAACATGGCATAAAGTCGTTATTCTTTTTTCTTCGATCAGATTCAGTTTATTATATCTATTTTGACATCATTCAACTTCTGTTAGCTTGGCTTCCATCAATACTCTTATTGACGGGATCTCAACCTCTATGAGGAGCACTGGTTCTATGCCCATACACTAGGGAGAAAGGGGTTGCTCATGTTGAAGTGCGGACGGAGGTGTGATAACCGTGAAGAGCAAGAGGGAGCATCTTGTGCCAGTCCTTGTAAGTCACGACCATCCTCTGAATGATTTTCTTGATATTCTTGTTAGATGCTTCGACTGCTCCATTCATCTTTGGTCGGTAAGAAGATGAGTTATGGTGTTCAATCTTGAATTCAGTACATAATTCCTTTATCTTCTTGTTGTTTAAGTTTAATCCATTATAAATAATGATCTGGCTTAGAATACCATAACGACATATGATATTATTTTTGATTAATTGGACCACCACTTTGTTGCACCCCAAAATTTGCCTAACCTTTTCTTAACTTGGTTTATGTTTCATTTCATTTTCTTCTAGCATTTGCATTGCATAGCATTGTTCATTTAACAGGGGATCAAGAGGTTGTGCATAGAAAGAGAAGGTCACCAAGAGTGTTGAGCCTAAGAAAGGGGTTTACTCAAGCATGAGTGGTCATCAAAGTCATCAAGAGGTTGTCAATGCTCCTTGAAAGAATTGATAGGTGTATGTGGATCAGCTCCTAACTCGGAGGCCAGTTGAAGATCATCAGAGGATTGTGAATTCATGATTATGGATAGGGGATGTTTAGGAAGCTCATTGAAGGCTTTGAGAGCCATGTTGGAGTTTATTCAAGTTGTTGTGTCATGTGTAAGAAGTCACAGTCAAGAGTGGTGCACCTAGGGTTTTCATCTGGTCAACCCTCAGTCAATTGTGAAATTGAAGGAGATTAAGACTCAATTCCAAGTCTTTGTGATCATGTAATGTTGTTTTGAGATGTCTAATATATCATTTCAAGATCAAATCAAGAAGAATCAAGAGTGTGAGAAGTTACTAAATTAGGGTTCTCAGTGTAAAATCCCCTATTTAGTGCCCAACTTCGAGACCACATAGCTCAAGATACAAGTATCATATCACCTTGATCCCAACATGAAACTTGTAGATCGTGTTTCTAGCTTTCTTTTGAGTACTAGAAGTCTTTAATCTGATTTCTAGAACTCAAGTTATGATGCTGGAAAGTTACAGGTCCTCAGATGAATGTGATTTTGGTCAACAAAAGTCAACCAACTTCCAAGCCACTTCTGACCTAGAAGGATATTTCTCCTCACTTTGACCCAAACATGAAAGTTGTTCCTCATGATCTTAGCTTTCCAAAAAGTACTAGAAGTCTTTCATCTGATTTGTAGAGCTTAAGTTATGAAGCTTGCAAGACAAGGGTATTTTGGGAAAGTAAGATTATAGGTCATTTTCATTATAGGTCCATTTCATCACTTTGCACCTTTCAAATGAAAATCTTTCCAACATCAAACTTGCTCCAAATGGGGTCAATTTCATTACCAAACCATCTCATGTCATGGTTGAAGCTTGGATTGAAGGATTGATGGAAGAAATTTCATGAAAAAGGCATTAAAAGGAGAAAATCCAATTAAATTCATTTGGAATCATTTTTTATCAAGTGTGTGCATTTTTTGAGTCCCCAAAACATTCTAAGGACAATGACACTTTTGAATTTGCAATTTGAGCTCTTTTTCATGATCATTTTCATACTTGCTTCAAGTGGAACTAACATATGCAAATCGCACCATTGGATTAAAACAAGGGACAATTCCTATCCATTGGATCAGAATGAAGTATTTGCAAGTTACCTAAGCTAAAAACCAAGTCATAACAACTCTATTTTCGTGTGCATTTTGGAATTTTCATGTGCAAAAAAAATTGGATTTCAATTGGACCTAAAACCACTTTGATTTGGCCTCATTTCCTTCCAAATCCATTGTATATAACTTCAGCATTGTGTACAAATCCTCAGAAGCGAAATTGGTGAAGAATTGCTCAAGAACACAGTTGCTAAAGCTCAAGGAAAGTTGAAATACAAATTTTCAGATTCAACCAATTTCAAGCCAAATCAAGCACATCTAAGGCTTCAGTGAAGATCAAGGATCGTTTCTGGGCGTTTTCCTTCAAGCTTCATCAAGAATTGAAGGCTCAGTGGAAGCACTCCACTAGGTAATCTATCTTTTAACAATTCTCTCAATTTGTGATGAATTAGCATGCCATTTTTATAGGTTTGTGACTTATGAGCTGTGTAGATCATTTCTGGATTGTACTTGTTCTTATTTATGAACTTTTGTGATTTGAGATCCAAAGTTCATGGCTTCGATTTGGCTTATTTATGAACTGAAAATGAAAATGGATTATGGATTTGAGATCTACGTAACTTGTAGATGATTTTAGACTGCTTGTTTGCATGTTTTGGTGAAGTTGATGTTCACCTGCGTTTTGTTCACACCGGAGAAGATGACCGGAGCCGCCGTGCTCCGGCCACCTGGTTTCTCCCTCTCTTTTCATGTTTAAATCATTGCCAGATCCACGTGTTTGTGTTTGATCCGTTTGATTTGTTGACTGCTTGATCCTATGGCCATTAACATAATGCACCGTGCACGCGCATTGACCAGCCATACCTGATCCTCCAAAGCGCAGCGTTTCACTTAAAACGCTTGTGGACCTGGGCCTCTTTTGCTTTTAGCCCCCCCTTGCCTGAGGCCCATGGTTTTACACGTTATTTTGTTGTTGTTTGCACCTTGCTTTTTCCATTTTCCTATTATTTTATTTTCATGACTGTTTGGAATTAATTCATCCAAAAATAGTTCTCCAATTAATAAAATTCATTAAAAATATTTTCTAGACGTTTTAGGATGTCCTTTTATTTTTAGAAATTTTATTTTATTTTTTTGGATTATTTTCCATTTAAAAAGGGAATTATTAACTGGAGATGTTTTGTTTGGATTAATTCTTGACATGCCTTTGTTCTTGATTTGTTTCTCCTTTTTCCTTTTGATCCAATGATTGAAAATCAATCCTCATATCCATGATGAGTTGATTTATTTTTGAGGACCATTTTGCCCCTGTTTGGTTGACTTTTGGTTTGACTTTGACCTTGCTTTTGTTGACCCTCGATAACCCTCTCTCAAATTGGTGCATCCATGTGAATCAATTTCTTTGATGATGATTTGAGATGATTTTGGTTATGATTTCTTGGCTTCTATTTTCCAACATGTTTGTGAGCTTGTGGTATTTTATTTGGCCCTTTTTGAATCATTTTCCTAATTTTGAGGTAACTTGCAAGTCAAGTTACCCCAAAGGGAGGTTCATACATACACATTGACCTAGTTTGCCTTGGATATGACTTTGATGGATCCTTTGAGCCTTCAATTCCTTTTGATTCATGTTGCTAACATGTTAAGGTTGCCGGTTGCTCAATTTTAGGTCATGATATTGTGTTTTGATTGTTCAAACTTGTGTTTCTTTTTGAGTCCCCATTTAGGGTTTCCATATGTGGTTTGTTTGCTTTCTTTGGTGTAAATGCTTGCATCTTCTTTTGGTTTGATTGCCTTTGCTTTTGAACTCTTTTCTCTCATACCCTCTTCTGTCCCATGAACTTGGAGTCTCATTTAAGGTGGCTTGGTCCCTCCTTTGGAGGTATTTGAAGCATACCTAAAGTGATGAATCCATGAGGACTTCTTTGTGCTTTCTTTTGCACCTTTCTTGTGATGCTTATGGTTGAGTGTATATTATGAGTTCCTTGCTGTCCTCATATAGCCTCCCATCCTCACTTTTGTTTTGAGTTTACTTTCCTTTCATTTGATTTGGCTTTTGGCACTTGTGGTTGATGTTGTTTGACTTAGGTCATTTCATCCCACTTTTGGTGCATTTTTGTGTGGTTTCTTCTTGTTGTTTGATTTCACTTTGTGCATTCCTTTCTCTCTTCTTCTTTTGCATTCTCATATGCATGCTTTAGGTTGAGATGAGCTTATGGAGGCTACTTCCCCACACATATTTCCTCCCTCACTTTCATCTTATGTGTGCATCCTATGTTTGCATTCTTACATTTTCATGTTCTTTCTTCTTCTTCTTCTTCTTCTTCTTCTTCTTCTTCTTCTTCTTCTTCTTCTTCTTCTTCTTCTTCTTCTTCTTCTTCTTCTTCTTCTTCTTCTTCTTCTTCTTCTTCTTCTTCTTCTTCTTTCCCTTAGGATCTCTAATCTCTCTTCTTCAAGAGAGGTTATGATAGACATTAGGTGCTTAACCATGCATGATAACATTAGGTAGTTCCATTTTGTATCCCAACTTTAAGTCCACTTTGCATGACAACTTTTAGGATTGAGTTAGTCCCCCTTTAGTGTGTCCTTTCTCTTCTCATCTTCAAACACTCATAAAACACCTAATAAAGAATGAAAAGTGTTGTACGCTACGAGCCTTAAGCTACTTGGGAAATGGTGATTTAGGGGATTCCTCTCAATGGCCTAGAGTGTTTAGTGTACACCCTTTGGGTGATATGCGACGCATTCGCTCCTAGGTCATAGTCTTTAGTGCGACATGAGTTACAAATCAAATCCAAAACACTTATTCTCTAAAAAACACAAAAACACTTCAAACCTTTTTCATCCTTTGGGATCTTAATCAAGGAAAATATTTTCAAATAAAAGAGTTTTGTTAACTTTTAGTTCTACCGCAAACGGTAACGCCTAAGTCTCCAATGGTCGAGCTGCATACACTAACTGCTAGAACTACTTGTTAACCCTACTCGGGCCTAAAAGCTTTTGAACCAACCTGTGGTCTTTTTAGCCCGAACTACGTTTGCTCTGATCTTTCATACCAGATGAAAGTACATAGGCACAAGACACGATGTCTTGGCGAGCAACCTTCCCCCATTTCACCCGTAGTTAGCCGAACTACGTTGAATCTGACTTTCCCATTGCACGAGGGAATACGTAGGCACAGAGCGACGATGCTCTGCCGAATTATCTTTTCTTTTTCTTTTGTCCCTTGACCTTTAGCGTAGATATTTTTAACACGCCCTTTTAGATAGACAACAAAGCGTGGATCCCGTCGAGTACGACAGACGTGAGGGGTGCTAATACCTTCCCCTTGCGTAAACGACTCCCAAATCCAGGACTTGGTTGTGATGACCTTATCTTTCCCTTTTTCGTCAGGTTTTTATGATCGTTTCCTTTCCTTCTCTTTGGGATAAATAACGAAAGGTGGCGACTCTTCTGTTTTCCGCCGGGTGTTTTTCGCAGTTGCGACACACTTGTATGGTCACATTTGCGTATAATATTGCTTTTACCCATTTGGTGAAGCAATCAATGGCTACCAGGATGAACCGATGTCCGTTTGAAGCTTTGGGTTCAATCATGTTGATTCCCCATATAGAAAAAGGCCATGGAGAAGAGAGAACTTTGAGATGCATCAACGGTACATGAATTTTGTCGGTGTATATTTGACACTTGTGACACTTCCTCATGTACTTGTAGCAATCTGATTACATTGTTAGCCTATAATATCATGCTCTTGGAAACTTTTTTGACATTGTATATCCATTGGCATGAGTGCCAAAGGATCCTTCGTGAATCTCTTTCATTAGCATGTCTTCTTCGTGTTTATCCACGTATCTGAGTAAAACCATGTCAAAGTTTCTTTTGTAGAGTACATCGTTGTTCAGGAAGAAGTTACCGGCTAGTCTTTTGATAGTCTTCCTATCTTTTCTTGATGCCCTAGGTGGGTATTCTTGTCTTTGAAGGAAAATCTTGATGTTGTGATACCAAGGTTTATCATCGATGGCTTCCTTTATTGTGAATATGTAAGCTGGTCTGTCAAGGCGCATTATGTCAATCTTGAGTACGTCATTCCATCGGTTTATAGTAATCATGGAGGATATGGTAGCAAGTGCATCGACCATGTTGTTTTCTTCACGAGGAATGTGATGAAAATCAATTTTATTAAAGAATGGTAACAACCTTCTTATGTAATCTTTATAAGGAATTAATCCAGTTTGGCGTGTGTCCCATTCTCCTTTGATTTGGTTTATAACCAAAGCTGAGTCTCCATACACATCCAAATTCTTGATCCTTAAGTCAATGGCTTCAATAAGACCCATGATACAAGCTTCGTATTCGGCCTCATTGTTAGTACATTTGAATGTCAATCTGGCAGTCAAAGGAATATGGATTCCATGAGGAGTAACAATGATTTCCCCAATTCCATTTCCATAAGCGTTGACTGCTCTGTCGAATATTAATCCTTATTGAGATCCTGGCTCTGGCCTTCCCTTTGTTTGGTAGCGATTCATCATAATCTTTCCTTTTTAGGTACATTGCATCCTTGTCTGGGAAGTCAAATTTGATTGATTCTTGATTGTCAATCGGTTGATGAGCCAAATGATCGGCTAGAATACTTCTTTTGACGACTTTCTGAGCGTGATACTCGATGTCGTATTTTGACAACAACGTCTGCCAACGGGAAATCCTTCCTGTTAAAGCTGATTTTTCAAAGACGTACTTGATTAGATCCTTTTCAGAGATTAACCAAGTAGTGTGACAAATCATGTACTGGAGAAGATGTTTGGCTTCCCAAGCTAAAACACAACAAGTTTTCTCGAGCATAGTTTCGAGTTTCACAGCCTGTGAACTTCTTGCTTAACTAATAAGTGGCAGACTCTTTTTTTTTGTTTCATCTTGTTAGCCAAGCACACAGCCCATGGAGTCTTCCAAGACTGTTAAGTAGATGATCAGTGGTCTTCCTTCCACTGGAGGAGATAAAATAGGCGAATTTAGTAGATATTCTTTGATGTTGTCGAAAGCTTTCTGGCAATCTTTTGTCCATATACAACTTTGGTCCTTTCTAAGTAGTTTGAAGATTGAGGCGCATGTCGCGGTCATGAGAAATATGAACCTTGAGATGTAATTCAGACGTCCCAGAAACCCTCTTATTTGCTTTTCAGTATTTGGATAAGGCATTTCTTGAGTGGCCTTTACTTTGTCGGGATCAACCTCAATTCCTTTCTGGCTGACAATGAATCCCAAGAGCTTCCCCGAACAAACACCGAACGTACATTTATTGGGAGTCAAGTGGAGTTTGTATTTTCTCAGACGTTGGAATAGATTTGATAGGTGTTCCACGTGTTCTTCTTCTGTTTTAGATTTGGCAATCATGTCATCGACGTACACTTCAATTTCTTTGTGCATCATGCCGCGAAACAAAGTTGTCATAGCCCTTTGATAAGTTTCCCCTGCGTTTTTTAGTCCGAGTGACATTACTTTGTAGCAAAAAGTGCCCTATGGGGTAATGAATAAATTTTTCTCCATATATTCTGGTGCCATTTTGATTTGTTTATAGCCCGAGAATCCATCCATGAAGGAGAAGACTTTGAATTTTGTTGTGTTGTCAACTAGCATGTCAATGTGAGGTAAAGGGAAGTCATCCTTCATACTTGCTTTGTTTAAATCCCTGTATTCTACACACATTCTGACTTTTCCGTCTTTCTTGGAAACTGGCACTATGTTGGCCAACCATTGATGATATTCTGAGGTGGCAAGGAAACCGGCATCAATCTGTTTCTGCACTTCTTCCTAAATTTTGATGGCCATATCTGGGTGAGTCCTTCTAAAATTTTGTTTGACCAAAGGACATTCTAGCTTCAGTGGCAAGTGATGTTCTACGATGTCGGTATCCAACCTTGGAAGGTCTTGGTAGGACCAAACAAACACATGTAGAAATTCTTTGAGTAGTTCTATCAGGCCTTCTCTGGCAAATAGACTGAGTAGTGCTCCAATTTTGATTTATTTTATCTTCTCTTCTAAACCCAAATTGACCATTTCCAATTATTCTTTGTAAGGTTGAATGGACTTTTCCTCATGTTTGAGTATTCGAGAGATCTCATCTGGAACTTCTTCGTCTTCTTCTTTTTCAACTTCGAATACCGGGAACTCAAAGTTGGAAGAAGGCATTGGATTATATGTTTCAATGGGGTCTAAAACAATTAATCTGCATAATGTGATGATTTCTTTTAAAAAAGATGGGGAAAATGCAAAAGTGTGTGTGGTGTATTTTGAAAAACATTTATTATTTTGGTTTTTTTTTAGGGTTACCATTTTCTTGAAAAAGCAAAAATAGAAATAAATGCAGTAATTCATAATGACATTCTTATTTATGATTCGTCGATTCTTGAAATACAAACCATATAAAACAAAACTCATCTGCCTTGGGCAAGGCAGAGAGGAAATATTTACAGGAGACAATGCCATATAAAACATCCTTTTCACCCGGGCAAAGTGAAAAGTTAAATATGAGGCAATTACTTTGAAATATGGACAATATCTAGGATATCAATAGCGACCCAGTTGTGACAAACTCCTCTGTGAATCAGAAAGTTTGGTACTTTCCTTCTAGTATCGCCTTCAGTAATAGTACTGATTTCTGGAGGAGTCTGATTAGTGGAGTCCTCTTCCCATGCGGTGTTACCATAAGAGGTCTTTTCTGTTGTATTTTCATTATTATATTCATTTTTAGAAGAATCTCCCCATCCATTTGGTTGGATATCTTCATATCTGATACGAGAGCTTTTAGGAGTCGTGTACTTTACTAGAGAGTCGTATTTGCTGCTTGGCTGTCCCAAAGTATCCTAAGTTTCTGAGGGGATAGATGAATCGTCTTCTTTAATGACATTGATCTCAAGAAATGCAAAGTTGATAAATTCTTGTTCAGCAATTCTTGCAACTTCATCAACATGATATTTGACATCTTCAGAATTTTCCTGGTAAGGTTTCCATGACTCTGGGAGAACAGGTGGACTTTTCTTAAAGTCATTCAACAGATATGCATTCTTTGCTTGACTCTTATACCCTGGATCTTCCATGTAAGGCTCCCAAATGGGCAAATCATCCATGGGATCATATATGTTGTAATCAAAGTTATCTTTCATCAGAGTATCTTCTTCCAATAAGTTGGGAGAAGCATAACATCCTTCAGGATCACAATCTTCGTAGATCATTATGACATATAATCTTTGTATATATATGGGACTTTGCTTCGGAGAGAAAAATGGCATATATGTTTATTCTTGAGATATATATCCTTCCTTGTTGAGATATGATTTCCATTCTTCATCTGTATCAGAAGAATCATTCTCCTTGATGGTATGGACTTCTTGAGAAATCGAATGGAGGAAGCCTCCACTGTAGAAGAAATCTTGAATAGGACGAATGCATTCATCCTTCTTTGCAGTCTTGGTAAATGCTAGAGAAAAATTGAGACCTTTTCTTGGCTTTATTATCAACAGGAACCACAACATGTTCCCATCCTTTTATGTCACCGCCTCCCATTGCTTGAAGAGCGTCTTTGTATGAGGAAATTGATGTTCCTTTCTCTTGATGTCACCGCCTTCCAATGACTTCTTCCGGTTCTAAATATGAGAATAACGATAGATTGCTTACAATTAAAGCTCTCTCTCCATATATTGTAACCTTTTTGTTATTTTTCATAATCTTCAGCTTTTGGTGAAGTGTTAAAGTGGTTGCTCCTGCTTCATGGATCCAAGGTCGTCATAATAAACAACTGTAAGCTGGTCGGATATCCATTACATGAAAATTGACTTGGAAAGTGCAGGGACCAACGATTATGGGAAGGTCAACTTCATTGATAACTGCCTTTTTGGATTCTTCAAACGCTTTGACTATGATCTCACTACCTCTCACGGGGGTGCGTTGAAAAGATAATCGTACTAGAGTCGATCTTGGAATGACGTTCAAGGATGAACCCGTGTCTACAAGCACGCTGGCTAAAGCATCGTCCTAGCAATTGACTGTGGTATTGAGCATCATGTTATGATTCTTTCCTTCCTCTGGAAGTTCTTCATCACTGAAACCCAAATTGTTGCAGGAAGTGATATTGGAAATAATGTTATCAAACTGACCCACTGTTACATCTTGTTCTACAAAGGCTTGTTTTAATACTTTCTGTAGAGCTTCTCTGTGAGCTTCTGAACTGAGCAGGAGAGATAACACGGAGATCCGAGAAAGAGTTTGTAATAGTTGATCCACAATGTTGTATTCACTTTTCTGGACGAGTTTTAAAATTTCATCGTTATTTTTCACAGGCTCTGTGCCGCTTGATTGACTAACTTGTTGGTTATGAACTTCATTTTAAGGTTCCTTTTCTTTTGCAAGTTCTCCAACTCCTTTGTTGAAGATTCACCCACTTCAAGTGCCCTGGTTGATATCAACAATGTTGACAATGTATGGCAACAAAACTTCTTACCCATCTTCTATTATGATTGCACCGTACTTGTATGGAGTAACTTTCTCTAACTCGTATGGCACCGGTCCTGGAAAGTAATGACCAAAGGGGTTATATGACTTTTCTGATTGTCGTAGACAATCTCTATTGGTTCCAGCTTGGGGATGTTTGAAGTTTTTCCACCATCGAAAGGGATATCCAAGCGTTTCGGTTCATCGAGCGAAGGAATTATGGTGAAAACATCCTCGTTAACTCTGTAATTAATAAACTCTCTTGTATTGAAAATTGTGATGGTTCTTTTGTCCAACAGTTCTTGAATCTCATTTCGGATGTAGAGGCAACCAGATCGGCTTCTGCAGCATTTTCTGCAAGCTGAGTGATCATGGAGGTTCAAACCAAAGTAGTCAAGTATGCTCAAGTATTTGTGAAATTTGACCAATGATGTTTCAATGTTTTTAATGTCATAAACTACATACTGCCCTGGGCAACCTTGCACCATATTGATTGACTGAGAATTTAGGTGCAGTTGGGTTTCCCCTTGGTCCACTTGATTATGAAGAGCTTATCGCACAAGGTAGCATCCTTAGCTATTTTTGAACATATTCCACAACGTTCATAATTGTGAGGTGGTACGCGGCCGTATCCATTCTGTATGCAGTGCACATTTATCAAATCTGCTTCCGCCAAGCGGATGTCACAACTTTGGTGTCTACTCGGGCTTCCGTTGGCCATGCTAAATTAGTGTGTGTTCTCATCCTGGTAGATTGGAAGCCACCAATGTTCCAACAGATGTTGAAGAGTTCTTTGTACAAGTGCGCAACCTTGATCATTTTCGGAGCAATCTTTGCAATCTTGATAATCATGCGATGACAGAAAACCATGTCTGACTTGTTTGGCATGTAATTCTATCAAGATGATATTCATTAAACGAATGTCGAAAATCTGAATCATGTTGACCTAGTAATCATCCCTTCCATGGTTGTCTTGGATCCATCCCAGATCCATTTGATGTTGGAAGGGTTTTTATACAAAGGAACACCCTTGATTGTCTTTTGAGAAAATTGAGCAAGCGTTGTAGTCGTTTAGCGGTAGATTGTGATCCTGACTTTGTGTTGAGTGCATTTTCACTAGATTGACATTCATTGTGCAAATGCCATGATTTTGAATAATTCCTGGATGTTCATAGATCATATTTATTCCATGAATCATGTGATCTTGGATCCAGCCTAGATCTATCTGCTCTTGATGAGATGCTTGTATAATGATGCACCCTTGATTGTTCTTGGAACAAATGCCGCATTGATGATAGTTGTGAGGTGGTACGTGGCCGTACCCAACTTGTCTGCAATGCATCTTAACCAGATTTATTCCTAGTAGGTGATCACACTAAAATTCACCGTATTTCTGACTCCGATTTCGCATGCATTCTTAGCTTTTATTGTTGTTTTGCTTTGTTATTGCTTTGTTTTCTTATGTTTTCAGGTTTTTATAATAATCGGAGCTTGAATCGGGAAAAGGAGCGAAAAAGGAGTGAAAACGGACGAAAACCTAGAAATTCAGCATTTTGCACTTACGGCACCCACCATGGCGGGCGCCATGGGGTTAGCCATGACGTGGCCACGTCTCAAGACCACTCCTCAACCTCCAAGACCCACGATCCCCACTCCATCATCCCCTGTAGGGACCATGGCGGGCGCCATGACCTTGTGGCGGGCGCCACAAGGCAAAATTGCATAACCTCCACTTTTTAGTGGAGGGGCGTCCCGGTCATTTCATGCTTTCAGTTTTTACTATAAATAGGACCTTAGATTTTCGTTTTTCTTCATCCAGAATTAGAATTCTCTAGGCATATATCAGTTATAAAGCAGTTGCCATTCCACATCGGGGTGCCTCTGCAATCGAGTGATCGAGTCTGTAATCTGTCTGTGGTTCGAGTTTTGGAGCACTCTGGGGGAAGTTAATCCTGCCGCCATTTTAATTCCAGTTAGTATTTTATTTTTCCGCATCGCCTTACTTTTATTTATTTTCTCGCACTTTACTTTGTTTATTTCCCGCACTCGCACATTTACTTTGTTTATTTCCCGCACTCGCACATTTACGTTGTTTATTTCCCGCACTCGCACATTTACTTTGTTTACTTCCCGCACTCGCACATTTACTTTGTTTACTTCCCGCACTCGCTTTAAATTACTCATATGAAAAACTATAAAAAGAATATTTACTTTATCATGTCTAACTAATCCCATAAAGGTTAGAATGTAAGGATCGTAATTAAACCAGTAATCAGTATAATTGTTCGTGGAAACACCTAAGGGCTATTTTATCTTTCAATTCAAGTAATTGTTTTTAACTATTTCAAAAACAGCCAAAAGCGCTTTGTATAGTTCATTAGGAGTTTTTAGATTAAAAAGAAAAGAGATTTTAAAACGATTTTCGGACGCGTTATGAGATTTAGAGTCTGGTTCATAAGAACCTCTTTTTGCTAAGAAGTCCAGGTTAAAATACTTTTCAACTTTGTTAAGAAACTATATTTCTTAAAAATAGGTTTACTACTCTAACGCAGTACGCACCTTTTTATCCGTGACAATAGGAGGGGTTGATTAGAGAGTACAACTCGGTTCTGAATACGCGAAAGCGACAGTTCCTGTTAAATTAGTTCCTTTCAAAAGAGAAAACATTGCCCATAAGTAGTTCCATTAACAAGTACTGGATTATCATTGATTACGTGAATTACATTCGAGCCTGTCTTTTATTTATTATTTAAAATTATAATTTTATTTACCATTGCACCCTTACTAAAACCCTTAAAAATAGTTGCCTTAGATAAACACCATAACAGCAGGTACGATAGATTGACACTTGGTCTCTGTGGATTCGATAATCTTTTATATTACTTTGACGTGATTCGTACACTTGCGAAAAACACGCATCAAGTTTTTGGCGCCGTTGCCGGGGACCAATATCGTCAAATTTCATTACCCCGTAGTTATACCGTTTAGACTAAGGTTGTTACCCACCGGTCAATGCGAAAGACTCGCAGTGCCGGAAGTTTAGTAGACCCTCTAGCTGAACCTGAACGTTACACTCGCGCACGTTTATTTTTCCATAGGAATAGGAGAGCTATGGCCGAAGATCAAAATCGAAGACCTCTTAAGGACTTCGCCCAACCATCAAACGAGGAACCTAGTTCCAGTATAGTAAACCCCGCTATCCCAGCCAATAATTTTGAACTTAAGCCATCCCTGCTGCAATTAGTGCAACAGAGACAATTCGCAGGTCTCGCTACTGATAACCCGAACCAACATTTAAAAAACTTTCTTCAATTAGCAGACACCTTTAAAACGAATGGAGCTTCTCCTGAGGCAATACGCTTAAGATTATTTCCCTTTTCCCTCAGAGATAAAGCTCTATCATGGTTAGATTCCCTTCCACCCAATTCAATAACAACTTGGGATGACCTTAGAAAAGTTTTCCTTGCTAGATATTTTCCCCCAAGTAAGACCGCTCTTCTTCGAAACCTAATAACTAGATTTACCCAACACCAAGGAGAGTCGTTGTTCGAAGCCTGGGAGAGATATAAAGAACTATTAAGAGCATGCCCACACCATGGCCTAGAGAATTGGCTAATCATCCAAACCTTCTATAATGGACTTCTTTATAACACTAAAATGACCATCGATGCTGCCGCTGGTGGCGCACTGATGAACAAACCTTACCCTGAAGCTAGTGCCCTTATCGAGGATATGGCCCAAAACCATCAATCATGGGGAGTAGAATGAGCGACAGTGGAAAAGAAGGAAGCCCAAGGAGGAATACATGAGCTAAGCTCTATAGACATGATGCAGGCTAAAATGGACGCGTTGGCCCTTAGAGTCGAACATATGTGTACAACTCCGAATACTGTAGCCGCAGTTTCGCCGAATTGTGAGATATGTGGAACGCAAGGACACCAATCCGCCGAATGCAATCTGTTGAATGAAACCAACACTGAGCAAGTGAACTATACCCAAGGGAACCCATTTTCAAACACATATAACCCTGGATGGAGGAATTACCCAAACTTCTCCTACAAAAATAATAACCCTATCCAAAATACCGCACCTCCGAGACAACAAGGTTACCAAGCCCCTAGAACAAATCAACCTATGCAACCTGTACCACCTAGCCCGAGCTTTGAGGAAGTTGTAAAAGATTTTATCGTTGCTCAAAAACAACAAAACAAAGAGTTCATGAACCATAACGTCCATGTTAACGAACTAATTACCAAGTTAGGAACCAAGGTTGATCAAATTATTACTCATAATAAGATGCTTGAAACCCAGATCTCTCAGGTAGCGTTAAACCAAGCCCCGCAGACTACACCTGGAGGACAGTTCCCTGGACAACCTCAACAAAACCCGAAAGGGCAAGCTAATGCCATTACTCTACGAAGTGGAACCGCTTATAAGGAACCTTTAAACCCTAGATTAAGTGAGCCCGAAACTTCTGAGAGGAATGAGGAAAAGGAACCAGAGAAGCCTGAAACCCCGGAAAGTCAAGAAAAAGGAGAAGAACCTAAAAATAAAACCTATGTACCGCCACCGCCATACAAACCACCAATACCTTACCCTCAAAGATTAAAGAAAACCCAAATCGATAATCAATATCAAAAATTCGTTAAGGTTATAGAAAAACTTCACGTTGAAATCCCCTTTACAGAAGCCATCACCCAAATACCTTCTTATGCTAAGTTTCTCAAAGACATACTTACAAATAAACGTAGACTCGAAGATCCGAAACCCGTGGAATGTAATTCTATTTCCGAAAATAGGTTAGCAAAGAAAGATAAAGATCCCGGAAATTTTTCCATTCCTTGTGTTTTGGGGAATCATGTCATCGAAAAAGCTTTTCTAGACTTAGGAGCTAGTGTGAGCTTAATGCCTTTAGCAGTTTGTGAGAGATTAAACTTAGGAGAATTACAACCTACTAAGATGTCACTTCAATTAGCCGATAGATCCGTTAAATACCCTATAGGCATACTTGAAGACGTCCCTGTTAGGATAGGTCAGCTGTTTATACCTACTGATTTTGTTGTCATGGACATTAAAGAAGATGACGACATACCAATCCTCCTAGGTAGACCGTTCTTATCGACTGCTGGAGCCGTAATAGATGTTAAAAAGGGAAAACTAACTTTTGAGGTAGGTGGCCAGAAGATAGAATTTATATTGTCAAAATTTCTTATGGCACCTGTGATAGGAGATTCTTGTTATGCCTTAGATATCATCGAAGAATGTATTAGGGAATTAGAACAAGAAGAAGAAACTGAATCTATAAAATTGCCATCAACCCTTATTTTGGAAGATGACAATTATAAAACACCCTACATTGATGATAACCTTCACGAATGTTTATCTCTAACCCCAGATCCTATGCCTTGCCCTATAAAACCGACCGTAAAACTTAAGGAACTGCCTAAAAACCTGAGATATGAATTTCTTGATGAAGATATGAACCGTCCAGTTATAGTCAGTGCTACCTTAAACCAAGAAGAAACCGATCAATTATTAGAAGTTTTACGTAGGTACCCCTCAGCCTTAGGATATAAGATCTCTGATCTAAAAGGAATAAGCCCATCCGTATGCATGCATCGGATTTTGCTTGAAGAAGATTCAAAACCTTCCAGAGAACACCAACGTAGAATAAATCCTATAATGAGTGCTGTAGTTAAGACTGAAGTTCTTAAGTTACTAGAGGCAGGTATAATATATCAGATCTCGGACAGTAAATGGGTGAGTCCTGTGCATGTAGTACCTAAAAAGGGAGGCATCACAGTCGTGCAAAACGAGAAGGGCGAACCTGTAGCAAAAAGAACTGATGGAGGTTGGCGTATGTGCATAGATTATAGAAAATTAAATAAAGCAACTAGGAAGGACCATTTCCCATTACCATTCATAGACCAAATGTTGGAGCGCCTAGCCAGACACTCTTACTTTTGTTATTTAGATGGATATTCAGGATTCTTCCAAATACCTATTCACCCCGAAGATCAAGAAAAAACTACCTTTACATGCCCAGTTGGAACCTTTGCCTATAGAAGAATGCCTTTTGGACTTTGTAATGCTCCTGCAACTTTCCAACGCTGCATGATGTCTATCTTTGTTGATTATTTGGATGGAATCATGGAAGTATTTATGGACGATTTCTCAGTTTGTGGGTCAGATTCCAAAAATTGTCTTGTCAACCTTGAGAAAATCCTGGAGAGATGTGTGGAGGTAAACCTTGTGCTAAATTGGGAAAAATGTCATTTCATGGTCACCGAAGGGATTGTTTTAGGACATATAGTTTCCGAAAAAGGTATAGAGGTAGATAAAGCAAAAATAGAAGTCATAGAGAATCTAAAACCGCCGAAGACTATCAGGGAGATAAGAAGTTTTCTTGGACATGCCGGATTTTACCGACGTTTTATCAAGGATTTCTCCAAAATAACAAAGCCCTTAACTGGTCTTTTAATGAAAGATGCTGAGTTCATCTTCGATGAAAAATGTACTGAAGCATTTAATCTTCTGAAGCAAGCTCTGATTTCAGCACCTATAATGAAACCCCCTGATTGGTCGGAACCGTTTGAGATAATGTGTGACGCCAGTGATTATGCTGTTGGAGCCGTTCTAGGTCTGAGAAAAGATAAGAAGTTACATGTGATTTATTATGCCAGTAGAACCCTAGACGCTGCACAGCTCAACTACGCAACAACCGAAAAAGAGCTCCTAGCTGTAGTTTTTGCAATAGACAAATTTAGATCTTATCTAGTAGGAGCCAAGATTATAGTTTACACCGACCATGCTGCCATTCGTTACTTACTAAGCAAAAAGGATGCCAAGCCTAGGTTACTTCGATGGATTCTATTATTACAAGAGTTTGATTTGGATATCCGTGACAAGAAAGGCACTGATAATGTGGTAGCTGATCACCTATCTAGGCTAGAATACCTGAAACCCGATCCAGTACCCATAAATGACGATTTTGCCTACGATAGACTGATAGCCCAACTAGAAACCATTGAAGATGATAACCCAGACCCTCATGGGCAATTTCATAAATCCTTAGCTATAAGCAATGTACCTTGGTATGCAGATTTTGTTAATTACCTAGCCGCTGACATCATACCCCCTGATCTAAACTACCACCAGAAGAAGAAGTTCTATAGTGATGTGAGAAACTTCTATTGGGACGATCCATTTCTTTTCAAGAGAGGTAAAGATGGCATTTTCCGCCGTTGTGTTCCAGAAGAAGAGGTAAATAATATAATTGAGCATTGTCACTCTGCACCCTATGGTGGACATGCAAGTACATCTAAGACTTACGCCAAGATTCTTCAAGCTGGCCTATTCTGGCCTACTATGTGGCGTGATGTCCATGCTTTCATTGTCAAGTGTGACAGATGCCAACGCACAGGAAATATTTCAAGACGTAATGAAATGCCGTTAAGAAATATCCAAGAAGTAGAACTCTTCGACGTATGGGGTATAGACTTTATGGGACCGTTCCCACCATCTTTTGGAAATCAGTACATATTAGTAGCTGTTGACTACGTGTCTAAATGGATTGAAGCTATCGCCGCACCCACAAACGACACCAGAGTAGTCATCAATTATTCAAGAATTATATATTTCCCAGGTTTGGAACACCCCGTTTAGTCATAAGTGATGGAGGATCACACTTCATATCGAGAATATTTGATAAACTTTTAAGCAAGTATGGAGTTAAGCATAGAGTAGCAACACCATACCACCCACAGACCAATGGACAAGTGGAAGTATCTAATAGGGAGATAAAACAAATCCTCGAGAAGACTGTCTCTATATCTAGGAAAGATTGGTCGCAGAAACTTCAAGAAGCATTATGGGCCTATAGAACCGCTTTCAAAACTCCTATAGGAACAACCCCTTATCAACTGGTCTATGGAAAATCATGTCACTTACCATTTGAGTTGGAGCATAAGGCCTATTGGGACATCAAAACTTTGAATTTGGATTACTTGACAGCTGGTGAGAAACGTATCCTTGATATCCACAAATTAGAAGAGCTCAGACAATCTGCCTACGAAAATGCCATCATATACAAAGAAAGAACAAAAGCTTGGCATGACAAAAGAATCATAAGAAGAGACTTCAAAATAGGTGATCCTGTTCTCCTGTTCGATTCTAGGTTACGACTATTTCCAGGTAAACTCCGTTCGAGATGGACTGGCCCTTTCGAAGTATCTAAGATCCTGAGATCCGGTGCTATTGAAATCAAGAACCAAACATGTAAACCGTTCATAGTCAATGGACAGAGGTTGAAGCCCTACGAAGGAGGTGACATTCCAACAACAGACACCTGTCATACTCTGAGTGATCCACCATATCCTTCCAATGATGTTTAAATATCGGTCGTCGAGCTAATGACGTTAAACAAGCGCTGCATGGGAGGCAACCCATGGTTTTTCTTACTTTTGTACTTTTTATTTTTTACTTTATTTTAATTTGTTTATTTTTATGTCAGGACTCACGATTGAATGTTTTATGTGCTTTCAGGACTTGTTTGCTAACCTTGTACATAATGCAGAACCCTGATGACATGCACGTGGCCTTTAGAGATGATGCACAGAGAGAGCGTTACTATGTTCACATGAGACGCCCTATGGCTCCTACCAGGTACCCTGACCATGACTGCATGGATGCCTTGGGGATAGAGCCAAGCGTCAGATTTTTATGCCATCAACTCCAGTGGGACCAGTTTGACGACAGGAACAACACTTATAGGAACTTGACTCTTGAGTTCCTCAGCTCGTTTCATCATGACCCTTGGGCTGGACCCGATGGACTCGCTGTTTTCAGGTTGTTCGGGATTGACTACTCATTCTCTCACAAAGAGTTTGGTGATTTACTAGGTTTCCAGACTACTCCTGATGCTATTCCAGAGACTCCGATGGGGTATTTTATGAGCAGAGAAGTGGAAAAGTTTTGGACTAAAATATCAGGCGGAGGGAGCCAAGATCCTTCTACCCAGTTTTCTCAGGTAATCCACAACCCTGCATTGAGGTACTTCCAGATGATTATAGCACATTCTTTCCTAGGTTTTCCAGATACAGAGACACTGCTAAGTGAAGAGGAGATTTTCCTACTGTTTTGTGCGACTCAGTCTCGCCCTGTTGCTTGTGGCAACTTTCTACTGAAGGGCCTTGCTAGTGTTGCCAGATCATCAGTAGGAATCATCCATGTCGGTGGGATTGTTACACAGATTGCTACTGCATTGGGTTTGTCCAGCAAGCTATTGCACCTCAGGACCTTCTGCTGTTACACCACCCTGGATATTGATTTTTGTCTTGATAGAGGACTGATGAGGAGGGCTTCTTTTGAGCCCAACATGTTTAGATTATTGATCGACGGTGAAGCGATACACTACTTTACATTACCAGATCCGCTGATGACCAGTGTCCATGATCCTGCCAATTGGAGTTATGCTCTAGAGGGTTATGGAGAGACTGTCGAAGAGCCGAAATCGCCTCCCGCCGCTGAGTACACTCCTACACCTCTTACTCCCCGAATCACTGTTATGTCTAACAATATGTCTCTGCAGCCACCCGACCTACAAACACAGATTTATGAGCTCCGCAAGGAGACTGCCCTGCTCAAGCAGGAAGTGGCAGACTTAGAGTTACAGATGCAGGTTTCTGATCTCACTCATGCCTCGGAGACCGATGCTCTACATCAGGCGATCGACGAGCTTCGGAGGGAGATAGCTGAGATTCGTGGATCAAGCCAGGATAAGAAACCTACCACATGACTCATTCCACCCTGACAGCACTACCCTAGTATTTAACTTCCTTTTATTTATCGCATTTCCAGACATATTTTACTTTATTGCAGCTTTTATATTTTCATGCACTTTGAATTCCTTATATATATACATATTATGCACTAATTTTTATTTTTCTTTTTCTTTTTTGATTTTTAATTATTTTATTTTTGTCGTGCAAAGAAAAAAAAATATATAAGACAAAAATATGCAAGCCAATGCCTTGAAAAGAAGAAGAAAACGCTATTCAGACCCCCCAGAAGACAAAGGTGCAAGGAAGGCCCAAAGGAGGATCCAAAACCACAAGGCCCAGGAATTGGCCTTGTGGCGGGCGCCATAGGCCCTGTGGCGGGCGCCACACCGTACCATCAACAAATACGGGATTCAATCCCCATTTCCACCATTTTCATCCCTTTCTTCACCAAAAAACCCATTTTTCCAACCTTCCAAATCCTCCTTGAACCCCATTAAAGCTCCCCCATTTCCAAAATACCCTCCATCCATAAAACATATCCAACATCCATTTCCATTTTCATCCATCAAAAACCAAAAAAATCAAAACTTTATCATTCCCCTCATAAACCACTTTTCTACTATTTTCACTACCTAAGGAGCTTTTCAACAATGGAGTTCAACGGATTTATTCTTCGTGATGGAAGACCGGGCGAAAGGCAACGGAAAATTATTCAGAGGCTTCAAAGTCGAGAAATCCTCTCGACTAGGTACGTCGACGATAACTGTCTGTATGCTTTGGGTATTTATCATAGTGTTTTTAATTTATTAGAATTTCTAGGCTTGCATAATATTTTCATTAATCAGGAACCTACCTATGAGAGGCTGACAACTGAGTTTTTGAGTTCTTTGATATACACTGTCAGTCCTAACACTGCTAGCACTGTCGGTACTGTTATTTTTAGACTGTTTGGAATTGAATATGAATTCAGTACCAATGAGCTAGCAGATTTGTTAGGAATCCCTCATAGGGAAGGTTCGATTTGTGAGGCACCTTTGGATGCTGAATGGTCGGCCGAGGTATTTACCTTCTGGCTAAGGCTTTCAAGTACTTCAATTAATTCTTTTGAAGGGATACTTGCGTCGACCATTCACAACCCGGCCATAAGAGTTTTTAGACTTCTTTTGGCATGTACTATTTTTGGCCGGGAAAGTCCAAACAAGGTTAATGCTCGTGAACTCCTATTTTTGCAAGGATGCCTCACTAGAACCCACATCAATCCGGTCCCGTTTATGCTTGCCCACATAACTTTATTTACTAATAAAACAGGACCGATTGTTTTTGGAGGGCTTGTTACGTCTATTGCTCGGGCTCTTGGCCTGAATGATGAGATAGCTACACTTGAACCACTACCTCCTCGCACAATTAATTTAAAATTTCTGAAAGACATGAAATTGTGCCGAACAAGGAGAGAAGGTGGTTATGAGTTGATGGTTCATGGGGTAGCTATCCCATCTGTTGCTTTACCATGCAGTAGACGTACTGATGTACGTGATGAAAGGAACTGGACCTATGATCTTAATGCTCCACGTGTTTTGGGTCCACTTCCTCCTAATATTCCCGATGGGGAGGCACATGACACGGATGATGAGTATGATCGGAGAGAGCAGTCTCCCATCCCTCACATGTCCCCCCATCGTCCTTCACAGTCACACACTGCACCATCTTCCTCTAACCCTGTTGCAGGTACTGCCCCTGGATTCTTTGTCACCGAGGAGATGTGGCGTGATATGACAGCTAGAGAAGAAAGGCGTGATGGCCTTCTCTCTACTATTTCACAGCAGCTGACGGACAATATGAGCTTCATGCAACAATCGCGATTGGTTTCGGATCGTGCTTATAGCAACATTTGCCGTACCTTGAACGATATTTCATCAGAGCAGAACCGTCAGAGAGAGTTCAACAGCCGACACTACCAGCTTGTAGAGGCTACTCAGGGTTCCATCTTGGGTAACCTTCGAGAGGTCCGGAGTGCTCAGGCTGCTTTATCAGCACGACTCGACCGGAGGGACCAGCATCGTAGTAGATCCCGTCGTTCCAGACCATCACATCAGGACGGCGAAGGCACCAGTGCCCCTCCTCAGTAGTCTTTTTCCAGGTTACCCCCCTTATCTTATTTCGAAACATTGGGGACAATGTTCGATTTAAGTGTGGGAGGGGATTTTATTGCTTTCCGTTATTTCCCTTTTTAGTTAATTTCCTTTCAGTTATTTCCCTTTTCAGTAATTTATTTTTCTTAGATAATGCATGAGTCTGACGAGTCACCAGTATAGTGTCTTTTTAGTTCATCTTCATTTTTTCCCATTTCCTTAGCCTTACCAGAAAATTTTTAAAAAGAAAACAATGTTGTTTCACATGTTTTTTGGGCTTTGAGACAGGTTTAGATTAGGATGTGGTGACTTAGGTCAACTTTTTGAAACATCAGAACCATTTTAGCACCATAGACCTCTTGAATATAGGAATCACTCCTAAACCCCACCACCATGGCCTTTACTATCATTCAAAAAATTGTCCTAAGTAGTTTATTTTAGCAGTCAGCTCCGGCCTAAGCATACTCTACGTAGGGGGCCGATGAATATAAGTGAATGATCCAGTGCTAATAAAAAAAAAAAAAAAAAAAAAGGCAAACTCTGGTATAGGTGACCCTCACAAAGTCATTTAAACCGAAAAAAGAGAAGAAAAAAAATTTTTTGCCACAAAAAGAAAAAAAATTGCAAGTCACCTATTGTTAGTTGGTTCAGAGGTATCTGGCACTGAACTTGGTAGGGCGGATTACGATCCGATCCCCCGCAGCTACATTTAGGCGAAATAAAAACAGGTTTACACATGCTTATGTGCCAGAAACCTTATGTTATGGATCAGAATCACTAACCGGTCACTCTACTATGAAGCATGTACGGATAACGGGCTTAATGTGATTGCGCCTGAATGAAAAGGACACAAAAAGATGAGAAGATAGGCCTAGGTATCGTGGGATGACATGGAGTGGTTAATATAGGATTGAAGTTTGTGTTTGTGTTACTATGGTACCCTTGGTTCACTTAGTTAGTATCTGTCACTGCATCCTGACTTGAACTTAGAATCCCTTTAGCCCAAAGACAAGTGTTGACACCATATTTTCTTAAGCTTTAATGTTTGCTTGAGGACAAGCAAAGGTTTAAGTGTGGGAGAATTTGATCACACTAAAATTCACCGTATTTCTGACTCCGATTTCGCATGCATTCTTAGCTTTTATTGTTGTTTTGCTTTGTTATTGCTTTGTTTTCTTATGTTTTCAGGTTTTTATAATAATCGGAGCTTGAATCGGGAAAAGGAGCGAAAAAGGAGTGAAAACGGACGAAAACCTAGAAATTCAGCATTTTGCACTTACGGCACCCACCATGGCGGGCGCCATGGGGTTAGCCATGACGTGGCCACGTCTCAAGACCACTCCTCAACCTCCAAGACCCACGATCCCCACTCCATCATCCCCTGTAGGGACCATGGCGGGCGCCACGACCTTGTGGCGGGCGCCACAAGGCAAAATTGCATAACCTCCACTTTTTAGTGGAGGGGCGTCCCGGTCATTTCATGCTTTCAGTTTTTACTATAAATAGGACCTTAGATTTTCGTTTTTCTTCATCCAGAATTAGAATTCTCTAGGCATATATCAGTTATAAAGCAGTTGCCATTCCACATCGGGGTGCCTCTGCAATCGAGTGATCGAGTCTGTAATCTGTCTGTGGTTCGAGTTTTGGAGCACTCTGGGGGAAGTTAATCCTGCCGCCATTTTAATTCCAGTTAGTATTTTATTTTTCCGCATCGCCTTACTTTTATTTATTTTCTCGCACTTTACTTTGTTTATTTCCCGCACTCGCACATTTACTTTGTTTATTTCCCGCACTCGCACATTTACGTTGTTTATTTCCCGCACTCGCACATTTACTTTGTTTACTTCCCGCACTCGCACATTTACTTTGTTTACTTCCCGCACTCGCTTTAAATTACTCATATGAAAAACTATAAAAAGAATATTTACTTTATCATGTCTAACTAATCCCATAAAGGTTAGAATGTAAGGATCGTAATTAAACCAGTAATCAGTATAATTGTTCGTGGAAACACCTAAGGGCTATTTTATCTTTCAATTCAAGTAATTGTTTTTAACTATTTCAAAAACAGCCAAAAGCGCTTTGTATAGTTCATTAGGAGTTTTTAGATTAAAAAGAAAAGAGATTTTAAAACGATTTTCGGACGCGTTATGAGATTTAGAGTCTGGTTCATAAGAACCTCTTTTTGCTAAGAAGTCCAGGTTAAAATACTTTTCAACTTTGTTAAGAAACTATATTTCTTAAAAATAGGTTTACTACTCTAACGCAGTACGCACCTTTTTATCCGTGACAATAGGAGGGGTTGATTAGAGAGTACAACTCGGTTCTGAATACGCGAAAGCGACAATTCCTGTTAAATTAGTTCCTTTCAAAAGAGAAAACATTGCCCATAAGTAGTTCCATTAACAAGTACTGGATTATCATTGATTACGTGAATTACATTCGAGCCTGTCTTTTATTTATTATTTAAAATTATAATTTTATTTACCATTGCACCCTTACTAAAACCCTTAAAAATAGTTGCCTTAGATAAACACCATAACAGCAGGTACGATAGATTGACACTTGGTCTCTGTGGATTCGATAATCTTTTATATTACTTTGACGTGATTCGTACACTTGCGAAAAACACGCATCAGTAGGCATACATCATGAATTTGGTAATTGTTGCCAGGTTCTTTATCTACCAAGTTTACTGAAGCTTTTTCATGTTGTGGCAACTGATTCGTTTGAACATTCAGATTCGTATCTTTGAAAGATAAAAATCTGTTTTTGACGAGTTTTTATACATCGGATTTGAAACTAAAATAATTCTCAATGTTATGCCCCGGTGCTCCTTGATGATAAACACATAATTGGTCAGCCTTGAACCAATAAGGGAGATTTCCAGGAATGGCAGGAGGAATCCTGGTTTGAATGTGTCCTTTTGCTAGCAACACTGGGAATATATCCGTATACGGCATCCAGATAGGATCGAAACCTGGCGACCTTGTGATACAATTGTTCTTATATTATGGGCGAGCCTGCTGAAGAGGTTGTTGTTGTTTTTGTTGATATTGTGGTTGTTGATTTTAATTATGAGGAATCTGCGGTTGATATGCCGGAGCAGGCGCTGGGTTGATAGCAGGAGATATTGTTGCTACCTGCCGAGGTTGGTATCTTCGTCTTTGTTTACCCTATGAAATAGTGATAATTTCTTGCTCATTATTCTTTTGGAAAGCGCTTCTGTACCTATTGTTGCTACTGATTGGTTCTGTATCTTTGACCAATCGACCTTCTCGGACTGCCTCCTCAAGGCGTACTCTCATGCTTACCATCTCGGTGAAGTCATTAGGCACATTGGCGACCATTCGTTCATAATAAAACGAACTCAAAGTTTTTAAGAAGATTTTTGTCATTTCCTTTTCCTCGAGAGGGAGACAAATTTGGGCGGCAATTTCATGCCATCTCTGCGCGTATTCCTTGAAGGTTTCTTTATTTTTCTAGGACATAGCTCTGAGTTGATCCCTATCAGGTCCATATCCAAATTGTATTTGTACGGATAAACAAAAGCTGCTCCAATATCTTTGAAGGTATTGATCTTTGTACAATTTAACCCCATGTACCATTTGAGTGCGACACCCGTTAAACTGTCTTGAAAGTAGTGGATTAGTAACTATTGATTTTTTTGTTTGGATAGACATTTTTCGAGCATATATTACCAAGTGACTTTGAGGGAAAGAGTTTCCTTTGTACTTTTCGAAGTCGGGCACCTTAAATTTGTGCGGTATTTTGACGTTTGGGACTAAGCAGAGATCAACAACATCTTCTCTAAACAAGTCTTGGCTGCGAATGTCATGGAGTTCTTTTTGCATTTCCAAGAACTGTCCCTGGAATTCATTTTTTTCTTTCATATATCGCTTCATCCTTGCTTGGAGGGGTATGAAAATATGATCTTCTGGAATGGTATGCACCACAGGCTGTGGCATAATCAATATTTTTGCGGCTCTTGGTGCTTCTGTGATCTGAAGTTTGTAACCTTCAGGCATGGGAATCTCGTTCACAGCTCTTGTATCTTCATTTTCATAAAGTTTGTAACCTTCAGGTCTGGAGATTCCAGTTGTGGCTTCTGGGCCTTCAGTGACCGGAGGTATATATCCTTCAGGCATAAAATTGAAAGGCATGCCCTAGGGAAAACCTTTAGGCATGTTGTACTGAGGAAGGCTGACGGGTACCTCAAATATTGGTGCAGATACAACTTCTGAGATTACATTTCTTTGAGCTGGTTGATCCTGAGCCGCTGCCATTGATTCATTCATGCCATTGAGTCTTTCCATACCCTCTTTTAGAACAATGACCTTCTCTCTCAACTCTCTATTCTCTTCCTCAAGATCGTCCATTTTCTTCTGACGACTGACCTGAGTATTGTATGAATGAGACAGTTTGACTCTCTAAAGTGTAATTTTTTATATGAAGAGTGTGTGAAATGATAGGATGATGCATGATGTGTAAAGAAAATGCAAATCCTCTTTTTTTTTCTTCCAAAAGAACTTTTAACAATTATGTTGCAAATATCATACAATGATGAAAACTCTTTATTGAATTTCAAGGATTACCATATTTTACAGGGAAAAGTACATTATTTTATAAAGTGTAGGAAGGGAAACCCGACTTATGAATCCTAAGGAATTTTAGACAAAGGTTCAGATGCTGGTTACTGATTCCCTTTTTGTTTCTTTGATCCGGCTTCTTCAACCGTTGACGGGTCGATGATCCTTTGCTAGGTGAAGGGGGAGAGTAGCCTTTTCCGTTCCTTTTGACTTTCCACAGCATGCTGCTCCAGTATCTTAATCAGAGCACCTTTTTCCTTCAGTAGATCTTGATTATTTGCGCACTCTAAGCTGATAATTTGATACTTGTTCCTCCAAAAGTTCTTTTCACGCTGAGTTTTATTAAAAGCAACCTGAAGTTTCTCTGTGTCGCTCATGAAGTAGAGGATAAATTCCTTTAGGGGGAATACTTCTTGACGAGGGTAAGACATATTTAACTTGATGGCTCTAGCTTGTACCCATTGGAGATAAGGCTATGCATAGATACAATTTGGTTTTCCTAGAGACTCTCTTCCTTTCCTATGAATATGATGCCAGTCATGTACGACCTCTTTTTTAAGTGCTCTATCATTTTCTCCTTCCTTAAAGAAAAGACCTTCCAGATTAATGTTATATGGTATGTTCTTCATCGGGTAACCAAGCTGACGATGGGATAAAACTGAGTGGTAGTTGATTCCACCTTTAATACCAATGCGAGGTACACTGGGGAAAATATCACAATTGTCAATGATCTTTATTCCTTCATAGACCCGATTGTACCAATTTATGTCAGAGTGAGTGAGGGATATAATCTTTTATGGCCATTGCATACCACTTTTGAGATCCCAGAAAGTAGCATATTTGGGAAAGTGAGAAATAAACCACTTATAAAGTAATGGGGCACAACAGGTGATCATCCCTCTGCTGTACAAATTCCTCAGATGTACTGAGTGATAAGCATTTGCAAGCAAAGTCAGGACTAGATTCCTGATTAAGAATATCTTGATAGCATCGATGACGAAGAAGTTGTCAATGTTGGAAAAAAGGAATAACCTATAGATGAGTAAAACAAAGATATCCTCGAAAGCAACCATGTTCCCTATGCTGGAAAAGTATAGGGATTTCTCCATCAAGAATTTAGATGGTAGACCTTGAATTCCTCCCTTGATAGTCATGTGAGCTTTTATATCTGACACTTCTAAGGAGGTATCTCTTGCAGTGGTTTGATCTTTGGGTATTTCTTTCGGGCCGAAGAAAGGCTCTTGATCAGTGATAGGTAAATCAATCAGATGAGAGTACTCTTCCAATGTTGGTCTGAGTTGATAATCTAGAAACGTGAAGCAATGGTACACCGAATCATAGAATTGAAACAATGTAGACATGACTCCTTCCACCATGTTGACCTTTAAAAGAGGTAAAAGTCCTCCATACTTACCTCTGAAAGCCTCGGGATCGGTAATCAACCTTCCTAATTTTCTCAGGTCTTCTAGTTTTGGGCTCCTAAAGGTGTACTTCTGAGTTTTTCTTCTACCAAAATCCATAACACTATTTCACTCTCTGATATTTACAACAACCATATTTTTTAGTTCTTTCGAAAAGTTTGAAAAGGATTATTTTTTGAAATTTTTTTGATTAATGCATGAATGCAACAAACACAAGTATATGAAAACATGGGTTTAAGAGTTCATCGTCACGAGTATGGGGCCATGGATCTACCTGTCCCAAAGGTATGTACTAGGGGTTCAATTTTTGTACCTGTAGAACAAGTTTAACAAAGATTCTCAAAATCATTGACCCCTCTTTAGGATATTACCAGCAAACCGATTGGCTCATGAGAGCTGTAATATCCCCAAGGTGGATCTCATTCGAGTGTAGTATCACATATCAACTATTCTTGATAGGCACTGCACTACGTCCTAAAAAGGCCAAATGGTTAAATGTTTACTAATCCTCAGTTTCATGTGTTCCTAGTGAAAAAAGTAATGTATTCACGACTTGCTCGCTAAACATCAGTAATTCCAATAGGGTACCTCTACTGATTTGGTGGACTTTCAAGTTAGCTTGGTCGGGACTCACTCCCTATAAGCCTTCTTGATTCTTCCACCTCTTATCTTAAAACATGCTCTCAAGCCTACTGAGGACTTTTTGACTCATCACATGTGTATTAATCATATTCCCAAATAAAAGCAAATTAACAAGTATGTAAAATAAGCAGATAATATGATGGCAAACAGAAGATGAATGAGAAAGCAAATAAGCAACTGAAGCAATAAAATATATGCAATGTAAGACTTAAACTCTAGATAAGAAAAGGAATAATCCCCAGTGAAGTCGCCATTTTCTGTAGCTCTGTTTTTAGTGACGCGACCACTACCACATTTAACGTTACTTTCTAATTTCTAATATTTATCCTATAATGCTTAAAAGTAAGGGGAAAATGTCTCAAACTAACCTGGCTCGCAAATGCTTTTCTTACAAATGCTAAGAGATCTGGAATCGGGGGTTGGTTATACTAAGGGAAGCTATTAACGCCCTGAGTATTTATAGTACTCTATAGGAACCTTTATTGCCTATTTCTACTATTGAATTACTTACTTACTTAGGTTTGTTTTGCTGTTTGAATAGGAAAGTTTCTTCTTTGTGAGGACTGAGGAAATGTCTTTGTTATTTTATGGTTTTCTATTGTTTTTGGAAGGTATCGGGACCTCAGGGTTTTTTATGAGTACACTCACTAAGATCTCGCAATCTTATGCCTACGTATTCTCAAAAAGGAAAATGAGAAATTAGAGAGTTCGTAGTTCCTCTACATTTATGGGAGGAAAATGATTTGTGTCTTGTTTAAAAAACCTAAGATTGAAGCTAAAAGAGTATTTGTGTCTTGTTCAAAGCCCAAGATTGAAGCTAAAAGAGTATTTATGTCTTGTTCAAAGCCCAAGATTGAAGCTAAAAGTTTGACTAAGAAAGAATTTGTCATCTCTAAAGGGAGATATCTCACCTATTCATCACAAACATTGAAGAAATGATTATAAGAGAAGTTTCTTTAACTGAGATGTGTAGAATCCAGCAATGCCACATTTTCCTTTATAGGATAAGTGAAATGTCATGAAGGAAGAAACTTTGAACCTAGACTTTGAAATATCCAGAGCAATGCCACATCTTTCTTCATGAGTTTTAAGCATAAGGGAAGAAGCTTTTAACTCAGACTTTGAAATATCCAGAGCAATGCCAAATCTTCATTTAAGAGTTTTAATATAAGGGAAGAAGCTTTTAACATGGACTTTACTATATCTAGAGCAATGCCACATCCTCCTTTATGTAAAACAGTTTGATTTGAATGTTTTGATTTGATTTGAAATGTGATGTATAAATGGGATATCTTCCTACATAGAGGACTCATAGTCTCATATGTGGGGATGTTGAGTTTTGTGCGTTGACCAAAGCCCAAGATTGAAGCTAAAAATATGAAAACTGACTCAACTAGGAAGTGTTATACCTGTCTTATATAAAGCCCAAGATTGTGCCTGATTGGGAAAATCATTATATGAAACCTAAGAGGAGATTGGGGGAATTTAAGTGGAGACTAACTCTTGCTAAATATTAGAAGAGAATTTAAATGCCAGAAGAGCTTTAATTCTTCTGGGGATTTGTTGATTGTAAAATGACCCTGGTTGAGGATTGTTAAGTGAAAGCCAACCTTTGTTGAGGATTAGAAAAGGCTTAAAGGATAAGATTGAATGTTCTAGAGGTTTTGACTCTCCTGATATTTTGTGTATTGATAAGCTAACTAGGATCTATCTTATGCTTTTAGGAAGCTTGTGGGTCCTTGTATGAAGCCCAAGAAAAGGTTGGGGATTGAGACTTTCCAAGTCTAAGAAGAGTTCACGAAAGGCTTCATCGGGAAATAATCCTTTCTTTGTTGAACAGTTTCAGGGTTAAGTAAATTGAACAAAGCCCAATAGGAGGCTAACTTTATTTGGGAGAAGAACTCCTTTGTACAAGAGGGAATTAATTGTTTGAACTAAGTTACAATGATTGAAAGAATCATGTTGTTTGGACTAGTATAAACTAAGGATGATCTAAATGCTAATGGAAACTTAACAAGATATGCACAAGTATATATACAGATATATGAACAAGTATATAAAAAAGTATGAATTTAATTTGAAAAGGTGATGGATCTTACACTCTGGATAGAGACCCAAGTGTATTGTGATTGATTAAATGTTTTCTTTAAGATTGAATTAGGGTTTTGAGAAATTGAAGAAAGTTTTGAAATGATTTTGAATTTGAATTTGAAGATGATTGATCTTAAGTAGGAGAGCAGCAAAGGTGTTGGGTCTTACACTCTAGATAGAGGCCCAAATGATTATTTGTATCTTGTACAAAGTCCAAGATAAATGAGGCTAAAAGGTTTTTTTATTTACAAAAGGTGTTGGGTCTTATACTCAGGGAGAGGGCCAAATGATTGAGAAAATTGATGCTAAGTTTAGATTGAATTTTGAAGATTGAAAGTTTGAAGTTTTGAAAATATGAAGGAAGTTTTGAAAATAGATAGAGGGATGTGACTTACACTCCTAGCAGAGGCCCAGATGATGGTAGTTGATTGAAAAAGATAAGAGGGACTTATATTGTAGCAGAGACCCTGACTTATTAAGTTTTGAAAAGATTTGTTGGGGCTTATACTCAGGGAGAGGGCCAGATTATTTAAAAACACAGTTGTTTTGAAAACTGAGAGGATGGACTTATACTATAGTAGAGATCCTAAATTTTTTATTTATGTACAAATAGATGAGACTTACACTCTATTAGAGGCCCATAATTTGTTATGAAAACAACGATCGCACCGTGATTTTGAAAAGCGCAATGAGACTTATACTATAGCAGAAGCCCAAAGAATTAGTTTATTTACAGAGAAGGTTGGGTCTTACACTCTAATAGAGGCCCGAGTGTATTGTGAAGTTTGAAAGATTGAATCAAAGCAAAAACCCTAATTTCATTTTTTAAGAAATTTTTTCAAAGAAAAAATCAATAAAAAATGGTATAATTTTCAAGATGAATCCATTAACCATGTCATAAAAAATGATTAAGGTTTATAGAAAGATATTTTATTCACATGAATATTTGAAATCAAATTGGTTTAAGAAAAATCAAGAAAAAAATTTATTTTAAAACATTTAAAACAGTTTTAAAATATATTAAAACTATATCAAATAAGATTTGTTTTTTGATTTTATTGGTGAATAAAATATTTAAATATATGAATAATATTTGTTTAAAAATTCATTTGTAAATAATTAAAAATGAATATAGGAATTAATTTTTGAAAATAATTAATATAAATAAAAATTCAAAAATTCAAAAGTTTGAAAAATGGCGCCACGAACACCATCTTCTTCCTCGCTGTCATACCCCAAATTTGTCCTACCTTTATGCAGCCTCCATTCTGTATATTTACCCACTTGCTTTATTAAAAAAATATTGTTATTTCCACTTGAGGATGTCAGGTCAGGCGTGTGGATAATGTTGAATGAGGGATGGTTCAAGGCACCTGGTTGAAGCTAGTTTTTGGAGAGTTTTCAGTACAGTGCATAATTCAAGGCATTATCCTTTGATTTCAAGGCAATAAGGTTTTGGACTTAAATTCTATTTAAATAAGTCAGGTTTTCTTTCTAATACGAGATCGGTTCAAAGCGGAATCATAACTTCGGTGTTTTCAAAAATTGATTAATTGCCACAAAATGATGAAAAGGGTCATCCAAGATTATTGGAAAATTTAGACGTGTTCAAAATTAATTTCAAGATCATTACTCAAGTTCCATTACGAGAAAAATGGATGAAAAGCCCACATAACCTCATTTTGCTTTAAGATTGGTCTATGGTCAAATTATTGTTTGCAAATTATGATGCGAGATTGGTTCATTAAAGAGGTTACATAAGAATTTCTCGATAAATCAATAATATATTTCCAAGAAGTCAAAGATTTGATTCATGATAAATTGGATCATCACAAGAATGGAAAAAGCCCATTAACCTTTTGGATACAAGATAAAGTCCACCAAAAAATGTGGAAAATTACAATGGACCACAATCTTTTCAAAGCTCATAACCAAAGCCCATATTGTTCAAAAAAAATAGTCTAATGACAGGATGACTCTCATTATCAATCTGGTTTTATAACCACATCCATAAAAGAGAACCTACATAATTACCCACACCCCACAAAATGGCTTTCGCACAGTAACTAGAAGAGTATGGTCTGCGCACAAGGCAAGTAGCTCCAGAATCTCTATGTGGACGTGCATTCTCATTCAATAGATGTTCCAAGTGACTTGCATCTAAGGGATTGAGTAATACCTTAATAAAAGACAAAACAACAAAAAAATTGGACCCCAAAATGGGAGCAGCGTCCTGTGAATCTTTGCAATTCCACCAATTTCAAATGGCTCTGCACACCAAGGCAATAAGGACAACATTCTGCAATATATCACACTGCACCTACAAGCTGCTGCACATCATGATAATACAACCATATAGCTAGACCTGCACACAAAAATACACACAAGCTCACATTCTGCGATGAAGAGACAAAAATTCAAAAATGTTACAGCTACAAACATTGCAAAACTCCAAGCATAACAAGCCAAAATGCTGCACCAAAGGTACATATTCTGCAGCATACAACAACAAGCAACAAAGACCTGTCAAATGCATCACAACCTGCACATAGAGAGAACGATAACAAGACAAAAAATCAGCATATACAATAAAACCAAACATAAGCTAGCAGCAAGACAAAAACTCTGCACATCAACCTCTGTGAGCCGTACCGCTGCAATGTTTACATTCACTAACGCCTACTACACACAGCAGACATTCTGCACTTGAAAAGGACACAACAAAGAGGAGAGGAAAGGTTTTAACCTGGAGAAACTCATTCACAAGGGGGGAGAAAAACAGAATGAACATTTGGGAGCCTCTTGGTTTATGGTGACCGATTCAAAAAGGGACCATAATACTTCCTCTCTTAAAAAAAACAAGGAGCAGAACCCATAAACCTTGGGGTGATTCTCCTAATCCAAAAACCTCACCTCACCTTCAAGTCCTTCAATGTCAAACCATCTTTCTCAAAGAGCACCTTAACTCATTTTCTTCTCCCTGAACTTCACCTCCAAGATAAAAACTCTCTTTTCTTCTTTGACCTTACCATGCAGCTTCAATGAATCTTCAACACAAAAACCTGTCCAAACCTGTAAATCACAACAACAGAAACTACATCTCTCTGCTAAAAAACCAAAGTTGACAGAACAACCTTCAAATTCGGAAACTTCAAACCTTCAATCAAGAAAACACCTTAAAAAAACTTACCTCAGATCCCACTCAAGCCTTCTTCTTCTTATTCTTTCAAGCAAAATCGAAAGCCATTTCCTCATCTCTTTATTATTTCCTAACCCTCAAGACATTTCTTCAACTCTTGACTGTGTATCGAGCCATAACCCCCTTCTGGTTTCAAAATCAAAATAAAAAAAACATATAATCTTTCCACCATTTCTCAACACGACTCAACCTTTATCTCTAAACCGAAGGAAAATCCAAAACTCTTTCCTCCATTAACATCCACCTTTAACCTTCAGCAAACCCAAACTTCAACCAACTCAAACCCGCAATAAACCCAAATCGGACCCAGCATAGAGAAGAAAGGAGATGAGAAACTCAAAACAAAGCGTGAATAAGGGCGCAAACCAGAGCGAATGAAGGTGAAAGGTCGAATCGTGAAGGGGGTCGGAATTTGTTGCCATGTCGCTGTCATAATCCTCCATTAGTCGATAACTCGGGTTCCATTTTGAGGAAGATTAAGGTTTCAATTCATCAGCGTTTTTTTAGTATTGTCTCTTGTTTTGAATATGGTTCTGAACTGGTGTTTGGTTTGACTAGACCTTTGTTTCGGTGGCTTTTAATTCATCTGTATTTTAGCAATGATGTAGGCATCTTTATCTTATCTGATGAGGCATTGATAGCTGTATTTTTTAGGTTTTTTTATTTATTTTGAAGTCTTGGAGTTTTACACGGCTGATGGGTCTTATGGTCCACAATGTTTTTGGATCCACACATCCCCAACAACATCACATGCCCCTTCCTTCTCTATCATTTTCTTTTAAAAATCTTAATGTAGAGTTTTCATAGTTGTTTTTTCTTAAAATATTTTTGTTAAGATTTCATTTATTTTATGTACATTTATTTTCTTTTGGTCATGATGTTAATATTTTCAATTAGATTTTTTTTAGGTAAATAATTTGGATATACTGCCAATTATATTTTCATTTTCGATTTTTGTTCATTTCTATCACTTTTTAGGGTCGATGACGATATTACCAATGTTTAACCGTCAAATTATTGGCGTGAAACAAAGGATCCGAGACCACTTTCCTCTTTCGATTTTCTTTCGATTTTATTTCGATCGATGAAGTCTTTTATTCGTAAGCATCGTGTATCGAAGTTGATAACCTTCTCGATTTCAAATCTATGGTGAATGACCATTGGGGTCATTTTCCGTACTTTGGGATCGTGATAGGTTACCTTCGATTAATCGGCATTATGTTTGCGATTAAGACGAGATCCCATTCCTTCGTGTCCCAATTCGATTCACTAAACTAACCAATAACTTTAATTTTCGTTAAATATTATTGTTATATTATCTTGACATATTATTATTGTCATACCATACCACAAACTCTTTTCATACTCCTCGATTCGATTCAAATCATTTTCTCAACATTTTTCTCAATTCAAACTCCGAAAGAAGGAGGTTCTTGGAATCTAGCATTCCTTGAATCTTCGAGTGAATAATTCTCGAGGCACGCTCTTGAGTTATTATTCATTCAATCTTTCGACTTTTTTTAAAAACATTTTCTCGATTAAAACTCCAAAAGAAGGAGGTTCTTGGAATATAGCATTCCTTGGATCTTCGAGTGAATAATTCTTGAGGCACACTCTTGAGTTATTATTCACTCAATCTTTCAACTTTTTCAAGCATTTTCAAACATTCCCCTAAGTCGAGTGCTCGTACGCATTCGCAATCGTCGACATTTCGAACACACTTCACAATTCCTCTTGGTCTCGATATTAGGGGCACCCTTAGGGACTAATATCGTTTCTCACCACCTAACCCTTGACACGTCGTCAAGTCGGTTCTATCTTCTAATCGATTCCTCGACTCGTCGTCGACCCCTTTTTTCTAACCAACCTCCTTTTGCCTCACATTCCATTTTCGATTCAATCTTTTCACAAAAGTTTTTTTTCAAACTTACGAAAGAGGGATGTTCTTAGAATCTAGCATTCTTTGAATATTCGAATGAGTAACTCTCAAGGCACGCTCTTGAATTGTTATTAGTTCATTCTTTAGATTTCAAAATATCTAATTCTTTTCAACCTAATTTTCGAAAGAATTGAGTTCTTGGGATCTCGCATTCCTTGAATTCTTGAGTGACAAGCTCTTGAAGCATGCCCTTGGGTTGCTTGTCAATCACTCTTTCGTTTCTCAACTCAGCTTCAAACCCATTCAACCTCATCTTTTCGTGGTTGTTACCACGAACTACGACTGCTCTGATTCTTCATTCTCGTCCGAATGTAAGATACGCATGCACAAGATTGCGATGATCTTGGCGAGCTACCTTCTACCCATTTATCCCATTTCCCCGTCTTCTTCTCGTGGTTGTTACCACAAAATACGGACGCTCTGATTCTTTATTCATTCTTGAATACAAGATACGTAGGCACAAGATTGTGATGATCTTGGCGAGCACACTTCTATCCTTCTCCATTATTCCATCCACACTTTCCCTTCATTCTTTCCCGTAGTCGAACTACGACGCTCTGATTTCTCATTCTCGTCTGAATGAGCATACATAGGCACAAGGGCCCCAATCCTTGGCGAGCAATCTATCTTCTAACCACCCATCTCTCCTTAGTGTCTTTAACCTTTTAACCTACCAATTCGCCATTAACATCAAGAAGAAAAACAACCAAACCTAGATAACACTCTCCACAAATACCTTAAAAGGTTCCCGTTGAGTACAATGGACGTGAGGGGTGCTAATACCTTCCCCTCGCGTAACCGACTCCCGAACCCGGAACTTGGTTGCGATAGCCCTGTTCCTATCCTTTCGTTTCAAGAGGTTTTCTCGATATTTTCCTCTCCCGTTTATTCGGGAAAAATAAAGTTCGGTGGTGACTCTGTGGAACCGCATTTCCACGCCTTTCGCGCGAGGGTCGTTTCTCCGAAATGTCTCAGTGATTTTTCGAGGTGCGACAGCTGGCGAATCTGCTGGGGACATTTCTCCATGCAAAGAGAGAGTCGAGCCTATCTTTTGGTTTATGAGGAGTGTTTGTTTTTTTATTTGTTTTCTTCTTGTTTATGTATTTGTTCTCTTGTGGATTTTATTTGTGCTTGTTATCTTGGTTGCATGTTGGTTCTTGGGATGACATCATGAGTAAAGCTCCACGCCCGAGCTTTGGTAAAAGCAGAGAGAACACATAGTTTAGAATTGGTAGTCGAGTAGTGTTAGTCTCCGAGGACTTGCTCCTTGTGGGCCTAGCATGAAAGCTCCTCTAGAGGAGACCTATTCGTAGATCTTGTTGTAACACAGCTAGCCTGTTGCACGACTTGATTAATGAAGGGTCCATGATACTGGGAACTTTTTTCAGCACCAGTTCCAATAATGGTGGTCGTGTAGTGTTAGTCTCCAAGGACTCGCTCCTTGTGGGCCTAGCATGAGGACTCCGCTCAGGAGAGACCTTATCATCATTATTGTTGTAATACAGCCAGCCTGTTGCGTGACGCTAATACGACTAGTGTCCGTGATCCTGAGAACCAGACATAGAAACCATCCCGTAAGTGGGTTTATGGGTAGAATGTTTAGATCTTCCCATATAGGTTGTACCTGTCAGTTTCTTTGATCAGAAATTGTGGTTACTTACCTGTTACAGTTACCAGCTTCAGGATCTGTTTGAACTGTGATCCTGTGATCCTGGATCTTGTATCTTGCATTGCATCTTGCATATCATTTGCATTGCATTTCATATGTTGTGCATTTTGCATTCTCAATCCCTCGGCAGAATCTCATGTCTTCGTTCCTTCCTCTCCAATAAATCAAGTTGATTCCTCGACACCAGTACGCAACTAGAGCCAATACAAGACGAACGATGAAGCAGATTCAGCAAGAACAAGTTGCTATCAGGAAGGAGCTGGAATCCCTCAACAGAAAGATGGATCAGATCTTCGAAGCCCTCTCCATAACTGGAAAGGAATCAGAACAGCGAACCGCTCAACGACCGCATCAGCAAAATCAACACAGAACGTGGAAGCCAGATAGAGTATTTGATAGTCTTCCAATGATATATGCAGATATCTTTGCTCAACTGATGGAGAAGAAGGCTATCGTTCTAAGAGATCTAGCTTCCCCAACTGTCCTTCCTGCTGATTACAACGCGAATGCTCATTGTGAGTTTCATAAGGGCGCTCCAGGTCACAACATTGAGAACTGCAGGTTTTTCAAGCACAAAATTCAAGACCTGGTTGACAAGGAAGCTCTCACCTTTGATGGGAAGTATCTCACTGCCATCAACGACCCGATGCCTCCAGCCAACACTATGCCAAAACAGACCTTTAGCAGCGCTTTAAAGCGCTGCCTAAAGTGGCGCTGCTAAAGGTAAAGGCAGCGCTTTTTTTTTTGTGGAAAAAGCGCTGCTAAAGACATCACCTTTAGCAGCGCTTTTTTACCCCTTTAGCAGCGCTTTTTAAAGCGCTGCCTAATCTCCCCCCCCCTCCCCCCCTTTAGCAGCGCTTTATTAAAGCGCTGTCTTAGACCCCCCCCTATAGCAGCGCTTTATGAAAGCGCTGTCTTAGACCCCTCTTTCCCCACCTATAGCAGCGCTTTTTTAGCAGTTTCTCTGTCCCCTTTAGCAGTGCTTATACATAAAAGCGCTGTCTAATGTGCACGTTTTGAAAAATTTTTTTTCCTGATTAATGGCATTTTTTATATATTTTTCAATAAACCTGCTTATATTAAAATACCTGCTTATATAATTTAGCCCTTTATTTCAGCACTTTGGCTTTATATACACAATTCAACACTTTGGCATTATGTGCACAATTCAACACTTTGGCATTATATGCACAATTCAACATCACAAATTATATACAATTCCACTTTAATATATATAATTCAAAAGCTTCACAATTCAACATCACAAATTATATACAATTCTCAACTCGAAATTCAACATCACAAATTATACAATTCTACTTTAATTTCTTCCAATCTTTATTGCTGGCCATAATATACCTGTAATTCAGGAAAACTAAAGTATCAAATGAATGACATTCAAATATGTAAATAAGAAATATATATATATATATATATATATATATATATATATATATATATATATATATATATATATATATATATATATATATATATATATATATATATATATATATATATATATATATATATATATATATATATATATATATATATATATATATATATATATATATATATATATATATATATATATATATATATATATATATATATATATATATATATATATATATATATATATATATATATATATATATATATATATATATATATATATATATATATATATATATATATATATATATATATATATATATATATATATACACACATAAGAAACGTATAAATAAGAAATAATATGTTATTTTATTGAATGAGACAATATGTAATTTTACAAGTACTTTAACATCTTTTTCTTTTTTTAGTTCGAAGGTGCTTTACTTGTCTCTTAACAACACGGACGGATGGATTGATCCAAATTCCCTCGCTATGATCATTTCTAATATATGATTCGTCTGCTATAATATTCTCATCTGGATCATCCCTAACATAAGATTCATTCTCAACATCAACCTCCCCCTTTTCTCCAATGTTATCGTTGATTACTTTGTTGGAAAAAAGAACTATAAACCATTTCGTACTTTTCAGATCAGTGACATAGAACACTTGTTTAGCTTGTGTGGCTAGAATAAAAGGCTCATCTTTGTACCCCACCTTATTAAGATCCACTTGCAAAAAACCTGACTTATCCATACGTATGCCACTATTACTTTCAACCCACTTGCATCCAAAGATAGGAATCTGAAACTTCTCATAATCAAACACCCAAATGCGCTCGATTACCCCAAAATACGAGGAAATATGCATTGATTCGGCAAGCACAGTGACACCACTATTTTGCATTGTACTTTTATCATCTTGCTCCTTGGTATAAAATGTGTATCCATTAATTGCGTATGCGCTATAAGAAAACACATGCAAAGTTGGACCATATGCTAAACATCTCAACCTTTCTGTTATTGAAGCGGGATCAGAATAAAACTTTGAATAAATATGCTCTTTGAACCATGTTATAAAACTTCGATTGTGCTCACGTACTATCCAATTTTCATTTCTATTCAGATTTAAACCTCGGAGAACGTCCTTGTGCAATTTAACGTACTGCTCAACCTCAATGTCATTGTGCAGAACATATAAATGCACTTGCTCCCGTTCATCCCTTGAAACTGTCACAACTTTATTTCCAATTAACTGTTTACCTACTACTTTTTCAACAACATCAGATTTTGGGAGGCCAATGGATTGAACGTTGGACAAATATTCAGTACAAAACTCAATAGCTTCTTCAACAATGTATCGTTCAACAATACATCCCTCTGGTCGACTTCGGTTTTTCACATACCCTTTCAATATTTTCATATAACGTTCAACTGGATACATCCATCTCATATATGCAGGTCCACACAGTTGTGTCTCTTTCACGAGATGCACAACTAGATGTACCATTATGTCAAAGAATGACGGAGGAAAATACATTTCAAGCTCACACAAAGTAATAATTATATCTTTTTGCAATGTTGGTAAGATCGCAGGATCGATCACCTTACTACAAATAGATCTGAAAAAGAAACACAATTTTGTTATTGCGCCTCTCACTTTTTCTGGCAAAATAGAACGTATACCTATTGGTAGAAAGTGTTCCATAAGAACATGGCAATCATGTGTCTTTAAACTCTTTAACTTTAGGTCTTTCATAGAAACAAGTCTTCTAATATCTGAAGAGTATCCTTCTAGAACTTTAACTTCACTCAGAAACTTACACATTATCTTTTTCTCCTTTCTAGACAAAGTATATGCAGCAGGTGGTAGATAAGTGCGATTTCCTTTCTTCTGGGGTCCTAATTCATTTCTTATTCCCATTGCTACCAAGTCTTTTCTTGCTTTAAGGCCATCCTTAGACTTTCCTTGTATATTGAGTAACGTACCAATAACACTTTCAAATACATTTTTTTCAATATGCATAACATCAAGAAAATGTCGTACATACAACGACTTCCAATACGGCAACTCAAACAAAATTGACCTCTTCTTCCACCCACGCGTGGTAAGCGTATGAGCAAAAGGCTTGCCAAACTGAGTACTCACATCTTTCACCTTTGCAAAAATTTGATCGCCGGTCAATGTAGGTGGTGCTCTACGTTGTTCTGAATTTCCATTGAATTCTTGTCTCCACCCACGGTACTGATGATTAGAACTTAAGAATCTACGATGACCAAGAAAGACATTCTTCTGACCAAATTCCAACCGCGTCCAATCTGTGTTTTCTTCACAGATAGGACACGCCCATTGACCTTTAATGCTATACCCCGATAGATTTCCGTATGCTGGGAAATCATTAATTGTGCCAAACAACATGGCCCTCAAATTAAAACTTTCTTTCCTATATCCATCATAAACCTCCACACCGTTCTCCCATAAACTTTTTAAGTCTTCGATTAAAGGTGTCAGGTATACGTCTATGTCGTTTCCTGGTTGTTTAGGGCCAGAAATTAACATAGATAACATCATGTACTTACGCTTCATACATAGCCATGGAGGTAGGTTATAAATCATAAGAATTACAGGCCAGGTGGAATGGGAGATACTTTGCAGACCGTGCGGATTCATTCCATCAGTCGATAATGCCAAGCGAAGGTTTCTAGCTTCTTCTCCAAAATCAGGATAATCATTATCAATTTTCATCCACTGTGGTGAATCTGCCGGATGTCGATACTTCCCATCTATAATTCTATCATCTGCATGCCAAGTAAGGTGTTTCACATCTGTTTCACTACGAAACATGCGTCTGAATCTCGGAACTATAGGAAAATACCATAAAACTTTTGCTGGTGACAACTTTTTCTTATACCGAGATACACCGCATTTAGGACACTCGTTTAATGATGCATACTCATTTCGAAACAAAATGCAATCATTTGGACAAGCATGTATCTTATCATAGCTCATACCAATAGAGCATAACATTTTTTTAGCTTCATAGGTTCGATTGGGAAGAACATTATCCTCCGGAAGCATCTCTTGAAGTAGGGCTAACAACTCTGTGAAACTTTTATCCGACCATCCATTACCCGCCTTTAAGTTGTACAACTTTAATACCGCAGACAATCTTGTGAAAGTAGTGCAACCTTTATACAACGGCTTCTCTGCATCGCTTACCAACCTCTCAAACATCTTTGGACAATCTTGAAGATCTTCTTCAAGTGCTTCTGCAATATCTTCGACTCGATCACAATCGTATGTATCCCTACCATTGTCCTTTGAAGTAGAGGTCGTATTGTTCTGGGGTTCAACATTCTCGTTACTTATCTCACCGTGTAATGTCCAACATGTGTAACTTCGATCAATTCCATGTCTCATTAAATGAGATTCCAACTGAACCGCGTCAATTCGACGCCCATAACATCAACCTAAGCAAGGACATGTGATCCTACTGGGGTCTTTGGCGTGTTCAACAGCAAACTTAACGAAGTTCGATACCCCATTCTCGTACTCTTTTGACAATCGATTAACAGACATCCAATTTTTATCCATAATAATTGAGTAGTCTAAGCAAAAACAGATAATACCTGTAAAGAAATCACTAACTTCTAAGAAAGCTATACAGTAGGATGCTTGGAAACGATCACAACCTTGCTCTTCACAGGTAACCCCTATAACAGACAAAATATATATTTTATTAAAATCATATTAATAATTTACAAAACAAAAATACTAGATAATCCACCAAAATATATCATATTAAAAATACTAGATAATCCATCAACATATAAAACCATAACAACATATATATATATATATATATATATATATATATATATATATATATATATATATATATATATATATATATATATATATATATATATATATATATATATATATATATATATATATATATATATATATATATATATATATATATATATATATATATATATATATATATATATATATATATATATATATATATATATATATATATATATATATATATATATATATATATATATATATATATATATATATATATATATATATATATATATATATATATATATATATATATATATATATATATATATATATATATATATATATATATATATATATATATATAAAACATGAAGCACATTCCTTCTCTCTACAAACAGATTGTTTCAATTTTAATACCAAAAGTTTCATCAACAAAAATATTTTCCAATAAATCTATCATATATTTTCCAATATTTTCCAATAAAGCGACAACAAATATTTTCCAATAAATCTATCATATATCATATATCAAGGTTCAAAGAAATATATAACAATGGTGAAAAGATCAATAAAAAAGAAAACCATAGTAAAACTACACATACCGTAACAATTTTGGAAATGCAATGGACGGAGGCACTCGAAAACGGACGGTGAACGGAAGACGGCGACGGCAACGGTCGGAGGGAGGGCGACGACAACGGTCGGAGGGAGGGCGACGACAACGGAATGGTTCTGGAGGGTATATAGGGCAAAGTTCGTTCGCCAGAGCAGAGGAGAAAGAAAGAAAAAAAGAAACTCGCGACTTCTGTTTCTCTTAAAATTCTGGAGGGTATATAAAAATTATTATACTAATACCTTTAGCAGCGCTTTTTAAAGGCCTTTAGCAGTGCTTTAAAAAGCGCTTTCATAGGGTGCCTTAGCAATGACATATAGCAGCGCTTTATAGAAAAAGCGCTCTCGTAGGGTCCCCCTTTAGCAGCGCTTTTAAAAAGCGCTTTCAAAGGGTCCTCCTTTAGCAGCGCTTTTTAAAAGCGCTTTCTTAGGATCCCCTTTTAGCAGCGCTTTTTAAAAAGCGCTGTTTTAGGCTTCCCCTTTAGCAGCGCTTTTTTAAAAGCGCTGTCTTTGGTATGTAATTTTTTTTCTTTTTTTTTTACTGACTATTTAGCAGCGCTTTGTTATAAAGCGCTGTCTTTTTATGCGCTGCTAAAAGTCAATTCTGGCGTAGTGCAACTAGTGCTAACATCAGATCAAGTCCAGTCAAGTCCATTCTCTGAAGAAGGCCGTCATGCTGCCATTTAATCTTTCGCATTTCTTATATTTTGTCTTTGTGTGTTTAAGTACTGTATGCTTTGAACAATTGCCATTCGAATCTGGTTTCATTAATGTATCGTTTATGCATGTTTTGAATTAGTTATGTCGTATTCACTCATTTTTCACTTAACACCGACACATTTGTTCACTTCACTCTATTCACTGTTGTTTAACATGATTTGAGGAAGGATGATGAAAACGAGATACCCATAATTGCAAACTCGTATGCTTTCAGACAGAATCTCGTCAATGATGTACAAGCATTTCTTCAATTCCTCTAAACACTGGAGATATAAGGAGTTAATCCCTAGTAAACCACTTCGAGCCTAGGAGTAGCAGTTTCCTTCGGATATTCGAACCTTTACACTCAACCTGGGGCAGGGTAGTTGTTCATTTAATCCAATCCCTCGAATCAACAAGCAAAATCTAGAAGACGACTGTTCATCAATGATCCATACTATGGCAGTCACAACCTTTCAACAAAATCCCAAAAAAAAAAATCAAAAAAATCCTGCTAAGTCAAACACCTTAGAGGGGACTTAGGCAAAATCAAGGCAATCCCGATGGATCTGACAAGTAAAGTCAATCCATGCAAAAGTTAGGGATAAAAAACAAAAGCAAAAGAGGACCCCGAAACCCTCAACAAAAACAAAATAAGATTCAGTGGTCATTCAAATAGGGTCACTGGCATCCATCAAGATAAGGTGACTGCCATCAAGTTTATACCGTCAAGACAAGTGTAGAATTAACTGAGCGTAGGACTGGAGATCATTAAGAAGAAGGGGTGGGTACAAATCATACTTTGAGCCTAACATCCTTTGTTTCATAACCGTAAACCAGGCCAGGTTACAACCCTCGAAAGACCTAATTGAGGCGAGGTTTGTTCTGAAAGCGTACTATCGCAAGGTTGCGTAACCTGACTCCTCACATGATTGCTAATCATCAGTATTGGTGTCATTATCCTTGCTATATCTTTCACACCAATCAAAATTAGCACAACGTCTGGACTAACGGTTCATTCGTCTCACTATCACGACACTCCAATAAAAGACATTTTTTCAAAACTTACATTGAACTTTGCATTAATATTACCATTTATGAATGTACAATTTTAATTGCAAATTAGTGCTAGGTATTCAAAGACATTTCAACAAGGGGAAATCGAAAGAAGCTTGACTTTTAGTGGCGTACACGAGGCAAGATTATTTCGAAACCCATAGGCTGGGGCAAGTCATTCAATAGCTCGAACAGGGGCAAGTCATCAGAGCTCAGTTTCAACTTCAGAATTGGTTAATCAAGGGCATACAATTGCCATGTTCAGACTGGGGCAAGTCCAGATTACCTTAATCATCAGGCAGAGCTGCAACCTTCTCTAAAGCAAATTCACAAACCACCAAGTACTCAGACTTGGGGCATCTAGAGCATCATTTTCTGCTTCAATCACGGCGTCTTCAACGAACTGCGTGTCGAGGAAGTCAATCCCTCCCACCACCCAAAGTCCAATCCGTATTGGCAACTACTAGAGGCCACCACGCTGGCATTTCCACATGCATTACCCGTCTGCAATCATGTGCATCATATACATCGCATTCGTTATCATAAGCATCCTGCATCATATGCATACTCCAATCATACCATACTTCCTCAGCTCTTGCATCTCCGCGCGTCAGCATTTGCATTTGCACTTCCATTCGTATGGAATATCATTTATCATCCAACATTCATATATGCAAGTCAAGGTCCAGGATCAATCTTGAAGATTTCCAATACCATCATCAGCCCAGTCAGGGGCATCCTCCGCAAGACTGTGGGTTTCTCCCACAAAACTTCAAGAGCTTCAAAGCAATCAGCAGCCAAGTCAGGGCAATCTTCTGCAAGCATGGGTTTTTCCCACGAAATTTAAAGTTATTCAAAGCAAGATTTAGCCCAATCAGGGGCATCTTTTTCAAGACCATGGTTGTTTTCCATGACGTACTTCAACCTCGTGGTTGATCAGATCTTTAAATCAGCATTCAGCCCAGTCAGGGGCATACCACTCAAAACCGTGGACGTTCCCCCACGAAGTTATTCAACCTTTTGTTGGCCAAATCCAAGAGCTTCAGTGCAAGATTCAGCCCAGTCAGGGGCATCTTCAACAAAACCGCGAGCGTTCCTCATGAAGTTGTTCAGCCTTTTGTTGAGCAAGACAAGACATCAAGACAAACTCAGCCCAGTCAGGGGCATCCTCTTCAGAGTTCATGGGCGTTCCTCATGATATCATGACTTCCAAGCAAGACGGTGGGCATACCCCATTGATTCATTTCAAGCCAATATTCCTCTTAGGCGTTCCCCAGTGAGTTGTATCCAGCAAGCATGACCGTTGTCAATTGCCTTGCTATCATCCTTTTGGTGATAGCCGAACCTCGTCGGTTCAACCTAGCCTGCATCCTTTTGGTGTTGGTAACCTTCAATTTTGTGTCATTCTATCATCCTTTTGGTGATAGCAACCTGTGTGTGTGAGCTTCGCTCTGTCATCCTTTTGGTGGGGGGTCTGACACTTGGATTGGTGTCAAATTGTGCGATAGTGTTTGTCTTATCATCCTTTTGGTGGTATGGCTGGTGTGAGTTTCGCTCCATCATCCTTTTGGTGGGGGGTCTGTCACTTGGATTGGTGATAGGTTGTGCGATATTTATTTATGTTTGTGTTTCGCTCCGTCATCCTTTTGGTGGGGGATCTGTCACTTGGATTGGTGATAGATTGTGCGATATTTATTTATTTATGTTTATGTTTCGCTCTGTCATCCTTTTGGTGGGGGGTCTGTCATCTGGATTGATGTCAGATTGTGCGATGTCGTTTTGTGGGTGTTTCGCTCCGTCATCCTTTTGGTGGGGGGTCTGTCATCTGGATTGGTGTTAGATTGTGCAATATTGTTTGTGTGTGTTTCGCTCTGTCATCCTTTTGGTGGGGGGTCTGTCATCTGGATTGATGTCAGATTGTGCGATATCGTTTTGTGTGTGTTTCACTCCGTCATCCTTTTGGTGGGGGGTCTGTCACTTGGATTGGTGATAGATTGTGCGATATTGTTGGTGTGAGTTTCGCTCCATCATCCTTTTGGTGGGGGGTCTGTCACTTGGATTTGTGTCAGATTGTGCGATATTTGTTTGTGTGTGTTTCGCTCCGTCATCCTTTTGGTGGGGGTCTGTCACTTAGATTGGTGATAGATTGTGCGATAGTGTTTGGTGTGTGTTTCGCTCCGTCATCCTTTTGGTGGGGGGTCTGTCACTTGGATTGGTGATAGATTGTGCGATAGTGTTTGTTGTGTGTTTCGCTCTGCCATCCTTTTGGTGGGGGGTCTGTCACTTGGATTGGTGATAGATTGTGCGACATTGTTGGTTTGTGTTTCACTCCGTCATCCTTTTGGTAGGGGGTCTGTCACTTGGATTGGTGATAGATTGTGCGATATTGTTGGTGTGAGTTTCGCTCTGTCATCCTTTTTGTGGGGGGTCTGTCACTTGGATTGGTGATAGATTGTCGATATTTTGTGTGTGTTTCGCTCCGTCATCCTTTTGGTGGGGGGTCTGTCACTTGGATTGGTGATAGATTGTGCGATATTGTTGGTGTGAGTTTCGCTCCGTCATCCTTTTGGTGGGGGGTCTGTCACTTGGATTGGTGATAGATTGTGCGATATTTTGTGTGTGTTTCGCTCCGTCATCCTTTTGGTGGGGGGTCTGTCATTTGGATTGGTGATAGATTGTGCGATATTGTTGGTGTGAGTTTCGCTCCGTCATCCTTTTGGTGGGGGGTCTGTCACTTGGATTGGTGTCAGATTGTGCGATATTTATGGTGTGAGTTTCGCTCCGTCATCCTTTTGGTGGGGGGTCTGACATGGTCATTAATGTCAGATTGTGCGACAGTGTTTGTCCTATCATCCTTTTGGTGGTAGTAGCCGGTGTGAGTTTCGCTGCGGCATCCTTTTGGTGGGGGGTCTGTCATCTCGTCTGATGTCAGATTGTGCGAGTGTTTTGCTCTACCATCCTTTTAGTGGTAGTAGCCGTGTGTTTTTCATACCATCATCCTTTTGGTGATGACGACTTTTTTTCCAATTGCTTACAATTTACTTCGAGGTTTACATTTTCCAGCACTTCAATTGCCGAGCATGTGTTTCCTTTTCGGACAAATTCAGGGTTTTCTTCATATCTAATTGTCTTCTACCTCAAAAATGAACGCTGCAGCATTTCATCTTAATCGGTCCAAGCCAATTAGATATGGGCATCTGTCATACTCCAAATTTGTCCTACCTTTATGCAACCTCCATTCTGTATATTTACCCACTTGCTTTATTAAAAAAAATGTTGTTATTTCCACTTGAGGATGTCAGGTCAGGCGTGTGGATAATGTTGAATGAGGGATGGTTCAAGGCACCTGGTTGAAGCTAGTTTTTGCAGAGTTTTCAGTACAGTGCATATTTCAAGGCATTATCCTTTGATTTCAAGGGAATAAGGTTTTGGACTTAAATTCTATTTAAATAAGTCAGGTTTTCTTTCTAATACGAGATCGGTTCAAAGCGGAATCATAACTTCGGTGTTTTCATAAATTGATTAATTGCCACGAAATGATGAAAAGGGTCATCCAAGATTATTGGAAAATTTAGACGTGTTCAAAATTAATTTCAAGATCATTACTCAAGGTCCATTACGAGAAAAATGGATGAAAAGCCCACATAACCTCATTTTGCTTCAAGATTGGTCTATGGTCAAATTATTGTTTGCAAATTATGATGTGAGATTGGTTCATTAAAGATGTTACATAAGAATTTCTCGATAAATCAATAATATATTTCCAAGAAGTCAAAGATTTGATTCATGATAAATTGGATCATTACAAGAATGGAAAAAGCCCATTAACCTTTTGGATACAAGATAAAGTCCACCAAAAAATATGGAAAATTACAATGGACCACAATCTTTTCAAAGCTCATAACCAAAGCCCATATTGTTCAAAAAAAAATAGTCTAACGACAGGCCGACTCTCATTATCAACCTGGTTTTATAACCACATCCATAAAAGAGAACCTACATAATTACCCACACCCCACAAAATGGCTTTCGCACAGTAACTAGAAGAGTATGGTCTGCGCACAAGGCAAGTAGCTTCAGAATCTCTATGTGGACGTGCATTCTCATTCAATAGATGTTCCAAGTGACTTGCATCTAAGGGATTGAGTAATACCTTAACAAAAGACAAAACAACAAAAAAGTTGGACCCCACAATGGGAGCAGCGTCCTGTGAATCTTTGCAATTCCACCAATTTCTAATGGCTCTGCACACCAAGGCAATAAGGACAACATTCTGCAATATACCGTACCGCACCTACAAGCTGCTGCACATCATGATAATACAACCATACAGCTAGACCTGCACACAAAAATACACACAAGCTCACATTCTGCGATGAAGAGACAAAAATTCAAAAATGTTACAGCTACAAACATTGCAAAACTCCAAGCATAACAAGCCAAAATGCTGCACCAAAGGTACAAATTCTGCAGCATACAACAACAAGCAATAAAGACCTGTCAAATGCATCACAACCTGCACATAGAGAGAACGATAACAAGACAAAAAATCAGCATATACAGTAAAACCAAACATAAGCTGGCAGCAATACAAAAACTCTGCACATCAACCTCTGTGAGTCGTATCGCTGCAATGTTTACATTCACTTACGCCTACTACACATAGCAGACATTCTGCACTTGAAAAGGACACAACAAAGAGGAGAGGAAAGGTTTTAACCTGGAGAAACTCATTCACAAGGGGGGAGAAAAACAGAATGAACATTTGGGGGCCTCTTGGTTTATGGTGACCGATTCAAAAAGGGACCATAATACTTCCTCTCTTAAAAAAAAAACAAGGAGCAGAACCCATAAACCTTGGGGTGATTCTCCTAATCCAAAAACCTCAACTCACCTTCAAGTCCTTCAATGTCAAACCATATTTCTCAAAGAGCCCCTTAACTCATTTTCTTCTCCCTGAACTTCACCTCCAAGATAAAAACTCTCTTTTCTTCTTTGACCTTACCCTGCAGTGTCGCTACTGCGAAAATCGGCGCCGGCTGAACAGAAGAGTCGCCACCGTGCGTTATTTATCCCACGGGAGGGAAAGGAAACGCTCAGAGTAAACCTCGCACAACACGGGAAAGGTATGGTCATCGCAACCAAAACCTGGATTCGGGAGTCGGTTACGCAAGGGGAAGGTATTAGCACCCCTCACGTCCATCGTATTCGATGGGATCCATGCTTGTTTTCGGGTATGGATTGTTATTCTATCTAAACTATAGGTCTGGGGTTAAAAGAAAATGAAAATGAAAATAGAAATGACTCGGCAAAGTATCGCACTTTATGCCTACGTATTCCCGCCTGGAACGAGAAATCAGAGTCAACGTAGTTCGCCTACCTACGGGAAAGGAGGGGAAGGTTGCTCGCTAGGATATCGCATCCTATGCCTACGTACTTCCACACTGCATGGAAGATCAGAGCAAACGTAGTTCGGGCCACGTACGACACAAGCTTGTCTTGATTGGTTTTATTCCTTCTGAAAAAGGTTTTCTTGATTAGCGGTCCAAGCGGACAAAAATGACGTTTTGATGAGTTCACGTTCTTTTACGGAAGAAGTGTCTTTTATTGTGTTTGAAATTTTTATGTGTTTTTCTGTTTGTTTTGAGAAAGAAAGAGACAGAACTCTAGCCTACGGTTGCGAAGGGAATCAAACTAACCTAATGTTATCATGCATGGGTTAAGACCTAGTGTCTATCATGCTCCTCTCTTGCACAGAGAGAAACAGAGATCCTAAGGGATAGGCAGAAACAGAAACAATATCAGATATATACAGTAAAACAGTAAAATGCATGGATGCAACAGCACAAGCGAGGCAAGGGAGTCCCACTCAACCTCGAACCTAGAAAACAATAGGCAAAAGTGAACAGGCTTCACTTTCAACCCAGCAGGGTAAACAGCAAACAATACAGTCCAGAAAACCAATCAATACATCAACAAATGAAATACAACAGCAAAAGAAACAGCATCAGCATCTCTGATTCAACATCTGGCTTCAAGCAATCTCCAATCAGCTACAGGCTTCAACAAGCATCAATCTCCATCTTCATGACCTTCAGGCAAGGGCTTTGATCATCTGTCTTCTATCTGCAACGGCTTTTCTTCAAGCTCAAACCTCCAGGATGAGGGATCAGTCACAAGAGTGAATCGGGTGTTAAGCAATCAGTTGACTACCAAGGGTGGTGAACAGACTGCTTCTAACACAAAAGACATTTTCTCTCAAGAGTTCTATCTCTTAGACCCTATCACCAAGCCTTCCAAAGGAAGGGGGTGAGTGTCTTAGAGAGACTCTGAATCACAGAGAAGAATGGATGCAGACAAGGCAATCCATGTTTGAGAAACAAACTTTCTAACCTAGAGCTCTGCCTAGCTCCTAAACCCTAGTCTCCTCAGCAGCTGCTAGCAAGAAACTCCTTCTCAACTCTGACAGTTGATCTTCAATCTTTGAATCTCCAATGGCCTTCATCTTCTCAGGTCTTCAGCTTCCCCAGGGCCCCAGACAAACCCAATACCCAAACAAGCAAGCAATAATCCCCAGAGGGCACACCACACCAGACAATCAGATATACAGACAGTATTAATAGCAGTAGGGGAATCCTGACTTTTCTCTAAGGGATCTAATAACTACCCATAGCCCCTATAGTCCCATAACTAATCTATTCAAACCCTAAGTCCTAAGGGAAATGAAATCAAACTTCTTAAGTCATCACCTAACCCTAGTTTTGTACATGATGTTCAAACCTATTTTAATCACCTAAATTCAATTTCTAAAAATGGGAACTAAAATATTTCTACAAGATCAACATCTCATCTAAACACCCTAAAAAGAATGAACAAAAAATAATAAAGCATGTAATAGAACAAAAATTATTAAAATGATGCATGAGATGAATCTATTTAACATGACATTTATTTAGAAAATATGAAAAAAATATGAAATGAAAATAAAAATGCAATTTTATTTTTCTATAATATTCTAGACATCCTAAAGAAAATAGTGTAAAAAGAATGAAGTGAAAATGATTTTTTATGAATTTGTTATGAATTAATGAAAATTGGTAAAAACTAAAATGGAATTAAAAAAAATGAATTAAAATGAGGGAGGGGGGTTAGAATAGAAATTCGCTCCAGTTAATTATCAAGCTGGGCCAGCAACCAGGGGGTGTGGGTAGCGTTTTGAGTTAGGCCCAGCAAACACTCAGAATACAATACAAGCTGGGGGTGAGAAAAGAAGGTAAACCACGTTGAAATCTGAGTTGGGCTTAAACCTGGGGGTGGGGATAACAATATAGCGCTCAGGCCCGCCCGTTTCAATTAATGAAACGGCGCGTTTTGGCCAATACACTCCCTCCAAATTCTGAATTGAATACAGGCCACACGATTGCCTTGGAAGTCAATGGTCTTATACAAAATGAATGGCCCAGATTATGTCTCCTTCCTTGGATCAACTGAACTTAGGGTTTCACCATTAAACCTCCATGCACGAGCAAGCTTCTACCAACCTGTTCTCCCTATCCAGACCATGAATCAACACGATTCCAACATGAAAGATGCTCATAATCTCTCCCTCTATAATCCTATGGCATTAGATTGATTTGAAACTCACCACAACAACAAACCCGATCGAAGCAAAATCTGATCACCATGAAATTACTCTGAGATGCACCATCACAATTCTCCCTCAAACCTAGACTAAACTAATCTATGCATAATAGTGATTAATCTGATCCATCAAGCTAACATTCTAATGCATTAACCTAAGAGATTTAAACCCTAACAGTTTATTGCACCTGCTAACAACCATCACCAAATCACTCCAAATTCATCCTAACTGTTCTACTAACCACCTAGATCATATCTAAACTAACAACAACATGCCAAACTACCTAGATCAAGCAGTTTGAATGAAAACATACCTGGTGTAAAAGCTTGAAAACAGCTATGGAAGATTGAGGATCTGAGGCTTCCAAGGCTTGGATCTTGATCAATTAACTCAGGGATTGATTCTGTATGCAATGTTGTGATGATTCTTGGCTTGAATTATGCTGTCCACTTGAAACTCCAATTTTGATGTTGATGATGAAAGTGCTCGAAAATGGATGATTCACACTTGATTCTTGATTGAATTATGATCTATGATGATGATTGAACAAGATTGAATTGATGTGGATGAGAATTGGTGAAGAATTTGTGAGATTGGAATGAAACTTCAATGGAAAAGAATGAGAAAGTTTGTGAAATTCTTGGTGAAAATGAAGCCAACCCTTGCTAAATTCTCATTTCATGAATATATAGACCCCATATGAACATTCTAGATCCATCTTGCACATTCCCTTGCTTTCCAACTTTGATCCATTTTGGTTATGTTTCTTCAATTACAAGTAACCAAAGATAACTTTCTTTTTTCCTTCTAAACTCAAAAAAGTGTTTGAACCATTGTTCTTAGAATTGTTTTTCCATTCAAAATCATATATTGGAAGTCTCCATTTGGACTCATAAATCTCCCAAACCATTTTTCACTTTGAATTTATTCACTTTATAAGCCATTTTAGTTCATATTTTGACCAATTATGCAACTTCATGTTATGAGCTTCTCCAATAATTTGTGACCTTCTTTCTAGACTTAAAATCCCATTGGGAGCAAGTTTGATGTTGTAAGTTTTTCCATTTGAGGCCTCCTTGTATGAGTTTTGGACATAGGTTAAAATGACCTGTAATTCACAAATGACCAAAATACCCTTTGCTTGCCAAGACCATAAGTTGAGTTCCACACATCATATGAAGGCATACCATACCATTCTAGAAAGCTAAGACAATGAGGAACAATTCTTATGTTGACCAAGAATTCATTTGAAATCTCCTTGAGGGGTAAAAATTGCTTGGAAGTCAAGTCACTTTCACAGACAAAAATTCAGATACCTCAGATGACCTGTAACTTGCAAGGACCATAACTTGAGTTCTATAAATCTCCTTGAGGTCTTCCACCACTCAAATTAAAGGTCTTGAGATCCTCTACAAGTTTCATGTTGGCCAAGAAGCCATTTGAAGCTAGCATTTTGACTTATCTTGCTTGGAAATTTGACCTAAACTAGGGGATTTTACAGAGAAACCCTAATTTAGAAACTCCTCTTCTCCTTGATTCCTCTTGAATTCTCCTTGTCATATCTCCATATCCTTCTTTATATATCCAATGATGAACCCCACATCTCCTTAATAGACTTGAATGCCCCTTTAAATCAGTCAATTGACCTAGGGTTGACCTAGGGTTGACCCAGATGAAACCCTAGTTGACTATCTTCAACTATAGCTCTTGTGCTCTCATCAATGACTTGTCTCCTTCTCCAAATGACTTTATAAGCCTCTCATAATGCTTAGATACTCTCCATGCCTTCACTCACAGCTCACAACCCTCTTGTTGACCCTCAGATACCCTCAGCTAGGAGATGGACTCAAGGCTTGATCTGCTGAACTCTTTGCTTTCAAATTCTTTCCTGATGACTTGAATGAGATTGAATTATGATAATAACCTCTTGATAGGCTTCTAGGGATGAGAATAATGATTGGTCCCCTGTTGAATGACTTGCTATGCTTATGCTATGCAGATGATTAGTCTATGTACATGACTCTATATGCAAATGCTAATGACATTGACACATAAACCAAATGAATAAGGTTGGGCAAATTTTAGGGTGCAACAGCTGCCCCTATTCAAACGACTTGGACCCGATTGGGTGAAGAGCCCGGAGCCTTCAGACATTCGCGGTACGAGACGGTTGAATACTAGTGAAACCAGAAATTTGCCAACCGCAGAAATAAACTGCGCTCCTGCTTGGGGAACGACATTCGTCAGCTGAATCTGACTGTTACAACAACCCACTGATCTCGCGCGACCGTGCTGGGGATTATCTTCATCGTTCTGAAGAGGATTCTGTCATCGCAGATTGCTTGCCTGTCCACGTTAGGACTCTGTCTGTCGTCAATACGAAAAAAATCTCAACTAAAACCTGTCCACGTTAGGACGCCCTCTTGCTGTTAACCCAGAAAAATCTCGGCAACTCCGCTGGGGAGAACTCGTCTGTATTTCCATAAACTGAATCGTCCACGTTAGGAATAAAACTCTTCCACGTTAGGCATAACATCGTCCACGTTAGGAATCATTTCTTCTGAATTTGTCCACGTCAGGACTAACCCTTGCATCTTTCCACGTCAGGAAGCAATCTTCTTTCCACATAAGGAGAACTATATCAATCCGTCCACGTAAGGACTCCAATATCACTTGAAATGTCCGCGTCAGGACTCCAATCTTTCCCTGTAAGGGTTTCAATTCTGGTTCTAAACCTGTCCACGTCAGGACTCCACTTTCCACGTAAGGAGCACATCATTCTTCCACGTCAGGAATCTTGAATCTGTCCACGTGAGGACCCCAATTTTTCCACGTAAGGAGTAAATCTTCTTCTTCCACGTTAGGAATAACTTCTCTGATCTGTCCGCGTCAAGACTCAATCTTTCCACGTCAGGAATCAATCTTGATATGTCCGCTTCAGGACTTAATCTTTCCACGTAAGGAATAAACTCGTCTTTCCACGTAAGGAAACCATTTTTCTTCCCCGTAAGGGATGCTCTTGATATGTCCACGTAAGGACTCTGATCTTTCCACGTAAGGAATACCAACTTCTTTCCGATCTGTCCGCTTCAGGACTACATTCTTCCACGTAAGGAATGTCATCTTAACCTGTCCACGTAAGGACTCCACTCTTTCCACGTTAGGAATCACTTCTGTTGATATGTCCGCGTAAGGACTACATCGTCCACGTTAGGACCCACTTTTCCACGTTAGGAATAATAGTTTCTTTGATTTGTCCACGTAAGGACACTGATCTCGTCTTGATTTGTCCACGTTAGGACTCAGGCGTCTTCGACCCACTGAGGAAATAAGACTTGTCCACGTAAGGACTCACACTGGTCTGATCTGTCCACGTCAGGACCCATGATTTGCCAACGCAAAGAAAGATTACTGCTGGGAGGAACTGGTCCACGTCAGGACACCAACACAACGAGTAATCACCTTTTGTCAACGTTATGACCTCCCATTCCACTAATTTCGAAAAACCTAATCTGCCCACGATAGGACTAACACAACTCACCCATCCGGGGAAATAAACCTGTCCACGTAAGGACGCCCACTTCTGAAGAAATCTCGTCAATATAGGAATAAATTGTCCGCGTCAGGACTTAGTTCTCCACTGATCCTCACCCACAAAACTCCTTAGCACTGACGTGACAGCGACTTTGAGGCGGACTCTACTAGGGATGTCTGGAAACCAACTATCGGACGCCTGCTCTGATAACCGGCGGTGGCCTCTGAAATTCTGATTCATGGAAACCCTTTTAATGTTGACGTAACAACAACTTTGAAGGAAACAATCCGCTGATCGGACTAGGGAAACTTCAACACAACTCTGGTGGGGACATAAGTAACTCTGCTTGGGGACAAAGAGAAACTTATCTTGCAGACTCTGGTAGGGAAAATAAGAGACATTTGCATAAATGACTCTGTTAGAGACAAAGAGAATCTCATCATGCTGACTCTGTGGGGAATACTGCCGAAACTGACATTAGATGTCTCATGCCGAAATCTTGACTGTTTGGTAATTCATTTGAGCAAGAGCTCTCTCCACCTGAACTGCTAGAATACAGAAACTTCTTCAGCAAAATAAATGCTGGAAGGATAATGCCGACTCCGTCGGGGATAGCTGGAAGGGTGAAGTCAACCCTGCTGGGAAATTGGGAACTCAATCCAAACACCTTGTTGAAGTAACCCCCTGCTGGGGAAAACAACTTTGCTGGGGAATAGCAGATGCGCATAGTTCGATCGGACTTTCTGCTGGAACGTGAACTGATATCACCAGTATCCTTGACAAAATAAACGATAGGAACCATCACCAACTCTGTTGGGGAGAGTCTTGATCTTCGAATTCCACTGGAAGGAATGAACACTTGCAAAGAGAATTCCGCTGGGGATGGGATAATTCTCTGGGGGAAAATTAACTGACTCCACTGGGGGAGAGCGCATGACTCTGCGGGGAAAGATGAACCTGTCTGACTACAGCCTCATGATCTTGGAATCGCCAAACTCTGCTGAGGACGAATAGCTTTTCTGGAGCACGTCCTTTGGATAAGCTACGGCTAGCTGGGGAATTCTATCCTTCTTCAGGAAGAACATGCATGACCTGCGTGGGGATCAATTCTTTCGTTATCGCAATCTTTTGACCACCTTCTTCGTATGGTTATGAAACCTGCAACAACACAAACAAGACACGACAAGCCTATGCGATCAAACCAATTCAGGTTAGTGACATTACTTTCAGTTAATTCAAAGCTTTAATAACTGTTGGCAAGGGCCAGTGATGTTATACTCATGCTAGTTTCATCAAACTTAGGCGTTTTATCATGCACAAAACAGTAAAGAACAGGCATCAAGTACTGAATAACACATTTTCATTGATTGGGCCCCTGAATGGGCGGAGTTTTGGTACACGGGATGTAACTCCTGAAATGAGGAAGCTACGCAAAGCAAATATACAAGTATGCAAGTATTCACAAGAAGCATAAATATGGACAAATTAAATTTTGTACACATGTCGGCAACTGGATGCAGATGAACACCACGAACTGATCCCCCTATGACTCGTCCGACTCTAACGCTTTCCCGGTATCCCCACTTCTGAAGAGATTGTATCCGATAACTGACTCCTCAAGTGTATTCTCCCGCATTGATGCTCATTGCAATATCAATTTCGGACCGCAGTCATTTGCTTTTCACATCCCTAACTTTTGCGTGAACCGCCCTTTACGGGTTTTCAGTTCACCGGGATACCCTTTTTTGCCGAAGCCGCCCAGTGTAGGTTTTCAACTTCGCGGGTGTACATTTTTTCCAATTTTATCCCTAACTTTTGCCCGAACCTTTCATTCTGTTTTTGGTTCGCCAGGATGCCCCATTTTTGCCTGGACGTTCTTTTTCTGTCCAGCGGGTCTGTTTCAAGCAAAGTATTTTTTAACTGCGTCCGAATTCACAGGTGACGCAAAGTCTTCTCCGTCCATGGTGGACAACAACAACGCTCCTCCCGAAAAGACCTTACTGACAACGTATGGCCCTTCGTAGTTGGGGGTCCACTTGCCCCTGTGATCTGCTTGCGGCGGGAGAATCCTTTTCAGCACAAGGTCGCCCGTCTGAAAGCTTCGCGGAAGTATCTTCTTGTCGTACGCTTTCTTCATTCGTCTTTGGTACAAACGACCGTATGCCAGAGAAGCTAGCCTCTTCTCATCCATCAAACTCAGTTGGTTCAATCTATTCGTTACCCATTCTGCCTCGTCCAGCTGAACGTCTCGCAATACCCTCAGAGAAGGGATCTCAACTTCCAATGGTAATACCGCTTCCATTCCGTATACCAACGAGAACGGAGTTGCCCCAGTTGATGTGCGTACCGTCGTACGATAACCGTGCAAAGCAAAAGGTAGCATTTCATGCCAGTCCTTATAAGTCACCACCATTTTCTGGACAATTTTCTTGATATTCTTATTGGCCGCCTCGACAGCGCCATTCATCTTGGGTCGGTAAGGAGAGGAGTTGTGATGTTCGATCTTGAAATTCTGACAGAGCTCCTTCATCATTTTGTTGTTCAGATTTGAACCGTTATCCGTGATTATCCGCTCGGGGATCCCATATCGGCAAATGATATCTCTCTTGATGAATCTAGCCACCACTTGCTTCGTTACATTTGCGTAAGACGCCGCTTCCACCCACTTGGTGAAATAATCGATTGCTACTAGGATGAACCGATGCCCATTAGAAGCCGTCGGCTCGATCTTTCCGATCATATCGATTCCCCACATCGAGAATGGCCATGGAGATGACATCACATTCAGAGGGCTCGGAGGCACGTGTATCTTGTCAGCATAGATTTGGCACTTGTGGCACTTCCTTGCGAACTTGAAACACTCAGTTTCCATCGTCAGCCAAAAGTAACCTGCCCGCAGCAGCTTTCTCGTCATAGCGTGTCCACCAGCATGTGTACCAAAGGTACCTTCGTGTATTTCCTCCATGAGCAGCTTTGCCTCTTTTTCGTCTACACAACGCAACAACACCAAGTCGTGGTTTCTTCTGTATAAGACGCCATCCGGGTTCAAGTAGAAATTGCCCGCTAATCTCCTGAGAGTCTTCTGATCCTGACTGGATGCCCCAGCCGGATACTCTTTATTCTTCAGGAAATTAAGGATATCAAAATACCACGGTTTGTCATCAGATGCTTCATCAATAGCAAATACATAAGCCGGCCTGTCCAACCGAGAGATAGTGATCTGGGGAGCTTCGTTCCAGAAGTTGACCTTGTACATGGAAGACAAAGTGGCAAGGGCGTCAGCCATTTGATTTTCTGCCCGCGGTACGTGATGCAATTCAACTTTGTCGAAGAAAGGCAACAATCTCCTTGCATAATTCATGTAATGTATCAAATTGGGCTGACGTGTCTCCCATTCCCCTTTGATCTGATTCACCACCAGAGCTGAATCTCCGTATACGTCTAGATGTTTGATTCGCAAATCGATGGCTTCTTCAAGCCCCATTATACAAGCTTCGTATTCGGCCTCATTGTTGGTAACGGCAAAGGTCAATCGGGCAGTAAACGGGATGTGCGACCCGTGCGGCGTAGTGATAATTGCCCCTATTCCGCTACCGTAAGCATTCACAGCTCCGTCAAATATCATCTGCCATTTGGACCCCAACTCTGGTCCCTCGTCTGGCAACGGCTCTTCGCAATCTTTCATCTTGAGGTACATGATATCCTCGTCAGGAAAATCAAATCTCATCGATTGATACTCTTCAATAGGCTGCTCCGCCAGATACTCAGACAGCACACTCCCCTTTATAGCCTTTTGCGAGACGTATTGAATGTCGTATTCAGTCAAGACCATCTGCCAACGGGCAATTCTACCTGACAACGCCTGCTTTTCGAATATATATTTGATAGGATCCATCTTCGAGATGAGCATGGTTGTATGATTCAGCATGTACTGCCTCAAACGCTTGGCGGCCCAGGCTAGCGCGCAACAAGTTTTCTCCAGCATTGAGTATCGAGATTCACAGTCTGTAAATTTCTTACTCAGATAGTAGATTGCATGCTCTTTTCTCCCTGTCTCGTCGTGTTGACCGAGAACACAACCCATGCTTCCCTCAAGAACCGTCAAATACATTATCAAGGGTCTCCCTGCCACCGGGGGTATCAAAATAGGAGGCTCCTGCAGATACTTCTTTATTTTATCGAACGCCTTTTGACAATTTTCGTTCCACGTTACGGCTTGATCTTTCTTCAACAGCTTGAATAATGGTTCACACGTGCCGTTAGGTGAGATATGAACCGGGCAATGTAGTTCAATCTCCCTAAAAACCCGCGCACCACTTTCTCTGTTTTAGGCGTCGGCATTTCTTGAATCGCTTTTATTTTAGCAGGATCGACCTCTATTCCTCTTTCGCTTACGATAAACCCCAGCAGTTTACCCGATCTCACCCCGAAGGTGCACTTATTAGGGTTCAGCCTCAGCCTGAACTTCCTAAGTCTTTTAAACAACTTCAACAGATTCACCAGATGCTCTTCCTCCGTCTGGGATTTGGCAATCATATCGTCAACATAAACTTCGATCTCTTTATGCATCATGTCATGAAAAAGAGTCCTCATCGCACGCTGATATGTTGCCCCAGCATTTTTCAAGCCAAAGGGCATCACTTTGTAGCAAAATGTTCCCCACGGCGTTATGAAAGTAGTCTTCTCCATATCCTCTGGCGCCATTTTAATTTGATTATAGCCTGAAAAGCCATCCATGAAGGAGAATACAGAGTATTGAGCAGTATTATCAACTAACACGTCAATGTGAGGAAGTGGAAAATCGTCTTTTGGGCTTGCTTTATTCAAATCTCTATAATCCACGCACATTCGAACCTTGCCATCTTTCTTTGGCACTGGTACGATGTTGGCAACCCATGAAGGATACTTCGTCACAGCCAGGAACCCAGCGTCCCACTGTTTCTGAACCTCCTCTTTGATCTTCATTGCCATATCTGGACGAGTTCTGCGAAGTTTTTGTTTGACAGGCGGGCAGTCTTCTTTCAGTGGCAGGCGATGCACAACCATATCTGTATCGAGCCCTGGCATATCTTCATACGACCAAGCGAATACATCATTATACTCTCGGAGCATTTCAACCAGTTTTCGCTTGATATCACTCTGCAGTGCGGCTCCGATACGAATATTCTTTTCAACCCCTTCCGACCCCAAATTGATAATTTCGATGACCTCGTCGTGAGGCAGAATGGCTCTTTCCTCTTGCTTCACCAACCAAGACAGTTCTTCAGGAACGTCGCTATCTTCGACAACCTCTTCTTCGGTCTGGAATACCGGGTGCTCGAAGTCGGGACGAGTCATAGGTGGCTCAAGGATGTCATCTGAAAATGTTATCCTGCAAAAGGAATGGTTAAGTGCTTCAAAATGCGTATAAAGCGAATAACCACATTGCCATTTTATTGAAAAACATAAAACAAGAAAGACAGGGATTACGGTATTTGCACATGAAAAAAAACGCCATTTATTTAATGATTAACACGCAATGTTTATAACAACACAGCCCTAAGCAAACCCTGATGCCCCGGGCAAGACATCAGATTATTCAACAATTAATAAAGCAAAGCATTACTGTTTAAAAGTCACAGGAACAAGCTCCTGAATAGACCAGTTGCACAGTCCTTGTCCTGGCGTGCTTGGCTGAATCCAGGCATCCATATCACAGTCGCTGTCTCCTTCCTCAGACTCTGAAGCAGCATTGACAGTTTCATGACATACTCCACTGGCAGAGATGGTGATTGACTTTCTGAAACGGGGGGCCTCCACAGAAGGAGTTGATGACGACGGTCGGTACCCCAGCCCGAAACGGTCCATCTTCACAGGAATGTCCAGTACTTTGCCCCAGCCCTTGGCTTCTCCTGCTTCCACTAGGGCTTGAGCTTCCTTATACGATGAGACAGCTATCTCTGGCACTTTGCTCGGCCCGGGACCTTTGTCCTTAATGCGCAAACCTTCGAATGCCTGGCATGGCGTCTCATGGATCTCCCCGTCGACTTCCACATATTTAAACGAAGATAGATGGCTGACCAGGATGTCTTCTTCTCCGCACACGGTGACTACGCTGTCTCCGACCATATACTTTAACTTCTGATGCAGGGTAGACGTGACTGCCCCTGCCCCATGAATCCAGGGTCTTCCCAGCAAGCAGCTGTACGCAGGCTGTATATCCATGATATAAAACTCCGTTGCAAACACTTCCGGCCCCACTTGCAGAGGCAAAGTAATCGATCCGAAGACTGTTCTACGCGTGCCGTCAAACGCTCTGACTACCAAATCACTGGGTGTACACAAAATCCCTCGAACATCCAACTTCATCATAGCCTTCTTAGGCAGCACGTTCAAAGACGATCCAGTGTCAACCAATACGTGCGACATCACTGATCCCCTACACTCAACAGATACGTGTAATGCCATATTATGATCCCTTCCTTTCGGAGTCAAGTCAAAATCGGTAAAGCCCAGACTGTGGCCTGCATTTACATGTGCCAATACTCCTTCTAGCTGATTTACGGAGACATCCTGGGGTACAAAAGAAGTGTCCAGGACTTTCAGCAAAGCGTTTCGGTGAGCTTCCGAACACAACAGCAATGACAAGATAGATATTTTGGACGGTGTCTGCTGCAGATGCTCCACAATTTTATAATCACTTTTCCGAATCAAGCGCATGAATTCTTCTACATCCTTAGATGCTGCTTCTTTTTCATTTGCTTGTACCGGAACATTCTCAACCGCTTTCCCTTTTCCTTTCGCTAGCCTTTCAGCCTCGACTTCGGGAGATATAAAGATCCTGCCACTCCTCGTCATGCCTCCTGAACCAACAACATTATCCACAATCTCTGCTGGCTGCTTGTTGACATCAATCTTTATCCCGTCACAATACACCTCTAGCCCATATGACCATGGGACTGCTTTCGTGTTCTCATATGGGATTGGCCCGGCCTTAGTTATGGTAATCGGTGGTCGCTGAGCTGGTGCTGCAATAGTGATCGTCTTCCGCGGAATCGTCACCGTGGCCACATCACTCTGATCATCCACCACTGCCCCTGCAGGCTCATCAGTTGCCGCTCGATCAAACTGCAATACACCTTCATCAATTAAGGCCTGAATGCCTTTCTTCAAATCCTCACACCCCCCAGATAGGGCCCAACAGTCTAAGCAGTACTCATTACATCCCGGGTAAACACCTCCTTGCAACAGTCGGCTCTTTATTTCGCTCAGCGGCGTCTTCAAATCCTCCACATTCATAATCAGATTCAACCCTTCCTCAGTCAGAACTGCATTCGCCCCATGATTAGGCATGGGTTTCTGGACTATATTTGGACCTGCCGTTCCGAAGTTGATAGTCTTGTTGTCTAAGAGATCCTGCACAACGTGCTTAAAAGCATGACAACCTTCTATATCGTGGCCCGGGGCCCCAGAATGAAACTCACAGTGTCTATTTGCATCGTAGCCGAACGGGGGAGTTCCCGTTATCGGCGCCAGCGTTCTTTTCTCTACCAGATTCAATCCCAACAATGTCTGCAATAAATCAGCATAGGTAGAGGGAGGTTTCTCAAACACTCTTCTCGGTTTATTACCCTGGAATCTTCGCTGAGCTTGCTGTGCCCCTTGCTGAGGCTGCTGCTGCTGTGGCATTGGTTGCTGCTGAACCGGTTGTTGTTGCTGGATTGGTTGTTGCTGATAGGGGATTGTAACACTCGACACCTGCTGCTGCTGACGATATTGATTTCTTCCCCTGCCTCGGCCTCGGCCTCGGCCTCCAAATACCGCGCTTGCCTCGCCTTGACGGCGCCCACCATAAGCTTTCCTATTACTGCCAGATGCAGTTGATTCCTCGACTTGGAACTTTCCTTGCTTAATATTACGCTCAATCTTTTCCCCCATCAGAATCAGGTCTGAAAAACTGGCCAGGGACGTATGAAACAGCATATCATGAAACAGCCCTGTGAATGTGCCGACAAACATGTCATTCATTTCTTTATCTTCCACAGGAGGGCGTACCCTGGCAGCCATATCGCGCCACCTTTGCGCGTATTCTTTAAAACTCTCCCCCTTCTTCTGCGAAAGCCCGGCCAACTGGACCCGATTGGGTGCCAGGTCGCTGTTATACTTGTAATGGGCTACGAACGCCTCCGCCAATTGCTTCCATGTCTTGATATCAGTTGGCTCCAACCCCATGTACCACTCTAGGGAAGGGCCCGACAGACTATCCTGAAAGAAATGCATTAGCATTCTTTCCTCAGTGGAGTATGCAGACATCTTTCTGTAATAAGCTCGCACATGCACTTTCGGACATGTGTCTCCTTTGTACTTATCGAACGCAGGCGCCTTGAATTTAATTGGCACCCTCAAGCCAGGTACCAAGCCCATTGTTGCCATGTCCAATCCCACAGCACTTTGATTTAAGACTCCCTTCATCTGCTCTTCCAGCATTCTAATCTTTTGGGAATCATCCATCGGTCCTTCAAAACCTCCTCCGGAGAAAGCATCCTCCTGCTGATCCTCTTGCCACATACCATTTCCAGCCCCGTACCCATCGTACGCATTATTACGTCCAGCTCTGATCTGGTTCATCCCGGGACCTCGGCCTCTGTTGCCATACCCTTGAACACCTCCAGCAGGACCAACAGCCATAAATCCAGCACCGTTCCCGTTTCCAAAGCCTCCGTAACCCTGGTTGACCATACCATAACCGTCTTGCCCAAAGCCTGGAGCATTAAAACCATACTTGCCAGTGTTGTCGAATCCTTGATCGTTGAATCCGAACCCAGTATTGACAAAGCCATTGCCTCCGAGATTATCTCCCACATTGACATCACCCAGCCCAACATTATGGACAGCAGTCTCATTCCCCACTCCGACGTTACCATTCACAGCAGCGGTAGCGTTGTTGACGTTAGCAGCAGTCATATTGATTACGGGCGGAGCCACTGGCGTGGGAGTACCGTCTCCATGAGCAGTATCAACCCGGACAGACTGATGATCGTCATTACCATGACCAGCGTTGCGAGCCAACAGAGGCTGGACCATGGCCTGCAAATTCTCCTGCCCTTTTTCTATAGCTTCCATGGTTTGCATGAAGAGGGCGAGCTTCTCGCGCACATCCTGCATCTCGTTCTGAATTTGGTCCATGACTTTCCGACAGTTGGAGCGTGTAGAATAGCGGTGCGGATGTTGATCTGGAATCCTGTTAAGTACCTGATACAAAGCAGGAAATAAGACACCATTCAAAGATTACCTGTAATGCAATATGTATATGAATGCAATGCAATGTGTCTGTGCATTAGGGAAGTTCATTCCCCCCAGTTCTAGTGCGAAGGTGCCGGTGCAGTGACAGTGCTGACAATAGGAATATTGGAGCTGAATCATATAAAGCCTCATATATTGCAGAGAGAATCAATAAGCCCAGGGTACAATATCACTGAGAATACAAAGAAGGCATGACCTCAACCAACAATCCTGGTGATGGTCAGCACTATGCAAATAAAGCATACAAGTTACTACATGAAATGATCAAATCCTCCCAAAAATCTGGTACTCCTCTATCAACTTCTTGGTCTCCGGATGGCTTGGTCGATCAAGCAGCCCTTCAACAAGCTGATTTCTCCTCTTAAGGACACGGCGTACGTCTTCAGCAGTTTCTTCCCATGTTGCTTCTCCGAAGCAGTCTTCTAACTTTCGCTTCTGAGACACTGCTTCATCTCTGGATTTGATTGCCTTGTTCAGTGCATGCTGGACACTATACCGGGTCATCACTTCCTCCTCACACTTCTTGATGCTAGACTTCAACTTCTCTTCGAGGTCGGAGATTTGCTGCTTCAGCTTATCTTCCCTCTTCTTGTTGTTAGTGAGTGTAGCATTCCAAGTCTTATTGCAAGAAGATATCTCTCGGTGTGCTGCGTCAAGCGCCTTCTTTTTGGCTTCCAGCATGTCATGGGAGCTTCTGAACTCTTGCCCCAGACGTTCACGCTTTTTCTTTTCCTCGGTCAACTCAGCTCCTAACCTGTTTACCAGCTCGATCTGTTGTTGGAAAGCATATACGGCCTTGTTTTTCTCACTGCGTACTTGGGCTAACTCTTGCTCTAACCCTTCATTAATCTTCATCAAGGCTTCCTTCTCCTTCACAACTTGCTCGTAGACTCCCCTAGCAACAGTAGTTGGCTCGGCTACCGGAACGGGAACAAGAATTGGTGCATCTGGAAACGGCATCCTCAACTGACTGGCCCTCTCCTGAATCCAAACTCTATAAGGTGCATAGGCCTGACAGTCGTTCTTTCCCAACAGCGGCTTCCCTTTGCGATTAATACGCGTCCAGGCATGTTGCAACTTGGCTAATAACTCCCCTTTTACGTCTCCGGTGAAGTACAGAGATTCCTGTACTTCTTCCTCCTGAGGTGGGCTCTTCAGCGCATATCCGAACTGACGAATGAATAGAGAAGGGTTGTAATTGATACACCCTTTTCTTCCTATCAGCGGCACATTAGGGTACCCAGAACAACTGAAGATGAGCTCAGATCCCAACAGGTCTCGATCAAACCATACAACGTCTTCGGAAGATAGCCTCATCAGGCGTTCTGACCAACTGGCTGAGGTTGCACTGTCTACAAATGGTCCCTTTGTGGGAAGATGACTCTTGAACCACATATTCAACAGAGGAGTACAACAGTAGACAACTTTTCCTCTTCGGTTTTCATTCTTATAGTGCAATGAATGGTAGAAGTCTCCGATCAACGTTGGCACTGGGTTGCCTGCAGCAAACAAATAGAAAGCATCCAAATCCACAAAGTTGGGCAAGTTAGGAAACAGCACAATTCCATAGATGCATAAAGCCAGAATAGCATTGAAAACCACCCAACAGCCGTTCTTGGCATACTCCCGAGCTTTGGCGACTAAGAAATCCAGAGAGAAACCTGACACTCCAAGCCAAGAAGTCAATAACAGATCTGCAGCATTCATATGTAAGGCTTTGGCTAAGTCCTCTAACTTGGGCTCAGCAGCAGAGTGAATAAAGGGAACCTTGTTCTGTACGGGAAGCTCAGTAAACTCCACATACTCCTCAATAGTAGGCCCTAGAATGAAGTCAGCAAAAGTAAAGCATCTCAATGCGGGGTCATAGAACTGCATCAGGGTGTATAGCCCGTTTATCTCATCAGCAGTGGGCTTACAGACTAATCTCAGTAATTTCCCATGGCTCATTCTGAAGCTTCTTCTAACCTCCTCATTGGCCAGAGATATCAGACCAAGCAAAGAAGTAATATCAGGTGAAGGCAGCTTATACGCAACTGTTTTCCTCAAACCAGCCATAATCAATACTCAGAAGTCCGGGCACTAGAACTAGGGAAATGCAAATGCACCTGCAGCACAGACACACGTTAGTGAAATGCAAATGGTAATGGATATGCAGGCAATGTAATGCAAGTAACATGCAACAGGGACCAATCAAGAAAGGTCTCAGATAGACCATCCAGAAGTCATCAAACCCTGGTCTCAGATAGACCTGACACAAAGTTCCCATACTGGTCTCTGACAGACCTCAAACCATAACTCCAACTGGTCTCTGGTAGACCTCAAATCACATCTCTAATTGGTTTCTGACAGACCTCAGAACATATCTCCAAATGGTCTCTGACAGACCTCAAAACACATCTCCAAATGGTCTCTGACAGACCTCAGAACGCATCTCCAAATGGTCTCTGACAGACCTCATAACTCTCCATAAATAACCAGGATCTCTGATCAAGAAATAACCGGTATCTGAAGGTCTAGTTACCTGCATAACCCCAAATCCCCTCACAGGTGGGTGGCCCTATAACTGGCACAAGGTACGGCATCCTATGCGGTCGTCAGCGTCACAGACTTTCAGGATTGATGATACGATTCCCAGAAGGAGTGGCATCATCAATTCCTGAAGAGGCCTCACTTAGCCGACTTCCAAATGATCGGTCCCCAGAGTCGACAATCCAACTAACCAGCAACCCACGCCAACCAAAGGAAGGGGCAGGAGGCCAACCAGAGGAACCTCGTCTGAGTGTAGATTTCATGGGACACCAAAGCAAGCAAAGCAAGCGGGTGCCCACTAATTTCTACTCTAATTCTAGGTGCACTCAAGCCCAGGTCCGGCTTATCTCTCAATATCAGAACACCCGTCACACCCCAAGATACAGCAATAATAATCAATATATAATGCTGAAAATACAAGGTTAGAAATATAAAATAACTCCATACAAAATCCTCGACGGGAAACAAGCGCTAGGATTGACTCGCTCAAAGGGACGTTGGATCCCAAATGCATAAGAACCATCGCAATCCTTAGCAGCCAGGGGACGTTGGATCCCCAGCAGAGTCGCCAGCTGTCGCTACTGCGAAAATCGGCGCCGGCTGAACAGAAGAGTCGCCACCGTGCGTTATTTATCCCACGGGAGGGAAAGGAAACGCTCAGAGTAAACCTCGCACAACACGGGAAAGGTATGGTCATCGCAACCAAAACCTGGATTCGGGAGTCGGTTACGCAAGGGGAAGGTATTAGCACCCCTCACGTCCATCGTATTCGATGGGATCCACGCTTGTTTTCGGGTATGGATTGTTATTCTATCTAAACTATAGGTCTGGGGTTAAAAGAAAATGAAAATGAAAATAGAAATGACTCGGCAAAGTATCGCACTTTATGCCTACGTATTCCCGCCTGGAACGAGAAATCAGAGTCAACGTAGTTCGCCTACCTACGGGAAAGGAGGGGAAGGTTGCTCGCTAGGATATCGCATCCTATGCCTACGTACTTCCACACTGCATGGAAGATCAGAGCAAACGTAGTTCGGGCCACGTACGACACAAGCTTGTCTTGATTGGTTTTATTCCTTCTGAAAAAGGTTTTCTTGATTAGCGGTCCAAGCGGACAAAAATGACGTTTTGATGAGTTCACGTTCTTTTACGGAAGAAGTGTCTTTTATTGTGTTTGAAATTTTTATGTGTTTTTCTGTTTGTTTTGAGAAAGAAAGAGACAGAACTCTAGCCTACGGTTGCGAAGGGAATCAAACTAACCTAATGTTATCATGCATGGGTTAAGACCTAGTGTCTATCATGCTCCTCTCTTGCACAGAGAGAAACAAAGATCCTAAGGGATAGGCAGAAACAGAAACAATATCAGATATATACAGTAAAACAGTAAAATGCATGGATGCAACAGCACAAGCGAGGCAAGGGAGTCCCACTCAACCTCGAACCTAGAAAACAATAGGCAAAAGTGAACAGGCTTCACTTTCAACCCAGCAGGGTAAACAGCAAACAATACAGTCCAGAAAACCAATCAATACATCAACAAATGAAATACAACAGCAAAAGAAACAGCATCAGCATCTCTGATTCAACATCTGGCTTCAAGCAATCTCCAATCAGCTACAGGCTTCAACAAGCATCAATCTCCATCTTCATGACCTTCAGGCAAGGGCTTTGATCATCTGTCTTCTATCTGCAACGGCTTTTCTTCAAGCTCAAACCTCCAGGATGAGGGATCAGTCACAAGAGTGAATCGGGTGTTAAGCAATCAGTTGACTACCAAGGGTGGTGAACAGACTGCTTCTAACACAAAAGACATTTTCTCTCAAGAGTTCTATCTCTTAGACCCTATCACCAAGCCTTCCAAAGGAAGGGGGTGAGTGTCTTAGAGAGACTCTGAATCACAGAGAAGAATGGATGCAGACAAGGCAATCCATGTTTGAGAAACAAACTTTCTAACCTAGAGCTCTGCCTAGCTCCTAAACCCTAGTCTCCTCAGCAGCTGCTAGCAAGAAACTCCTTCTCAACTCTGACAGTTGATCTTCAATCTTTGAATCTCCAATGGCCTTCATCTTCTCAGGTCTTCAGCTTCCCCAGGGCCCCAGACAAACCCAATACCCAAACAAGCAAGCAATAATCCCCAGAGGGCACACCACACCAGACAATCAGATATACAGACAGTATTAATAGCAGTAGGGGAATCCTGACTTTTCTCTAAGGGATCTAATAACTACCCATAGCCCCTATAGTCCCATAACTAATCTATTCAAACCCTAAGTCCTAAGGGAAATGAAATCAAACTTCTTAAGTCATCACCTAACCCTAGTTTTGTACATGATGTTCAAACCTATTTTAATCACCTAAATTCAATTTCTAAAAATGGGAACTAAAATATTTCTACAAGATCAACATCTCATCTAAACACCCTAAAAAGAATGAACAAAAAATAATAAAGCATGTAATAGAACAAAAATTATTAAAATGATGCATGAGATGAATCTATTTAACATGACATTTATTTAGAAAATATGAAAAAAATATGAAATGAAAATAAAAATGCAATTTTATTTTTCTATAATATTCTAGACATCCTAAAGAAAATAGTGTAAAAAGAATGAAGTGAAAATGATTTTTTATGAATTTGTTATGAATTAATGAAAATTGGTAAAAACTAAAATGGAATTAAAAAAAATGAATTAAAATGAGGGAGGGGGGTTAGAATAGAAATTCGCTCCAGTTAATTATCAAGCTGGGCCAGCAACCAGGGGGTGTGGGTAGCGTTTTGAGTTAGGCCCAGCAAACACTCAGAATACAATACAAGCTGGGGGTGAGAAAAGAAGGTAAACCACGTTGAAATCTGAGTTGGGCTTAAACCTGGGGGTGGGGATAACAATATAGCGCTCAGGCCCGCCCGTTTCAATTAATGAAACGGCGCGTTTTGGCCAATACACTCCCTCCAAATTCTGAATTGAATACAGGCCACACGATTGCCTTGGAAGTCAATGGTCTTATACAAAATGAATGGCCCAGATTATGTCTCCTTCCTTGGATCAACTGAACTTAGGGTTTCACCATTAAACCTCCATGCACGAGCAAGCTTCTACCAACCTGTTCTCCCTATCCAGACCATGAATCAACACGATTCCAACATGAAAGATGCTCATAATCTCTCCCTCTATAATCCTATGGCATTAGATTGATTTGAAACTCACCACAACAACAAACCCGATCGAAGCAAAATCTGATCACCATGAAATTACTCTGAGATGCACCATCACAATTCTCCCTCAAACCTAGACTAAACTAATCTATGCATAATAGTGATTAATCTGATCCATCAAGCTAACATTCTAATGCATTAACCTAAGAGATTTAAACCCTAACAGTTTATTGCACCTGCTAACAACCATCACCAAATCACTCCAAATTCATCCTAACTGTTCTACTAACCACCTAGATCATATCTAAACTAACAACAACATGCCAAACTACCTAGATCAAGCAGTTTGAATGAAAACATACCTGGTGTAAAAGCTTGAAAACAGCTATGGAAGATTGAGGATCTGAGGCTTCCAAGGCTTGGATCTTGATCAATTAACTCAGGGATTGATTCTGTATGCAATGTTGTGATGATTCTTGGCTTGAATTATGCTGTCCACTTGAAACTCCAATTTTGATGTTGATGATGAAAGTGCTCGAAAATGGATGATTCACACTTGATTCTTGATTGAATTATGATCTATGATGATGATTGAACAAGATTGAATTGATGTGGATGAGAATTGGTGAAGAATTTGTGAGATTGGAATGAAACTTCAATGGAAAAGAATGAGAAAGTTTGTGAAATTCTTGGTGAAAATGAAGCCAACCCTTGCTAAATTCTCATTTCATGAATATATAGACCCCATATGAACATTCTAGATCCATCTTGCACATTCCCTTGCTTTCCAACTTTGATCCATTTTGGTTATGTTTCTTCAATTACAAGTAACCAAAGATAACTTTCTTTTTTCCTTCTAAACTCAAAAAAGTGTTTGAACCATTGTTCTTAGAATTGTTTTTCCATTCAAAATCATATATTGGAAGTCTCCATTTGGACTCATAAATCTCCCAAACCATTTTTCACTTTGAATTTATTCACTTTATAAGCCATTTTAGTTCATATTTTGACCAATTATGCAACTTCATGTTATGAGCTTCTCCAATAATTTGTGACCTTCTTTCTAGACTTAAAATCCCATTGGGAGCAAGTTTGATGTTGTAAGTTTTTCCATTTGAGGCCTCCTTGTATGAGTTTTGGACATAGGTTAAAATGACCTGTAATTCACAAATGACCAAAATACCCTTTGCTTGCCAAGACCATAAGTTGAGTTCCACACATCATATGAAGGCATACCATACCATTCTAGAAAGCTAAGACAATGAGGAACAATTCTTATGTTGACCAAGAATTCATTTGAAATCTCCTTGAGGGGTAAAAATTGCTTGGAAGTCAAGTCACTTTCACAGACAAAAATTCAGATACCTCAGATGACCTGTAACTTGCAAGGACCATAACTTGAGTTCTATAAATCTCCTTGAGGTCTTCCACCACTCAAATTAAAGGTCTTGAGATCCTCTACAAGTTTCATGTTGGCCAAGAAGCCATTTGAAGCTAGCATTTTGACTTATCTTGCTTGGAAATTTGACCTAAACTAGGGGATTTTACAGAGAAACCCTAATTTAGAAACTCCTCTTCTCCTTGATTCCTCTTGAATTCTCCTTGTCATATCTCCATATCCTTCTTTATATATCCAATGATGAACCCCACATCTCCTTAATAGACTTGAATGCCCCTTTAAATCAGTCAATTGACCTAGGGTTGACCTAGGGTTGACCCAGATGAAACCCTAGTTGACTATCTTCAACTATAGCTCTTGTGCTCTCATCAATGACTTGTCTCCTTCTCCAAATGACTTTATAAGCCTCTCATAATGCTTAGATACTCTCCATGCCTTCACTCACAGCTCACAACCCTCTTGTTGACCCTCAGATACCCTCAGCTAGGAGATGGACTCAAGGCTTGATCTGCTGAACTCTTTGCTTTCAAATTCTTTCCTGATGACTTGAATGAGATTGAATTATGATAATAACCTCTTGATAGGCTTCTAGGGATGAGAATAATGATTGGTCCCCTGTTGAATGACTTGCTATGCTTATGCTATGCAGATGATTAGTCTATGTACATGACTCTATATGCAAATGCTAATGACATTGACACATAAACCAAATGAATAAGGTTGGGCAAATTTTAGGGTGCAACATGCAGCCTCAATGAATCTTCAACACAAAAACCTCTCCAAACCTGTAAATCACAACAATAGAACCTGCATCTCTCTGCTAAAAAACCAAAGTTGACAGAACAACCTTCAAATTCGGAAACTTCAAACCTTCAATCAAGAAAACACCTTAAAAAAACTTACCTCAAATCCCACTCAAGCCTTCTTCTTCTTATTCTTTCAAGCAAAATCGAAAGCCATTTCCTCATCTCTTCATTATTTCCTAACCTTCAAGACATTCCTTCAACTCTTGACTGTGTATCGAGCCATAACCCCCTTCTAGTTTCAAAACCAAAATAAAAAAAAACATATAACCTTTCCACCATTTCTCAACACGACTCAACCTTCATCTCTAAACCGAAGGAAAATCCCAAACTCTTTCCTCCATTAACATCCACCTTTAACCTTCAGCAAACTCAAACTTCAACCAACTCAAACCCGCAATAAACCCAAATCGAACCCAGAATAGAGAAGAAAGGAGATGAGAAACTCAAAACAAAGCGTGAATAAGGGCGCAAACCAGAGCGAATGAAGGTGAAAAGTCGAATCGTGAAGGGGGTCGGAGTTTGTTGCCATGTCGCTGTCGTAATCCTCCATTAGTCGATAACTCGGGTTCCATTTTGAGGAAGATTAAGGTTTCAATTCATCAGTGTTTTTTTAGTATTGTCTCTTGTTTTGAATATAGTTCTGAACTGGTGTTTGGTTTGACTAGACCTTTGTTTCGGTGGCTTTAATTCATCTGTATTTTAGCAATGATGTAGGCATCTTTATCTTATCTGATGAAGCATTGATAACTGTATTTTTTAGGTTTTTATTTTATTTTGAAGTCTTGGAGTTTTACACGGCTGATGGGTCTTATGGCCCACAATGTTTTTGGATCCACACATCCCCAACAACATCACACGCCCCTTCCTTCTCTATCATTTTCTTTTAAAAATCTTAATGTAGAGTTTTCATAGTTGTTTTTTTTAAAAATATTTTTGTTAAGATTTCATTTATTTTATGTACATTTATTTTCTTTTGGTCATGATGTTAATATTTTCAATTAGATTTTTTTTAGGTAAATAATTTGGATATACTGCCAATTATATTTTCATTTTCGATTTTTGTTCATTTCTATCACTTTTTAGGGTCGATGACAATATTACCAATGTTTAACCGTCAAATTATTGGCGTGAAACAAAGGATCGAAGACCACTTTCCTCTTTCGATTTTCTTTCGATTTTATTTCGATCGATGAAGTCTTTTATTCGTAAGCGTCGCATATCGAAGTTGATAACCTTCTCGATTTCAAATCTATGGTGAATGACCATTGGGGTCATTTTCCGTACTTTGGGATCGTGATAGGCTACCTTCGATTAATCGACATTATGTTTGTGATTAAGACGAGATCCCATTCCTTCGTGTCCCGATTCGATTCACTAAACTAGCCAATAACTTTAATTTTCTTTAAATATTATTGTGAATATTATTGTTATATTATCTTGACATATTATTATTGTCATACCATACCACAAACTCTTTTCATACTCCTCGATTCGATTCAAATCATTTTCTCAACATTTTTCTCAATTCAAACTCTGAAAGAAGGAGGTTCTTGGAATCTAGCATTCCTTAAATCTTCGAGTGAATAATTCTCGAGGCACGCTCTTGAGTTATTATTCATTCAATCTTTCGACTTTTTTTAAAAACATTTTCTCGATTAAAACTCCAAAAGAAGGAGGTTCTTGGAATCTAGCATTCCTTGGATCTTCGAGTGAATAATTCTTGAGGCACGCTCTTGAGTTATTATTCACTCAATCTTTCAACTTTTTCAAGCATTTTCAAACATTCCCCTAAGTCGAGTGCTCGTACGCATTCGCAATCGTCGACATTTTGCACACACTTCACAATTCCTCTTGGTCTCGATATTAGGGGCGCCCTTAGGGACTAATATCGTTTCTCACCACCTAACCCTTGACACGTCGTCAAGTCGGTTCTATCTTCTAATCAATTCCTCGACTCATCGTCGACCCCTTTTTTCTAACCAACCTCCTTTTGCCTCACATTCCATTTTCGATTCAATCTTTTCACAAAAGTTTTTTTTCAAACTTACGAAAGAGGGATGTTCTTAGAATCTAGCATTCTTTGAATATTCGAATGAGTAACTCTCAAGGCACGCTCTTGAGTTGTTATTAGTTCATTCTTTCGATTTCAAAATATCTAATTATTTTCAACCTAATTTTCAAAAGAATTGAGTTCTTGGGATCTCGCATTCCTTGAATTCTTGAGTGACAAGCTCTTGAAGCATGCCCTTGGGTTGCTTGTCAATCACTCTTTCGTTTCTCAACTCAGCTTCAAACCCATTCAGCCTCATCTTTTTGTGGTTGTTACCACGAACTACGACTGCTCTGATTCTTCATTCTCGTCTGAATGTAAGATACGTAGGCACTAGATTGCGATGATCTTGGCGAGCTACCTTCTACCCATTTCTCCCATTTCCCTGTCTTCTTTTCGTGGTTGTTACCACGAACTACGGACGCTATGATTCTTTATTCATTCTTGAATACAAGATACGTAGGCACAAGATTGCGATGATCTTGGCGAGCACACTTCTATCCTTCTCCATTATTCCATCCACACTTTCCCTTCATTCTTTCCCGTAGTCGAACTACGACACTCTGATATCTCATTCTCGTCCGAATGAGCATACGTAGGCACAAGGACCCCAATCCTTTGCGAGCACTCTATCTTCTAACCACCAATCTCTCCTTAGCGTCTTTAACCTTTTAACCTACCAATTCGCCTTTAACATCAAGAAGAAAAACAACCAAACCTAGATAACACTCTCCACAAATACCTTAAGAGGTTCCCGTTGAGTACAACGGACGTGAGGGGTGCTAATACCTTCCCCTCGCGTAACCGACTCCCAAACCCGGAACTTGGTTGCGACAGCCCTGTTCCTATCCTTTCGTTTTAAGAGGTTTTCTCGATATTTTCCTCTCCCGTTTATTCGGGAAAAATAAAGTTCGGTGGCGACTCTGTCGAACCGCATTTCTGCGCCTTTCGCGCGAGGGTCGTTTCTCCGAAATGTCTCCGTGATTTTTTGAGGTGCGACACTCGCGCCACCCAGATTTGCAAAATCTCTCCTATCTCCCTCAATTCTTAATGAAATTGCATGACGTAAACATGAAAATTGCTCGTTTCTTAACAAGGAACACAATGGTACTATTTAATTTCATTTATTTTAAGTGTGGAGTGAGTTATCATGTGATAAACATATGAACCCTAACTTTGCAAAAACTAATGTGAAATCACATACACAAGTTATAAGCAGCAATTGATTGATGGTTAATGATCTATGATCATCCAGAAACATGTTGGTAACTTGAAATAACATTTATGATGCATGGTTTATGGAGTTTGAAAAGTTCAGGCTTACCTTGCAAAAGCAATTTGAATCCTCAGCTGTAGGTGTTACAGAAGTGTTTTGATAATCTGGACAGCTTCCCTAGATCTCAAGGACTGTGTTGATGTGCTTGGAAGGGATTGAAACCTTATGGATTTATGAGCTCAAATACAATTGCAGGTTGCTTAGGATGAACTATGATCTTGATAAATTTGATATTACAAATGATGTTTAAGTGTTTGGATCACTCACATATGATGTATGTGAGTTGTTTGGATCATTGGTTTGGATGGAATTGCTCTGGTTTGAGAAATTCGATTTTCACTCTTTGAAACTTAAAACTTTGGAATGAAAGAGGGAAATGAGATAAAACAAGTGTGATGTTGTTTTTGTATGCTTGAAATGATCATAAATAATCTTTATTTATAAGAGAACAATTTTTTTTGGAGCAATAGTGAATGGATGAAGGATCACTCTTTTATCCAATGTGTTATGTCATGTAGCCAAAGTCTCCTCCTAGCATATCTATGCATTGACTCCCATCAATTTTGCAGGTTTGAAGTCTTCTTGTTCTTGGATATGTCTTGACTGCTTTTTGCATAGTCCATGTCACCTTTATGTATCACATTAATGCAACTTAACAAAATTGAATTTTAAGGCTTTTGTCATGATGAATTTTCACATGTCAAGCTAGATTCTTGACTCTTTGGTCCAAATTTGAATATATCAAGTGATTCATCAAGATTTATTCTGATCTTGGAAGATGATAAAGCTTGCAAAATGAAAAACTTGTTGTGAAAAATTGTGTGGTGCAAGAAAGACCCAAAATCTGTCTTTGAAAAACAGTTGCAGCAAGGTGAGTTGTGAGATTCATAACTTCTTGCTCGAGTTGAATCAATGGATGTTCTTGTACTTCTTAGAAAATTGAGATGATGTTCTTCAACATTTATGTTCAAAGTTTATATTGATTCTACTTAGATCATAATGAAAAGTGCCCTTGAAAATTGATGTTTCATGCTGAAAAACTTGGCTGAATTTTCACTAAGTGTTGAAACTCATTTTCTTATTATTATTATTTTTATTTTGATCACTTCCTAACTTGAAATCCATGAAGTTTTTGGATATGGTTCAACCTATAAATCTTGTTGTATGTGATAAGATATATCATTTGAGCTTTAGAGTGTCAAAAATGGTTGCTTGGATCACAAGTCATGGCCTTGTAAAGTTAGGTAAAAATCATGTTTATCCATAACTTAGTGAAATTTTCAATTTCTTCAACTTTGCCTCTTTTGCAAGTAACCTTGATTTCTTGATCAATCCTTTTTCAAATGAAACAATGGATCATATTTTCTTGTATAATGGCTTATGATGAACAATTTTGCTCAAAAAGTCATACTTTGACTTTATGTATCAGATGAATTTTATGCAGGGAAACCCTAATTTCTGATTTTTGATGTATGAGTACTCCAAGGTGATTTTAAACTTATGAATGGACTTCAAGGGTATATTTGAGTTCCTTGAATCATATCTCAAGGTTGGATATCATGTCTTGATCAAAAGTCAAAGATATGTGTTGACTTTTTCATCAAAACCTAGTTTGTGGCTCATATGGCTTTAAGCTATTGCATTGTTTATGAATCAAGTTCTTTGGATCAATCCAATCATTTGAATGGACTAATATGATGTATTTGAAATCCTTGAAACATATCTTGAGGTCTTGGATCATGCCTTACTCCATAAGTCATCTTAGGGGTTGAATTAGGTCAAAACCCTGATTTGGTGACACAGATGATCTTGAGGCTTGACCAACTTGAAATGATGTAATCTTGTCCTTAATTTTTGGTGAATGAGATATTTTCATCTCCATGGATGATTGAGGTACTTGATAAGTTGAAGATCATGCCAATTTTTGATTGATCATTTGCCTGAATTTTTTGTAGGGTCTAAAACCTTAATTGGAGATCATAATGAAGCAAACAACAATCTTAATTTTATAAAAATGGGTTAGTGATACATAAAAGTGTATGTAGGAGATGTAAATGATGTGGGTATCTTAGGATCAAAAATTAAGATATGACATATTTGTCTAAAGAAGGAACATGAATTTTGAACTTTAAATGCGTTGTTATTCCATTTGGTAAAAGTAACAAAGTTATTCCACTAGATAAAACAGTTAATATTAGATTGCCTTTTGATTGTTAAGATGTTGCAAGCGTTTTTTACATAAAAGTTTTTCCTACTCCTCCATAACTATTCAAGAAAAATACTTCACTCTTTTGATTATTAACTAACTTTTTTATCTTATGGAAAATAACTCTCTGTTCATATATTTAAAATTGAATAAGGAAGAGTTAGTTATTATAAGAGTTCATGTTACATGAAAAGAAATGATTCAAAAGAAGTTAGGGAAATTTGCGCTCATACGTGTTTGTCACATGTAAAAGACTTGTAGAGATCGCTATATTCTTCTTTTGGTAATTGTTTGTTGTAGTTCCTTTCGGCATATATATAAGTTTGTTGTCAAGATGTTTGTGAACATAAACCTTAGGATAGAGAATTGAACCAAAATCCTTAAGTGATCTTTTATTAGCTTGGAAGAAGTTCTCAATTTCAATAAGTGTAAGCTATATGATCTCTTCTTCCGCGAGGATCAGATCTACACAAAATGTAAGACAATGTTTGAGAAGTAGTAAAATGTTAAATGAAAAAGGAGTTATATTTTGGAAAATAGAACTTATGGAATCCTCCATTACCTTTGTTGTTTGTAATATTTCTTTGATGAAGAAGGATGCTATCAACTAACAAATATTTAGTATTGGCCCAAAGATGGCCAAATCTATTCATAGAACCTGTCAACAGCATAGGGACAAACAATTTTTAAAAAAAACGGAACCCGAACATCTTGCCTCCTCTAAAGCTGCAATGTATTCTCGATCTTCTACAAGAAATCTCATGGAAAAGCATGCATCCATGAAGCTTTCATGTTGAAAACCGTTAATGCATTTGATTATCTTGTCAATACCTGCAGCATTGGAATATTTATTTGAAGAATGTAAAGAGAGTAGTAGATGAGCATGAGGATGTCCTCTTTTCTGAAATTCGACGGTGTACATATCTGTCGAAATAAATGAAGTTTGAAACAAGAAATGAGAAAGGCATATGTATGAATTATTTGATATTTTGTAAAATGAAGGCAATTACATTATGGTTAGACTTGCATGCTTTTGTTTTCCCCCGTACATGTTTCTATGTTAAGTCGTTAAGAAGTTGATCAAATTTTATTTTGAAAACACGGAAACAATATCAAGGCGGTTTTGTGGTTGTGCTTCTATAAATACCTTGGAATTTCAGGCCAATTCGAATTACAGGTGAATGTAAGAAAAATATCAGGAAAACCAGCTGCTACATAAATTGCCATTCCATTGAAATAAAGTGCATCCATGAATCACTTACCTCCCACAAATTTTTGGTATTTTCCAACACGAAGTTTTGACTGAACCATATTAGCCTTTCAGACTCCATCATGGTAAAGCCATCAATTAAGAATTGCTGAAAGAGTATTTTTAAAAATATCAATGTTGTAAGTGATTGAAGTATAACATTATGAGGCGTGACACCAGAAGTTCCTTGCTAGCTAAAAGCTGTAAGTGATTGAAGTGTCACTCATATGTTTATCATTTTTTTTCTCCTTAATTTGAAATGTCTAACTTAAGGCATTTCTTTGTTGTATTTACTTTGCACATTTTTTGAAACTAATTAGAAAAAAACGAAACTAGGTTTCACACTTAATTTCTCTCTAGTGGTTGATTTTTTCCATTCTTTTCTTTCATTGTTCTAACCCTAGATTGATCTTCCTCACTTAATATAAGTGAGACATAATGGATTAACAAATTTGGACATTTTTCTACATAGGAAAGGAGTTCAATATCCAACAATGAGAAATGAGTTTTTTGAATTTGCTTTCAGCACTGTTAGTGGGTTGGACAAGGAGTGCATTGTATGACTCATTCAAATGTAAAACATAAAGTCACAGCACATCACAACAATGATACTGGTAGCAACGGTTGTATAATCGCTGCAATCTATTTTCCGCGTCAGTTTGGAAAAAAGTTGATTTGATTAGATTTTATCCCAAACATATCAAACTTGCTGTTTAATCTCTCTAAACTCTAGTGGCAACATAATGTTGATAATGAAGAGAACCCTATTATTTGCAGGATCCTTATTATCATGTTATTAATTGGATACAAGGCACAATAGATGCATTACATTTTACAACTGCTCAAAGGAATGATCAGCAATCATGTAAATGTAGTCACTTAATTTCATCATAGCCACTGAGACTTATGTTTGCTAAAGTTTGTGTCACTGAAGCCTTTTAAGCTGCTGCTTCTGCTAGAGAAGGATATTTTTTGATAATATAAACGGGATCTCCCAATTTAAGCACGTTTCCATCCCCTTTACCAGAAGAATCCTTCCAGTTCCACACTGTTTTCTGACCAAAGTAGACCTGCACAAGCACTTCACATGTCACTTGACATCAATGAAACCAAAGGAACATTCATTGAAAATTTGATGACAGAATGTCTTACCTTGTTTTTGTTATTTTCATTTGGTCGCAAAACATGGCCAGACCTAACTTTCATGAGAGTTTCCGTTGGTTCAGTTCCATATATTGCTGTCTCTTGATTGACTTGTGGTATCTGAATATAATATAACCATCATCAATAATGAAAGTTGGATGCATAACAGGAAAAAAATTGATTAGTTTCCTTAGTTTTGTACCTTACAACGGGCACACAGCTTGACACACTGAAATGAAAACCTGCTTATCTGGATATCTCTCCAAAAGTCTTCAGAATATGGTTCACAGCCTTCAACAAGGATACTGCACCATGTGTCATCCAAATCTCAATTATGTAATCTAAACTAGTCATCTATACTATGAAGCATATAAATATTACAAAATAGTGACGATAAGCATGAACAAATCGATACTTGGGTCTGAAACGATTCATAGGTATTGGTTCCTCCAGAAGCTTGTTTAGTGCATCCAAGGATTCCTAAAAGCGATACATGAAAAAGTAAAGAGTAACGACTTAATTAAGTAAATATCGACTTTGTTTCCCAACTGCAATAGGCCTGACCTGAGATGCGAGTAAGAATGGATAACCATCACTGAAGAAGATCCATTGCTGTCCCTCAACATAACGAGGGTCTACATTTCTAACTTCTGAACCTGCATTTGGAAACATAACTCAAGAGTTATCATCATGATTTGTTGGATTACTTGCTATCAGGTTTCTGCTATGACTTGAATGTATATTTATAAATGAGGGTAGTCTTCACCTTACAAACTAATTTTGTAGAGTTGAGTTAGTCCTTTACCAATCATTAACATGTCTAAAGTAACAAATTCTTCTAAACATCATTATCGTCGTTTTCTTATTATATAAGTTTTCAAAGACGTTACTGGTATTGAAGCGGACCAATCTACATGGACTTCCTAAATAATCCGAGAACCACTGTGATGCTTCAGCTCCCTCATCCCAAGCGGGGCCAGTCCATTCCCACAAACCAATATCATCTACTACTTCATACTTCTGTTTGTTCAAACAAACTTTGAGAGGTTCCATTCCAGGTGCTTTCACCACTGTAAAATGAAAAAAAAAACAAAAAAAAAACTAATCATTAACTAAACAAAAGAAAAAGGAAAAAAGAATATCATGATTATGAAGAATATGCAAATCAAAAGTCTGTCAGTGCACATAAAAAGTGGATGAGTCACTCATTTTGATTTTGAGGATTCTTTATCAAGATTATGATAGAACAAAAATGTGGAAGTTCTTTCATTGTGTACCGTTTAGGCAAGCATGTGATGTATTTGGCACTAGCTCACATCTGTTAAGACATCAATTACTTTTATTTCACGTTTTCTTTTGGAAGTTGTTCAAAAAGAGTTTACATTTTCCATTTAAGATAAGCAGATAGCCCCACTACTATGAAATCATATACCTTATATCATCTACCCAGCTGTGATATCTCTCTTTTTCTCACTAGTATTGCCTTTTTCCTTTTAAGGAAAGCAAGCGGAATTATGTAAAAAAGTAAAAATTTATAATTATAAACCAGAAGATTCAAGTACCTTACGCAACTACAAAGATTAATCTCTTAGATCTCAAATGTATTGAAAGGTCCACTTCCAATCTATAAAACATATAAATACAGAATATGATATAGTATGGTGGAGCATAAGAAAAATGTGATATACCCATGAAGGAATCAGTGGTAGGTTTCCAGTGTTGAAGAAAAGCCTCAGGTGGAAGTTCAACCTCAACCAAAGCAAGCTTTGGTTCAACTCTTTGAGAGCGTGCTCTCCCTTTTGAGTTCACAACCACCCACTGTCGATCCCATCGAAATCCTAACAAGTAAAAGTAATGAATACAAAAGCTCCAATTAAATTCAAATAAAAAGCATTAGAAGAAGGAAGATGGTACCAAAAGGAGTGAGAGGAGCATGAGGAAGCGAAATGCCACGACATGACTTAATCGGATAGGTGAAAATGCCTGTAACTTTAGCTTCAGGTGGTGCTAATTCTGTTATAAGGGTTGGTGTTGAAGATGATCCTATACCCATGTTGTCTTCTTTTTATTGTTCTCTCTTTCTCTGTTGTTTGATAATAAGTAGAGTTAGTTCAATGCAAAAATATGCAATGAGCTTTAAACTTCACTCTATGAGCCACGTCAGAAGGAAATATGTCATACTCTACAACAATTTAATTTACCCTTTTTCTTTATTCAATTTCAATGTGAACTTTAGGAAAGTTTTCAATGTTGTCATGTTTCGTGAAATTTAGTTAATGAACAAATTATTTTCTTAATATTAGTAGAACAATTTCGATTTGAATTTTTGTCCAAGGCGGGACTCCAAAAGTCTTGTAAGTAATATCTTGCGAGATGAATGAGACGAATTTCTATAAATCTTGCGTATATTCTTTCTAACTTTGTCATTTTTATTTCTTGCATAAATATTGTTTTGGACTGAGCTTGTGGCTGACTCAGCGTCGAGCACAGTCCAATCTAGTCCTACGTCGAGGACGACACAGACTGCTGACCCAACTCGTTGAGCTCAGTAGAAAACACATTTCTTACGTACTCCTCACTCGTGGACACGTCACCAACCGACTCGCACGACTTGTGGAACCTTTCTGCCCTTTGCAACAGACAAGTTCGTCCACTAACCAGAGAATGCGGAGCGGTTAACCCTGTACGATGAGCACGATCTACTCATCCCTGCATCCACGTAGGAATCATACCAGTCATCCGTTGTGGGTTTGGACACTTAACCCATAACGGAGACCATTGACCCTATGTTAGGGGCTCACTATAAAACTCCTCCTCTGCAGGAGGGTCAAGTATTATGTTCTTTACCCTTTCTTGCTCAACTCTTCACCCGAACTAACTTAACCGTCAGAGTGTCTGCAGGTACCCCCCCTTTTCGCCGTCCGTCAAGACCGCGGACGTGTTGCTGGCCACCTATTATGATTGGCAGGTTAGATCAGTGGCTCCGTTTGTGAGAATCTTGTTTCCCCATCTTTGCTTTCCTTGAAACCAAGAGATCAAAACAAAAAACTTCTAAAATTAATCATGGTCGGTCAACACAACGACAACAACGATCACAAAACAATCCTATGTCCTGTCCATGACGTCGACAACAACAAAGATATGCCAATTTTAGAGGAAAACACTCCAACGAGGAGAGACAGACACACCGCCTCCCCCTCCTCCGACGATGCGGCCGATAATGACGTCCAGTATGTCGAGACCTGCAAAGTCCAAAAAGCTCAGGAGAAATTCCAACTAATCTTGGTGCCAGCCAACGCCGACCTAACCATGGAGGCCCTAGTCGCGACCCTTAACCAGACCAACGCGCTGATCTACCAACAAAATGAGAGGATCAGAGCATTGGAGAAAGACTGTCGTCCACGCTCTCCCCCGCGAAGACACCAACGTTATGAATCCCGAAGCCCGTCGCCGTAACGACTAGGCCACCGCCCACAGTTGGAGAGGCCACAACCCCTGAAGTGCAACCGTACTACTCCCTGCGAGGACTTACGCTCTCTAGTTGTCAAGAAAAGCAAAACCAGCGGACGGCCAAATAACCGACGTTCGCCCCCATGCAAATTAAGGGGCCAACCAAAGGACTCACTGCCACGCCGCGATAACAACCCTTAACGAGAGAAGTACGACTACTCTTCACCACACTTACCGCTCCGGAGTGGCGAAGAAGACTCCCGCGGTCCACTATCTCGAGCGATCATGGACGTTCCGCTTCCCGTCGGGTTGGAAAAGCCCCCGAACCTGGGGACATACAATGGAATGACAAATCCCAATGATCACGTTGAAAACATCAATGCGTTGCTCAATTATCGCGGCGTCAGGGGTGCCATCAAGTGGAGATTGTCCCCACAACCTTGAGGAAGGGTGCCATGACATGGTACAAGAGCCTCGTTGAAGAGTCCTTCACTTCCTGGAGGGACCTAGGAAGACAGTTTTCGATGCACTTCACCGTTTCTCGTCGCCATCCAAAGTCAGAGGCAACGCTCAAGGCAATCATGCAGGGGAAGGATAAATCCATCCGAGCCTACATTGAGAGGTTTAATCGAGAAGTTGTTCAGGTCTCCACGACCGATGACATGAAGAAGTATTTGCTCGAGCAAGGACTGCGACCTCGCAGCGACTTCGCCAAGACTGTCAGCATCGAAACGCCCGCGTCGCTAAATGCCCTCCTCCTCAAGGCACATACCTATATCCAGTACAAGGAGAAAGAAACTGCCAACAATGCTTGAGACTCGCGGCATCAGGAAAATGCCAGATTTTCGAGGCATGTTGACTCCATGGCGCCTCGCCGAGAAGGAGAGAAAAGGAAATAGGATAAGCCCCGTGAGTCTAGGGAGTACAAAGTACCTTTCAGCCGTTTTTCCGAGTACACGCCACTGACTGCCTCTCGTGATTGTATTTTATCCGAGTGCGTGAACTCATAATTCCGCTAGGATAGAGTCTGTTTCTCCAGGAAAATACCTCTTAAGCCTACCGCGGACAAGACCATGTATTTCCGCTTCCATAAGAGCCATATGCACGTTACTGAAGAGTGCATCCACCTCAAATATGCAATTGAAATCCTCATCAAGGACGGGCACTTGAATCAGTACACCAAGAGAAGAGAGGCTCCTCGGCAGGACGCTCGGGAAGCGAAGAAGGTCGAGGAGGATAAGCCACCCTCTGACGACATCAACCTATAGATCGCCATGTCCGTCTCCCGACCCAAGGACTTCTACGTCCCCGATGGAGCCAAAACCCCCCTCCATTTTTCGGCACACAGCACGTGGGAAACCTTCCCCTGTACCATGGTCATATTTGGCGGGGAATTCAACAAACTAACCATAGGGTCAGTGAAAAGGAAGTTTGATCAGCTCACTGATACGAGCTCGAGCCAAAAGTCTACTCTCGACAAATGTCAGGGAAGCTCAGTCCCTATAACATTATATCGCAAGGAGCTCCCCGGTGGATCCCCCAACTTTAGCATCCATTTACTTGTGAGAGCATGACTGACGAACTTTAACGTTTGCCGCATACTTGTCGACCAGGGAAGCTCGATCGACATCATGTACTCTCAGTTGTTCCTAACATTGCAGCTCGACGAAACGCATTTGACACTCTACATGGACTCTGATATGTAAGGCTTCAACGGTGTGACCACTAAGTCACGGGGTTATGTCGAACTTATTGTCACTATCGGAGCGACCGAGACCGCCAAATCAGTCAAACACCAATTCCTGGTAATAGACTGCCCTTCTCTGTACCAGTGCATCCTGGAAGACCAACTCTGGCCGAACTTATAGTTGTGTCATCCACTGTTGATAGGCGTCAAGTACAAAATAGTTTTCGTATCAATTTGTGACACTTTTAAACTCTTTTCCATGCTTCTGATTGCAAAAGAACTTATTTATTAAGTGATTCTTGCATCAATGTATATATTTGTTAGCTTTTCAGCATATTATGTAAAAAAGGTGCATCAAAAATCATAAGAAAAAGCAAAGAATCGAACAAACGCGCGTGTCGAAGAAAGCATTACCTTCGTCTGGCGAAGGAGAGGCGAAAGGGCAGATTCGCCCAGCGAAGCTCAAGCGAGGGATGAGGCGAATGAAACTCAAAATTCCAATAGCTACTAGAAGTGGTTTGCTGGCTGATTCGCCTAGCGAATGAGGAGTGAAAGGGATTCACCCGGTGAAGCTTTATTTCACCTGGCAAATTCAGATATTTTCCTCAGCCCACTTGCACTGTTGCTGTCACGTGGCTTTACTAAAGGATTTTTCCTGACGAATTTTCTTGGGCAGAACATGTGTATATTAACACTTGTTGATATTTTTAGGGGATAACTTACTTTTTAGATAATCGTTTGTAACCTAGAAACATTTGTGTGGAGAGAAAAAGTCATCTTCTTCATTTCTCTTAGAAATCAAAGCTTTTAAGTTTCAATCTTTAATCCTTTCAAGTTTGATGCTCCAAAAGCTTTGCTTGTTACTTGTTGCTCAAGCTACCATGATTATGATTAGCTAAATACATCCTCGTGTTAAGATTAGAGGTAGATAATCCTCACTTTTGTATGTATTTCTCTTGATATCTTATATGTGAACAAGTTGATGATGAATATATGGTGAAAAACCTTGTTTATATGTTATATTTGTGTTGGATCATTATTGAGAGATATTTTTCAACCATTGACCTAACTTTTTCATCTTTCAATAAACGAAGTTTAGAAATAATTTTGTGAGTTGAAATTCACTATTATCAAACCTTTAATATTATCATATTGATAGTTAGGTTGAGAGATCATCTAAGGATCAATATGATAAAACTCACAATTTGTTTTAGAGATGAAACATCTTGAGAGGATATGTTATTATATTTATTGTTAATAAGTTCACATGCTTTATTAAGAAAATACCTACAAAATGGATTATCGAGACCTAATCTTGACTTGTTTTTATCAATTGATTTAAAACTGAACATTTTACCGTTGATTATAACTTTTTATGCGATTGTTGCATTACGAAACCAAAACAAACCCCTTTTATGTTATAAATTTAAAACAATTCCAACTGTAGAACGACAGTAATATCACACAATCCCTGCGGATAAGATAACAAAAACCCCTACTAATACTATTTCAATAAATTGGCACCGTTGTCGGGGATTATTGTTTGATATTGCAAGCATTGCAATAGTTAATAAGTTTAAATTTTTGTTTACCTCAGTTCCTTTTTCTCGTGCTTCTTAATTTGTTTGGTTAAGTTTTGCAGACTCTGTTTATGCGAGGAAAGTTATCTACGGATCAACTTTTTTTAAATCCTAAGATTGAAAGAACTATACGTAAGTTGAATAGCAAAACTAGACGGATGAGGCAACTTGTCAAGGAAAGATGAGAAATAGAAGAAAGTTCTAGTTCTACATCACTACCACCGCCAAGCATGGCAGATCCACCACTACCACCACCCTCTGCTTCAACACCATGTATCAACAGTCCAAGGCACACTGCTCAATTTGTATGTAATGCCCACAATGGTAGGAATTCTGAGATGAAAATGGTAATTATTATGCTTCTATACCAAATTTCTTTTACTGGTATGGATCATGAGGATCCGTTCATACATCTCCCCAAATTCTATGAGATTGCGGGTGCAACGGGAGAGACGGAAGCTGAAGAAAAATTATTGTTCAAGAGATTATTTGCTAATTCCTTAATCGGGAAGGCAAAGGAATCATATCTTGATCAATCCACTTTGTAGATGAAGGACTGGAATGTGTTAGAAGAAAAGTTCCTTGAACGATTTTTTCCATACTATCGATTCATGGAAGCAAAGACGACAATTGCGGTATTCGCTCAAGGTGGAAATGAATCTCTCAATGGAGCTTGGGAGAGGTTCAAATCCATGTTACAAAAATGCAAAGGCCACAATTTCGATGAATTAACACAAGTGCACATCTTTAAAAATGGGCTCCAATCTGTTCACAAAACTTTGTTAGACGCTACCGCGGGTGGATCGTTAAATGCAAAGAATGCGGAAGATGTGGTAGCCATCATTGATAAGATGGTATTGAATGATCACCAAGGAAATCACCACCGTGGTACACCTCAACGAAATCCGGGAATGATAGAGTTGGGAACAAATGATGTGATCCTTGAGAAAAATAAATTACTTTCACAACAAGTGGAGTTGTTGATGCAACAAATGTCAAAGCTTCCACAAAAAATTAAAGAAATACAAGAGATTCCCAACAACAAGCAAGTGGCGAGTTGTGAGCTTTGTAAAGGAGATCATCCTACCGGGTATTGTCCTCCGGTTGTGGAAGATATAAACTATGCGGGAAATCAAAACCAATGGTACCAACCTCAACAACCTTATCAAAACAACCAAGGTTACCAACAAAGAGGTAATCAAGGTTATCAACAACAAGGTTGGAGACAAGATGCTGGAACATCAAACCGTCAAAATCTTTATCAACCTACACAACCTCAAGGTGGAAGTTCAAAGTTAGAAGAAACTCTTAATCAATTCATGCAAATGTCAATGGCCAACCAAAAGAGTAATGAGGCATCAATCAAAAATCTTGAAAACCAAGTTGGGAAACTTGCGAAACAATTAGCCGATCAACAACGGGGGCCATCCTTTACTGCTAATACTCAAACCAATCCAAAGGAACATTGCAAAGCCATTGTGACTAGGAGTGGAAAAGAGGTAGGTGGAGGAGAAAAAATGATAATGTGAAAAATGATGAGATTGTGGAGGAAGAAAAAAATGATGAGATTGTAGAGGAAGAAAAAAATGATGAGGTAGAAGTTGAAAACAATGAAAAAGAGAAATTAGTTGAAAATGAGAACCATGATAAAGAAGATGTAGAGAAAAATAAAAAGTTCAAGAAAGGGAAAGAGAAGCTGAGTTCAATTCTAATTTAAAACTTGCCTTATTCTCATGCTCTAACCAAGAAAGACAACGCTAGGCATTATGCTCGGTTCATGGATACATTTTGTCAATTACAAATAAATGTTCCATTTTCCGATGCTCTTGAACAAATGCTCAAATATGAAAAGATCATGAAAGACATCCTTACCAAGAAGAGGAGATTTAAAGACCAAGAAACAATCTCGCTCGATGCGAGTTGTGTAACAACCTAATTTTTAATAATTAATTATTTGTACTAATTAATTGGTTTATGTGATTTAAATGAATTATTTGATTTACTTAATTTATATGAGTTAATTGATTTCATTTATTTAATATAAATATGTGATTTATGGAATTAAGTAAATTAATTGATTCATTCTATTTGGTAGAATAGTGTATAATTGCTAGATTATTTAGTTGGGCCTAATTTGAGGTGTGTGAATAGAAAGTGAGCGGAGTTGGGTAAATCCCAATAGAAATGATTTAGTTGTTAGGATTTTAGAGTAAGAAGAGTTAGTAAGAGGAGTGGGAAAAAGAGAATAGAAGAGAATGGAAGAGAAGAAGAGAAGCAGAGAAAGAGACAAGAGGAAAAGAAGAAGGGAAGGGAGAAATCAGAATGCAAGCATTCAAGTAATCAAGATTCTTCTCCATAACAAACCTAAGGTAAAGGTGGGCATTCTCTCATTATTGGGATTTTGGGATAATGATTAATGGGTAGAAGTTATGTAGGGAAACCCTAGATTTGAAATTGTGGATTAATGGTGAATGAGTAGAAGTTTATGTAGGAAGAAAACCCATAGAAATCTCATGATTTAGTGGATTTTCGAGTTCGGTGAATACCTTAACATGTGGGGATTGATTGTGGTAGCAAAGAGGGAAGGGTTGGTGAAAAATACAATTTTCTTCATAATTTTTCAAAAACGCACAGTGAGCAATCGATTGCACTAATACAACAATCGATTGCACATTTAACAAAACTGTTGGAAAACTGAATTTTTAGCTGAGCAATCGATTGCACTAATACAGAAATCGATTGCACAACAAAACAGTGGCTAAAAATGTGAAAAATTGAGTCAAGCAATCGATTGCACTAATACTCCAATCGATTGCATGCTGTATAAAAGCTGAAAACTGGAAATTTATGTTCCGACGATTTTGGCCATAACTTTTAATCCGTAAGTCGGTTTTAGTCCCCGTTCGAAGCGTTGGAAAGCTAATGAATAGATTTATAACATAGTATAGATAAAATAATTAGTTTCCAAATATTTTTATATCCAATATGTTTGGGGAGTCATTGTTTAATTAAATCTTAACTAAAACATGGTTTAATTGAGATGATTTATTGATTATTTACTTGAGTATTGATTGATTGTAAACCTTCGGTTGGTTATTGAGATATCAATTGTTATTTAACAAGTTGATTTTGTATTGAATATTGAATTCAATTATTTGTGATGGATTGATTGTCCTATGTGTGACCATTGAGTTGTATTGTGAATTGTGATTGAATCTATTGTGAATTGTGATTGAATCTATTTGATTCTTGTGTACTACTTGATAAATGTAGTGATGATGTTGAAAGTATTGTTAGAACATAGATTGATTCTTATATATATATATATATATATATCTATGTTTTGATGATAACACTAATGAAATTTTGTATTAAGTAAATATATACTCTAATTTTGTTCAAGTGTTTTTGTTTCAGATATTAAATTAAATATTCCTCTGGAAGCAAAAATGCATCTGAACATTATTCTACGCAAGGCTCTGAGCGTCAGAAGCAACTCATCAGAAGACTCTGAGCGCTGCCAGAAGAGACTCTGAAGAAGAAGCTGCAGAAGACTCTGAAGCGTAGCTGAAGAATTTGTGAGAAGAGCCTAATTGTTTCAGAAGACTCTGGAAGTACTTTACGCTGCATGTACAAAGGCTCTGATATACAACTCTGCTCTGATTGAGATATTCACGCTGAAGCACTATTGCTGCTAAACTCTGACTACATCAACTCTGATGTAGATACTTTGATGAAGAAACTTGTTGAAGAAGATGCTGCTCAAATAAAGATTCGTTGGCATATTCTTTGTCCTTACCTGAACGACTCTTTCCTCATTTGTGTATGGCACAGGAAATCAGACAAAAGGGATTTTTCTGAACATTCCTCTTCTGGGAAAGTAAAAGTCAATAGAAGACAAAAGGCTACAGCTACTCAGCAGTGCACAGTCTTCAAGCAATGGACTTCTAGTACTATAAAAGCAAGTCTTCAACAACATATCAAAGTTGACGAATTATTGACAAATCAATTTGAAAAACTACTCTCAAGCTCTCATACAAATATTCTTCAAAGCTGAATAGTTTTATATTCGTTCTTAAACTAGTGTAAAAATCACAGTTGTGATTATTGCTTTTTAGAAGCATTCAAACACTTTCATTTGTATTACATTTTGTAATTGTTCCTTAAGAAGACCAAGTTGTGGTCAGAATTTCTTGAGAAGACTAAGACAGTTTGTCTTAGTGGTTGACACTGTAATCAGTTTGAATATAGTGGATTAAGTCCTTGTTGAGAAAGACAAATCACCTTGGTAGGGTGGACTGGATTAGTTGAGTTCAACGAACCAGGATAAAAATACTGTGTTATTTTTTATTGCCATAATTGTTTTAAAAACCCTTATCCAACCCCCTTCTAAGTGTTTTCCCACGTTCAGTTGGTATCAGAGCTCCGACTCTGTAGTGCTATCATTTAACTGTGAAAGAGAAAAATCCAGTAGGAAAACTCTTGTGCTATTGTTCTTGATAAATTATGGTTGAATCTACTTCATACAACAACAATGCTGGGGTGAACAAATATGAGGATAAGGATAGGATCAGCACCAAATCTCCCATGTTTGATGGTGAGAAGTTTGATTACTGGAAAGATAGAATAGAAAGTTTTTTTCTAGGCTATGATGCTGACTTATGGGATTTGGTTACTGATGGTTATAATCATCCTACAAATAGTGAAGGCAAGAAGATTGAAAGAAAGTATATGTCTGACCAACAGAAAAGAGACTTCAGAAATCATCATAAAGCAAGAACCATTCTATTAAATGCTATATCTCATATTGAGTATGAGAAAATTACAAACAGAGAAACATCATTTGATATGTTTGAATATTTGAAGATGACTCATGAAGGAAACTCCCAAGTAAAGGAGACCAAGGCTCTGGCACTGATCCAGAAATATGAAGCCTTCAAAATGGAGGAATCTAAATCTGTAGAAGCTATGTTCTTTAGATTCCATATTCTCACAGCTGGCTTGAAAGTTCTAGACAAAGGTTACTCCACTGCTGATCATGTCAAGAAGATCATCAGAAGCTTGCCAACAAGGTGGAGACCAATGGTCACAACACTGAAGCTTGCAAAGGATCTGAACAAGATCACACTGGAGGAACTGATAAGCTCTTTGAGGAGTCATGAGATTGAGCTAGAAGAATACGAACTTCAGAAGAAAGGTAAGTCTGTTGCTTTAAAGTCTAACAAATCTGCCAAAGCTTTGCAGGTTATTGAAGAAAGTTCTGAAGAATCTTCTTCTTCTGAAGAAGATGAATTATCCCTGTTGTCTAGAAGGATCAACCAACTCTAGAAGCATAAACAGAAGAAGTTCAGAAACTTCAGAAAACCAGATCAACGTAAAGAGTCCTCTAGACACAAAAGATCTAGGAAGAAAGAAGTGGTCTGCTACGAGTGCAAGGAACCTGGACACTATAAAAATGAATGTCCAAAACTTCTAAAGGAGAAACCCAAAAGGAAGTTTGATAAAAAGAAGAAAGTCCTGATGGCTACATGGGATGATTCAGATACATCTGAATCCTCATCAGAGTCAGAAGAAGAATGTGCAAACATGGCACTGATGGAAGACGTGGAAGATCATGATGAAGGAACATCTGGATCTGAATCTGAATCTGATTCAGAAGAGGTATTTTCTGAACTTACTAGAGCAGAACTTATTGAGAGTTTATCTGAAATGCTGGAAAACTATAGTAAGATTAAGCTCAAGTACAAGAAGCTTCAAAGCAATCTTGTATCTGAGAATGATCTTCTGAAATCAGAAGTTGCTGAGCTTAAAGAAAAAAATTTTAAAATTAAAAACGATTTAGAAAAAGCTCAACAAGATTCTGAAGTTGAAACTAAGTCAAAATCTAAAAACATTTTAGAAGAATATGACTATAGTTTTCAGAAGTTTCTGTCAAGAGGCTTATATAGAAGCAAGATGGCTTCCATGATCTATGGCGTAAGCAGAAACAACAGGAAGGGTATTGGATATGAATCTTCTTCTGGGAAGGATTTAAATCCAACACCTGTTGATAAACTGATCATTGAGCATACTCCTCTGTATACTCACTTTAAGTATGGCCACCTTAATGATATTAAACACACACGTTCTGATCAGAACACCCATGTGTTTAAACCTAAAGTACGTCAGAATAAACCTGTTGTCAAAAGACAGAAGTTCAAACAAAACTTTAAGGAAACTAACCCTAAAGCACCCAAAAAGATCTGGGTACCTAAGGACAAAATAATATCTGTTGCAGATGTCTTTAGCAGCAAAGTCAAGACACCAATCATGGTACCTGGACTCTGGCTGCTCACGTCACATGACGGGAAGAAGGTCTATGTTCCAAAGCCTGGAACTTAGATCTGGAGGAGACGTCAAGTTTGGAGGGAACCAGAAGGGCTAAATAGTTGGCTCTGGAACTATTGGTAATGGTAACCTTCCTTTCATATCTAATGTCTTACTTGTTGAAGGATTAACACATAACTTATTGTCCATAAGTCAATTAAGTGACAATGGTTATGACATAATCTTCAATAAAAAATGTTGCAAAGCTGTGAGTCAAAAGGATGGCTCAATCCTCTTTAATGGAAAAAGGAAGAACAACATTTACAAAATTAATCTTTCAGAACTTAAGGTTCAAAATATAAAATGCCTTATGTATGTTAATGATGAGCAATGGGTCTGGCACAGAAGATTGGGGCATATTAGTATGAGACGTATATCTCAGATTAATAAACTCAATCTGATCAGAGGACTTCCTCAGTTGAAGTTCAACTCAGATGCTTTTTGTGAAACATGTCAGAAAGGAAAAATTTCAAAATCTTCTTTTAAAGCTAAAAATGTTGTTTCAACCTCAAGACCATTAGAGTTGCTTCATATTGATCTGTTTGGACCAGTGAAAATTGCATCCATCAGAGGCAAGAAGTATGGATTAGTCATTATTGATGACTACAGCAGATGGACATGGGTAAAATTCTTGAAACATAAGGATGAGTCACACTATGTGTTCTTTGACTTCTGCAAACAAGTCCAAACTGAAAAAGAATTTAAAATTGTTAAGTCAGAAGTGATCATGGTGGAGAATTGAAAATAAATTTTTTGATAATTTTTTTTTAAAGAAAATGGCATTGCACATGATTTCTCCTGCCCTAGAACTCCTCAACAGAATGGAGTTGTAGAGAGGAAAAATAGAACATTGTAAGAAATGGCCAGAACCATGATCAACGAGACAAACATGGCAAAACATTTTTGGGCAGAAGTAATTAACACAACTTGTTATATTCAGAACAGAGTGTCTGTGAGACCTATTTTGGAAAAGACTCCCTATGAATTGTGGAGGAATAGAAAGCCCAACATTTCTTATTTCCATCCTTTTGGATGTGTATGTTTTATGTTGAATACTAAAGAGAATCTGAACAAGTTTGATTCTAAAGCACAAAAGTGTTTCATGCTTCGGTATTCTGAACGCTCTAAAGGCTACAGAGTATACAATACTGAGACACAGATTGTAGAGGAATCAATTCATGTTAGATTTGATGATAAGCTTGGCAATCAAAAGCCAAAGCAGCTTCAAAATTTTGCAGATAGAGAAGTGCTTCTCATAGACTCTAAAGACTCAGAGGCAGATATGGCTCAAGCGAAAGAATCAGAAGCATCGCCAGATGCAACTCCCTTGGTTGCTCAGATGAACAACTTGAATATTTCTGAAGAACCAAATGTTAAAGGATCATCCAGAATCAAGGTTTCTCATCTAGAAGAAATGATCACTGGAAAGAAGGATGGCCCTATCAGAACAAGATCTTTTATTAGATCTTCTGGAATGTCTTTATTTAGTCTGGTATCAATCATTGAACCAACCTCAGTGGATGGAGCTCTACAAGACAATGATTGGATACTTTCCATGCAAGAGGAGCTAAATCAATTCACAAGGAATGACGTTTGGGATCTGGTTCTAAGACCAAAAGGATTTAATATTATTGAAACTAAATGGGTCTTCAGAAACAAACTAAATGAGCAAGGAGAAGTTGTCAGAAATAAAGCAAGGCTAGTTGCTCAAGGATATAGTCAGCAAGAAGGAATTGATTACACAGAGACTTACGCTCATGTGGCCAGGTTAGAGTCTATACGCCTACTTATTTCTTTTGCTGCACAAAATAACATCACTCTATATCAGATGGATGTTAAGAGTGCCTTCTTAAATGGTATTATAGAAGAGGAAGTTTATGTTGATCAACCTCCTAGTTTTGAAAATGATAAATTTTCAGAACATGTTTTTAAACTTAAGAAATCACTCTATGGCTTAAAACAAGCTCCCAGAGCTTGGTATGAGAGATTGAGTAATTTTATTTTGGAAAAGAATTTTATCAGAGGCAAAGTGGACACTACTCTCTTCTGTAAATAATTTAAAAAAGACTTGTTAATTTGTCAAATTTACGTAGATGATATTATATTTGGTTCAACAAATATTACGCTTGGAAAGGAGTTTGCTCAATCTATGCAGGCTGAATTTGAGATGAGCATGATGTGAGAACTCAGATTCTTTCTGGGAATTCAAGTTAACCAAACTCCAGAATGCACCTACATACATCAGACAAAGTATGTGAAGGAGCTTCTGAAGAAGTTTAACATGACTGAAAGCAAGTTAGCAAAGACTCCAATGCATCCTACAAGCACTTTGGGTAAGGAAGAGGTAAGTAAAAAGGTAGACCAGAAGCTCTACAGAGGTATGGTTGGTTCTCTTCTGTATTTGACTGCTTCTAGACCTGATATCCTCTTTAGTGTTTGTCTGTGTGCTAGATTCCAATCAGATCCTAGAGAATTTCACTTAACAGCTGTTAAGAGGATTCTGAGGTATCTGAAAGGTACTACTAATGTGGGCTTGTGTTACAGAAAATCAGATGAATTTAAATTAGTTATATTTTGTGATGCTGATTACGCTGGAGACAGAGTGGAACGTAAAAGTACTTCTGGAAGCTGTCAATTTCTGGGAAGCAACTTAATCTCTTGGTACAGCAAGAAGCAACCCACAATAGCTCTTTCAACCACAGAAGCAGAATATGTAGCTGCAGCTGGTTGTAGCACTCAGATGCTCTAGATGAAGAGTCAACTAGAAGATTATCAGATATTTGAGAGTAACATTTCTATCTTCTGTCATAATACTTCTGCTATATGCTTGTCTAAAAATCCAATTTTACACTCTAAAGCTAAGCATATAGAAATTAAACATCACTTCATTAGAAACTATATTCAGAAGGGAATTTTAAACTTAAACTTTGTTGATACAGACCGTCAATGGGCTGATATCTTTACTAAACCCCTTGCTGAAGATAGGTTTAAATTTATTCTGAAAAATATAAGTATAGATTTCTTTCCAGAATAAAATGTTTATTAGAAGCAAATTTACTCAGATGCAAAATGTTTAAACTCTGAAGTATTACATTTGATACTTATTTTCTTTGATTATTTCTTTGTGTGTATCTGAATTAACAAGCCTCAGAAGATCTGAACGTTGGCTAACGTTTCATTTCTCAAAGAGTTTCAGAATCACATGCAATCAAACACGTGTAACTCTGAATCTGAAAAGGTGGAGTGCACAATACTGAAATGACGTTTGAGGTACTGTTTTGAATAATCTTCTCTCGTTTTCCCCCCAACGTGTCAGAATCATTAATTGCTTGAAATGATTATTTTCTTTTTAATTAATGCAATTAAATGCTAAGTGATAAACGTGCTGAACGTGTGATCTTTGTGTGCCCTAATTTTTTCTCTATATATTCCACAACACAACACTTCTCACACTTTTCACTCTCACGAACAATTTATGCATTTCTGTTTGCTTCATTCCTTCATCTTCTCCTTTAAACCCAAATCTCAATGTAACCCTAAATCTTCAACATCTTCAACAATGGCTACTTCATCATCAACCTCTTCTCAGTTTTCATCTTCCATGGCTGCTGTTTCGTTCTCAAATCTGGGTGTTGTTCCTTACAAAGAACCTATGAGAACTCTTCTCACACCTGTGAGGATCTTGAGGTCTTATGTGAATCTATGGTAGATTTCAACTGCATTGCTAAGAATGGGTATGATCTTCGTCCTATTGTTACTTCACAAGGTTGGGTAAAATTCTTTGATTGATTGATTGGTCTTGTATACCCCCATTTGGTCAAAGATTTTTGGATTCATGCTAATTTGTATCCCAAGTTCATTTAATCTTTCATTCTGGGAAAAGAGATAATCATTACTGAAGATTTAATCAGGAAATTGATTGGGTATCAAGAACAAGATGGTGTCACTCGTCTTCCCTCTGGACGTGTTGACATGGATGAAGTTTATAGAGAAGTCTTTACTTCTGGAGCTGCCTCAAGCAAGTTTAAAGATCTGAAGCCACAATACAAGATCTGGGCTAAGATTTTTATGGGGTGCATCCATCATAGAAAATCAACAAATTCTCCTGACTACGTCAATTCTGATCAGATCTACTTCATGTACTATCTGAGCAGAAACACCAAGGTGGATCTGCCACACTTATTGTTTTCACATCTGTGGAATCACATAAGTGCCTCCAGAGAATCTTTCAAGACTAAGGGTCAGAAGATCAGATTATGGATTCCTTTGGGGAGAATTATTTCAGACATACTGACAGAGAATCAGTTGGTTGGTCATTTGATTGAGGTAGGCATGACTACAGAACTTGAGTCAATCGTTGGGAAAACTTTGGATGGAAAGAGTTTGCACAGAGTGAGAATCATAGAAGAACTTACTTCTGCACCTGCTAAGCTCAATGATGAAGAAGTGAGTCAAAGAAGAATCCCTCTGGATGATTTTCCTATCTTCTCAGCTGATGAACCCAAGGAAGCTCTATTAAATTACATAGCCATCTGCAAGGAAGATGGAACTCCTGTCCCAACAGATATTTTGAAGCGAGCTAATGAACCTGCTCCAGATTTCTACTCTGAGAAGAAGAAGAAAAGGAAGATTTCAGAAGAAGGCTCAACCAGAACTAAGAGAAAAGCTTCTGGAGAAGCACCATCTGGAAGAGTCAAAAGAGTAAAGAAGTCAGGTATTCCTTCTACATCTTTACCTTGTATTTCTGAACAAGTAACAGAACAATCAACGTTTAGTTCTGACCCTATACCTCCTACTTCTCAAACTCACACAACCTCTGAACCTATATCTTCTGTACCACCTCAACCTAAATCATCTGAGCAACCACCCACATATGAACCATAAACTTCTTCTGAACCAAATCAAACTTCATTTGTTTCCACACCTCTATCTCATACTGAACCAATTACTTCTAAACCAATAACTTCTGAACAACCAGAATAATCTAAACCAGAAGAACCAAAACCAGCAGAACCAACACCACCAAAAGAACCAATACCACAAGAACCACAACCAGAAGAACATTTACCTTCTGATCCTCAACCAGAACCTACTCAACCATCTGAATCACATATTTCTGATTCAGATATTCTTGACATTCAACCTCTTAAAACCCTCTTTGACATTTCATCAACATCATGTCACACTACAGATTCATCTGATTCTATTGAATCTGATTTACCCTAAGATGTGACCTCTATCCTTTCTCAACCCACTCCAAAACCTACCTCTGCTTTTATTCCATATAAATCTATTTATTCTGATGACCTTCCCTCTGGACTTAAACTCAAACACTTTTATCCCAAACCTAAGGCTATCACTTCATCATCTAACCATTCATCATTTCCATCATATCCTCGTCCTCTGTTCATTATTCCCACTTTTACCATACCATCTCCTTCTGAAAAACCTAAAACATCACCTCTGGAAGCCTACCTTAAACCAAAACCCAGGTTGAATGTTGATGTTCTATTTTCTAGTTTTGAACAAGAGATAAAGATGGAGTTTAGATGTTGTTAAGAAAGAATGCCTCAATAGCATTAATCCAGATCATTCTGATGCAATCTGGAAGAAGTTCATATCCAGGTTCAATTTTGTTGCTTCAAATTTTCAGAACATTTGCTCTGATGATACAAAGGTCAGATTTGATGAAGTTGTCAGACATACTCTCTGGAATGTGAACAGATTGCCAACTCTTCTTCTGGAGAATACATCTTCTGAAGAATCTGCTATATCTGTGACTGGTGAAGAATCTAGGCCTGAAGAAGTTCCTATAGAAGAATCTGCACCTGAAGAAACTCTGGTAGATAATCAGTAGCTTCGATGATTATGGACAAAGCATCTGACTCTGTTATTTAAGACAATGCATATGCTATGGTTATTGACAATGCTCCAGCATCTGCATCTGCATCTTCTCTTGCTTCTTCTGAGATCAAGAAAGAAAATCCAGATTTAGAGGAAAAGTTTGCTTAGCTAGAGGCCAGTAACAAAGAGATCAGATCTTGGATGGTCAAGCAAGAACAAACTACATATGAGATCAAAACATGGATGGCCAGAGAAGAGGAGTCTACATCTGAGATGACTAGTCTACTTAGGATTCTAGCTTCTCGTCAACCTTAGCTGTTGTATTTGTGCACTTGTTTGTTGTCTTGCTTGTTTATGTTTCTGAATGTTTTCTGAATATTTCTATCAATGAATCTGATTGCTTGGTTATTTTCCATCTATTGATGTTATCTATTTTATATCATTTTCTTCTGTTATCCTTTTATTTGTCTTTAAAAGTTTTGTTTTTGATATGACAAAAAGGGGGAGAAAATGAAATTCTGATTGTTCAAATAAACAGTTACCAAAATGGAACTCAGACATAATAAAATATAACTAACATTGTATTTTAGTCTTTCAGAGCTATTTACTCATCTGACAGATTTCATAAGAACTAACTCTGATCTAAATCTGAGAAAGCTTACAAGATTGCTCTGACTTTGGAAAGAATACAAATTGCTGAAAGGGAAGTATTTACTTTTATAGCAGTATTCATTTCAGGGGGAGTTTCATAATCTCAGGGGGAGATATATATTTTTTCTATGTATTGAACAAAATTTCCTATGTTTTTGTCACCATCAAAAAGGGGGAGATTGTTAGAACACATATTAGTTCTTATATATATCTCTATGTTTTGATGATAACACTAACGAAATTTTGTATTAAGTAAATATATACTCTAACTTTGTTCAAGTGTTTTTGTTTCAGATATTAAATTAAATATTCCTCTGGAAGCAAAAATGCATCTGAACATTATTCTACGCAAGGCTCTGAGCGTCAGAAGCAACTCATCAGAAGACTCTGAGCGCTGCCAGAAAGAGACTCTGAAGCAGAAGCTGCAGAAGACTCTAAAGCGTAGCTGAAGAATTTGTGAGAAGAGCTTAAAGCATTGTTTCAGAAGACTCTGGAAGTACTTTACGCTGCAAGTACAAAGGCTCTGATATACAACTCTACTCTGATTGAGATATTCACGCTGAAGCACTGTTGCTGCTAAACTCTGATTACATCAACTCTGATGTAGATACTTTGATGAAGAAACTTGTTGAAGAAGATGCTGCTCAAATAAAGATCTGTTGGCATATTCTTTGTCCTTACCTGAACGACTCTTTCCTCATTTGTGTATGGCACAGGAAATCAGACAAAAGGGATTTGTCTGAACATTCCTCTTCTGGGAAAGTAAAAGTCAATAGAAGACAAAAGGCTACAGCTACTCAGCAGTGCACAGTCTTCAATCAATGAACTTCTAGTACTATAAAAGCAAGTCTTCAACAACATATCAAAGTTGATGAATTATTGACAAATCAATTTGAAAAACTACTCTCAAGCTTTCATACAAATATTCTTCAAAGCTGAATAGTTTTATATTCGTTCTTAAACTAGTGTAAAAATCACAGTTGTGATTATAGCTTTTTAGAAGCATTCAAACACTTTCATTTTTATTACATTTTGTAATTGTTCCTTAAGAAGACCAAGTTGTGGTTAGAATTTCTTGAGAAGACTAAGGCAGTTTGTCTTAGTGGTTGAGACTGTAATCAGTTTGAATATAGTGGATTAAGTCCTTGTTGAGAAAGGCAAATCACCTTGGCTGGGTGAACTAGATTAGTTGAGTTCAACGAACCAGGATAAAAATACTGTGTTATTTTTTATTGCCATAATTGTTTTAAAAACCCTTATTCAACCCCCCTTTTAAGTGTTTTTCCCACCTTCCAATATGAATACTTTGATGAAAGGTGTTGTGTGTGCAATCATGTTATAATTCTTGTGTGATGAATTATTTGAGTATGCATGGGATTAAGATGCGGGAACGGTCTGATTGTTGATTGCATACGCATCATTTGTTATCAAGAGGCAATGCTTGCTAGTTTCGTGGAGACTAGTGACTTGTCCCAAACATAGAGCGGGGTTTGAAAGCTTAGGGAACGAGCTTTTGTTTGTTATTGGTCTAGGGAACGGACCCGATTTAAATGTAAAAACCGAAAAATAATAACAAGTGTTGGTACCACATGGCATGAGTTGCATTGAGTCACATGGCATATATCATTGTTGTATGAAAATATGCGTATGTGTATGACTTGTCGAATTGAGAGATGTGAATGTGTAATTGTTGTATGAAAATATGCGTATGTGTATGACTTGTCGAATTGAGAGCTGTGAATGTGTAATTGTTGTATGAAAGTATGCGTATATGTATGACTTGTTGAATTGAGAGTTATGAATATGTGGTTGTTGAATGATATTGGCTGATGAAAATTGAAGTGTGAGAATATTGGTGTTGTCCTGACATGCTTTACATTATTCATTATCTTATGATTTCAATGTTGATGTGAATTCTCACCCTTCTGCTGGAATGATGTCCTATCTGACATCGTGCAGATATCAAGAGTAGAACTGTTTGTATTTGCGAAGTTGCTGTTGGTGCAGCCGTTTAGTATTTTATTTATGTTGGGTTGAGTCGTGCTCTGGTCATGTAACACTGGGATCGCTTGGTTTATGTTTTAGAGATACATTATGTACTCTACAATATGTTTTTTATATTCATTGGAATATTATGATGTTGGCCTTAGTGCCTAAGTGATGTTGGTTTATGTGATGAACACAAATGTTTTCGTTAAGAGTATTATGTTATAAAATGAATCCGCTGCTACATGCAAAGTGAAATCTTGAAAAGCATGATTATTTATTAAAGTGTTAATGAGCATGACATGTGTTTTTGATGTTTTGAAAATTATGTGTGACACCCTTTTGTGAATGCATGATGATTTACTCTGATTATTTATATATATTTCGTGGGGTTTAGAAGGGTGTTACAAGTTGTAGTGTAATCATTCAAAGAACTCTACCGATCATGGAAAGTGACCCGGGTCGGGTTACTTTGTCGGTTACCATTGGCGATGTTTATGTTGGTAATGGTTTGATTGACTTAGGCTGAAGCATCAATTTGTTTTTGTTATCTATTGTTAAGAGGTTGGAAAGCATTAAGATAAAAGCAACAAGAATGACATTGCAATTGGCTGACAAGTCTACAACTCATCCTCATGGAGTAGCTCAAGATGTGTTAGTCAAGGTGGATAAATTCTTATTTCCAATTGACTTTTTTGTTATTGACATGGAGGAAAATAATGAAGCTCCATTGATTCTTGGGCGACCTTTTATGAAGACGGCTAGAATGATGATTGATATCGATGATGGTCTTATGAAAGTGAGAGTTCAAGACGAGGAAGTTTCTTTTAATCTTTTTGAAGCAATGAAGCACTCCATAGATACACATGATAGATTTCGAATTGATGCAACAGAAGAAGCTATAATGGAAGTAACAAGGTAATTCCACATGTCAACTCCCTTTGAAAAAGATTTTGGTGATGCATTTGAAGTTCTTACCGAAGAAGAAGAGAGGGGACTTGAGAAATGATTGAATGAACTTGAGAATTTGGAAGAATTGCAACCTTGGGAAAATGAAGTGGAAGAGTTGAAAAAGAGGTGAACGATGAAAAATCCCAACTTGAAATAAAGATGTTTCCTCCTCATTTAAAATATGAATTTCTTGACGATGGTTGTAACAACCGGTTATTATTAGTAACATTTTATCCAAAAAAGAGGAGCATCGTTTAATTCAAGTTTTGAAAAATAATCAAAGAGCTATATGTTGGGTTCTCTCTGATTTGAAGGGGATTAGTCCAGCTTATTGCATGCATAAAATCTTTATGGAAGAGGATTTCAAGCAGGTTGCTCAACCGCAACGCCGCTTGATTCCTACAATGAAAGAGGTTATGAGGAAGGAAGTAATGAAACTATTGGATGCCATGATGAGCTATCTGATTTTCGATAGTACATGGGCGAGTTTGGTATACATGGTTCCAAAGAAATGAGGAATGACCGTGATAAGAAATGACAAGAATGAATTGATTCCAACAAGGACCGTAACAGGTTGGAGGATGTGCATTGATTATCAGAGACTTAACCAAGCAACACGAAAAGATCACTTTATGTTATCCTTTATGGATCAAATGCTTGAAAGGTTATTGGGTCAAGAGTTCTATTGTTTTTTAGATGGATATTTTAGGTATAACCAAATTATGGTTAATCTAGAAGACCATGAGAAAACGGAGTTTACTTGTCCTTTTGGGATTTTTGGATATAGAAAGATGCCATTTGGCTTGTGTAATGCACTGGCCACTTTTCAACGATGCGTGCAAGCCATATTTTCTGATCTTATTGAGAAGACCATGGAAGTTTTCATGGAAGACTTCTTCGTTTTCGGGGCTTCTTTCGAGTTATGCTTGAAAATTTTGGAAACCGTTCTAGAAAGGTGTGTGGAGACTAATCTGGTTCTTAATTGGGAAAAATGAAATTTCATGGTTATGGAAGGAATTGTGCTCGACCATAGGTTCTCCTCTAAAGGCCTTGAAGTCGAACAAGCAAAGATTGAAATCATAGAAAGTTGCCACCACCAAAAAATGTGAAGGGAATCTGAAGTTTCCTTGGTCATGCGGGATTTTACCAGAGATTCATCAAAGACTTCTCAAAAATAGCAAGACCTTTGAGCAATTTGCTCAACAAAGATAAGTATTTTCTCTTTAATGATGAATGTTTAAAATCTTTTAAAATTTTGAAAGAAAAATTAATCACAACACCCATAACCATATTTCCAAATTGGACTCTCAATTTTGAATTAATGTGTGATGCAAGTGATTATGTGGTTGGTGTGGTGCTTGGCCAAAGAAAGACAAAACAATTTCATGTCATACCCTATGTGAGTAAGGTTTTAAATGAAGCGCAATTGAATTACACAACAACTGAAAAAGAATTACTCGCAATAGTGTATTCTCTTGAGAAATTTAGTTCTTATCTTATTGGTTCTAAGGTCGTGGTGTACACTGACCATTCGACGATTAAGTATATTCTCACCAAGCCAGATTCAAAGCAAAGGCTTATCCTATGGAATCTTTTATTGCAAGAATTTGATTTAGAAATTCGTGATAAGAAGGGTTCCGAAAACTTGGTGGCGGATCATTTATCCCGCTTAGTCAATGTGGAAGTGACAAATCAAGAAAGTGAAGTACGAGAAGAATTTCCCGATGAAAAACTGTTTATGGTCCAAGTTAGACCTTGGTTTGCTGATTTTGTCAACCACAAGGCAACCGAATTAATACCGGAAGATCTAACTTGGAAGCAAAAGAGTAAATTCTTGTCGGATGCAAATTTTTATCTCTGGGATGAACCTTACATTTTGAAACTTGGTAGTGATAATCTCTTGAGAATGTGTGTTACTAGTGAGGAAGCTAAAAGTATCCTTTGGCACTGTCACAATTCACCGTATAGAGGTCATTACAATGGTTTGAGGACAGAAACGTAAGTCCTCCTGTCGGGCTTTTATTGGCCATCCCTATTTAAAGATGTAACCTACATGCGAAGAATTGTAACCTTTGCCGAAGAAGTGGCAGAATTGGGAAATGAGTTGAGATGCCCTTACAAAGTATGTTGGAAGTTGAAGTTTCTATTTGTTGGGGTATAGATTTTGTTGGACCATTTCCTCCATCTTTTTCCAACGAATACATTCTGGTTGTGGTTGATTATGTTTTGAAGTGGGTGGAAGCAATAGCTTTCAGAAAAGGCCGATGCCAAAACAATGATTAATTTTTTAAAGAAAAACATCTTTTCATGTTTTGGCACGCCTCGAGTGTTAATTAGTGATGGAGGTTTGCACTTTTGCAATGCACCACTTGTAAAAGTTTTGGAACATTATGGTGTAAAGCATAAAGTGGCAACCTCATACCACCCACAAACGAATGGTCAAACCGAGGTTTCAAATAGAGAAGTAAAGTGAATTTTGGAAAATACCGTGTAAAGTTCGAGAAATGATTGGTCTCAAAAGCTTGATGAAGCTTTGCGGGCATATCGTACCGCTTACAAAGCTCCCATTGGTTTAACTCCGTTTCAAATGGTTTACGACAAAACTTGTCATTTACCGGTTGAAATGGAGCATAAAGCTCTTTGGGCATTAAAATTGTTGAATTTTAATCCTAACTTGTCCGATGAGAAAAGAAAAGTTCAAATTCATAAATTAGAGGAAACGAGGCACAATGCTTATCATTCAAGCAAGCTCTACAAAGAAAATATCAAAGTCTATTATGACAAGAAGGTTTGTCAAAAAGAATTTCAAGCTGGTCAAATGGTGCTTCTTTTCAATTCTCGGTTAAAGCTTTTTTTGGAAAAGTTGAAATCTAAATAGTCGGGACCATTCTTGATCAAAGAAGTGAAACACTATGGGGAAATTGTGTTAGAGGATCCAAATACCAAAGAAAGTTGGACTGTTGTTGCGGTGAGAATAGGATATCAAATTATTAATTAATTTGAATCACAAATCTATAGATTCACAACCGGTCTTTAATTTATCCGAAGGAAAGGTCAAAGAAAGGAAAACCCTAATTTTTTCATCGTAAAAAATGCGGGGAGAGATCTAGGTAAGGGGTTGGTTAAGCTTAGGGAAGGTATTAACACCCTAAACATCTGTAGTACTCTACAGGAACCTCTTATTTAATAGTTTCTATTTGCTTTTATTATTTGCTTAAGGGTATATGCTAAGGGTTAGAGGTGAAAGAAAGACCTAAGGGTTAGTCCTAAGTTTACTCGCCAAGACTCGCATCTTGTGCCTCATATCCGAGGTAGGGGATGGAATCAGAGTAATCGTAGTTCCCCTCAAAAGGGAGGTTAGAAACTTCTTGATTGTGGTCAAGGTTTCAATAGGGAATAAGCATTCTTAAGGAAGTGCTTACGTGGAGTGCGACGACTCCTTTGTCTACGTTGAAATTAGTTGAATTTAAAAAGGGTAAACTAGGCATTCCACGGCGGGAAACCTAATACAGAGTGTGGAGACTCCTTATCCTACTGCTAGGGTAAAGGGTAATTTAGTCCACGGCGAGACGCCTATACAATTAGGGTTTGAAACAGTCAAAGGCGAGGACTATTGACACGACGGTCAAAGGGTTAGATTTATTCCTTCGGAAGGATTTAACGGTAAATAACACAAATGAATAATAGATTACATGGCAGAATTGAAATATGGGAAAACATGTAAGAAACAGCGGAATTGAAAACAACAGCGACGATTGCCTCGCATAAATTACAACCAAAATTAAATACGAAATAAAATGTGAAATTAGCAACTCTTACAACGGCACAAAGTTGAACGAAAGAAAACGGGGCAAGGTTATGGATCAATCCCGCAATTAGGCGACAATTTAATTCGGACCTGAAATGGAAATGCTAGACATAATTTTAAGAAAGCATTTTAAGGTTTATTGAACAATTTGCAAAAAGAATTTTGATTTAAAAAATTAACTTTTAATTTTTGTTGAGTTTTAATTAGAAAATTTAGTTTTGATTTTAAAAATTTTTTAATTAAAAAAAAGGTTTTAATCTTTAAAAAAATTCAATTAAAAAAATGGTTTAATTTTAAAGTTTAAGTTTCAATTAAAAATGGTTTAACTTTAAAGTTTAATCAACCTAACTAAACTAAATTATAAAATTAATTAAAAAACATACATATTATGGTTTTGACAATTATGATAAAATTAATAAAATAATAATAATAATAATAATAATAATAATAATAATAATAATAATAATAATAATAATAATAATAATAATAATAATAATAATAATAATAATAATAATAATAATGCAAATAATAATAAAGGAAAAGAAATAAAACTAATGAAATAAATTGGGGGGAATGGGGAAAGTGTTGCTGAGAGTGAAATGTTTTAGGGTTTTGGAGACCCTTGTCTCCTTCCCAGCGGCGCGGTGGCCATTGTTGTGTTGTTGGAGTTTTTTCGTTCATCTTCTTCCTTTCTCGTTCATCCCGTCTGTTCTTGTTCATCCCGTCCGTTCTTGTTCTACCTGCAAAAAATGAACTTTTAAGATGAGTTGCTCACCTCTGTTTGGGGTTTGTAGCGGCTTTTCTACGGGTTGCCTTGCATGTGACGGTGATGCAGGATTATAGTTCTTCTGAGTCCTCTTAGTGCTCTTGATTTTCTGGGTTCTTTGGTGATGATGAACTAGGTTCGCCTCCTTCCCTCTTTCCGATGATGATGAACTCTGAGGATCCAAATCTTCTCCCTGATGAACACACAACCTTCTTTTCTCTATTGTGTTTCCCTTTGAAGAACTGATGGTGTTCTTTTATATTGGTTCTTGATGGGCCTGGGCGATTGTGGTTTTCCTGCTAAATTTGTCACGATTTGTTGCATTTTTGCTGGAATTCTTTCAGGATTTTGTTGCTGGGTTTTTGCGTTTGTGGAGAAGTGCTCTCAGGCTGATTGTTGGGGTTTTACTGCGTTTTGTTTGGTTGTGGGTTCGACTGGATTTGGGGAAAATTTGTTTGATCCGTTTTTCCAGGATTTGCTTGTTTGATCCGTTGTGGTTCAGAATGTTTTAGGAAAGTTGTTTCAGAACTTGTTTGGAAAAAAACCATTTTTCAGAATAAGTGATTTTTCCAAAAGCACTTTTTCCCCAAAATCACTTTTCTCTCTTAGACCATAATGAACAGATGTTGTCAGATTTGTGTCGAGGCCGAAAATAAAAGTCGGGAGCTGGCGACGACTTCGTCGTTGTTGCCCTCTCGACATACCCGATGATGAGTTTTAACTGAGGGTATCAGATTACCAACAAAACCATTTTTTATCGATTCTAACCACTTAACCATTATTCTTCTCTGTTGTCAAATTTTTTGCAGGTTCGAAAAAAGTCGAAATTCGAAGAATTGGACACGAAGACAACTTTTAGAAAATTAGGACTTTTTAGGACTTAAGAATTTTTGTAATTGCAATTTCCTTTGTAATATTGTAATAAAATATAGAATTTAAATTCTATTTTCTTATTAAATTGGATCTACTTCTCCGATTAAATTTCTCTAAAGAATTCATCTAATTGACTCAAACCGAATAAATTAAAATTTATCTGATTAATTCTTCCAAGTAAATTCGTCCAAATGAATTTATCCGATTAAATTCGTCCAACTCAGTTCATCTGCTTAAATCCATACAAATAAATTCATCTAATTCCATTTACCCGACTAAATCCATCTGATTAAATTCATTCGCTTAAAATTCACCTGATTAAATTCAAACGACTGACTCCATCTGATTAAATTCATTCAAATAAACTCACCCGAGTAAATTCATCCAATTAAAATTATCTGATTAATCTTTGACGTTCCAAACTCCGAATTCGAAAATTAATCATCTTGCCCGATTCAAATCCGATGTAACTACTGACTTCGAACAAATCCTTTCGCAAATTAATTCGTACCCGATCATAATATCGGTGAATATGGACCTGAACGGATAAACAAAACAATTCAATTAAACGGCAAAACAAACTCCCCTCCGCATTTAAAACTCAAATAGTATCTCGGCAAAACGAACACCCGACTGAGCAAACTCGTTAGTGGTTAGTTTATAATGCAATGCAGAATGAGATGAAATGTGAAATGAATCGACCAATCTAAGGGTAAAATTTAGGGTATGACAGTTGCCCCTTTTTAAATAGCTTCACCGAATGATTTGAGGGACGAAGGCTCGAGAAATCATGGTGAAAGGGAGTTAAATACAGATAACCGAAAATTTTGCCCTTAGATGCAGTGATATGAAATGCTATGGACAAAACGAAACGAACTATAATGTGGACAATGCCATGAATCTAATATGATGCGTATGCTGGAATGATAAATGCAAGCATGTCGGCGGCACGACGACACAGGGGACAGACGCAACAAACACACACTGGGGAATACAATGCACTGGGGAAACATCACGACACTAGGGAATTCTAAAGTGATGGCCAAATGGTGCAAGCACGACCAATTCTCACTTTTAGAACAAACGGTAAGAAAGGGGGTCCTCAATGGAGATGGCACCGGCAAGACAGCCTCCATTGGGGATTATCCAAAAGTAACTGTTCAACAGGTTCAGTCATGACCGACTGATACTCTAGGATGAAAGAGTAAAACGGGATCCGCACGACGGTAGGACCAAGTAAAAAGAATGTTAGAGCATTGAGCAAAGAATAACATTCGAGCTTCTGGAAACTCGTTGCGTAACGGGATCGAATAGAATCTTAGGGAATCTGTAGAAAATATATAGGGTAAAATCGGCTGTATGCCAAAATAAATGGACTTTAATGGGAAATGCCCTGATAAGTTTCTCGAGAGAGAACTGCCACTTATCGTTGGAAGGGACTTACATGCCAAAATGGGATGATAAGCTTTAAGAATGTGATTCAACTTCTTCTTTAACTAAATGATTCATTCAGAAAGGGTAAATAAACTTCCCCACACTTCAAAGTTTGTGCACTCTGAATAGGTCTCAGTTTCTTCTTTTACTAAAGGGTAAAATAAACCTTCCCCATACTTCAAGGTTTGTATGCCATGAACGGGTCTCAGTTTCTTCTTTTACTAAAGGGTAAAATAAACCTCCCCCATATTTCAAGGTTTGTGTGCCATGAACGGGTCTCAGTTTCTTCTTTTACTAAAGGGTAAAATAAACCTCCCCCATACTCCAAGGTTTGTGTGCCATGAACGGGTCTCAGTTTCTTCCTTTACTAAATAGTAAAATAAACCTCCCCCATACTTCAAGGTTTGTATGCCATGAACGGGTCTCAGTTTCTTCTTTTACTAAAGGGTAAAATAAACTTCCACATACTTCAAGATCCGATGCCCTGAGTATGATTCAGTTTCTTCTTTTACTAAAGGGTAAAACAAACTTCCACATACTTCAAGATCTGATGCCCTGAGCATGATTCAGCTTAAACCTCCCTGCTCATCAGGATGAAAGGGAAATGGAAACCAGCTTCTCGATGGAGATGGTCACTTGCTGCTAGTTATGATGAAGATAGGATAAGCTTCTCAGGCGCGAAATACCGCTTATTTGCAAGAGTAACAAGGATAAACTTCTCGGATGAGCACTGCTTGTTGAGGTTGTAAAATGTAATGTAAGGTTGTAATGAAGGTTGTAATGAAATGATAAGCTTCTCGTACGAGAATGGTTGCTGATCGGTTGAATGTAATGTAATGAAGATTGTAATGTAATAATAAGCTTTTTGTACGAGAACTGTCGTTTATCGTTGTTGTAATGATAAGCTTCTTGTACGAGAACTGTCGTTTATCGTTGTTGTAATGTAATGTAATGATAAGCTTCTTGTACGAGAACTTCCGCTGATCGATTGTAAAATGTAATGTAATGAAAGTTGTAATGTGATGATAAGCTTCTCAAGTGAGAACTGTCAAATATCGTTGTAGAATGTAATGTAATGATAAGCTTCTTATACGAGAACTGTCGCATATCGTGTAAAGATGTAATGATATAATGATAGGCTTCTCAGGTGAGAACGGTCGCTTACCGTTGTAAAATGTAATGATAAGATTCTCAAATAAAAAGAACTGTCGTTTACCATGTAAACGGTCGCGTATCGTTGTAGAATGTAATGTAATGATAGGCTTCTCGGAGGAGAACTATCGCATAATGTAACAGCCCAATTCTTATTAATTAATTATTTATATTAATTAATTGATTTATTGGGATTGTTTTAATTATTGGGATTATTGGTAGATATTTTGAGAGAAGAAAATATTGGAAGGAAATAGAATGGGAAGACATATAAGGAAAAGTGGAAAGAAAAGGGAAGAATAGAAACATAAGGGAAAGAGGAGAGGAAGAAGAGAAAAGAGAAGGAAAAGAGAGGAAAACTTGGATTCATCAAGATCAACTCTTAGGGATCGATTTAATCAAGGTAAGGGTGTGAAATGTTATTATCTTACCAATGTATATGGTTATGTGTGTGTGTGTTTGGATTTCTTGGAGGTTTTCCATCTTTTTCCATTCTAGCGCAGAAATGAGTTTAATCGGTAGAAACCGGTGTTTGAATGGTTAAAATCTGGAATAAATGGTGTAGATTAGTCAAGAAATGTTAGACTAAGACTATCAGAACTAGTTTGGTAGAAATCGGGTAATTTGGGAGCTTCTGATGAATTTTGGACAGTTGGGATTTTGAACATCGCAGACGCTCGCTAGCACCTTCGCTAGGCGAGCAGGGCAGCGAGCTAGTAGCGAATGGTCCCAGACTTGGGCAGAATGGAAATGGCTCTCTTCGCTGGTAGCGAGCGAGGTAGCAAGGGGTTTGCTAGGCCAAGCCCCGACGTGTAGGTAGCGATCACTTACAGTAGCTTCTGTTTGTCTTCGCGAGCTCGTTCGCTAGGCGAACTGGTAGCGAGCATTCGCCATGAACTCGCTAGGCGAGCAAGCCAGCGAGTGTGACAACATTTTATTTCCTTGTGTTTTCCACCCAATGTTGATTGTTTGGTTCGATTGTGTTTAATCCTTATCTGAAATGAATAGTTTGTGTGCCGTTGTGATATGATATGTTGTGGATAGCCGTATGGCGTGAACCCTAGATTGTGGAATCGATTATGAAATGTGGTCTTTTGACAAATATATGCATTGTTTGAATTGATTAAAAATTCATGATGAGTGTGATCGAGTTCGTTTCTGTTTGGCGCGATATTGTGAATGCATATTGATTGTATGCGATTGTATGTGAAGAATGCATGAGAACATATTGTGAATATGTATGCATTGCTTGATAAATATAGTGATGATGTTGAAAGTATGAATACTTTGATTATTATAAGATGTGTTGTGTGTGCAATCATGTTATAATTCTTATGTGATGAATTATTTGAGAATGCATGAGATTAAGATGTGAGAACGGTCTTAAGTGCATTTGGTTGTTGATTGCATGCGCATCATTGTTGTCAAGAGGCAATGCTTGCTAGTTTCGTGGAGACTAGTGACTTGTTCCAAACCTAGAAGAGTGGGTTCGAAAGCTTAGAGGACGGGATTTTGGTGGTTATCGGTCTAGAGGACGGACCCGGTTTAAATGTAGAAACCAAAAAATGATAACAAGTGTTGGTACCACATTGCATTGAGTTGCATTGAGTCACATGGTATAGATATCATTGTTATATGAAAGTATGCTTGTGTATGAATTGTTGAATTGAGGATTATGGATGTGTGTATGATGGAACATGCTTGGTGATTATCCATATTTGTTATACATATATTGTGATGTATATGATGATTATAATGAATTGTGGTGAGAAAATGTTGAATATATGTATTTTGTGCTTGTGTGTGTGTGTGTGTGTGTGTGTGTGTGTGTGTATATATATATATATATATATATATATATATATATATATATATATATATATATATATATATATATATATATATATATATATATATATATATATATATATATATATATATATATATATATATATATATATATATATATATATATATATATATATATATATATATATATATATATATATATATATATATATATATATATATATATATATATATATATATATATATATATATATATATATATATATATATATATATGATTATATGCATTGATTATTATGATAATATTTCTCACCCTTCTGCTGTTTTTATAATGCTCTATGAGGCATTGCAGATTAGGTTTGCTAGAGGTCTTTTGTGAAGTATAGCTTCATTCTTTTGGTCGGTTAGCTCTGATATGTAGCACCGGGTAGCTAGGATTGTATAGAATTCTTCTGTGATACATTTGTATATGTATCTGCTGACAAATGTTTATGTAAACATGAATGATGTGATAAATCAAACTGGATGATATGTATTTATATGATTACATGTTTAAAGTGATTCAATGTTTAGATTTTCCATTTTTAATTCTAAATATTGAGATGTGGGTGTAAGGACTAAGTTCCTCGGTTAGAAGCTACCCCACTGTTGCATGTCTTTTATAGAGCAGGTGTTGTATGTTTCATTTTGTGTATGATGTGACATACCTCTTTTATACCATGTTTTAATTTTACTCTGATGGAATTTTATTATGTGCTTAAATGATTTATTTGATTATTTGGGGGTATAGAAGGGGGTGTTACATTAAGTGGTATCAGAGCAGGTCGGTCAGTTGGCCAAGTTGTTAATGTGTTTATTCCCTATATATATATATATATATATATATATATATATATATATATATATATATATATATATATATATATATATATATATATATATATATATATATATATATATATATATATATTGTGTGTATGACACTATCGATATTGTTTGTTCTTATGGAGTTCTATTGTTGGGATTCAGAACGATGGTCGCCGGTAGGAATGATGAAGCGATTGTTGAGGCTTTGACGAGGTTGGCTGGAGCGATTGGGCAGAATCCTCAGGCCATGGTGAATGCTGGAAACAATGTTGATGATGAGTTCCGTGCTTTGGGAAGGTTTTAAAGGAACAATCCACCAATTTTCATGGGAACCCATGAACCTGACAAAGCACAAGTATGGCTGAAAGAAATTGAGAAGATCTTTCGAGTTATGAACTGTTCAGATGCACAGAGGGTGTAGTTTGGCACTCATATGCTTGAAGAGGAAGCTGAAGACTGGTGGGGTAACACTTGCCAGAGGTTTGAGGAAGATGAGGTTGCGGTTACTTGGGATGTTTTTAGAGAGGCATTTCTGGAGAAGTATTTTCCAGAAGATGTGCGTGGTAAGAAGGAAATTGAATTCCTTGAGCTGAAGCAGGGTAACTCAACTGTAGCCGAGTATGCGGCAAGGTTTGAGGAATTGATTAAGTTTTGTCCTCATTACAACACTACCAATGCTGAGAGATCCAAGTGTCTCAAGTTTGTGAATGGTTTGAGGCCTGAAATCAAGAAAGCGGTTGGTTATCAGGAAATTAGGCGATTTTATGAGTTGGTGAATAAGAGTAGAATTTATGATGAAGATAGTAGGGCTCGGTCTAGTCACTACAAGAGTTTAAATGATGAGAATGGAAAGGGTCAATTCAGAGGGAAGCCGTATGTGACTCCTGCTGATAAGGGGAAATAAAAAGCTGGTTACGGTTGTCGCTACTGCGAAAATCGGCGCCGGCAAAATAGAAGTGTTGCCACCGTGCGTTATTTATCCCAAAGGAGGGAAAGGAAACGCTCAGAGAAAACCTAACGGAATGAGGGAAAAGGAATGGTCATCGCAACCATGTCCTGGATTCGGGAGTCGGTTACGCAAGGGGAAGGTATTAGCACCCCTCACGTCCATCGTACTCAATGGGATCCATGCTTAATTGTTTATCTCGAAGGGTTGATTAACACTATCTAGCTAAAGGCTTAAGGACAAAAGAAAATAAAAGTGACTTGGCAAAGTATCGCACTTTATGCCTACGTATTCCCGCCTGGAACGAGAAATCAGAGTCAACGTAGTTCGCCTAACTACGGGTAAAAGGGGGGAAGGTTGCTCGCCGAGATATCGCATCTCGTGCCTACATACTTTCATCTGGTATGAAAGATCAAAGCAAACATAGTTCAGGCTAACTAGACCATAGGTTTGGTTCAAGTTATTTTTAACCCGAGTAGGGTTAACAAACGGTTATCGCAGTTTGGTGTATGCAGCTCGACCATTGGAGACTTAGGCGTTACCGTTTGCGGGAGAACCGAGAGTTAACGAAACTCTCGTTACGAAAATGGGTTCTAATGATTAAAGGTCCAAGAGGACAAAAAGGATTTGAATGTTTGTTTTTATGTCTTTTAAGAAGAAGTGTTTTGAGTTTTGTTTGTAACTCGTGTCGCACTAAAGACTTGGACTTAAGAGTGAATGCGTCGCATGTCACCCAAAGGGTGCCATACTAAACATTCAAATTATGTGAGGGAAACCCTCCCACAACTCTTTCTCAAGTAGCTTAAGGCTCGTGGCGCACAACACGCGTTATCCTTTAGTAAGTATTTTCGAATGTTTGAAGAAAGGAAGAGAAAGAGACTCTCTAAGGGAAACTACACAACCCTAAATGTTATCATGCAATGTTGGTCCTATGGTTGAAGTTTGCAAAGGGGAAAACTACCCTAATGTTGTCATACAAGGTTGAAAAGCCTAGTGTCTATCACATTCTACCTTGAACAAGGAAGAATGGAGATCCTAAGGGAAAGGCAAAGGAAGCAACAGAAAACAGATGAAGTAACAACATACAGGAAATGCAGATTCATAACAGTAAACCTGGAATGCAAGTGAGGGAGGAAGTCATCTCAACCTCAAGCCCATAATGAATGGAAGGTGGCCTGTTCTAAACATACAATCTTGGCCACAAGTGATTATAAAGTGATACGAGGCAATAAAACCTACGAATGACGTACGTATACTACGATTAGGAATCATAACGCATTATCATGGAAATATGGAACCTAATGGGCAATTCATGTATGATAAAACCAGCCAATAAATGATCTACACGTCCTATACAATGTCTATAACAAGCCATAGGAACCCTATCGTTCACCACACAAACGAATCGAGGCCGTTGGAGCCGAAATGAAACCAAAGTCCATTCGAATGTCCAAATTACAAGTCCGAATACAAAAATATGAGAAAAATAGAAAAAGGTGCTAAAAAATTCAAATAAAAATCTCCAATGCCCTACATCAAGCCACAAACTAGGGGTGAGAGATACCACAAAAATATCCAAAGAGAAATGGTCAAATAAGATGAACACATTGCAAGATATCTCATGTATACCAAAGGAAAAGTTAAAATGGAGCATGTTAAAGAAAGCATCCAAAACCAATTAAAATGGTACAATAAAATTCCCACAAAAATATATCACAATACCTCAACATGTGTATGAGATCCTTGCAAAAGGTTAGGCCTTGAAATGACATATTGATGGGTCAAAGAAAATTCACAAGATCATGACTCGATTAGGATATTTTTTATGACCACTTAAATCTAAAAAATCCAAAGAAAATGTCAGAAAATGTTAAAATTATAATTCCAGTTCTATAAAATTCTAGACATTTCAAAGATTCAGCACAAAAAAACGGGGATCAAAAAGATTAATTTTCCTATTTTTTATGATTATTTGAATAAGCATGAAAAAATAGAAAAATAAAATGAATATGGAAGAACATGGAGATGTGAGAAAACAAGTGAAAATAAGTGAGAATAAATAAAATGGCATAGCCAGGAATCAAACAGGGGACTGTAAACCCAAATTGCTGAGTTGGCGCGCCACCTATTTAATGAAGGGTTATGTGGCAGCGCGTGTGGCACATTCCTGGACGTTCGATCGGATGACCAAGTCAAAGTTTCAACACAATCCAACGGCAACCGCTCGTCTTCTTCGTTGGGAACATTTGCTGGCCGAAAATATGCAAACCGCGGCCGGAAAATGCAAGCTCCGCCGGCGAGCTTCATGTGGTTCTATCTCCCTCAATACTTGACGGATTTTGATGATTTTTAGACCAATCTTGCGTGAAATTCTTCAAGGAACTCAAATATATCATTATTTTCCACTGAAATGCCTTCTATCTCAAAAACCATGGATGAATCTCAAACTTTCAAGAACACAAAAATGTCATAAAAATGGATCTTTCTTTACCAGAAACGATGTACTACTCCAGGGTGATGCAATACTATAAAAATGGCATGGAAGAGACTCATAATTAGGGTGAAAAATTGAATTTCCATTACCTCCAAATTGGACTTCCTAGAGCTTCACACAACCGCTAAACCTTCAAGAAAACTGTATGAACACGTTCTAAAATTGTTGGTGGAGATGTTTGAATCGAAGAACAGCCTTGAATTGCAGTGGAACTTGAAAATCAAATTTGAGTTTTTCACCACTTTTTCATGTTGCTACAATGCTATTCTTACTCCAATTCTCTCCAAAAAGATGATGAACAAAGTGTATAATTGTTGTGTAATTGATTTGTAATGAGAAAATGAATGAAAAGTGGAAGAATCCAAGGATTGAAAATTCAATTTTTTCAAATATGTGAAGTGTGAAAAATGATCATGGAAGAAGATTTTTGCCTTGGCTCCATTTGGTTTTATATCTTGCATCATAAGATACATCTAGGGTCCAAAGTTATCCCTTGTTTCAATCTTAAGGGCTTAGATTCAAAGTGTTACTTAAGTGTGAAGAAATCTTGGAATAGGTCATGAAGAAAGCTTCAAATGAAAAATGTAAAAGTGTCATTGTTCTTAAAATGAGATTTCCACTCAAAATAAGTACAAACATGGACTTATTTGATTAAATTTTGAAGAAATACCAAACTATGCCTTTTCACATGTTTTCACCAAAATCACTTTCATCAATCTTCAACCATGAGCTAGCCCATTAAAACCTTGAGGTTTAGTTGACCAAATGACGCCATTCGGAGCAACTTTCATGTTGGAAAAAGTCCATTTGAGTTATGCAAAGTATTGAACTTGACCTGTAATTTTATGACCTGTAATCATAGTTTCCCAACTCATTGATAATCTTCAGTTGGCCTCTAAGTCAGGGGATGAACCCCACACAAGCATCTGAACTTCTCAAGGGCGTGAACCACTTCCTGGTGACTTTAGTGACTCCTCAAGCTCGAATAAAACCTCTAGATAGGCCTCTCTCGATGTATATCACACTTGATCCCCTGCATAAATGCTAATGCAATGCTATGATAATGCTATGACGATGTTATGCTAATGCAAAAACAAGAAGGAAAAGGTTGGGCAAACTTTGGGGTGCAACAGTTGCCCCTATTCAAGCGACTTGGACCTGAATGAGTGAAAAGCGAACGACTTTCAATCAATCAAGGTAAAAGGCGGTTGAATACCCAAGAATCCGGAAATTTGCCAACCGCAGAAATAAACTGCAAATTCTGATTAGGATAGAATCTCCGAAGAAACCGAACATAATGAACGTCTTGAACATCCCACCAAGGGAAAGAGAAACTTAATCAAGTAACTCTGCTTCAGGAAACACATAACTGGCCATGGTTTGAACACCACATGGGTCAAAGAACAATCTTTTGAATCGTCGGAATCTGAATACTCAAGGCACGATAGGGCCACGTCAAAATCTGTCGGAATCTGGATACTCAACGCACTGACCGGAGCCTGGATGCTCGACGTAACTGGTGATTTCACTGGGGATTTACCGGAGCCTGGATACTCGACGGACGAAACAATACATCACAAACCGAACATTCACCGGAATCTGGACATTCAACGGAGAGAGAGTATTATCGCAACACTTACTAGGATCTGTATACCCAACTGCCTTTATCGGAGTCCGAACACTCAACGGACAAAGCAAAACGTTACAAATTGGAAATTTCACCGAAATCTGGATATTCAACGGAGGAACCGGGCCTTGAACGCTCAACGTAACACATCGGAGTCTGAACACTCAACGCCAAAAAACCAGAGTCTGACAACTCAACGAAAACACACCGGAGCCTAAACACTCAATGCAACAAACTGGAGTCTGAATACTCGACGAAAACACACCGGAGCCTGGATACTCAATGAAGATAACCAACCGGAGTCTGAACACTCAACGAAACAACAAACTGGAGCCTGGATACTCGACGGACAAACACGCACCGGAGCCTGGATACTCAACGAAGCAACAAACCGGAGTCTGAACACTCAACGAAGCAAACAAATCAGAGCCTGAACACTCAACGAAGCAAACAAATCAGAGCCTGGATGCTCGACGAAAACACATCGGAGTCTGAACACTCAACGCCAAAAAACCGGAGTCTGACAACTCAACGAAAACATACCGGAGCCTGAAAACTCAACGAAGCGATAAACTGGAGCCTGGATACTCAACGAAAACACACCGGAGTCTGAAAACTCAACGAAGCAGCAAACCAGAGCCTGTATACTCGACGGACAAACACGCACCAGAGCCTGGATACTCAACGAAGCAACAAACCGGAAAGAGAATACTACAAATACTTATCAAGATCATCTTACAAAATCTTTACCGGAGTCCGGATACTCGACGAGAGAAAGAATCAATACAAACTGGAGATTACCGGAGCCTGGATACTCGACGGAATAGCCACGAACACTAATAGGGGTCTGGACCCTTGCTTGATTTTACCGGAGTCTGAACACTCAACGTACTGACCGGAGCCTGAATACTCAACGTAAAAACTGATGTCTGAATACCACAGCTCCATGCTGGGGAGAAAAACTCTGAACAACTTTGGAAGATACGATCACAACTCTGCTGAGGGACATACCAACAAACCTGGAGTTACAAATTTTACTGGAGATGAACAAGTCTCTGCTGGTGATGAGCAACTCTTGCTGAGGGACGGAGTAAAGGTCATGCATGACCTCCCTAGAATACACGTTATACTGTTGGGGTCACGAACGACCTGTCGGAGGATATTCCACACATGCCTGGTGGAGAGAAATCTGATCTCGACTCGCTGGGGAACAAACCCATACTCGTACTCTGTGGGGATTAGAGGTACGCCTGACCAACTGCTGGGGAATGATCTTTGATTGTTGGAAAAATGAGCTTCATCCGAATCTCTCTGAGAAATCGCCCCAAGCGTAATGCCTCTGCCCTAGTCTGATTCTTGGGAAGGTCTACGCTGAGAAGAAAATAGCTTGCCATCAGACGACCCCGAGATGGCTTACCCCAGAATCTGGACCGTGAGAGGATCCTTGGTTGAATAGTTCGGATAAGCTCTAGAGGTATAGAGAAGAACAAATTCTTTTCCTCATAGGGTGGCATGCCCCAGCCTTGTAATGGCTTTGCCTCTGATTGACTAGTTTGCGGAGTGGTACCCCCGATTGCGAGAGATTTACCAAATCTCGACCTGATTGCCCCAGATTAACTGATTCTTGGATGGCTGACCTTACTGGGGGTTATTTGATAATAGCTGGCCACAACTCAACGGAGTATTCAGGCATTCTACATTCTATCCTGATCAAACTTTCCACTGTGGAAACTTTCCTGCGGTCGAGCACTTACTCGCAAGTAAAACAAGTTGTTCTGCATAAAAGATATATTAAATGCAATGCATATGACCGTTTTTTCTTCAAAACCCAATCCTGTTCACCGGAAAAATTTATGACATATAATGAACGAATCAATTATCAAAGTGTCAAAATTAATACAACGCTGTAAGAGGAATCCTTTTTGGAGTCAGTTTCGATGCGATCTTTACCGAAGTATGCTCTCGAACTAAACCTGTTTCAATTAGGACTTTTGAAGGTTGTAACGTGGTCGGGTTCACGGTTAACAAGGAAGGATATAAGGCTCAAAATTCATTTTAACCCACCCATTCTCCTTGATGTTCTCCAATCCTATGTTCAGCTAATTCGACCTTAGCGTTCACCTTTCAAAGGTGGAATGATAGGAGTGATGGTTCAGGAAATCACATGCTTTCTGAAGTGACAATCATTCCCTTTCCGTCTTCGTAGTGCCTGGAGTCACACGATTCCGTTCTTGCTTGAGGATTTTTCTCTTGTAATCCTTTTCGTTTTTTTCGCTTTTTCCGTTCCCTAATTTTTTCCTGGACTAACTCTTTTGAGTTTCTGATTTTGAAGTCCAGCGAGATACCTTGATTTTTTCCTAAGTCGCTTGTTCCCAAGATTCGACTTAGCGGGCTTTTTCTTTTGATTTTTTCTTTTTGAACAAATCATGTGACACCGGCTTGTCTGACTTGTTAAAAGAGATTGGGATTGTTTCACTCCTTATCGGCAAGGTTTAACCATTGTGGTCCTTTAGGCACGACCTATACAGGTGTGATTTATCCTTGAACGGACATTCCTTTTGCAATTCGGACGCTTGGTCAAATTAACTGACGCCTACCCTGCCCCAGGTTAAGATTGAGGGTTTTTCATTTTCAGAAAGAAACTCCTACTACAAGGCTCAACGGGGTTGACAAGGGATTATCTTCCTTATATCTCCGGTGTTTATGGATTTGTAACAATGCCTGTATATCGTCAACAGGTTTTTCTATCCAATAGCATACAATCGGAAGCTTACACGTCTTTCGATTTCGTCATCCTCCCTGGATTCCACTTAAACAAGCGTTTGAAATAAAAGATAGCAATAAAGTGAACACGAATGGATTAATTCAAAACATGCATATTTATTTCATTTTCAATATCAATTGAGAAACAACAAGTTTTTACAAGTGAGAATTGCACACAGACAGGAAAGAAACTACAAATGTAAAGCAATGACATGCAAAATGCAGATTGCCAGCTTCTGAGGACTGGGCTTCTTGTATCTTGACTTGTGGGCGACTCAACCGCTTCCGGCTTGTCCGTGGTTTGGCAGAGGATCCTGTACCACGTTGGGCGCTTCATGCGAGAAGTTTATGGCTTTACTGTCAATCAAATCTTGTAGCTTGTGCTTAAAAGCCTTACAATCGTCAATGTTGTGCCCAGGTGCCCCCGAGTGGAACTCGCAACGGGCATTTGCATCATAGCCAGGTGGTGGTCAGCCTGTCAGAGGGGCCAAGGTTCTCTTCTGAATTAACTGCAGCTGTAGTAACGTTTGAAGCATCTGGGAGTACGGCATTGGCGGCGTATCGAATACTCTATTTGCTCCCCTCGAATTTTGGTACTTCCTGTAGCCCTGTTGATTCTGCTGCTGTTGTGGTTGTTGTTGTTGTGGTGCTATCAGAATGATAACACTTGCAGCCTGATGATGATGACACTGATCTTGATATCTACCTCTGCCTCTAACCCGAGAGCTTGATACAGAATTAGCGTCGCCTTCACGCTTCTTATTTCCGAACACTTTCTTTCCTCCACCTGACGAAGGTACTTCTACGGCCTGAATTTTCCCAATCTTGATGTCGTTTTCTATACGCTCACCAGTGATGACAAGGTCAGAGAAACTCCCAGACATACAGTTGACGAGCTTTTCATAGTACATCCCAGATAACGTCGATACAAACAAGTCAATCAACTCTCTCTCTACCATTGGGGGTTGCACTCTGGCTGCAAGCTCACGCCACCTCTGGGCGTACTCTTTGAAAGATTCCCCGCTATTCTGGATGACATTCTGAAGCTGGACCCTGCTGGGAGCAAGGTCACTATTGTACTGGTAATGCTTCACGAATGCTTCAGCCAAACCCTTCCAACTGCGAACCTGAGAGGGTTTCAAACCCATATACCATTCGAGCGACGACCCTGACAGGCTATCCTGGAAAAAGTGCATGAGCATCTTCTCATCATTTGAATAGGCTGGCATTTTTCTGTAGTATGAACGTATGTGCACCTTTGGGCAAGTGACACCTTTGTATTTATCGAAGGTAGGAACTTTGAACTTGTACGGCACTCGTAAATCAGGGATCAGCCCTAAATTGGCCATGTCGAGCCCCATGGAGTCCTGATTTGTTATGTTCCTCATCTGTTCCTCCAGCATCCTGAATCTACGATCAGCTTCAGCAGGCAGCTCAGCGCCCACATCCCTCATAGAGAACACATCGTCCTGACGATCTTCATTCCATTGTTGGTCCCCATTGCCATACTCAGCATAGGCACCCTCCGGACCATAGACGTTTCGATTGACGGTGTAACCATACCCAGCGTTACCAAGACCATGGTTAGCAGCACCAGGTCCAAACCCAGCATTATGAGTACCATTACCACAACCCAAGTTAACAGTATTACCAAGACCTGCGTTACCAGCATTACCCAAACCTGCATTACCAGCAGCATTACCCAAACCTGCATTACCAGCAGCATTACCCAGACCAGCGTGGCGGACGCCAACATCACTACCATTCCCGGCCCCTGCAGCAGTTGGGGTGCATCCGGTAGGCACAACAGTGGTGTTAGGAATTTCTGTATCGTTGCGGGGAGTATTAGCAGCAATACCTCCGTGAAGAACTCCATTAAGATCAACCCTAGCTACCAGGGGCTGGACCATTGTTCTCAGTTGCTCCTGTCCTTGAGCCATACCTTGCATGACTTCCATGAGCTGAGTCATACGCTCCCTCATCTCTTGCATCTCAGTCTGAACGTGATCCATGGCTTTCTTGAGATTGTTTCTAGTAGGATACCGGTGAAGTCTCTGGTCAGCAATCCTGAAACAACTCTGAAAAGACAACAGAACATAAGAACGAGGCTTAAAAAGGTACCTGCAAACACAAAGAAAAATATGCAAAATGCTAACAATGTATATATGCATATGGAATATTTCCCTTGATTCTAGTTCCGGGTGAAACACATGACAATGGAAACCCCTCAGACAGCAATAGTAAAAAACTCCTCATATACAGATGGAAGACCACATAGGTAGTTACAAGCACAAGTATCTGAGCACGAATGACGGCAAGCGAGATAGCTAGAATCAAAGGGAATATGCACCTGCAATGTTAATGCAATGTCATGTAATCAATGCAGATGAGAAATGCAAAAATGCAAGGATGCTATAGGGGATCAAGGTAGTTGTGTTGTGCTATAGCAATAATAATCAGAAGCTGATTGTGTTGTAGCTTGAGAATAACCAGAGCTTCGCCTTTGCATAACATATATCACTGTATGACATAGATCACTGATACTGAAGACCTCTGATATCAAACCCAAAAGTTCACACTGTAGAGAAAACCGGGTGATCTGGAGCTATGGTTTCCTGCATAACCCAATCCCTCTCACAGGTATGGACCTATCCACTGATAAGGTACGACATCCTATGCGTTTATCAGCGTCACAGACTTTCAAGAGCGATGATACGATACCCAGAAGGTGTGGCATCATCATCTCTTGAAGCGGCCTCACTTAGCTGAATCACAAATGGTCGGTCCCCAGAGTCGACAACCCTCTAAACCAACAACCCATCAAGCCCAAAGGGCTAGAAAAGAAGTCAACCGGGAGAACCTCGTCTGAGCGTGGATTTCGTGAGACACTAGTACCTGCAAAGCAAGCACGTGCCCACTACTTTCCACAACTAATGCTAGGTACACTCAAGCCTGGGTCTGGCTTATCACTCATCAGAATCAATCCCCTCCCACAACAGCATAATAAGGATATAATATAATGCTGAAAATAAATTGCGGGAAAATAAAATGCGGGAAAGTAAAGCTAAGATACAACAGGTATGTACAAAACCCACAAGATAAACAAACAAGCGCTAGGGATGACTAGCATAAGGGACGTTGGGTCCCCAGCAGAGTCGCCAGCTGCTGCGGATGACCCAGACAGCTAGGAGGAAAAACCTAAGGCGAGACTCGCATAGGGAACCATCGCAGTCCCCAGCAGAGTCGCCAGCTGTCGCTACTGCAAAAATTGGCGCCGGCAGAACAGAAGAGTCGCCACCGTGCGTTATTTATCCCAAAGGAGGTGAAAGGAAACGCTCAGAGAAAACCTAACGGAAAGAGGGAAAAGTAATGGTCATCGCAACCATGTCCTGGATTCGGGAGTCGGTTACGCAAGGGGAAGGTATTAGCACCCCTCACGTCCATCGTACTCGATGGGATCCATGCTTAATTGTTTATCTCGAAGGGTTGATTAATACTATCTAGCTAAAGGCTTAAGGACAAAAGAAAATAAAAGTGACTCGGCAAAGTATCGCACTTTATGCCTACGTATTCACGCCTGGAACGAAAAATCAGAGTCAACGTAGTTCGCCTAACTACGGGTAAAAGGGGGGAAGGTTGCTCGACGAGATATCGCATCTCGTGCCTACGTACTTTCATCTGGTATGAATGATCAGAGCAAACGTAGTTCGGGCTAACTAGACCACAAGTTTGGTTCAAGTTATTTTTAACCCGAGTAGGGTTAACAAACGGTTCTCGCAGTTTGGTGTATGCAGCTCGACCATTGGAGACTTAGGCGTTACCGTTTGCGGGAGAACCGAGAGTTAACGAAACTCTTATTACGAAAATGGGTTCTAATGATTAAAGGTCCAAGAGGACAAAAAGGAGTTGACTGTTTGTTTTTATGTCTTTTAAGAAGAAGTGTTATGAGTTTTGTTTGTAACTCGTGTCACACTAAAGACTTGGACTTAAGAGTGAATGCGTCGCATGTCACCCAAAGGGTGCCATACTAAACATTCAAATTATGTGAGGGAAACCCTCCCACAACTATTTCTCAAGTAGCTTAAGGCTCGTGGCACACAACACGCGTTATCCTTTAGTAAGTATTTTCGAATGTTTGAAGAAAGGAAGAGAAAGAGACTCTCTAAAGGAAACTACACAGCCCTAAATGTTATCATGCAATGTTCGTCCTATGGTTGAAGTTTGCAAAGGGGAAAACTACCCTAATGTTGTCATACAAGGTTGAAAAGCCTAGTGTCTATCACATTCTACCTTGAACAAGGAAGAATGGAGATCGTAAGGGAAAGGCAAAGGAAGCAACAGAAAACAGATGAAGTAATAGCATACAGGAAATGCAGATTCATAACAGTAAACCTGGAATGCAAGTGAGGGAGGAAGTCATCTCAACCTCAAGCCCATAATGAATGGAAGGTGGCCTGTTCTAAACATACAATCTTGGCCACAAGTGATTATAAAGTGATACGAGGCAATAAAACCTACGAATGACGTACGTATACTACGATTAGGAATCATAACGCATTATCATGGAAATATGGAACCTAATGAGCAATTCATGTATGATAAAACCAGCCAATAAATGATCTACACGTCCTATACAATGTCTATAACAAGCCATAGGAACCCTATCGTTCACCACACAAACTAATCGAGGCCGTTGGAGCAGAAATGAAACCAAAGTCCGTTCGAATGTCCAAATTACAAGTCCGAATACAAAAATATGAGAAAAATAGCAAAAGGTGCTAAAAAATTCAAATAAAAATCTCCAATGCCCTACATCAAGCCACAAACTAGGGGTGAGAGATACCACAAAATATCCAAATAGAAATGGTCAAATAAGATGAACACATTGCAAGATATCTCATGTATACCAAAGGAAAAGTTAAAATGGAGCATGTTAAAGAAAGCATCCAAAACCAATTAAAATGGTACAATAAAATTCCCACAAAAATATATCACAATACCTCAACATGTGTATGAGATCCCTGCAAAAGGTTAGGCCTTGAAATGACATATTGATGGGTCAAAGAAAATTCACAAGATCATGACTCGATTAGGATATTTTTTATGACCACTTAAATGTAAAAAATCCAAAGAAAATGTCAGAAAATGGTAAAATTATAATTCCAGTTCTATAAAATTCTAGACATTTCAAAGATTTAGCACAAAAAAACGGGGATCAAAAAGATTAATTTTCCTATTTTTTACGATTATTTGAATAAGCATGAAAAAATAGAAAAATAAAATGAATATGGAAGAACATTGAGATGTGAGAAAACAAGTGAAAATAAGTGAGAATAAATAAAAATGGCATAGCCAGGAATCGAACAGGGGACTGTAAACCCAAATTGCTGAGTTGGCGCGCCACCTATTTAATGAAGGGTTATGTGGCAGCGCGTGTGGCACATTCCTGGACGTTCGATCGGATGACCAAGTCAAAGTTTCAACACAATCCAACGGCAACCGCTTGTCTTCTTCGTTGGGAACATTTGCTGGCCGAAAATATGCAAACCGCGGCCGGAAAACGCAAGCTCCGCCGGCGAGCTTCATGTGGTTCTATCTCCCTCAATACTTGACGAATTTTGATGATTTTTAGACCAATCTTGCGTGAAATTCTTCAAGGAACTCAAATATATCATTATTTTCCACTGAAATGCCTTCTATCTCAAAAATCGTGGATGAATCTCAAACTTTCAAGAACACAAAAATGTCATAAAAATGGATCTTTCTTTACCAGAAACGATGTACTACTCCAGGGTGATGCAATACTATAAAAATGGCATGGAAGAGACTCATAATTAGGGAGAAAATTTGAATTTCCATTACCTCCGAATTGGACTTCCTAGAGCTTCACACAACCGCTAAACCTTCAAGAAAACTGTATGAACACGTTCTAAAATTGTTGGTGGAGATGTTTGAATCGAAGAACAGCCTTGAATTGCAGTGGAACTTGAAAATCAAATTTGAGTTTTTCACCACTTTTTCATGTTGCTACAATGCTATTCTTGCTCCAATTCTCTCCAAAAAGATGATGAACAATGTGTATAATTGTTGTGTAATTGATTTGTAATGAGAAAATGAATGAAAAGTAGGAGAATCCAAGGATTGAAAATTCAATTTTTTTAAATATGTGAAGTGTGAAAAATGATCATGGAAGAAGATTTTTGCCTTGGCTCCATTTGGTTTTATATCTTGCATCATAAGATACATCTAGGGTCCAAAGTTATCCCTTGTTTCAATCTTAAGGGCTTAGATTCAAAGTGTTACTTAAGTGTGAAGAAATCCTGGAATAGGTCATGAAGAAAGCTTCAAATGAAAAATGTAAAAGTGTCATTGTTCTTAAAATGAGATTTCCACTCAAAATAAGTACAAACATGGACTTATTTGATTAAATTTTGAAGAAATACCAAACTATGCATTTTCACATGTTTTCACCAAAATCACTTTCATCAATCTTCAACCATGAGCTAGCCCATTAAAACCTTGAGGTTTAGTTGACCAAATGACGCCATTCGGAGCAACTTTCATGTTGGAAAAAAGTCCATTTGAGTTATGCAAAGTATTGAACTTGACCTGTAATTTTATGACCTGTAATCATAGTTTCCTAACTCATTGATAATCTTCAGTTGGCCTCTAAGTCAGGGGATGAACCCCACACAAGCATCTGAACTTCTCAAGGGCGTGAAGCACTTCCTGGTGACTTTAGTGACTCCTCAAGCTCGAATAAAACCTCTAGATAGGCCTCTCTCTCGATGTATATCACACTTGATCCCCTGCATAAATGTTAATGCAATGCTATGATAATGCTATGATGATGTTATGCTAATGCAAAAACAAGAAGGAAAAGGTTGGGCAAATTTTGGGGTGCAACAAAGGCAAGAAGCCAAGTGGGGGAGGAGTTTCTACTCCGGTGAGATGTTATAATTGCGGTGAAGTAGGACATTATGCTCCTGAGTGCAAAAGAGTTGAGCAAAAATGTTTCAAGTGTGGCAAGCCAGACCACAAAGCTATGGAGTGCAAGAGCGTTGCGAATGTGACTTGCTACAACTGTGGTGAGCAAGGGCACATTAGTACCAAGTGTGACAAGCCAAAGAAGACTCAAGGGAACGGGAAAGTGTTTGCTCTATCAGGATCGGAGACTGCTAGTGAAAATCGATTGATCCGAGGTACGTGCTTCATTAATGGTATACCTTTGGTCGCTATAATTGATACTGGAGCTACACATTATTTTATTTCTTTGGATTGTGTTAAGAGATTAAATCTTGAGTTGTCTGTTATGAGTGGAGGTATGGTTATTGATACTCCTGCTATGGGTTTGGTAACTACCCCGTATGTATGCTTGAATTGTCCGTTGAGTATTTTTGGTAAAGACTTTGGAGTTGATTTAGTGTGTCTTCACTTAGATCAACTTGATGTTATTCTTGGGATGAATTGGTTGGAATTCAATCGTGTCTATATTAACTGTTTTGCCAAAACGGTTATTTTTCCTGAACTTGATGATGAAGGATATTTGTTTATGACTGCTAAGCAAGTGAAGGAATCGGTGCAAGATGGTGTGAAGGTATTCATGTTGATGGCAACTTTGAGCATTGGTGAAAATGGAGCAATTGATGCTTTAACAATTGTTCGTGATTTTCCGGAAGTTTTTCCCGATGAGATAAGAGACTTACCACCGGAATGAGAAGTGGAGTTTACGATCGACTTAATTCCTGGAACTAGTCCGATATCGATGTCTCCGTATCGTATGTCCGCGTCAGAATTGAAAGAGTTGAAGAGTCAACTTGAGGATCTACTTGAGAAGAGGTTTATTCGTCCGAGTGTGTCACCGTGGGGTGCACCAGTGTTGTTGGTTAAGAAGAAAGAAGGTTCTATGAGACTTTGTGTAGACTACAGACAATTGAACAAGGTGACTATCAAGAATAAGTATCCACTTCCGAGGATTGATGATTTGATGGATCAAGTGGTTGGTGCAAGTGTGTTCAGTAAGATATATCTGAGATCTGGGTATCATCAGATTCGTGTGAAGGCTGAGGATATTCAGAAGACTGTTTTAGAACGAGGTATGGACACTATGAGTATTCTGTGATGCCATTTGGTGTGACTAATGCACCAGGTGTATTTATGGAGTACATGAATAGGATTTTACATCCTTATTTGGACAAGTTTGTGGTTATTTTCATTGATGATATTTTGATTTATTTGAAGAATGAAGAAAAGCATGTCGAGCATCTGAGAATTGTGTTATCTGTGTTGAAAGAGAAGCAGTTATATGCTAAACTTTCTAAGTGTGAATATTGGTTGAGGGAAGTGAGTTTCCTTGGTCATGTGATTTCGAGTAGAGGTATTGCAGTTGATCCGTCGAAGGTTGAAGCGGTATCACAATGGGAGACTCTGAAATCAGTTTTTGAGATTAGAAGTTTTCTTAGTTTGGAAGGATATCATCGGAAATTCATTGAGGGATTTGCTAAGTTATCATTGCCATTGACGCAGTTGACTAGGAAAGGTCAAGCTTTTGTTTAGGATGCAAAGTGTGAAGAAAGCTTTCAAGAGCTTAAGAGGAGATTGATGACAGCTCCTGTTTTGATTTTGCCGAATCCGGCAGAACCATTTGTTGTGTATTGTGATGCTTCTTTGATGGGTTTAGGAGGTGTGTTGATGCAAAATAAACAATTTGTAGCTCATGCTTCGAGGCAACTCAAAGTGCATGAAAGGAATTATCCGACGCATGACTTAGAGTTGGCCGCCGTTGTATTTGTGCTGAAGCTTTGGAGGCATTATTTGTTTGGTTCGAGATTTGAGGTGTTTAGTGATCATAAGAGTTTGAAGTATCTCTTTGATCAGAAGGAATTGAATGCAAGACAGAGGAGATGGTTAGAATTTCTAAAGGATTATGATTTTGGTTTGAACTACCATCCGGGTAAAGCAAATGTGGTAGCTGATGCATTGAGTAGGAAATCGTTGCATATGTCGATGATGATGGTAAAAGAGTTGGAATTGATTGAACAATTTCGTGATTTGAGTTTGGTGTGTGAGAAGACTTCTTACGGAGTTAAGCTTGGTATGTTAAAGCTTACTAGTGGTATTCTTGACGAGATTCGAGAAGGACAGAAATCTGATTTGGGTTTAGTTGATCGGTTGACTTTGATTAATCAAGGTCAAGGTGGTGATTTTCGGATTGATGAAAATGGTATCATGAGGTGTCGTGATAGAGTTTATGTTCCGGATATTGTTGAGCTGAAGAAGAGTATTCTTGAAGAAGGGCATCATAGTGGATTGAGTATTCATCCGGGTGCTACTAAGATGTATCAAGATTTGAGGAAAGTATTTTGGTGGCCTCGTATGAAGAAGGATATTGCCGAGTTTGTGTATTCTTGTTTGACTTGTCAGAAGTCAAAGATCGAACATCAGAAACCGTCGAGTTTGATGCAACTGTTGTTTATTCCTGAGTGGAAATGGGATAGCATATCTATGGATTTTGTGACTGGTTTACCTAGGACGCCGAGTAACTTTGAAGCTATTTGGGTTATTGTGGATAGATCGACCAAATCTGCTCACTTTATTCCTATGCAAATGGATTACCCGTTAGAGAGATTGGAAAAGCTATATATCGAAAGGATTGTCATTTTTCATGGTATTCCGTCCAGCATTGTGTCAGATAGAGATCCGAGATTTACTTCGAGATTCTGGGAGAGTTTGCAAAGTGCTTTTGGTACAAAGTTACGTTTGAGTTCAGCTTATCATCCGCAGACCGATGGTCAGACTGAGAGAACGATTCAATCACTTGAGAATCTTTTGAGAGCTTGTGTATTGGAGAAGGGAGGAGCTTGGGATAGCTACTTACCTTTGATTGAGTTTACTTACAACAACAATTTTCATTCGAGTATTGGTATGGCACCGTTTGAGGCATTGTATGGTAGATGGTGTAGGACGCCATTGTGTTGGTATGAGTCGGGAGAGAGTTCTGTGGTGGGACCCGAGATAGTCCAGCAGACTACCAATAAGATTAAGATGATTCAAGAGAAGATGAAGATTTCTTAGAGTCGTCAAAAGAGTTATCATGACAAGAGGAGGAAAACACTTGAATTTCAAGAGGGAGATCACGTGTTTCTTCGGGTTACTCCTATAACTGGTGTTGGTAGAGCGTTGAAGTCGCGTAAGTTGACGCCGCGTTTCATTGGTCCTTACCAGATTTTACAGAAGATAGGAGAGGTAGCCTATCGGGTTGCTTTACCGCCGTCGCTTACTAATCTCCATGACGTGTTCCATGTATCTCAGTTGAGGAAATACATTGTGAATCCGTCCCATGTAGTCCAAGTAGATGATGTGCAGGTGAGAGATAACCTGACTGTGGAGACATCACCTATGCGGATAGAGGATCGGGAGTTGAAGCAACTTCGAGGTAAAGAGATTGCTTTGGTGAAGGTCGCTTGGGGAGGACCGGCTGGTGGAAATGTGACTTGGGAACTTGGGAGTCAAATGAAGGAGTCGTATCCAGAATTGTTTGAATCAGGTAATATTTTCAAGGACGAAAATTCCTAAAGTGGGGGAGGGTTGTAACAGCCCAATTTTAATTAATTATTTATTTATATTAATTAATTGATTTATTGGGATTGTTTTAATTATTGGAATTATTGGTAGATATTTTGAGAGAAAAAAATATTGAAAGGAAATAGAATGGAAAGATATATAAGGAAAAGTGGAAAGAAAAGGGAAGAATAGAAACATAAGGGAAAGAGGAGAGGAAGAAGAGAAAAGAGAAGGAAAAGAGAGGAAAACTTGGATTCATCAAGATCAACTCTTAGGGATCGATTTAATCAAGGTAAGGGTGTGAAATGTTATTATCTTACCAATGTATATGGTTATGTATGTGTGTGTTTGGATTTGTTGGAGGTTTTCCATCTTTTTCAATTCTAGGGTAGAAATGAGTTTAATCAGTAGAAACCGGTGTTTGAACAATTAAAATATGGAATAAATGGTGTAGATTAGTCGAGAAATGTTAGGCTAAGACTATCGGAACTGGTTTGGTAGAAATCGGGTGATTTGGGAGCTTTTGATGAATTTTGGAAAGTTGGGGTTTTGAACATCGCAAACGCTCTCTAGCACTTTCGCTAGGCGAGCAAGGCAGCGAGTGTTCGCTAAGCAAGCTAGCAGCGAGCTAGTAGCGAATGGTTCCAGACTTGGGCAGAATGGAAATGACTCTCTTCGCTGGTAATGAGCAAGGTAGCGAGGGGTTCGCTAGGCGAAGCCCCAGCAAGTAGGTAGCGAGCACTTACAATAGCTTCTGTTTGTCTTCAAGAGCTCGTTCACTAGACGAACTGGTAGCGAGCATTCGCCATGAACTTGCTAGGCAAGCAATCCAGCGAGTGTGACAACATTTTATTTCCTTGTGTTTTCCACCCAATGTTGATTGTTTGGTTCGATTGTGTTCAATCCTTATCTAAAATGAATAGTTTATGTGCTGTTGTGATATGATATGCTACGGGTAGTCGTATGGCGTGAACCCTAGATTGTTGAATCGATTATGAAATGTTTTCTTTTGACAAATATATGCATTGTTTGAATTGATTAAAAATGCATGATGAGTTTGATCGAGTTCGTTGCCGTTTGGCGCGATATTGTGAATGCATATTGATTGTATGCGATTGTATGTGAAGAATGCATGAGAACATATTGTGAATATGTGTGCATTGCTTGATAAATGTAGTGATGATTTTGAAAGTATGAATACTTTGACTATTATGAGATGTGTTGTGTGTGCAATCATGTTATAATTCTTATGTGATAAATTATTTGAGAATGCATGAGATTAAGATGCGAGAACGGTCTTAAGTGCATTTGATTGTTGATTGCATGCGCATCATTGTTGTCAAGAGGAAATGCTTGCTAGTTTCGTGGAGACTAGTGACCTATCCCAAACCTAGAAGAGTGGGTTTGAAAGCTTAGAGGACGGGCTTTTTGTGGTTATTAGTCTAGAGGACGGACCCGGTTTAAATGTAAAAACCGAAAAATGATAACAAGTGTTGGTACCACATTGCATTGAGTTGCATTGAGTCACATGGCGTAGATATCATTGTTATATGAAAGTATGCTTGTGTATGAATTGTTGAATTGAGGATTATGGATGTGTGTATGATGGAACATGCTTGGTGATTATCCATATTTGTTATACATATATTGTGATGTATATGATGATTATAATGAATTGTGGTGAGAAAATGTAGAATATATGTATTTTGTGCTTGTGTGTGTGTGTGTGTGTGTGTGTGTGTGTGTGTGTGTGTATATATATATATATATATATATATATATATATATATATATATATATATATATATATATATATATATATATATGCATTGATTATTATGATAATATTTCTCACCCTTCTGCTGTTTTATAATGCTCTATGAGGCATTGCAGATTAGGTTTGCTAGAGGTCTTTTGTGAAGTATAGCTTCATTCTTTTGGTCGGTTAGCTCTGATATGTAGCACCGGGTAGCTATTATTGTATAGAATTCTTTTGTGATACATCTGTATATGTATCTGCTGACAAATGTTTATGTAAACATGAATGATGTGGGGAATCAAACTGGATGATATATATTTATATGATTACATGTTTAAAGTGATTCAATGTTTAGATTTTCCGTTTTTAATTCTAAATATTGAGATGTGGGTGTAAGGACTAAGTTCCTTAGTTAGAAGCTACCCCACTCTTGCATGTCTTTTATAGAGCAGGTGTTGTATGTTTCATTTTGTTTATGATGTGACATTCTTTTATACCATGTTTTAACTTTACTCTGATGAAATTTTATCATGTGCTTAAATGATTTATTTGATTATTTGGGGGTATATAAGGGGGTGTTACACATACCGATGTTGAAAGACGTAATGATAAGCTTCTTGGACGAGAACTGCCGCTTATCGGTAAAGGCGTTGTAAGAGGCTCTTCCTGAAAGATAGTGCAAAATAAATGCATGTCCAAGTAGGTTCAGGGACCGACAGGACTAAGGTTCAAAATAGACTCGAGCTGGAAAGAAATCTGTCGAACAAGACTCCATTGAGGAAATGAACTCAACTGGGGATTATCTTATCCGGGAGCGGAAAGATAACTGAAATAACCATCGTCCACGAGGGTTGAACTCTATGGGGAAATTGGAAAAGAATAGGTATTTTATGCTTAGAGTTGGCGATCTACTTGGAGAGAACGGACAAACCCAGTTACTCGGCGGTAACGACAAAGGATGACAAGGATAGCAAACATGCAGATGCTAATGCGAATGTCAATGTGTACGGTAATGTGTATGAAATTGCGATGAATATGCTCATGCTTAGGCTAATGCTCGTGCATATGCTGACAAAACAGATGAGAAAGGAGACGGGAGATGAAATAAACATCTTGATGGGAAACTCGGCGACCTCTGCAACAATACTTCTATCGAGGGATAGGAAAAGTGAACGACGGAACCAAATCTGACTTCAAAGTTCTAACTTCTCTGCAGAGAAAATAATCCACTTGGGGATACAGTATCATGACATCCTCATGGGGATACGATACGACCTCACTGGAGAGTACGATATCATGACTTCACAGGAGGGATTGCTATCATGAACCATAATCAGCCAAAGAACTCTTAGGATTAGAGACTTCCGGGGATAAAATGAATATCTGCTTCGTGGGTAAGATGTATGGCTAGGCAACTTCATGGAGATAATGTAGCAACTTCCTGGGAATAGTACCTCCGCTTCCTGGGGAAAAGGTACATCCGACTTTCCTGGGGATAAAATATACCAAACTTCCCTGGGGAGAGTTCATCAGACTTACTGGGGAGAACTCACCAGTCATTCCTGCAGAAAGCATCTCAACTTCTTGGGGAAAAAGATGGTAATCTCCTGGGGAGTATTTCCTGAGGAAAGTAAGGTAATTTCACTGAGTAACAGATGATTCCACTGAGAGCGAGTCCTCAAATAAAATGTATCACTTGGAAGATGCTGGTATGATCTCTGCAGTTTTGAAAGTCACTGGAAATTACCAGATCGATCCAAAGTGTTGTCAGCTTAAAGTCTCGCTGGGGACTGCGTCAGCTTAAAGTCTCGTTGGAAACTGCGTTGAGGCAAATGGTTTAAAATTGTTTATGCAAAGATGAGATTTACTGGGGAATGAAGACCGTCGGGAGTAAAGTTCATCGGGTGCATGAAGAATATTGTGAAAACAAGCTAGTTTTGACGGACTTCGTAGTAGTTGCCATTTTGAAAAACGTAATGCCCCAGCGTACCTGCTTTATGAGAAAGTCATCTCGAGAGGATTTTATAGAGAACATGGAGTCTGATTGCCCCACTGTTTCAAACTCTTGGACAGATTTGGTCGGATCTCGACGTAACTGGCTCAGATCGACTGTATTATGACTGAGTCTTTAAGAAATAGCTCTTAAGAACGTCAGGCTTGCATCAATAGTGATTTGGAAACCGCCTGCCCCTATTTAGCAGGATCTTCAAGTTCCATGGTTAATGTCTATATGTAAATTTCTAAGATATCAAGCAAAGTCAACACGCATGAAATGCTAATCCTGAAAATGTTAATGCAACATATATATTTGTGTTGAAGTTTTTTGTTTTTTGTTTTGAAAAAAGATATCACCATAACTCGTGACTGAAATCAATAGTTGGGATATGAATGTAATTTATAATTCCAACATTAAATTGAGCATAGCTCATAGGAGTCAGGAAATGTTATCTCGTCGAGTATGCTTTCAAAAGAAGTCCTACTTCAATTAGGTCTTTTGATGGTTGTATAGTGGCTTGGTTCATGGTTTAAGAAACAAAGGATAATGGCTCAAAGTTTATTTGTACTCACCCACTCTTCATGACGCTCTCCAATCCTAATATTCAGTTAACTGGATACGAGCACTCATATCTCAATCGAATTTGATATGGTCGAGAACTTATCAAGGCTTTGGACATGGCAGTCACTCACCTATTTCCTTTTGGTGTTTTGATCACACGAATTTGTTCTTTATTGGGGATTATTTATTGTAATCCCTTGTTTTTGCTTTTTATTCCCTAACTTTTTCCTGGACGGCGTCTTTTGGATTTTGACTTTGGAGTCCAGCGGGATGCCCTGGTTTTGCCTAAGTCTCCTTCACAGGTTTTGACTTAGTGGGTTATATTTTTTTGAATGAGTCATGTGACTCTTTTGAAAGGCTTGTGACTGCCCCACTCTTTAGGTAGTAAGGGGATGGTCATTTTATTTTTGACTTCTACTCTCCTAATATGCTAAGGATAGATGAAATGGGTTTTCGAGTGTTCACTCCTTCTTTTGGAGAGTATGAGCGCTCGATTAGTTTAACTGAAAAACTACCCTGCGCCATGTTAAGATTGAGGGTTTTTTACTTGGGAAAGAAAACTCATACTTCAAGGCTCAAAGGGGTTAACGAGGGATTATCATCCTTATATCTCCAGTTTTTTTTGGATTTGAAACAATGCCTTACATCATCAACAGGCTTCGATCGAAAGCATACAACAAGAGATATGACGTTTTTAGTTCATCCTCCTCCTCCTAATTCTCTATCAAAGCAAGAGATCGGGTAAAGTTGGCATTTATAAATTATGAAAAAAGTATTTTTGTGAGTGAAACGAATGGATTTCTCCAAGACAAACATATGCATTAATTGTTCAAAATAAGCAAGTTCGTACATGCTAACTATGCTAATCAAAGAAACAAAATACATATAAATAAACTATCTAACAAGTCCTTCAACAGGAGTTTATGTAGCCTTTGTATTCAAGGTCGACACCATAGTAGTGGTTTCTTCTGGCGGAGCCTCACTGGAGCAGAGAGTATGAAACGATCATTGCGAGTCATCTTGCTTTCCCCAGCTATATCTGTCACTGCTTCATTAATAGTCTTCAAACCTTCGTTCGGAATGACCTTCCCAGATGCTATGTCGATCATGGTCATATCATCTAGAGGATCACTGAAATGAAGTGGACTAGGCTTCTGGACAATTACCGGCTTCAGATGATTCGTTGTAGGAGTAGACATGTTGAAAACAGGCTTAGATTATTGAAAACAGGCTTAGATATGTTGAAAACAGGCTTTGCAGAGCTTGAACTTGGCAAATGGGAAACCCTGAGAGGAGTCCTGATCTTCGGCTGAGGATCATCAAAAGATAGGGTTTTCTTTTCTAACAAACCTCTGACAAGGCTCTTAAGAGCATAACAGTTTTCCAAGTCATGGTCGAGCGTACCATCATGAAATAAACAATGAGCGGCGGCGTTGTAATTGGCAGGTAACAGATTGGGAGATGGACCCAAAGCTCTTGTAGTAATCAGACCTTGTTGCATTAATAAAGGGTGTAACTCGGTAAAAGTCATAGGAATTAGAGGACATGACTTGTACTATCTCCTATTCAGACCATTCTGACGAGGCGCTTGCTCATTCGGCTGTGGATAAGCGGGAGCGTTGGGCACTCATTGATAGTTGAAAGGAGTTTGTGCATGCTGATAACCGGGAGGTTGTTGATATACCGGAGCTTGATAACCAGGAGCCAGTCGCACAGGCTAATAAGTAGGAAACTGCTTATCAAAGACAGGCGTAACAATAGCTGCATAAGGTTGTTGAGCATACTGAACTGGATAACCTTGAACACAATTCTACTAATTTTGCCAAGGTTGGTGAGTAGCCATTTTACGATCATACCTACTCGAGTGACTCCTCAGGCGTGTAGCTCTTTTATGATGGTCGAAGCTCGGAGTCTTGAACCTTGGAGGAGCACCTTGCTGAACTGGTTAAGCAGTAGGAAGAGGCACCAAACCGGGTTGAAGACCATATGGAGGTACATTCACAACAGTAACAGCTGGTTGAGGATCCACAACAATATTGGTAATCTCAAAAACAACAGTGGGCTGAGTATCCATCTTTGCATTAAGAGCTTATAGCATCTCCATAATCTATCCCACACTTCCTCGAAGATCTTTAAGTTCATTACTGACACGATCAATCTCTTGAATATGCTCTTCCATCCTTTTCCGAGCTTGTGTTCTAGTGTTGTACCGATGCAGAGGACCCATGGTGACATAAATGGAAGGCGAGAGAATCGAGAATGAGAAACCGGGAGACACATGTAATGCTTAAATATGATGCTAAAATGCAGAATGCAGATGAAAGATTTCATGGAATTCGAACATTTACGAATATCGCGGGATACCAAAGAAATTTTATTTATTATTTTTGAAAATGGATTACAAGTAAATATTCTTAAAAGAAAGTCTCAACATAACGGTTAAATAAAAGCTAATAAAGTCCTAAGGAAGCATTGTCCATAATCAACTTCAAAGGGTAGGTTGAGAGTTGGAGGAAAATAAATCCTCGTAGACTTTTCTCTTCTTGTAAGAAAATGATTCTTCATTCTTTGCCTGAAGTTGCTTCTGAAGTTCGGCATTCTCGCTGACTACCACCTGATATTTATTCTTCCATGCTTCTGCCTCATGTTGTGCTTTTCTCAAAGCGATCTTCAACTCTTCAGCTTCGGATATGAAAACTAGAACAGGTTCCCTTCTCAGAGGTAAAGGATCTTGACGAGGATAAGACATCTTCAGCTTGATGGCTCTTTCTCGGATCCAACGAAGATAAGGTTCCATGGACACACAATTCGGCTTTTCCAGACTTTCCCTACCTTTCTTATGCAAGTGACGCCAGGCAGATATAATCTAATCTTGAAGTTCTTTAATGTCTTTGAAGAAGATTTTCTCCACATGAACACTCTTAGGTGGTTTCTTCAATGGATATCCTAGCTGTCAGCAAGCTAGAACTGGATTGTAGATGATTCCTCCATTAAAACCAAGTAAGGGCACGTTGGCGAAGTCTCCACAACCATCAATGATCAATGTCCCATCATACACACAGTTATACCAATCAATGTCCGAGTGTGTTAGCACCATAACCCTTGGTGACCAAAGTCCTTTGTCAAGACTCAAAAAAGAAGTAGACTTGGGCAATTGCGAAATAAACCACTTGTATAATAAGGGCACACAGTAGGTAATCATCCCTCCACCATGAAAGTTTCGAAGATGCACAGAATGGTAAGTGTTACCCAATAAAGTTGGTACCGGATTGTTCTTCATGAAGATCTTAATGGCGTTGAGATCAATGAATCCTTCAAAACTTGGGAAAAGTAGCACTCCATAAATAAGTAAGGCGGGGATTGCCTCAAATGTAGGCATGCTCAAATGATCGACATAGTATTGGGCTTTCTTGATTAAGAAGTTTGTAGGCAAACCGAGAGTCCCACCTTTGATAATCATATTGGCTTTGATGTCGGATGTCTTTAGATAGAGGGCTCTAGCAATGTCTTGTTCTTTAGGGTTCCCTTCCAAGAAAGGGAAAGGAGAGTCATCCAGAATAGGTAAGCCAACCAAATAAGAGTACTCTTCTAAAGTAGGCAATAGCTGATAGTCTGGGAAGGTAAAGCAGTGATAATCTGGATTATAGAACTGTAGCAAAGTAGAAAGAAGACCCTCATCCACTTGGAGTCCCAACAAAGATAGCAGCTTCCCATACTTGTTTTTGAACCCCGCTTGATCTTCGACCAAAGCTCCTAGCTTCCTTAGGTCATTCAACTTGAGATTCTTAAAAGAATATTTCAAAGTATTTCTTCTATTGTAATCCATAGTGTCCTACAATGTTCATAAGTAAAGTTGAATCCCATGAAATCTGATGCAATATGATGCTTTATGGATGCAATGCATAAACACACAAGTAAACAAAAGTCCTAGGTTAGGGGGATGATGAGCGGAGTCAAGGTCTACCCATCCCAAAAGGTATGTACTAAAGGTTAGTTGTACCTGCATAACAAGGTTCTAAAGCGGTGCCCAAAGTCATCAGTCCATCTTTCGGATATTATCAATTCCCCGACTAACTCGGTGGTTAATAATATTCTCAAGAGAACCTCTTTTGAGTGTAGTATCGTGTAGCAACTAATTTGGGAATACTCCTTCATAGTCCTTGCACTACGTCCTAGATAAGGCCAAAGTGGGGTTGAAGGTAACTACGGTCCCCAGTATCACATGCTCCAATTGAAAATAGTGAATGTTTTCACGATTAACTCGTTCAACAGTACTACTTTTCAAAAGGCCTTAACTGAGCGGTGATTCTCAAGTCAGCTTGGTCGGGATTCAACTCCCTATAAGCCTCGTCGAATATATCACCTTCCTATAATAATGTTACTCAAGTCCGGGTGTAGGACTTATCTCACAACAAAATAGATACCCCAAGCAAGGTACAACAGATATATATGTACAAGCAAATAATAAAGCAAAGCATACAATAAAAAGGGTAGGGATAACCCTCAAAATATAGGACTATAATCCCTAGTAAAGTCTCCATTTTCTATTGCGGTGAGAATAGGATATCAAATTATTAATTAATTTGAATCACAAATCTTTAGATTCACAACCGGTCTTTAATTTATCCGAAGGAAAGGTCAAAGAAAGGAAAAACCTAATTTTTTCATCGTAAACAATGCGGGGAGAGATCTAGGTAAGGGGTTGGTTAAGCTTAGGGAAGGTATTAACACCCTAAACATCTATAGTACTCTACAGGAACCTCTTGTTTAAAATTGCTATTTGCTTTAATTATCTAGTTAAAGGTATATGCTAAGGGTTAGAGGTGAAATAAAGACCTAGGGGTTAGTCCTAAATTTACTCGCCAAGACTCACATCTTGTGCCTACGTATCCGAGGTAGGGGATGGAATCAGAGTAATCGTAGTTCCCCTCGAAAGGGAGGTTAGAAACTTCTTGACTGTGGTCAAAGTTTCAATGGCGAATAAGCATTCTTAAGGAAGTGCTTACATGGAGTGCAGCAACTCCTATGTCTACGTTGAAATTAGTTGAATTTAAAAAGGGTAAACTAGGCATTCCACGGCGGAAAACCTAATACGGAGTGCGGTGACTCCTTATCCTACTGCTAGGGTAAAGGGTAATTTAGTCCACGGCGGGACGCCTATACAATTAGGGTGTGAAACAGTCAAAGGCGGGGACTATTGACACGGAGGTCAAACGGTTAGACCTATTTCTTCAAAAGGATTTAATGGTAAATAACACAAATGAATAATAGATTACATGGCAGAATTGAAATATGGGAAAACATGTAAGAAACAACGAAATTGAAAACAACAGCGACGATTGCCGCATAAATTACAACCAAAATGAAATACGAAATAAAATGTGAAATTAACAACTATTACAACGACACAAAGTTGAACGAAAGCAAATGGGGCAAGGTTATGGATCAATCCTGCAATTAGGCGACAATTTAATTCGGACCTGAAATGGAAATGCTAGACATAATTTTAAGAAAGCGTTTTAAGGTTTATTGAACAATTTGCAAAAAGAATTTTGATTTAAAAAATTAACTTTTAGTTTTTGCTGAGTTTTAATTAGAAAAATTAGTTTTAATTTTAAAAATGTTTCAATTAAAAAAAGGTTTTAATCTTTAAAAAAAAATTCAATTAAAAAAATGGTTTAATTTTAAAGTTTAAGTTTCAAATAAAAATGGTTTAACTTTAAAGTTTAATCAACCTAACTAAACTAAATTATAAAATTAATTAAAAAACATACATATTATGGTTTTGACAATTATGATAAAATTAATAAAATAATAATAATAATAATAATAATGCTAATGATAATAAAGGAAAATAAATAAAACTAATGAAATAAATTGGGGTGAATGGGGAACGTGTTGCTGAGAGTGAAATAGCTTAGGGTTTTGGAGACCCTTGTCTCCTTCCCAGCGGCGCGACGGCCATTGTTGTGCTGTTGGAGTTTTTTCGTTCATCTTCTTCCTTTCTCATTCATCTCGTCCGTTCTTGTTCATCCCACCCGTTCTTGTTCTACCTGCAAAAAATGAACTTTTAAGATGAGTTGCTCACCTCCGTTTGGGGTTTGTAGCGGCTTTCCTACAGGTTGCCTTGCATGTGACGGTGATGAAGGATTATAGTTCTTCTGAGTCCTCTTGGTGCTCTTGATTTTCCGGGTTCTTTGTTGATGATGAACTAGGTTCGCCTCCTTCCCTCTTTCCGATGATGATGAACTCTAAGGATCCAAATCTTCTCCTTGATGAACGTGCGACCTTCTTTTCTTGATTGTGTTTCTCTTTGAAGAACTGATGGTGTTCTTTTATATTGGTTCTTGATGGGCCTGGGTGATTATGGTTTTCCTGATGAATTTGTCACGATTTGTTGCGTTTTTGCTGGAATTCTTTCAGGATTTTGTTGCTGGGTTTTTCTGTTTTTTGAGGAGTGTTCTCAGGCTGATTGTTGGGGTTTTGCTGCGTTTTGTTTGGTTGTGTGTTGGACTGGATTTGGGGAAATTTTGTTTGATCCTTTTTTCCAGGATTTGCTTGTTTGATCCGTTGTGGTTCAAAATCTTTTGGGAAAGTTGTTTTAGGACTTGTTTGGCAAAAAACCATTTTTTAGAATAAGTGTTTTTTCCAAAAGCACTTTTCCCCAAAATCACTTTTCTCTCTCTTGGACCATAATGAACAGATGTTGCCAGAATTGTGCCGAGGCCGAAAATAATAGTCGGGAGTTGGCGACGACTTCGTCGTTATTGCCCTCCCGACATACCCGATGATGAGTTTTAACTAAGGGTATCAGATTACCAACAAAACCATTTTTTATCGATTCTAACCACTTAACCATTATTCTTCTCTGTTGTCAATTCTTTTGCAGGTTCGAAAAAAGTCAAAAATCGAAGAATCGGACACGAATACAACTTTTAGAAAATTTGGAGTTTTTAGGACTTAAGAATTTTTGTAATTGTAATTTCCTTTGTAATATTGTAATAAAATATAGAATTTAAATTCTATTTTCTTATTAAATTGGATCTACTTCTCCGATTAAATTTCTCTAAAGAGTTCATCCGATTGACTCAAACTGAATAAATTAAAATTTATCTGATTAATTCTTCCAAGTAAATTCGTCCAAATGAATTCGTCCGATTAAATTCGTCCAACTCAGTTCATCTGCTTAAATCCATACAAATAAATTTATCTAATTCCATTTACCCGACTAGATCCATCCGATTAAATACATTCGCTTAAAATTCACCTGATTAAATTCAAACGACTGACTCCATATGATTAAATTCATTCAAATGAACTCGCCTGAGTAAATTCATCCAATTAAAATTATCTGATTAATCTTTGACGTTCCAAACTCTGAATTCAAAAATTAATCATCTTGCCCGATTCAAATCCGACGTAACTGCTGACTTCGAACAAATCCTTTTGCAAATTAATTCATACCCGATCATAATATCGGTGAATATGGCCCTGAATAGATAAACAGGACAATTCAATTAAACGGCAAAGCAAACTCCCCTCTGCATTTAAAACTCAAATCGTCTCTCGACTAATTTAACTCTGCAACCTGAACCATGCTCGACTAATAATCACGATTGAACCAACAAATATTCATTGTAAATTCAAACGCGCACCGAAACTCCACCATTCTTTTAAAATCGATTGTTGACTAGCAGAAAGCAGGAAAGCGTCTGTTAAAATAAATTCTTCAAAGCACATTCTCGCACCGATTTAACCTGAATCCATTTATATTGCAACGCACTCAGCTCCATACAGTTTATGAATCAATAAGCACTTCTGAAATCCACCTGACGACTAAATCTCGGCTCTTGAATAAAATGTGTTGTGCCACGAGAAATCTGACGTCAAGCTGCCGTAAAAATTCAGCTTATCCTCAAATAAGCCAGATGACTCGGAGATGGAAACCCTAATCAGTTGAGGATCTCCTGATGACAACTTGGTTTCATGAATTGTTGCCAGATTGCAACTTAATGACCCTTTTTCCCTTCCCCAATTAAATCACACGCAGTGTAATTTTTCCTGCAAAACCACCTGACTGAGCAAACTCGTTAGTGGTTAGTTTACAATGCAATGCAGAATGAGATGAAATGCGAAATGAACCGACCAATCTAAGGGTGAAATTTTGGGTATGACAACTGTGAATGGTCAAAGGCTGAAAATTCATCTTGAAGGTGAATTTGATCGTGAAGTTTGTGTGTTTCTCTTGGTGATCCGTAAAGTCACCATGGATCGTCGAGCTCATACGATTTTAAACAAATTGCTTGTTGGGAGGCCCCCCAATGTTGTAAGTATTTTGTTTGTCTTAAGTGTTTAATTGTGTGAGAAAAATTGTAGGAATTAGTTGAATTGCATAACAGCTTTGCAGCAGCAAAAAGGTTGTTTCTGGTGTAATTCGTCGGGCGAAGGAATGTTTTATCGGGCGAAAATTGGTTCGCTAGCCCTCCACTTTTGGTTCGCCTGGAGAAGTGTGTGTGGGAACCAAGTCTTGTTGCTGTTGGGTGTAAAAAAAAAGTTTTATTTTTTTTAGGGTCCACTTAGACCCAAAGTTAGATCCACCCATCTCATCTCACTCTCATTTCACTCTCACTCCCTCTCATTTTTAAACCATAATTTCATCTCATTTATCTCACTCTCACTCAATTCCACACCCAATCCAAGCTATGCTTTTATTTTTCTTAATCTTTTTAAGTTAATCTTTGTAAATTATTTAGATTAGAGTTAGATGCATATTGTTAGGTTGTTGATGTTAAGCTTTAGAATATGATGTTGTTGTTCTTATTGAACTTTTGAAGTGTTGACAATGGTTGATGTTGAATCTTTGAGTGGGAGCAGACCTGCTGTTTGAAAAAAATTATAGGTTGCGTAAAATTCGCCCGGCGAGCTTGGGGCGAAAGGCATAAATCCTGCAATTTTTTGCAGTATCAGTTTTGATGTTGTTTTTTCTTTTTATTATTTCGTTCTTGTTGTCATCTTTTGTTTTTGTTGTTCTGACAAAATAAGGGAATTCTTCTTTTGTGTCTTGTTCCTTTTGTGCAGATGGCTCCCAAGACCAAAGTTATTGGTGGAAAGAAGCAAAAGAAATCAGTAGGTAGTAGCGTCGGCCAGCCGAGAGAACTCTATCTGACTCGTTTCATTAGCGAGGATCATGCTGCCAAGTACAACATGCTAGAGGGTCGGTAGATTATTTCTGATAGGAGGTTTACTCTCCATCCAGAAGGCACGTATCGGAAAATTGCTGGAATTATTAAAAGCAAAAAATGAGGGCATCTGATTAACCCAGTTGATCGGATTAGCTATGAGTTGGTTCAAGAATTTTATGCAAATGCTCTACAACCCGAAGGGGAAGTTTTCCGGTATATAACTTATGTCAGAGGCAAAGAAGTTCTATTTGACCATGACGCCATCAATGACTTGTTTGAAAAACCTAGTTCTTTGGGCGTTTTTGAGAACGATGATTACACAAAGGAACACACACCTGAATCACGTGAAAATCGCCAAGTCAATTCTATTTGAAGGCAAGAGTGTGGAGAGCAACAATGTTGGTGAGGCAACCCGGTATCGAAGGGAAGACATGCCACTAGAAGTTCAAGTTGTTCTTCTTCTGATTTTATATAACATCAAGCCAAAGATCCATAGATCAACGGTTTTGCTTGATGTTGCTTTACTTGTTTACTACATCATTGAGAACAAAAAGGTGGATGTAGCCCGAGTAATTGCTAATGAGATGAAGACATTCATTGAAATCACCAGAAAACCCGAGGTACATTCTAATGCTCCCATTATTTTTCCTTGCTTGGTTACTGCTCTGTGTCTAAAAAAGTGGGTGCTGATTTCGGATGTGATAAATGAGAAAGTGAGGGGAATGGTTAATGATAATTACATTGAGAGGTATTGTAAGGAAAAATTGAGTCAGAAGAAGAAAGGTGCAAATGTGGGTAAGTCGTCTCAATCACAGGCAAGTTAGTGCTTTATGAAAAATTATGATAATGCACTGTTTTGTAAATACTTGTTCATGTTTGAATCAATTAGGACAAAACTACAAAAGTAAGGTGCTTTCCATTGTTCACCAAAAGTAGAATTCAAGTAATTTTTGTTTAACTCGTTTAGTTCATGTTTAATCTTGCAAGTTTTTTTTTTAAATGTTGGAAAGTTAGAAAGGATCAAGACAATTTTTGTGTACTATGAGAATAACCACCATTCCAAAAAGGCTTCAATTCACCTAGCTAGTGTGCGTGCATTCGTAATCCCTCTTGAGCTTTACAGTGAATTTTTTGTGTGAAAATGAATCAATTAAGATCCCTATAACTTATTAACCTTGTGTGAAGAGCGTTTTTGTCTAAAGAGTATGAAATGTTGAAAGTTGGGGAGAGTTGTTTCATTGAAAAAAAAGAAGAGGAAAAAGAATAGGTGGTACAATGCATTCTTTGAAAAGAACACAAAAGGAAAGAAAGAATCAATAAAAATAAAAGAAAGGATGCATTGTAAAAAAATAAATCAAAGGATGGAAAAGAATGTGAGGATTGAGCAAGAATGAATTTTTAAAAAAAAGATTGAAATGCTCTTCATGAATTTTACCCGTTTTTGTTCAATGGTCGTGTATATATTACCCTTTGTTGTTAACCCAAGCCAAGTTACAACCGTAAAATCCCTTAGTGATCTTTTTTCCCATGACTTTGTGATATCTTTGTGAGATGAATGCATGAATTATTTTGGATATGGCACAATTACTTGTGAGAGTGTTTTGTCCCTTGTAAATATTGTACATAATGCTCATGTGTTTGATAATGAGTGAATTAGGTGATTCAACTTGAACTTGTAGGTACTTGATGTTGCATTGTGTGATGTTGTGTTTAGAACTTAATTTATAATCATGTTTTGATTCTATGCAAATGTTTGGAAATGTCTTATGCATGTGATTATCGTGTTTGAACCATGATTGTTTTTTGGTTGATTTGGTGTTTTTGAAAGTTTTCTTGTGGGTTTTGAAATTTACCTTTGATTGAGGACAAGCAAAGATGCAAGTTGGGGAGAGTTTGATAGGTATCAAGTATAAAATAGTTTTTGTATCAATTTGAGGCACTTTTTGCATCAATGTATATATTTAGTATTTTTAATATATTTGTTAGCTTTTCAGCATATTATATAAAAATGGTGCAGCAAAAATTGAAAGAAAAAGCAAAGAATCGAACAAATACGCGTGTCGAAGAAAGCATTACCTTCGCCTGTTGAAGGAGAGGTGAAAGGGAAGATTCGTCCAGCGAAGCTCAGGCGAGGAATGAGGCGAATGAAACTCAAAATTCTAGTAGCTACTGGAAGTGGTTCGCTGGCTGATCCGCTTGACAAATGAAGAGAGAAAGGGATTCGCCCGACGAAGCTTTATTTCGCCTGGCGAATTCAAATAATTTCGCCAGCCCACTTGCACTGTTGCTGTCACGTGGCTTTACTAAAGGATTTCGTGTGACGAGTTTTGTAACTCGTCCGACGAATTTTCCTCGGCAAAACATGTGTATATTAACACTTGTTGATATTTTGGGGGATAACTTACTTTTTGGATAATCGTTTTTAACCTAGAAACATTTGTGTGGAGAGAAAAAGTCATCTTCTTCGTTTTCTATTAGAAATCAAAGTTTTTAAGCTTCAATCTTTGATCCTTTCAAGTTTGATACTCCAAAAGCTTTGCTTGTTAATTGTTGCTCAAGCTACCATGGTTATGGGTAGCTAAATCCATCCTTGTGTCAAGATTAGAGGTAGATAATCCTCACTTTTGTATGTATTTCTATTGATATCTTGTATGTGAACAAGTCGATCATGAATATATGGTGAAAAACCTTGTTTATATGTTATATTTTTATTGGATCATTATTGAGAGATATTTTTCAACCATTGACCTAACTTTTTCATCTTTCAATAAATAATGTTTAGAAATAGTTTTGTGAGTTGATATTCACTAATATCAAACCTTTAATGTTATCATATTGATAGTTAGGTTGAGAGATCATCTAAGGATCAATATGATAAAGCTCACAATTCTTTATAGAGATGAAACTGTTAGAACACAGATTGGTGTTTAATTATATCTCTATGTTTTGATGATAACACTAATGAAATTTTGTATTAGGAAAATATATACTCTAATTTTGTTCAAGTATTTTTGTTTCAGATATTAATTTTAATACTCTTATGGAAGCAAAAATGCATCTGAACGCTCTCTACGCTAAGCATCAGAAGCATGTCATCAGAAGAATCTGAAGCAGAAGCTACAGAAGCATCTGAAGCATAGCTGCAAGACTTTGTATGAAGAGTTTCAAGCATTTTTTTCAGAAGACTCTGAATGTACTGTTCGCTGCAAGTACAGAGGATCTGATCTCCAAACTCTGCTCTGAGTATTATTCACGCTGAAGCACAATGGCTGCAACACTCTGATCTAGCAAAACTCTGAGAACATCAAGACTCTGATCACTCAAGTCTCTGATGTTGATAACTGTGATATAGATGCTTGTTGAAGAAGATATTATTCAAAGATATATCCGTTGGCATATTCCAAATGACTCTTTCCTCTTTTGTGATAGACACGGGAACAAAGGCAAAAAGGATGTGTCTGAACAATCATCTTCTGGGAAAGCTAGAGCCATTAGAAGACAAAAAGTCTACAGCTACTTTGCAGTACACGGTCTTCAAGCTTGCAACGTCTTGAACTTCTTGGACTATAAAAGCAACCTTCAACAACATTCTACAGTTGACGAATTACTTGACAATTATTCACAAGCTCTCTCAAAGCTCTCATACAAATCTTATTTCTTTGTTGAATAGTTTTATTCGTTCTTAAACTTAAGTGTAAATCACAGTTGTGATACAGCTTTTTAGAAGCATCATAAAACACTTATTAGTTTACATTTTATTGTAAAAGATTCCTTAAGAAGACCAAGTTGTGGTCAGGATTTCTTGAGAAGACTAAGACAGTTATTCTTAGTGGTTAACACTGTAATCTGTTTGAATATAATGGATTATGTCCTTGTGGAGAAAGGCAAATCATCTTTGATAAGGTGGACTGGATTAGTTGAGTTCAACGAACCAGGATAAAAATATTGTGTGTTATTATTGCCATATAATTTTCAAAACCCTTATTCAACCCCCCTTCTAAGTGTTTTTCCCACCTTCAGTTGGTATCAGAGCTCTGGCTCTGTAGTGCTAATCACTTAACCATGAAAGAGAAAAGATCCGTGGGAAAAATCTTGTTATCTTTGGTTGAATCATTATGGTTGCTGAAGCTTCAACATCCTACAACAAGTATGAAGACAAAGACAGAATCAGCACAAAACCTCCCATGTTTGATGGTGAGAAATTTGACTACTGGAAAGACAGAATTGAAAGCTTCTTTCTGGGATATAACGCTGATCTTTGGGACTTAGTCATTGATGGTTATGTTTACCCCACTGATGGGGATGGCAAGAAAATTGACAGAAAGTCAATGACTGAAGCTCAAAAGAAAGAGTACAAACAGAGAAACTGCATTTGGTATGTTTGAGTCCTTGAAGATGACTCATGAAGGGAACTCCCAAGTTAAAGAGACAAAGGCTCTGGCGTTGATCCAGAAATATGAAGCCTTCAAAATGGAGGAGTCTGAATCTGTAGAAGCAATGTTCTCTAGATTCCAGATTCTCACAGCTGGATTAAAAGTTCTGGACAAAGGCTATTCAACTGCTGATCATGTTAAGAAGATCATCAGAAGCTTGCCAACCAGATGGAGACCAATGGTCACTGCTCTGAAGCTTGCGAAGGATCTGAACAAGATCACTCTTGAAGAAATAATCAGCTCCTTGAGGATTCATGAGATTGAACTTGAAGAAGACGAACCTCAGAAGAAAGGTAAGTCCATTGCTTTAATATCTAACAAATATGTTAAAGCATTGTAGGTAATAGAAGAAAGTTCTGAAGAATCTTCTTCTTCTGAAGAAGATGAACTATCTCTGCTGTCCAGAAGGATCAACAAACTCTGGAAGCACAAACAGAAGAAGTTCAGAAACTTTAGGAAGCCAGATCAACGAAAAGAGTCTTCTAGACACAGAAGATCTGGAAAGAAAGAGGTTGTCTGCTATGAATGCAAGGAACCTGGGCACTACAAGAATGAATGTCCAAAACTTCTGAAAGAAAAGCCAAAAAGGAAGCTTGACAAAAAGAAGAAGGTTCTGATGGCAACCTGGGATGATTAAGATGAATCTGAATCTTCATCAGAATAAGAAGAAGAGTGTGCAAACATGGAACTCATGGCAGATGTAGAAGACCAGGATGAAGGAACATCAGGATCTGAAGCTGAATCAGAATCTGATTCTGGAGAGGTATTTTCTGAACTTTCTAGAACATAACTTATTGAAATTTTATCTAAAATGTTAGAAAACTACAGTAAGATTAAGCTCAAGTACAAGAAGCTTAAACGCAATCTTGAATCTGAGAATAATCTGCTAAAGTTAGAAGTTGCTGAGCTCAAAGAAAACAATCTGAAAATGAAAAATGATTTTAAAATAGCTCAACAAGACTCTGGTTCTGAAACTAAGTCAGAATGCAAAAATATTTTAGAAAAATATGACTATAGCTTTCAGAAGTTTCTGTCTAAAAGCATAGATAGAAGCAAGATGGCTTCAATGATCTATGGAGTTAGCAGAAATAACAGGAAGGGAATTGGATATGAATCTTCCTCTAGAAAGGATTTACATCTAACACCTGTTGATAAACTTATCATTAAGAATACTCCTTTATATTCTCACTTTAAATTTGGTCATCTTAATGATATTAAACACACACGTTTTGATCAGAACATTCATGTGTTCAAACCTAAAGTCAGTCAGAACAACCCTGTTGTAAAAAGACAGAAGTTCAGACAAACTTTTAAGGCAACTAACCCAAAAGGACCCAAAAAGATCTGGGTACCTAAGGATAAGATAATATTTGTTGCAAATGTATTTAGCAGCAAAGTCAGGACGCCAGTCATGGTACCTGGACTCTGGATGCTCACGTCACATGACGGGAGAAAGGTCTATGTTCCAAAGCCTGGAGCTTAGATCTGGAGGAGACGTCAAGTTTGGAGGGAATCAGAAGGGCAAGATAATTGGCTCTGATACTATTGGCAATGGTAACCTTCCTTCCATATCTAATGTCTTACTTGTAGAAGGATTAAAACATAACTTATTGTCCATAAGTCAATTAAGTGACAATGGTTATGACATAATCTTCAATCAACAATGTTGCAAAGCTGTTAGTTAAAAGGATGGCTCAGTTCTCTTTAATGGAAAAAGGAAGAACAACATTTACAAAATCAATCTTTCAGAACTTAAGGTTCAAAATGTAAAATGCCTTATGTCTGTTAATGATGAGCAATGGGTCTGGCACAGAAGATTGGGGCATATTAATATGAGATGTATATCTCAGATTAATAAACTCAATCTGGTCAGAGGACTTCCTAAGTTGAAGTTCAACTCAGATGCTTTTTGTGAAGCATGCCAGAAAGGTAAATTTTCAAAATCTTCTTTTAAAAGCAAGAATGTTGTTTCAACCTCTAGGCCATTAGAGTTACTTCACATTGATCTGTTTGGACCAGTGAAAACTGCATCCATCAGAGGAAAGAAGTATGGACTGGTCATTATTGATGACTACAGTAGGTGGACATGGGTAAAATTTCTAAAACACAAGGATGAGTCACACTCTATGTTCTTTGACTTCTGCAAACAAGTCCAAACTGAAAAAGATTTCAAAATTATTAAAGTCAGAAGTGATCATGGTGGAGAATTTGAAAACAAATCTTTTGAAAAATATTTTAAAGATAATAGCATTGCACATGATTTCTCCTGCCCTAGAACTCCTCAACAGAATGAAATTGTAGAGAGGAAAAATAGAACATTGCAAGAAATAGCCAGAACCATGATCAACGAGACAAACATGGCCAAGCATTTTTGGGCAGAAGCAATAAACACATCTTGTTATATTCAGAACAGAGTGTCTGTAAGGCCTCTTATGGAGAAGACTCCCTATGAATTGTGGAGGAATAGAAAGCCCAACATTTCTTATTTCCATCCTTTTGGATGTATATGTTTTATGTTGAATACTAAAGAGAATCTGAACAAGTTTGATTCTAAAGCACAGAAATGTTTCATGCTTGGATATTCTGAATGCTCTAAAGGCTACAGAGTATACAATACTGAGACACAGATTATGGAGGAATCTATTCATGTCAGATTTGATGATAAGTTTGGAAATCAAAAGCCAAAGCAGTTTGATAATTCTGCAGATAGAGAAATTATTCTCACAGACTCTGAAGACTCAGAGGCAGATAAAGATAAAGTGAAAGAATCAGAAGCTACGCCAGATGCAACTCCCTTGGCAGCTTAAATGAATAATTTGAATATTTCTGAAGAACCAAATGTTAAAGGATCATCCAGAAGAAATGATCATTGGAAAGAAAGATGATCCTATCAGAACAAGATCCTTTATCAGATCATCTAAAACATCACTTTTTGGCTTGGTGTCAGTAACTGAACCAACTTCTGTGGATGAAGCTCTGCAAGACAATGAATGGATTATTGCAATGCAAGAGGAGCTAAATCAATTCACAAGGAATGAAGTTTTGGATCTGGTTTCAAGACCAAAAGGATTCAATATAATTGGAACTAAATGGATCTTCAGAAACAAACTTAATGAGCAAGAAGAAGTTGTAAGAAACAAGGCAAGGCTGGTAGATCAAGGGTATAGTCAGCAAGAAGGAATTGACTACACAGAGACTTATGTTCCTGTGGCCAGGTTAGAATCTATACGCCTACTCATTTATTTTGCTGCACAAAATAACATCACTCTATATCAGATGGATGTTAAGAGTGCCTTGTTAAATGGGATTATTGAAGAGGAAGTTTATGTACACCAACCTCCTGGTTTTGAAAGTGATAAATTTCCAGAACATGTTTTCAAACTTAAGAAATCTCTTTATGGTTTAAAACAAGCTCCCAGAGCTTGGTATGAGAGATTAAGTAATTTTCTTCTGGAGAAAAATTTTATCAGAGGCAAAGTGGACACAACTCTCTTATGTAAAACATTTAAGAAAGATCTATTAATTTTTCAAATATATGTAGATGATATTATATTTGGATCTACCAATGTTACGCTTGGAAAGGAGTTTGCTCAATGTATGCAGGCTGAATTTGAGATGAGCATGATGGGAGAACTTAGATTCTTTCTAGGAATTCAAGTAAACCAGACTCCAGAATGCACTTACGTTCATCAGACTAAATATGTAAAAGAGCTTCTGAAGAAGTTCAACATGACTGATAGTAAGTTAGCAAAGACTCTAATGCATCCAACAAGCACTCTGGGCAAGGAAGAGGTAAGTAAGAAAGTAGATCAGAAACTCTACAGAGGTATGATTGGATCTCTTTTATACTTAACTGCTTCTAGACCTGACATTTTATTCAGTGTATGCTTGTGTGCTAGATTCCAATCAGATCCTAGAGACTCACACTTAACAGCTGTTAAGAGGATTCTAAGGTATCTGAAAGGTACTTCTAATGTGGGTTTGTGTTACAGAAAATCTGATGAATTTAAACTAGTTGGATTCTGTGATACTGATTACGCTGGAGACAGAATTGAAAGAAAAAGTACTTCTGGAAGTTGCCAATTTCTGGGAAGTAATTTGATCTCCTGGTACAGCAAGAAACAACCTACAATTACTCTATCAACTACAGAAGCAGAATACATTGCTGCTGCTGGGTGTAACACACAGATGCTCTGGATGAAGAGTCAACTAGAAGACTATCAGATCTTTGAGAGTAATATTTCTATATTCTGTGATAATACTTCTGCAATATGCTTATCTAAAAATCCAATTTTACACTCTAAAGCTAAGCATATTGAGATTAAACATCACTTCATTAGAGACTATATTCAGAAGGGAATTTTGAGTTTAAACTTTGTTGATACAGACCATCAATGGGCTGATATCTTTACCAAACCCCTTGCTGATGATAGGTTTAAGTTTATTCTGAAAAATATTGGTATGGATTTCTGTCCAGAATAATATTTTTATCAGAAGCAAATTTTCTCAGATGTAAAATGTTTAAAACTCTGAAGTATTACATCTGATATCTTTTCATTTCTTTGATTATTATTTCTGTGTGTATCTGAACTAACAAACCTTAGAGGATCTGAACGTTGGCTAACGTTTCATTTCTCAAAGAGTTTTTAGAAGCACACGCAAGCAAACACGTGTAACTCTGAATTTGAAAAGGTGGAGTGCACAATAATGAAAAGACGTTTGAGGTACTATTTGAATATTTGGTTTCTCGTTTCCCCCCCAAATTGTCAGAATCATTAATGTTTTGAAATGATTATATTCTTTTTATTAAATGCCATTAAATGCTATATGTGAACGTGCTGAACATGTGACTTTTGTGTGCCCTAATTTTCTCTATAAATTCCACAACTCACAACATTTCACACTTTTCACTCTCACGAACACTTGTATGCATTTCTGCCTTCTTCAGTGCTTTCATCTCTCTCCCAAACCTTCAAACTCTCGTAACCCTAAATCTTCAAGATCAACAATGGCTACTTCTTCATCCACTTCAACTCAGTATCAATCTACCATGGCAACTGTATCTTTTTCTAATTTGGGTCCTGTTGCTTTCAAAGAACCTGTTAGGACAAATCTCACACCTGTTGTGAAACTGGAAGTTTTGTGTGAATCCTTGGTGGATTTTACTTCATTGGCTGAAAATGGTTTTAACTTGCGTTCCATCATTGATGCTCAAGGATGGACAAAGTATTTTGACAGACTGTTTGGACCAGTCTATCCAGTTTTGGTAAAGGAATTTTGGATCCATGCAAATGCTTACCCTAAGTTCATTGTTTCTTCTGTTCTGGGTAAAGAAATTGTGATTACTGAAGATCTGATAAGGAAGCTTATTGGATATGAGGAAACTGATGGAGTTAATCATTTAACTGGGCGTGTTAATATGGATGATGTTTATGATGAGGTGATTGCTTCTAGAAATCCCTCAAACAAGTTCAAAGAATTGAAGCCTAACTACAAGATCTGGGCCAAAATCTTCTTGGGTTGCATCCATCACAGGAAGTCTACAAACTCTCCTGATTATGTGAATAATGACCAGTTGTACTTCATGTATTGCTTAAGTCAGAGCACTAAGGTAGATCTGCCTCACTTGCTATTCTCTCATCTTTGGAAACATGTTAAGATATCTAGAGAAGATCAGAAGATGAAAGGCAGAAATTGGATCCCTTGTGGAAGGTTGATTTCAGACATTCTGACAGAGAATGGTCTGGTGGCGCATCTGCATGAGGCTGGACTGAAAGAAGAACTTACATCCATTATTAAAAAAGTTTTGAATGCTAAAAGTCTCCAGAGGCTGAAAGTTATTGATGAACTTACTTCTGTACCTGCCAAACTAAATACAATAGAAGTAAGCAAATGAAGAATTCTTGTAGAAGATTTTCCAACCTTCTATGCTGAAGAACCAAAAGAAGTTCTGATCAAGTTCGTTGGCTCCTGTCTAGAAAAAGGAATTCCACTTCCAGAAGGTTTTCTAAATCGTGCACCTATGCCAGATGAATATGAGGAACATAAGAGGCAGAGAAAACAGGCTGTAAAAGAAGAAGAAGCAGAAAACTTCTGAAGAACCTCAGAAGAAGAAGAAGAAAACTTCTGATGAACCACATAAGAAGTTAAAGAAAAGAAAAGCTTCTAAAGATGCACCTTCTGAAAGAGTTAAGTAAGTAAAGAAAGTCAAGAAATCAGGTATTTCTACATCTTTACCTTTTATTTCTGAATCAGTAATAGTTGTACCAACGGTTAACTCTGAACCCTCACCTTCTCCACAACAACAAAATATTTCATCTGAACCCCAAAAATCTGATATACCCCAACATTGCTCTAAACCACAAAATAATGAATCTGTTTCCACACCTTCTCCATATGTACAAATATCTTCTGAACAACCACAACCACCCACACCAGAACCACAACCACAAACAGAAGTATCTATACCACAACCATCTGAACCACAAGAACAACCTGAACAAGAAACACTAGAACCAGAAAAAGAACCCTCAACCCAACCAGAAGAACATTTTACTTCTGATCCTGAACCAACACAACCTCCTCCCTCTGACGCATACATTTCTGATTCTGATGTTCTGGACATCCAACCTTTGAAAACCATGATAGATATTTCCTCAACTTCTTGTCACACAACAGATTCAAGTAGTTCTACTGAATCTGACCTACCACCAGAAATACAATCTATTCTTTCAACACCCTCTCCAAAACCAAAACGTAAACGAACTTCTGAATTCGTTTCATTTGCTTCACTCAAACCATTTCCTTCAGATCCCCTTCCATATGGTCTAAAACTTAGAAACTTTTATACCAGAATAGAACCATCTGCATCTACCATTCCATACAAACCTACTTCTACATATGTCCTTCCATCTGTACTCCAAGACTACCTAAAACAACATTCTAATATCATTGACTCAGAACCTCTGCACTCTCACAATTCTCTTTTTACTCCATATGACCCAACACCTTTTGATTTCATCCCATCTCAACCCAACTTCAAACAGTTTTTATTTTTCAGAAAATCTAGAATCACCACTTCATCTGTTTACCCAACATATCCTCGTCCCTTGTTTATTATCCCCACCTTCACCATACCTTCAAAACCCTCTACCTCTGCAATCCCTAAACCTGCTAGAAAATCTATTCTAGAAGAACTTCTTACACCCAAACCCAGATTAAGCGTTGGTACTCTGATTGTTGGTTTTGAAAAAGAGTTAAAAATGTGGTTATCTAAGGTGAAAAAGGTCTGTATAACAAGTATGAATCCATATGATTCTGAGGCTCTGTGGACAAACTTCAAATCCAAATTCAACATTGTGGCTGACAATCTTAAGGACATATGCACTGAAGATGCCAGAGTTAGGTTTGCTGAGATTGTCAGACTTGCTCGTCTCAGTGATCTTCTATGTACTCCCAGAACTTCTACCTTACTTTTAGAACCTCCTGCATCGGTCCCTGCTATTGATTCGGCTCCTGAAGAAGTCACCCCAGAAGAATATGTGCCTGAAGGACATATGACAGATAATCCATTAGCTATGACGACTGTAGACAACGCATCTGATTCTGCTGCTCACGACACTGCTTCTGCAATGGTCATTGAAAATACTGCAGCTCCTGCTCCTGAATCTGCTACTACATCATCTGAAATTAAGCAAGAGGACTCTGCTCTGAAAGATAAGATTTCTATGCTGGAAGCTAGCCATTTTGAAATGAAGTCTTGGATGGTAAAGCAATATCAGAAGACTGACAACATTGAGAAGTGGATGTCCAAGCAAGAAGAACCTTCTTCTGAGATTACAAACCTTCTGAAGATGTTACTATCTTGTCAATCTTAGCTTTATGTTTTTATCTGATGTTTGTGCACTTGTCTGCATTTGTTTTCTGATCTTATCTTTTCTCTCTGTTTCCTTTTATTTGTCTTTAAAAGTTTTTCTTTTTGATAATGACAGAAAGGGGGAGAAAATGAAATTCTGAATGTTCATATAAACAGTTACCAAAATGGAATTCAGACATAATAAAATTTATCTAACATTGAATTTTAGTCTTTCAGAACTCTTTTGTATCATCTGACAAAATTCATTGAAGATACCCTGAGAATCCCCAAATCAGACCTAATCCAAAACAAACTCTGACTCTGCAATATTAAATAGACTCTGACTCTGCAATATTAACCAGACTCTGACTCTGAAACGTTTAATACAAACCTTGCTCTGATACTGAAACATCAAACCAGGTTCTGATCACCCAAGCTCTGATTCTGGCAAGTAAATCAATTTAACCATATTCTGATTCTGGAAAGTATATTCTTACCAAAATTCTAATCAAGCTCTTATTCTGATAAGAATACTCATGCAAAAAGGAAAGTATCTATTTCTATTAGAGTATTCATTTCAGGGGGAGATTCTGTATCTCAGGGGGAGTTATATATTTGTTTCCATTTTATCTGAACAAAATTTCCTGTTTTTGTCATCATCAAAAAGGGGGAGATTGTTAGAACACAGATTGGTGTTTAACTATATCTCTATGTTTTGATGATAACACTAATGAAATTTTGTATTAGGAAAATATATACTCTAATTTTGTTCAAGTATTTTTGTTTCAGATATTAATTTTAATACTCTTATGGAAGCAAAAATGCATCTGAACGCTCTCTACGCTAAGCATCTAAAGCATCAGAAGCATGTCATCAGAAGGCTCTGAGCGCTTCCAGAAGGCTCTGAAGCAGAAGCTACAGAAGCATCTGAAGCGTAGCTGCAAGACTTTGTATGAAGAGTTTCAAGCATTGTTTTTCAGAAGACTCTGAAAGTACTGTTCGCTGCAAGTACAGAGGATCTGATCTCCAAACTATGCTCTGAGTATTATTCACGTTGAAGCACAATGGCTGCAACACTCTGATCTAGCTGTCATACCCTAAATTTGTCCTACCCATTTTTAAATATTTTTTGCATTTTATTTTATTTTATTTTCACTTGTGCATTGCCCGCTTATTTTCTTGTTATTTAGGCACGTGTCCGCTTGCCATTGGGTGTTCTTTTTTAATTTTAATTTTATCCTTTTCGCCCAATAAAAGCGTGACACGTGGCGTAAAGACGTTTTTTTGTGAATATTAATTCTTTTATATTTTCATAGCTTCTCTCTCTAAAACATTAATAATAATAATAATAGTTGGTGTGTATATATATTATTATTTTGGGTTAATAATATTTTTTTTGTTAATATTAGTATCTAATTTAAATTCTATTTTTGTGTTATTTATATTAATGTTATCATTTGAAATATATTAATTTAGTATTTAGTTATATATATTTGTCAATATTTTTTAATTGTTATTGTCAATATTTGATCATTAATTAGTTATGTTAATTAGTATTGTTAGTATTATTTTTTATTAAGAGTTATGGGTTGCATTATTAATTAGTAGAAGGAAATGAATTAGTTAGCAGAAAAAGAGAAAAGAAAAATGGATAGAGAGTAAGAAAAGAGGCCCACGTTTTGCCCCATTGAGATTTGAAAGGAGAATTGTTAGGGTTTTGGTCAGAATAAAAAGAGAAATTCGGACTATTCATGAAAGGAAGAAAAAAACCCTAATTTACTGTTCACTATCCTTTCCAATTCCTCCTTTCAGCAAACTCTAGCCGCCGAAACCTTCCATCCCAAACCCTAACGGCGCCGTAATCCTCCACCTTCATGAATCCCTCTCATTATCATCACCACCATCACATGAAATCCTCATCTCCATCACTATCATCATCACTGAACTCATCTGCATCACCACTAAAAAAAAACCCGCCTTCCTTCTTACTTCTCCGCCATCGACTTCACCTTCACCTCAAAGAAACCGTCACCTTTTTTTTTCTCCGAAGACCATCTCACTGCCTCCAAAACCGACTCTACAGCTACGAAAGACGCCGCCCTCAAAACTCCTTTCGATTCATCATTGCAACATCAGCTTGTGGTTCTCAAACTTCTCAGCAATTCACCGTCGTGTCTAAAAGAGGACGGGATATGAACTGGAAGCTTTGATTCGTCATCTTGGTGGGTCTTAATACTCAACGGCATTGGCAGCATGTGCACGAAGGAGACTCAACATTCTTCAAATTCCCATTTCAACATCAACTCGCTGCTACAAATTTCGCAACACCACACGGTAACCTAGCGATGGCTCATCAAGATTCCTACAGATGTTTGTAGTTTGGTATTCGTTTTTTTATCTCTGTTATGGCTGATGAGAAACTGATAACCATAAAAGAAATCTAATTCTGGTTTCAACCGTTTGGCCCTATCGTCCGTGCAACGATACGAAAGTCACCACGATGGTCGTCTAATACGAGATAGGAGTGCTTGTAGTCACGTTTTGAGACAAGACTGTGACAAGTTTGAGGACAGAAAGAAGTGCAAGGAGTTTAGGTTGCGAATATGGTTCAAACACCACAAAATCACAGTTGAGCATTACCCAGCAATAACTGCAGCTAACCATGTGTTGAAGGCTATGTTTACGCAAGAGAGAACAAGGCTTCATTTTGAAGACTTCAAAGCCATGAGCCAGAGTTATATACGGATAACAATCAACAACAAACGTTGCCTTTCATGGTTTTTGATGTGTTCAAGAGTTTCAGTTATACGTGGTTTAATCTTCGACAAATTTATGAAGACAGTGGCGAAGCGAGAAGAGTGAATGGATGTTGAGAGATGATTAGCGATGTTGGTTCGTTTCAATTTCAACACGACGACACCAGATTCATATAACTCAGTAGTTCCACAATAGCAACAACTTACATTATCCTTCAACGTCAACTACTGACTCACGCCATCAATTTCGGTCTAGCTTTTCCGTGGATATAGCCCTGGTGGTGTACCTCCTGATGATGAGATCCAAGCAAAGAATGCGGCATCAGTTCCAACTATTCGGCGTCATTAAGATGACCCAATATGGCAGTAGTCTTTTGTCAATAATCCATTGTTTTAATGCCATTTCTGTTTGGATTCATGGATAGCAACATCATTTCGGTTACGCGACAAGAATTTTAAGTAACAACAGCTTACTCAGTCTCGAGCCTACGGTCCAACTCTGTCGTCTACGACATCTCTAAAGATAAAACAAAGCAACATGTAGACTGGTTATGCGCTTAAAGCAACTAGCTTATCATCTTCAATAGCAGTGGAGGTTGACTCAAACCTTTTGTTCCGTTTTTTTCTCAGTATTGATTTAGTGATTTCTGCTTGTTTTTGTTTGTATATGGTACTGATATGATCTGCTATTATCACTTTCCCATGTTATAGAAGTCAAGTGGATAGTCTGTTTTATATTTGAATTGAAGCAGAGCAATCATACGAATGGTAGCAAAGTCGATGGATAATTTCTGTGCAGGTTGCGATGTCGCCGACAAGTTCTGTTACTTTCAGTTCCCAACACAGTTTCAGCAGAAATATTGCAGGTGACGTTTGGTCTTAGCAGCAGCAACGCAAGGTAGCCCATCTCGTAACGCATCCGATTGGATTCTCAACGAAGACTTTTTTTTTTGCCGCAGCAACAGCAAATAATGTGTCAATTTGTTTGTGAATGTATTCATACGCAGGACACCGACTGCTTCCGTGTTTCGCGTGTTGGTAATTTTCGGAATCTTGTGAGTTTATATCAATCCTGTTATTTTGATCCTTATCATGTCTTAAACTGTGTAAATAGGATGGATTGGGTTGTTATCTTGTTAATTTTGGTTTGCTGTCTTCAAAATGTAGACTTAAAATGAATGAATTACCTGCATTTAGTTGTAACAAGTCCTTTATAGAACGTAAGAAAAGATTTACTGCTGTTTGTTTTTATGCTCATGTGAGCTATTAACTTTACCATTTACTGGCTTATGGAAAGCCATTGTGTTTGTGTTTGTTAAAAATGACCTGAGACTTTGAATTCAATTTTAAAAAGTACAGGCAGCCATACTAATGTATGAATATTGCTTCAGTGTATTTTATTTACTTTACCGCTAGATATGTTGTGGCTGGTGTTTGATCTACCACTCGTGTTGGTTTTATTGGTCTTAATTGAGTTTTACCATGGCGCTTTGTTCAAACATGATGGATATCGGGTGGTTTTTCAATATTACACGTGGCTTGTGCCCATGAATCCGATGTTCTCGCTAAAAGCTATGCTGTTATCCCAAATCCATTGTTCTGTTCATCTTATTTAGTTATGAGGAGCTGCTTTTCATTTAAGCATTGAGGTTGGTTTCTCTAAATTCACATGTTTGTTCTTTGGACAACTTGCATTGCTTCTGTAGCTCGCATCGATTCTATGACCACACATATAGTATTCAATATAATCAGTTTATAATTTATTTTATTGTTAGTATATTTCATTAAGCATTTCCAAATATCAATTATTATTTTTTCAAATCAAAATTGCTTTATATCCAATTTAATAGATAGTTTATTTTAAGACAATCCTAAATTATTTTCTAAATAAAACCTCAAACTATTTTCAAACTTTATTTTCAAAATTGATATCATTTTTCTATTCCCATTTCAATATATTTTTCAATACAAATTATTTTCTCAATTAAATCATTCTCAAAACTAATAATTTTTTCTAATATTTATCCAACTTCTTTTTTAATACTAAATTATTTTTAAATCAAATCACGAAAAACTAAATCCTTGAAATCTAGCATTTCTTGGGTTTTTAACGGTCATTATTAAGGCGTACGCCTTAAGTAGTGTACCGTTCGACTTTTCGTTTTTAAAATACTCTCTTTTTGAACAAAGAAATATCATAGGAATTTAGCATTCTGTGCGATATTTCCGTTGTTCATCCAAACATTTTCGAATGAAAAAGGTGTTGTCGAGATCTAGCATCACGATAATACTCCGATTAATTGGTTGTGAGGCCGACGTCTCATTTACTAAATAATCGTCATTTTCAAATCCAATCTCGCATTCTCACCTCTCGTATCGCAAACTCTTTTCATACCCTCGATTCAATTCAAATTATTTCAAAATATCTTTCTCGATTAAAACTCCGAAAGAAGGAGGTTCTTGGAATCTAGCATTCCTTGGATTTTCGAGTGAATAGTTCTCGAGGCACGCTCTTGGGTTATTATTCACTCAATCTCTCGACTTTTCAAACATTTCCTCAACCTTTTTCGATTCAAACCTCGAAAGAAGAAGGTTCTTAGAATCTAGCATTCCTTGAATCTTCGAGTGAATAATTCTCGAGGCACGCTCTTGAGTTGTTATTCACTCAACCTTTCGACTTTTTTCAAACTCAATCATTTTTCAAAACATTCTCCTAAGTCGAGTGCTCGTCCGCATTCGCAACCATCAACATTTCGCACATACTTCACAACTCATCGTGATTTCGATATTAGGGGCACCCTTAGGGACTAATATCGTTTCTCACAATCCAACCCTTGACACGCCGTCAAGTCGGTTCCGTCTTCAATCCAAATCCTCGACACGTCGTCGAGACATTTTCAAACCAACCTCGTTTTGCCTCGCATTCCATTTTCGATTCAATCTTTTCACAAATATTTTTAAACTTATGAAAGAGGGATATTCTTAGAATCTAGCATTCTTTGAATATTCGAATGAGTAACTCTCGAGGCATGCTATTGAGTTGTTATTAATTCATTCTTTCGATTTCAAAACATCCAACTCTTTATCTTCAACTTATTCAACCCAATTTCCGAAAGAACTGAGTTCTTGGGATCTTGCATTCCTTGAATTCTTGAGTGACAAGCTCTTGAGACACGCTCTTGGGTTGCTTGTCAGTCACTCTTTCGTCTCAAGCTCAATTTCAAACCCACTTCAATCGTATTCTTTTCGTGGTCGTTACCACAAACTACGACTGCTCTGATTCTTTATTCATTGTTGAATATAAGATACGTAGGCACAAGATTGCGATGATCTTGGCGAGCACACTTCTACCTTCCTCCATTATTCTGTCCACACTTTCTCATCCTTTCCTGTAGTCGAACTACGACGCTCTGATTTCTCATTCTCGTCCGAATGAGCATACATAGGCACAAGGGCCCCAATCCTTGGCGAGCACCCTATCTTCTAACCACCCATCTCTCCTTAGTGTCTTTAACCAATTATCCTACCAATTCGCCTTTATCAACGAGAAGAAAACAAGTAAACCTAAACAACACTCACCACAAGATACCTTAAGAGGTTCCCGTCGAGTACGACGGACGTGAGGGGTGCTAATACCTTCCCCTCACATAACCAACTCCCGAACCCGGAACTTGGTTGCGACAACCCTGTTCCTATCCTTTCATTTTAAGAGTTTTTCTCAATATTTTCCTCTCCCGTTTATTCGAGAAAAATAAAGTTCGGTGGCGACTCTGTCGAACCGCATTTCCGCGCCTTTCGCGCGAGGGTCGCGTTCTCCGAAATGTCTCCGTGATTTTTTGAGGTGTGACACTAGCAAAACTCTGAGAACATCAAGACTCTGATCACTCAAGGCTCTGATGTTGATAACTGTGAGATAGAAGCTTGTTGAAGAAGATATTATTCAAAGATATATCCGTTGGCATATTCCAAACGACTCTTTCCTCTTTTGTGATAGACACAGGAACAAAGGCAAAAAGGATGTGTCTGAACAATCATCTTCTGGGAAAGCTAGAGCCATTAGAAGACAAAAAGGCTACAACTACTTTGTAGTACACGGTCTTCAAGCTTGCAACGTCTTGGACTTCTTGGACTATAAAAGCAACCTTCAACAACATTCTACAGTTGACGAATTACTTGACAATTATTCATAAACTCTCTCAAAGCTCTCATACAAATCTTATTTCTTTGTTGAATAGTTTTATTCGTTCTTAAACGTAACATAATCACAGTTGTGATACAGCTTTTTAGAAGCATCATAAAACACTTGTTAGTTTACATTTTATTGTAAAAGATTCCTTAAGAAGACCAAGTTGTGGTCAGGATTTCTTGAGAAGACTAAGACAGTTGTTCTTAGTGGTTAACACTGTAATCTGTTTGAATATAGTGGATTAAGTCCTTGTGGAGAAAGGAAAATCATCTTTGATAAGGTGGACTAGATTAGTTGAGTTCAACGAACCAGGATAAAAATACTGTGTGTTATTATTGCCATATAATTTTCAAAACCCTTATTCAACCACCCTTCTAAGTGTTTTTCCCACCTTCAGAAACATCTTGAGAGGATATGTGATTATATTTATTGTTAATAAGTTCACATGCTTTATTAAGGAAACACGTATGAACTGGATTATCGAGACCTCATCTTGACATATTTTTATCAATCGATTTAAAACCGAAACTTTCAACCTCCCTAACCCCTCTTCGACTAAATATGGGACACACTAGTATCAGATGATTTCAAGCTGCCATCATTGAGAACCTTCAACATAAAAATAGACGCACAAGAGCATAACATTATCATCAACACTCAAATGATGATAATAGGCACCACCAAGTCCCTATAGTGTAAACTCGTTTTCAAGACACTTAAAGAGATAACAATGAGATGATATATGAACCTATCTAAGTTCTTATGACCTGCTAACAAGACCTCTTTAGGAATCTGATTCACCAATTCTCTCCATCCAAACACCTGAGGGTTCCAAGAACCACTTATTCAATGTTCCCCATGGACATTTCGAATCCATGAGATAATATCTAGCCAGGTTCAACGAAGCGATCATCAAGGTGGTTCACCCCAACCAATAAATGTTTATGTGAGCTTTCCAGAATGAACTCAAAGCCAGACACTTCAACACATCACCCTCTAGTTTTTCCACTGAACCATATGTCTCTTAATAATTTGTGTTGTCCTAATTTAAGATAGCCTAGGTCTTGTCGGGACTTTCCTTCATTGTAGTTAACTTCATCTTGGGTTTCCCTACAGACTTGTCAGCTTGGATATAAGCATCAAACATCATGCACTATAGAAGGATGGATGCCCCTCAAGTGATGAGTCTCGGTCATATTGAACAATTATTATGCCTCTAGCTGACTCACCATCTGAATATCATTGGAAAATTTATGGTGCTCATGCACAAAGCCATTGGCATCGAAATCCCTGTTCTAGAGAAAAGGGTCAACCATACTCTCAAAAGGAATCAGTGACGGTGTTCTTTGGGATGAAAGGTCTTCCAAATCTATGAAGGTATTCTCCTTCTATTCGATGTGAGTTTGATCGTTAGATTTTTTTTGCTTTTAGGCTAGGGAGGAGATCGTCCTCGTCAACGCCTTCCAGCTTCACACTCATAATAGGATGAATGAAATTATCTGAGCATCTTCCATACTTTTTCTCTTCTTCACACTTTGAGTTACCTCTCCTCGTTCAACTATTCTCTTCTCTAACAAAGCCTTTTTTTTCTCAGCAAGTGACATGGAGATCATCTTGTTGGTGATTTTAGTATCATCAATGTATTTTAGTAGTAATGTGATTTACTATAGGCCGATGCAACTATGCGTTAAGCTTGGAAACAAGTTAGGGTAGTGCGGAGTGCACGCTCGTCAAGCCAACGTATAATTGAATGAGAATAATTGAAACGGGGTTCTAAGGGGCGAAGCCCCTGGCGGGGTGCGGGGCAACGCCCCTTTCCCAACCGACATAATCGTTTTCTGAACAGTTGTGTCTTTTCGGTTTCCGTTATTGATCTCCTATATAAGGAGTCATTTGGCCTCAGTTTCGATGATAGGAAAACACAAACTTTCTCTCTACATTCTTGATCAGTTCTCTTTTTTCCAGAAACAGATTGTTCTTCAAGAATTATCCCCACAAAGATTTTGTGAACCCAGACAAGAATAGGGTCGAAATACTTTGTTCGAAAAGTGTACGAACACGATTCTTTGAAGTTATCCAAGATTATCATACCCAAATTTCTAACAAACGAACAAAGTATTCTCTGATAATCATGGCTGGAGGAAGCACCGTCAAGGAGATGACCACAAATTTCGGAAAATTGGACAAGTTTCAAGGACAAGACTTCAGGCGTTGGCAGAAGAAGACGCATTTCATGTTGACAACGTTGAAGGTGGTGCACGTCCTGTCTACACCGATTCCAGAACTTCTAGAGGATGACACAGTTGAAAATCTGAGACGCAGATCAAAGTGGGAGAACGACGACTACATATGCAGAGGGCACATTCTTAACGGTATGTCTGATCCTTTATTTGATATTTACCAAAACATGGAATCTGTAAAGGAATTGTGGGATTGTCTTGAATCCAAGTACATGGCAGAGGACTCATCCAGTAAAAATTTCCTGGTAACCGATTTCAACAATTACAAAATGGTTGAATCGAGGTCTATCATGGAACAATTTAATGAACTCCTCCGAATCCTTGGACAGTTCACACAACACGGATTAAAGATGGATGAAACAATATCTGTCTCAAGCATCATAGACAAGTTGCCTCCTTAGTGGAAGGATTTCAAACACAATCTAAAGCATGGAAAAGACAAACTGTCTTTGATCCAACTTGGAAGTCACTTGCGCATAGAAGAATCTCTAAGAGCGCAGGAGGATGACAAAGGAAAAGGCAAAGAAATTGCTGGACCCTCGGTTAATATGGTCGAAGAGGGTGGTAAGAACGATAACAACAAAAACAAAGGAAATAAGCATGCTTTCAAGAACAAAAAGGGAAATTTCGGTGCTAACAAGAAACCGAAACTAGAATGCTGGAAGTGTGGCAAAACAGGCCACTTCAAGAAGGATTGTCATTTCGGTAAAAAGCACGACAACGCAAATGCAAGTGGTTCAGGAAAGGGGTCTAAGGACCAATCCAAAAACCAAGGTCAGAAATCAATTCGTGATTTGAATAGTTTGATTAAACATTCGGTTTCACTAAATTCTGAAGCATTTTATGTGCAGGATGATGCTATCGCGTGGTGGATTAATTCTGGCGCCACAACACATGTTTGCAAGGATCGTTTCTGGTTCAAGACTCTTGTTCCAGTGGAAGATGGTTCTGTCCTCTACATGGGAGATGATCACTTCGCTCCCGTTGAAGGCAAAGGAAACGTGGTGCTAGAATTCAGTTTTGGAAAGACTATTACTTTGTTTAATGTTTTGTATGTTCCTAAACTATGTAAGAATTTGATTTCTGGTCCTGTATTAAATAAGCTTGGATACAAGCAAGTATGTGAATTCGATAAATATGTTTTATCGAAGTCTGGTGTGTTTGTAGGATTTGGATATTATAATAATGGTATGTTTATGATGAATTTGAATGGAGTTCCTAATGATTCTGGTTCTGTATTTATGTCCTCTTCGAATGTTATCAATTTTTCGTTATGGCATGCTCGTCTAGGACATGTACATTATAAAAGAATGCATGAAATGTCTAAAGATGATTTAATTCCTATTTTTGATGAAAATGTAGAAAAGTGTAAAACTTGCATGTTAACAAAGATCACTAGGCAACCTTTTAAAAGTATAGCAAGGAAATCTGTCATTCTTGAGTTGATACATAGTGATTTATGTGATATGCATGCTACTCCATCATTAGGGCATAAAAAATATTTTGTCACTTTCATAGATGATGCATCTAGACTCTGCTATGTTTATTTGTTGCACGCTAAGGACGAAGCCTTAGATAAATTCAAAATTTATAAACCTGAAGTTGAATTACAACAGAATGTGCTGATTAAAACATTACGTACAGATAGAGGTGGTGAATATTATGATCCTGTATTTTTCCAATCCGTAGGAATCATTCATGAGACTACGGCACCTTATACACCTCAACAAAATGGTGTGGCTGAAAGGAAAAATAGAGTTCTTAAAGAAATGGTGAATGCCATGTTATCTTACTCTGGTTTGAGTGAAGGGTTTTGGGGAAAAGCTATGTTAACGACTTGCTATTTGTTAAATAGGGTTCCTAATAAAAGGAACAAGACTACCCCATATGAACTTTGGTATAAGAAACGACCCAACTTAACATTTCTACGTGTTTGGGATTGTAGGACCGTGGTTAGACTCCCGGACCCAAAAAGGAAAACTTTGGGTGAAAAGGGTATAGCTTACATCTTTGTTGGATATGTTGAGCACTCCAAGGCCTATAGGTTTTATGTTATAGAACCTAATGACTCGATTTCTATTAACACAATTATAGAATTAAGAAATGCCATATTTGATGAGAATTGTTTCTCTTATGTACCTAGACCAAAGGTCTTTATACCTAATTTAGATGAATCTCTAAGGGATGATCATTCAAATGATGTGCCAAGTGAGACACTTGAACCCCGTAGGAGCAAAAGAGCTAGAAAATCTAGATCTTATAGATCTGATTTTTAACTATATTTAGTTGAGAGATCAAAGGATCAGATTGATACTCAATACTGTTATTGCTATAGTATAAAGGAGGATCCAAGAACGTATGATGAAGCTGTGAAATCTCGAGATTCTGGTTTTTGGAAAGAAGCAATTGATGAAGAGATTGGTTCTATCATGGAAAATAATACTTGGGTATTATCTGATTTACCACTAGGTTGCAAACCATTGGGTTGCAAATGGATCATCAAAAAGAAGATGAAAGTCGATGGTACAATTGACAAGTTTAAAGCTAGATTAGTTATCCAAGGCTTCAGACAAAAGGAAGGGATTGATTATTTCGATACCTATGCTCCAGTTTCCCGTATCACTACTATTAGATTGTTGATTGCCTTGGTGGCTATTCATAATCTAGTGATTCATCAAATGGATGTCAAAACAGCATTTCTGAATGGTGATTTGGAAGAAGAAGTGTATATGAAGCAACCTGAAGGATTTGTAATGCCTGGTAATGAGCATAAAGTGTGTAAGCTAGTTAAGTCGTTGTATGGGCTGAAACAAGCTCCGAAGCAGTGACATCAAAAGTTTGATGAGGTTGTTTTGTCTAATGGTTTCATTCTAAACCAAGCTGACAAATGTGTATATAGCAAATTTGATACATCCGGTAAAGGAGTTTTCATTTGTCTATATGTTGATGACATGTTGATCTTTGGCACCGACCAAAATCAAATTGATAAAACGAAGAATTTCTTGTCATTAAAGTTCTCTATGAAGGATATGGGAGAAGCGGACGTTATTCTTGGTATTAAGATTAAACGGGAGAATAAGGGGATTGTAATTACGCAATCTCATTACATTGAGAAATTACTCAAGAAGTTCAATTATGAAAGTTGTTTTCCAGTAAGTACTCCCATGGATTCGGGAGAAAAGCTTATGCCAAATACAAGTAAACTTGTGGATCAACTCGAATACTCAAGAGCTATAGGCTCTTTGATGTATGCTATGATTAACACTAGACCGGATATTGCTTATGCGGTTGGAAAATTGAGAAGATTTACTAGTAATCCTAGTAGACACCATTGGCATGTGATAACTAGGGTATTCAAGTACTTGAAGGGTACTATGAATTATGGTTTGTCTTATATGGTATTTCCTTCGGTGTTAGAGGGTTATTCGGATGCTAGTTGGATAAATAATGCTGAAGATTCATCCTCCACAAGTGGATGGGTGTTCTTGCTTGGGGGAGGTGCCATCTCAAGAAGCAAACATGTATAACTGGTTCCACAATGGAATCTGAGTTTGTAGCATTAGCTGCTGCTGGTAAAGAAGCGGAATGGCTAAGGAACTTGGTATATGAGATTCCAATATGGCCTAAACCGATATCACCAATTTCTATCTGTTGTGATAGTACTTCCACACTGGCTAAAGCTTATAGTCAAATATACAATGGAAAGTCTAGACATTTGGGTGTTAGACATAGTATGATTAGGGAATTAATCATGAATGGGGTGATATCTATTGAGTTTGTTCGGCCGCAACAAAACTTAGCTGACCACTTGACGAAGGGGTTAGCTAGAGACTTAGTGAAGAAGTCGGTAATTGGGATGGGATTAAAGTCCATTTAAATCTATTATCTATGGTATACCCAATTCCCTTCTAATACAACGTTAGAAGCAGAATTCAATATGGAAAGATCATAGTTAGAGATTGGAGCAATTATGTTTATCTTCCCAAGGTATGTGCTCAGACCTGCAAGTGATGGCTAGGTTGAAGTATATCTTCTTAATGGTTCTTTTGGAAAATTGCAAATGCAGGTGCAAGATTAAAAGGATCACCTATGTGAGCATGAAGTTTTGCCGCTTCAGGAAGCTTGAACTTGGCTTCCTATATGCTTATTAATGGATAAGGACACATGGCTTGTAAAGTGTCAAGTATGAATAGTAGAGTGTTGTAAGAAACATATGTGTACTATATCTTCAGATATTCAAATGGATTGACGGGTTCAATTGATATGACACTCCGATTTTCGAGTATTTGGAATGTGTATTTGTACTAAGATGAAAATTCAATCGCAAGACATTTTCGTCTATGCATTTGTTTGATCGTTATACCTATGTGTTATACCCTTGTATATATTATTGTATACACTGAGTAAATCAAGGATTACACTAAAATGGGGGGAATTTGTTGGTGATTTTAGTATCATCAATGTATTTTAGTAGTAATGTGATTTACTATAGGCCGATGCAATTATGCGTTAAGCTTGGAAACGAGTTAGGATAGTGCGGAGTGCATGCTCGTCAAGCCAACGTATAATTGAATGCGAATAATTGAAACGGGGTTCCAAGGGGCGAAGCCCCTGGTGGGGTGCGGGGTGCGGGGCAGCGCCCCGTTGGGGTTTCAAGGGGCGAAGCCCCTAACCGACATAACCGTTTTCTGAACAGTTGTGTCTTTTCGATTTCTGTTATTGATCTCCTATATAAGGAGTCATTTGGCCTCGGTTTCGGTGACAGGAAAACAAAAACTTTCTCTTTACATTCCTGATCAGTTCTCTTTTTCCAGAAACAGATTGTTCTTCAAGAATTATCCCCACAAAGATTTCGTGAACCCAGGCAAGAATAAGGTCGAAATACTTTGTTCGAAAAGTGTACGAACACGATTCTTCGAAATTATCCAGGATTATCATACCCAAATTTCTAACACATCCTCTCTACAAAAGAATCAAAAAGTTAACACAAATAACAACATAAGTAAAAAAATCTCATAGTCTAACACTTCATTATCTGTCGATGATCAAAAAATCAAAAAGTATACAAATCTTCTAAGATGCCGATGATCACTTTCTCTGTCGCGCTCAACTTGTTATGGTTAAGACCATTTACCAGGACAAGACATTTTCCTAACACAGAGGAGATATTTGTCGGGCTCTTCAAATGTAATCATTGAACGCTCTCTTTTACCCCGTAACTGCATAACCGATCCTCGAATTCTTGTAATTGGAAAATATGGAGTAAATATGGGCAGTTTGTTTGAATAATTATTCTTAAAATGATATTTTATGTATTTTATTATTTTATCGAAAAAATTTTGAATATCAAATTTTCAAAAAATCAATTAACTTTTAAACTATTTCAAATAATTTTTAATAAAAAACATTTTTAAGATACAACTTTTTGAAACTATGTTTTGGTCTTCAATAATATATGTTTATATTATAGTATGTCAAAATTAGTCTTTTAATTTATAAAAAAATAAATTTGAAAAAATAATAATATTTTAAAAAATATTTTTGTAGAATTCATTTAAAAAATAAAAATAAAAATCCATAAGTTAAAATAAACGGGCCTATATTCCTCTTGGCAATGACCCAACCACCCTTATCAATGCCTTTAGTGACATAGATAGAGAAGAAAATGCCTATAGTAGGCGCTATCTCCAGACTTCTGCACATAATATCAAACCCTCTCAAACTCCATTGATGAAGGCCTAACTTTTCTGGATGAAGTTGGGAAAGGGCGACGTTGATAGTTCGCAAGACCTTGGATTCAAACACAGTGAAAGGGATCCCAACCCTCATGTCATAATTGACACCCATATACATATAGAAAAACTCTCCCCTGGTCCTTACGACAAGGTGAGATTGGCCCTCTCTCTCTTGCACGACTCTAATAAGAAGTTACATTTGTCCCTAGTGGTCGTGTCTATAAATACTCTAATAGTTTTTTAGGCATAAGAACCGGTCTCCCCATTGGCTTCTCCACCAGAGCTCACGTCTATAAATACTCAGCTAGACATTTGAGTAAACTATTCGGTTTTCTACGTATCAGAACTCTATAAATACTCTTGCATACCTTATTGCAGGCAAAGTAGATCTATAGCACTCACCACAAGTACACTTAAAAAGACTTCTTATTGTTTGCAAGAATCCTTATTGTCATGTTATTAACTGGATACTAGACACAATAGATGCGTTATAATTTACAACTACTCAAAGCAATGTTCATCAATCATGTAAATGTAATCACTTAATTTCATCATTTGATGACGTTTGTGTAGCTGTAGTCTTTTAAGCAGCTGCTTGTGATGGAGAAGAGAATTTTTTATTGATGTAAACAGAATCCCCCAATTTAAGCATGTTTCCATCTCCTTTAGCAGAAGGATTCTTCCAGTTCCACACTATAAGTTGACCAAAGTAGACCTGCATAAGGATTTCAAAGGTTACTCGACATCAATGAAACCAAAGGGACATTCATTGAAAATTTGATGACTGAATGTCCCACCTTGTTTTTGTTATTTTCATTTGGTCTCAAGACATGTCCAGACCTAACTTTCATAAGAGTTTCTGTTGGTTCAGTGCCAAATATTGCTGTCTCTTGATTGACCGTTGGTACCTGACCATAATATATGCATCATCAATAACAGCAAAACATGGATTAGCATATGTAATTTATTATCAGTTAAATAGTTTATGTGGTTTTCTATGTTCTTAAGTATCTTGTTAGCTATGACAGGTAGGAAATTATTGAGTTGAACTTTCTACCTTACAACGGGCACACAGCTTGACGCCTTGAAATGAAAACCTGCTTATCTTGATATCTCTCCACAGGTCTTCAGCATTTGGTTCACAACCTTCAACAAGGATACTGCACCATGTGCCACCAAAATCTCAATTAAATAGTCTAAACTAGTAACATATACTATGAAATAATAAAAACATTATATCAGGAGATGAGAAGACATGAACAAATTGATACTTGGGTCTGAAACGATTCATAGGTATCGGTTCCTCTAGAAGCTTGTTTAGCGCATCCAAGGATTCCTGAAAGCAATAAATGTAAAGTAAACAGTAAAGACTTAAATAAGTAAATTTCAACTTTGTTTCTCAACTGCAACTGGCCTGACCTGAGATAAGAGCAAGAATGGATAACCATCACTGAAGAAGGTCCGCTGCTGTCCCTCAACATAATCAGGGTCTACATTTCTAACTCCTGAAACTGCAATTGAAAACATTAGTCACGAATTAACATGGTTATTTATGTCATGCCTATGGCGACTGCAGTTCATGTATGTTAAATTGAGTTTTGTTCACACTACATTAAACAACATTTACTATAAAAGCAAAAAGTTAATCCTAGTAAACAATCATGTATTCCGAAAACCATTATAGTCTATGTTAAAAGTTCTATATTAGATGAGATAATGACTTGAACATATCTTTATAAGTCGAGACATTCTAACTTTACAAGTCATTTTCGTAAGATTGAGTTAGACACCCAACTCAAAATTCTAATATGGTAGCAGAACATATCCAATATATGTCAGACCTACTTTCTACTAGATTTCTGTTATGTATTAAATGAATATTTAAAAATAAAAGTAGTCTTCGCACAAGCCAATTATGTAGAGTTGAGATAGGTCCGTCCAACCCGAAATTCTAAGACAGTCCTTTACAAATCATTAACACATCTAAAGTAACAAATACTTCTAAACATTATTATCGTTGTTTTCTTATTATATAAGGTTTGAAAGGCGTTACCAGTATTGAAGCGAACCAGTTTACTAGGTTTTTCTAAATAATCTGAGAACCACTGCGATGCTTCGGCTCCCTCATCCCAGGCAGGACCGTTCCATTCCCAGACTGTAATATCATCTACTACTTCATACTGTTTGTTCAAACAAACTTTGAGAGGTTCCATTCCAGGTGCTTTCAACACTGTAAAATGAAAAAAGAGACACTATTCATTAACTAAAAAAAGAAGAAGAAAAAAGAAAATCATGATAATGGAGAATATGCAAATCAAAAGTCCGTCAGTTTTTCAACTAGTGCAGTTGTTTTATTCTCTCAAACTTAAGAACAGAACAAAAGCCCATCATCTGTCAAAAAGAAACTTAAGCACAATGTACGAAACAAAACAGAGAAACTGAAATTTAAAAATTATGTTCAAACTGCATAAGATATAAAAAGGATGGTAAGAGGGATGAGTCACACATTTGGCTTTATACCAATTTTGATTGAGGACTTTATGAAGATTATGATAGAGACAAAGAGGTGTAAGTTCTTTCATTGTGTGCAGTTTAGGCAAGCATTTGATGTTTTTAGCACTAGCTCACATCTCTTAAGATATCAATTACTTTTATCTCACATCTTCTTTTGGATGTTGTTCAAAAAGAGTTTACATTTTCCATTTATGATAATCTTAACGAATCAATTAACTGTTACGTATAAATGATTAAGAGGCAAAATCTAATTGATTAGAAACACAAACCAGCAACCAATCTCTAATCGATTAAGTACAAAATCTAATTTATTAGAAACTAAAATCACTACAAGCAACCAATCTCTAATCGATTAAATACAAAATCTATTTGATTAGAAACTCAAATCAGCACCGCAACTGCAATTTAAAAGCCTGCATGGAAACCATGGTTTTAAATTGCAGGCCGTGGCTGCAATTGTGGCTGCATCATTGCTGATGCTCCGCAACTGCATTGCACCACAATTGCAGTGTAGGAACCTCCTAACTTTTGGAATCACACATGCAACCGTATTTGGCAATGATCATTTATTTTCATCAAAAATTAATTTCAGAACCTAAAAGTCAAATATCTCTCAACTATATATTTCAAGCATCTCCCAATCAAAATTCACGCGTCACAAGAAACATGGGTGTTAATCAATAAAACATATAAATACAGAATATGATATAATGCAACATACCCATGAATGAATCAGTAGTAGGTTCCCAGTGTTGAAGAAAAGCCTCATGTGGAAGTTCAACTTCAACCAAAGCAAGCTTTGGTTCAACTCTTTGCGTGCATGCTCTCCCTTTTGAATTCACAACCACCCACTGTCGATCCCATCGAATTCCTATCAAATAAAAATATTGAATAAAAAAGTTCCATTTAAATTCAAATACAAAATCATAAAGAAGGAAAATATGGTACCAAAAGGAGTGAGAGGAGCATGAGGAAGAGAAATTCCACGGCATGATTTAATTGGATAGGTGAAAATGCCAGTAATTTTAGCTTCAGGGGATGATGCTAATTCTGTTGCAAAAGATGGTGTTACAGTTAAAGCATCCATTGTTGTTTCTTGTTCTCTCTTTCTCTTTGTTGTTAGATAGTAAATGGAATCAGTTCAATGCAAAAACGCAATCAACTGAACCCAAACTCTGAACTTCACACTTTTTCTTTATTAAATTTTCAATGTGGACGTTTTTGTTTTTTGAGGAAAATTTTCAATGTGGTCAAGTTTTATGAGATTTAGTCCTGAATAATTTTTTATAATATTGTACATATATTTAATTATAATTCATTCTAATTAAAATATATTTGTATGTAAGTATATCTATTGCATTTTATCTTCAAATTTTCATTATATTATCATTTAATTGTGATATACTTATTATAAACAATGAATCTTGAAAATGTCCATATCAAATCAAATGCATTAGTTTATTTAATCTATACCTATAGGCAAAACGTGATTTAGGTGTAGTTTTATATATATATATATATATATATATATATATATATATATATATATATATATATATATATATATATATATATATATATATATATATATATATATATATATATATATATATATATATATATATATATATATATATATATATATATATATATATATATATATATATATATATATATATATATATATATATATATATATATATATATATATATATATATATATATATATATATATATATTTATTTATTTATTTTTAATTTTTATTTTCAATTTTATTTCTCTTTTTAATAAATGATGGTTATGCGATGATTTATTATCTTTTATACTATTATATACTACTATTATTTTATAAATAATAAATAATAAAATAAAAATTAATTAAAAATAATAATATGTAATTTATATTTTACATATGTGAGTATTATAAAAAGTAGACAGACGTCTGAACGCTAGTTATATATAAATGTAAAACTTGTTTTTCGTGTAGCTTTTCTTTTTCAATTATGTCCAGTTCTTTTATTAAATTTTAACTTCTATTTTATTAACTGCTATATGGTAGTTTACATATCTCTTTTATTATATTATTTTTTATTAATTTATGAATAATTTAATTAAAATAAAAAATAAATACACAAAAAATACCGTTTATATTTTGATCTGTCTGTGCATTAAAAAAAGAGGACAGACGGACGTCGGAATGCCCGTCTGGACGCTAATTATTGTAATATCAATTTTCTTTTTACATTGTATGAAAATATTTTTTTTTTATAATTATTTATGTCCCAATTTTATTTAAAATTATCATTTTAAAATAATATTAATTAATTTACTATAATTGTTTAAAATTGTATTTTTATTTTATTGCAATACCCTTTTTTTTTAAAATGTCTAAAATGAATATAATTTTCTAAAATATCATATATTAAGGGTGAAAATAATCAAGATGTTGTTGTCCCTGAACATAATCAAGATGTTGGAAAAATTTAAATTGAATTTGAAAGAGTCGTAGAAGTTAATTCTAATTGATTACGTAGAAATTAAATAATTATTATTAATTAATAATTATAATGTATCATTCATAAAAATTTAATTTTAATTTAGTTTTGATTGAATAATTTCTTCCTATTATTTTCTCTCCACTTAGTTAAATTACCTATCCATCAATAGGGTCCATCAGTTCAGTTGCATAGCACGCCAAATTTTTGAATTTTTAGAATCTTTCTTCTCCCTCTTTATTCTCTTCATCTCAAATTATTTATGTCCTTTTTTATTTTTCGAGTGGTTTATCGCACCATCAACGACTGGAATTATTTTCAGATACGAGTGGTTTAAAACACTATCTAGAGGTGTATATCTACAAACGGTTTATTACAGTGCAAGTGATAATCGTATTTTTTGAACGGACTGTTTTATCTTGGAGACGTCGTCGAAACATGACTGCACTACATAATTTTGGCAGTACGACGAAACTTCTTAAAGAAAGCGAACTTGTAAGCGACTCGTCCTGATAATGTTCTTTGTGGCAATTTTTTCAAAACTGAAATACAACAGTTTTAAGACGCTTTTTGTAATTGTCATGGCTACTGAGGAAATTATCGGTACTACTACAGTCGATGTTGTCTTTGACAAACCACTTAAGTTTGAGGGTTCTCACTTCAAACGTTGGCAAGTTAAGATGAAAAATTTCTTAACTTTGAAGAAGGTTGCCCATATTCTGACTAAGGATATCCTTGTTGCTCCTTCTGGATCAACTGAACAAACTAATGGTAAGACAACTGCGGATTCAAACGGGACTCTTAACTCGTCTGAATCAGACTCTTCTGCTAAGACTAAGGCAAATGATTTATAGCTCCAGAACGAGATTTTCATCTGAAAAGATAATGATTATCTTTGCAAAAACCATATTTTGAACAACCTTGCTAATGATCTGTACAATTATTACATTAATTGTAACACTGCTAAACAGATATGGGAAACTCTACAGAAGAAATATGATACTGAAGAAGCAGATGCAAAGAAATATGATGTCAACCGCTACCTGAATTATAAGATGGTGGATGAAAAGTCTGTGGAAGCTTAAAGCCACGAAATTTAGAAGATGGCTCATGAAATCATAACTGAAGGTATGCCCCTCGATGGACAATTTCAGATTGCTATGATAATTGACAAACTCCCTCTGGTTGGAAATATTTCAAAAATGTGCTTCGACATAAACAAAAGAGTTTTCAATTGAGATTCTGATCACTCGCCTCCGAATTGAAGAGGAATCTAGAATACAAGATCAGAAGGATGAAGTCTTAGTTGTTTCTAATAACAAAAAGAGATTCGACGCGGTTCTGAAGCCTACGGGCAAACAATTAAAGAATCAGAGCCGCAATGTTGTGAATCGAATTAAGAACGGGAATCCCTCAAGGGGCCCATCTGCTTCGATTGCTAGACAGCAACCACCAACTCAAAGAAATGACGCCCCGATTTTCACTTGCTTTAATTGTGGAAAACCGGGTCATAAAGAGATGTAAGAGCAGACCTAAACATGTTGGCTTTAATGCACATGTTAACCTGACTGATGAGCAATTCATTGCTATGATACTGAAATCAACATGATTGGTGAAAGTGATGGTTGGCGGAGAGACACCGGCGCCTTTCGTCATGTCTGCTATGATCGTGTTATATTCAAGACATACACGAATGCTGAAGATAAGAAAGTGTTATTGGGAGATGCTCACACCACCAATGTTGCTGGAATTGGAGACGTTGAGCTGAACTTCACCTCAGGAAAGACTTTAATCTTGAAGAACATCATGTACATTTCTGAAATTAGGAAGAATCTTGCTTTTGATTTTCTTTTGAATAAGGTAGGGTTTAGTCAGTCTATTGGGGCAGATTTGTACACCATCACTAAGAATGGTATTTTTGTTGGGAAAGGGTACGCCATTGATGGCATATTTAAGTTGAATGTTGATTTGAATAAAAGTTCTCCTTTTGTTTACTCTTTGTGTGATTTTAATATTCGGCATGCTAGACTTTGTCACGTTAATAAGCGAGTTAATGAGTCCAAGCCTTTGAGGTTGGCATCAATTTTGGTAAAACTAACTTGACAGCAAGATGTTGGACAAGATGTCTTAACATGAAGAACTAACTGAAAATTAAGATGTTGGACAAGATGTCCTATCATGATGATTCGACATCTCTGTCTGTTACTTTTCAGTTTTTAATTGTGCTATTTTTTAAATCCAGATTCCAGATTATTCTAGGATTATTTGTTTTTTCTAGGTGGCATCCAAGATTGTGGAATAACAAATTCTTATTATAATTTGAAGATGTTGTTTCTAAGTGTGGAGACACTTTAGGAAACTTAGGATTGAAGAAACTATTCTAGAGGAGAATTAGTTGCAGATTCTGTGGAACATAATTGCTGCGGTTTTGAAGCCCAAATCCACTCTTGTTTATGGTTATATATAGGATGAATTTAACATAGGAAAAGTGTGGAAAATACATAGTTTCCTAGTGAGTTTTGGGTTTGTATTTGTGATCTTCTCTTGTGTCGTGTTGATACTAGAGTTGAACAGGTTACATTGAGTTGTAATTTCAGTCACTGCTATGATCGAAAGGGAATTGAGAAGGGTCTCATACCTAAGAAGAGTCTTAGGTAGAAATTAATCATGGGTAGTGATTAAGTGATAAGTTGTAAACTGAAGGTTGTTTATCATATAATTTATACTATCTAGTGGATTTCATTCCTAGCTTAGAAGCCCCCAGACGTAGGTGCTGTTATTCACCGAGCTGGGTTAACAATCATTGTGTGTTTGTTTATTTTCTTCAATTTGTATTCTGCTCCTTATTGTCATTATGTTTGAAGCAGAGATCAAGTGTCTCAACATCTCTCAGGACATCTTAGGTCTACTACCAGAATTTCAATTGGTATCAGAGCAGGCATCCTGCTCTGTATATGGGTGAGATTCAGGGACGATACTTTCTGGTACAGTGGATAAAGAAGGAAGAATATTGAATAGACCCCTAATTCTTGATGAATCCAATTATGAGTATTGGAAAGTGCACATGATGTCCTTCATCAAGTCCATGGATGGTAAAGCTTGGATTTATGTGGTAAAAGGATGGTATCCTCTAAAGGTTTAAAATCAATAAGGTAAGATCACTGGTCTGATAAACCCTGAGGAAGACTGGGATGATGAAGATGACAAGCTTGCTCAAGGTAACTCTAAAGCATTTAATGCCTTGTTAAATGATGTTGACAAGAATATATTCAGGTTGATTAAGAATCATACTGTTGCCAAGGATGCTTGGGAGATTTTGAAGACCGCACACGAAGGAACTTCTAGGGTGAAATCTTCAAGACTTCAACTTCTCACCACCAAGTATGAGAACTTGAGGATGAAAGAGGATAAAAGTATTCAAGACTTCCATATGAACATCATTGATATACCCAATACTTCAAGTCATCTTGGAGAAAAGATTCTAGAAGCTAATCTGGTCCAGAAAATTCTAAGATCTCTTCCCAGGAAATTTGATATGAAGGTGACTGCTATTGAAGAAGCTCAGGATATAAACACCTTAAAGTTAGATGAACTCATGGGTTCCCTACAAACGTTTTAAATGACTATCAGTGAGAAGTCTAAAAAGAAGAAAAATGTTTCCTTGGTGTCAAATTAAGATGAGTGTGATCCTAATTCCAATGAGGAATTGTCCGATGGTGTGGGGAATCTTAAAAAATAGTACAACCAACTGTTGAAAAAACTGGACAAGAAGTCAAGATCTAATGTTAGGACTCAGTCACCTGACATCAACAGAAGGAAGAATTTTGGAAAAAGAACCAATAGTGATAAGAAATCCATTAAAGGTAAGGGAATCCAATGTTATGAGTGCGAAGGGTTTGGACACACAAGAGCAGTGTCCTAAATTTCTCATGAAGGAGAAGAAGAGCTTGTTTACATCTTGGTTTGAAGATGACTTCTCAAGCGAGGGAGAAACAGCTAAACATGTTTATGCATTTACTGGAGTATATGATTCTGACAAGGAATCAGATGTTGAAGAACTCACTACTGATGAACTGGCTGCCTCTTATAAAGAGTTGTGCATCAGAAGTGAAAAAGTTTGTCTATTAGGGAAGGATCAACAGGATCTTATTGCTCAACTCTGTGACGAAAGAATAAAGCGCTTGGCTACCATTTCTGATCTGGAGGATGAAATCGTATTGCTCAATCCTAAACTTAACAATATGACTAAGCATATAAAAATGCTCAATAGCAGTACAGATGTGCTGGATGAAATTCTTAAATCAGGAAGAAATGCTGGAAATGATAAAGGACTTGGTTATAATGATCAAGTTGAAAATAAAGGGAAAAGGCCTGTGGTGAATTTTGATCAACACAAACGAAAATAGAATTGAACAATGTCAAGTCCGATATCCCAACTTCGATAAAGACCTCATAAAAACTCCTCTCTTAGAAAGAATCAAGACTGAAAATTTCATCACCGTGAGAAGTATGTTCACATAAAGGCTTACTGCTACAAACTGCATGGTTATGCCAAATCAATTACTTGGCCCAGAAGGAAAAAGGATGTTACTCAAGCAAAGAAGAAGTGGATTATTAAGAATGAAAATGTCGCTCTGATAGCTCATACCTCTCTAAGAGCCTTTGCTAGAGAAGACTGGTATTTTGATAGTGGTTATTCTAGACACATGACTGGTGTCAAGAAGTTCTTGGTTGATATCAAACCATATTCCACTAGCTATGTCACCTTTAGAGATGGGTCAAAAGGTGAAATAAAAGGTGTCGGGAAGCTGGACTATGTTGGGTATACCAGCCTGGATAAGGTGTTGTTTATCAAAGGACTGACTGCTAATCTAATAAGTATTAGTCAATTGTGTGACCAAGGTCTCAAAGTTAACTTTACCAAGTTCGAGTCTCTGGTGATGAATGATAAGGATGAAGTTATCATGAAGGGAGGGAGATCTAAGGATAATTGTTACTTGTGACTCCTCTTGAAACAAAGTTCACCTCCACCTGCCTAATATCAAAAGAGGATGAGGTGAAGATGTGGCATCAGAAACTTGGCCACTTACACTTGAAGAGAATGAAAGAAGTCATGTTAAAAGAAGTTGTCAGAGGTATTCCCCATCTAAAAATTGATGAAGGAAGAGTGTATGGAGAATTTCAAATTAGAAAGCAGACAAGGATGTCATATAAGAAGCTTTAACATCTAACCATTTCAAAAATCCTGGAGCTCCTTCATATGATGAGACCTATGCAGGTTGAAAGTCTTGGAGGAAAGAGGTATGCTTATGTTGTGGTGGATGACTTCTTTAGATACACTTGGGTGCATTTCATCAAGGAGAAGTCTGAAGTATTTGAAGTGTTTAAAGAACTGTGTCAAAAACTTCAAAGAGAGAAGAATTATGGCATAGTTAGAATCAGAAGTGATCATGGAAGGAACAACAAGTTTGATGATTTTTGTTCATCTGAAGGAATTAGTCATGAGTTTTCTTCACCCCATCACTCCTTAACAAAATGATGTGGTTGAGAGAAAGAATAGGACAATTTAAGAATGTGCAAGGGTTATGCTTCATGCCAAGAAACTTCCATATCACTTTTGGACTGAAGCCATGAATACTGCTTGTAATATTCTAAACATAATAACAATCAAATATGGCACATCTGCCACCTTATATGAGCTATGGAAAGGAAGGAAGCCAACTGTGAAATACTTTCATGTTTTTGGAAGGAAATGTTACATCTTGGCTGACTGTGAGCAAAGAAGGAAGATGGATCCCAAAAGTGATGAAGGAATCTTTCTAGGATATTCTACTAATAGCATAGCCTACAAAGTCTTTAACTCAAGAACTAAGGTGGTGCTGGAATCCATAAATGTTGTGGTTGATGACTCAACTATAGAAGCTGGTGTCACAGATGATATTTGAGCATTCTTTCCCATGAGTGATGAAGATGTCACAGAGGATGTTGAAACTTACATGATGCCCCTGAAGGTGTTGCAGACACGAATAATGTTAATCCTGAATCTGCAGAGACTAAAAAGGTTGACAAGGGACCCTCCATCAGAGTTTAGAAAGATCATCCTTAGGAGCATATAATAGGAGATCCAAATGGTGGAAGAATGATCAGGTCAAGAGAAGTTGTTGTTGATGCATGCTTTATCTCAAATATGGAACCCAATAATATCAAGGGGGCCTTGACTGATGAATTCTGGATCAATATTATGCAAGAGGAATTGGAGCAATTCAAAAGGCATGAGGTATGGGATCTTGTACCAATACCTGATAGGTCAAATGTTATTGGTACAAGATGGGTGTTCAAAAACAAGTCTGATGAGCAAGGTGTGGTCACTAGAAACAAGGCTAGACTTGTTGCTTAAGGGTACACTCAGATTGAAGGAGTGGACTTTGATGAAACTTTTTCTCCAGTTTCTAGATTGGAGTCTGTTAGATTGTTACTTGGAGTAGCTTGCCTGCTGAAATTCAAGCTATTTCAAATTGATGTTAAGAGTGTCTTCCTGAATGCATACTTGAATGAAGAAGCATATGTGGAACAACCTAAAGGATTTGTTGATCCTACATTTCTAGATCATGTGTTCAAATTGAAGAAGGCCTTGTACGGGTTGAAACAAGCTCCAAGAGCTTGGTATGAGAGGCTGACTGGGTTCTTGTTCAACCATGGATACAGAAAAGGTGGAATTGACAAAACTCTCTTTGTTAAAGAGAGGGATGGAAAAATCATGATAGATCAAATATATGTTGATGATATTATGTTTAGAGGGATGTCAGATGAGATACTTCAACACTTTATTAAGCAAATGCAATCTGAGTTTGAGATGAGTTTAGTGGGTGAATTAACCTACTTTCTTGGTCTCCAAGTCAAACAAATGGAAGACTTCATATTCCTTTGTCAAGAGAAATATGCAAAGAGTATTGTGAAGAAGTTTTGCTTGGAGAATGCTAACCACAAAAGAACTTCTGCTCCTACACACTTTAAGTTGTCTAAAGATGAAAAACGTGTTAATGTTTACCAGAGTCTGTATAGAAGCATGATTGGAAGTCTTCTATACCTTACCTCAAGCAGACCTGACATAACTTTCACTGTAGGAATCTATGCTAGATATCAAGCTGAACCTAAAGTCAGTCATATTAATCAAGTCAAAAGGATTTTGAAGTATGTGAATGGTGTTGCACCCTAAAATTTGCTCAACCTTATTCACTTGGTTTATGTTTCAATATCATTAGCATTTGCATATAGAGTCATGTACATAGCCTAACCATCTGCATAGCATAAGCATAGCAAGTCATCCAACAGGGGACCAATCATTATTCTCATCTCTAGAGGCCTATCAAGAGGTTATTATCCTGATTCAATCTCATTCAAGTCATCAGAAAAGAATTTGAAAGTTGGAGAAGTCAGTGGATCAAGCATTGAGTCTATCTCCTAACTGAGGGTATCTAAGGATCAACAAAGTAAGTTGTGGGATGTGAATTGGGCATGGAGAGTATCTAGATATTATGAAGGACTTAGAAAGGCATTTGGAGAAGGAGGTAAGTCATTGATGTGAGCACAAGAGTTGCAGTTGAAGATAGTCAACTAGGGTTTCATCTAGGGTCAACCCTAGGTCAACTCTAGGTCAATTGACTGATTGAAAGGCATTAAGGGATATTGGAGAGATGTGGGGTTCATCATTTGACATGTAGAGAAGGATATGGTGATATACTAAGAAGAAATCAGGAGAAATCAAGGAGAAGAGGAGTTTCTAAATTAGGGTTTCTGTGTAAAATCCCCTAGTTTAGGTCAAATTTCCAAGCAAGATAAGTCAAAATGCAAGCTTCAAATGGATCCTTGGCCAACATGGAACTTGTAGAGGATCTCAAGACCTTTAATTTGAGTGGTGGAAGACATTAAGGAGATTTATAGAACTCAAGTTATGGTCCTTGCAAGTTACAGGTCATCTGAGGTATCTGAAATTTTGTCTGTGAAAATGACTTGTCTTCCAAGCAATTTTTACCCCTAAATAAGATTTCAAATGAATTTCTGGTCAACATAAGAATTGTTCCTCATTGTCTTAGCTTTCTATAATGGTATGGTATGCCTTCATATGATTTGTGGAACTCTACTTATGGTCTTGGCAAGCAAAGGGTATTTTGGTCATCTGAGGATTACAGGTCATTCTTAGCCTATGCCTAAAACTCATATAAGGAAGCTTCAAATAAACAACTTCACAACATCAAAGTTGCTCAAAATGCCATTTTAAGTCTAGAAAAGAAGTCATGGAAGTTTGGAAATGCATGGAATGAGACTTGACCAAAGTTGGTGAAAAATGACCTAAAAAAGGCATATAAGTTGAAAAAGTTGGAATAAAAAATTTGTTTGAGAGATCTACAAATCCAATATGGGTCATCCAATATACCAAATTGATTCCCAACATCATTTTAGAGACATTGGTTCAGCCACATTTTTGAGTTTAGGCTTAAAAATTGGACTTCCTTTGTAAATTCGTTTCTTGCATCATAAGGCAACTTGGTAAAACTTAACACAAGGCAAGGAAAAGCTTGGTTTTTCATACATACACTCCTAATATCTCATGAAAGGAGATTTTAACACAAGTTTACAAAGGGGCAAGCATGAGATAAGAGATCTTCAACATATCATCAAATGAGAACTTCCTTGAAATTTCCACAACTTTCTAGAATCCTCCAAGAGCAATCTAGAAACTTCTCATTCTGTTAGTCATCACCTATATAATGAAAGGAAGCCATTTGTGCAGAGGTTGGTGATTGAGAGTGCTTGCATTACATAGTTTGATTCCATAACTCCATATTGCATTTTGCTTTCAAACTCCATTGAAACTTCATCAATCATCATAATTTCTGTTATCATCATCATCTACCATCATCATAGAGCAATTGGCAAACAGAATTGAGAGGAATTCGTGGCTGGTTCATGAGATCCAAAGCTTCACTCCAAGTTGCATGAAGAAGGGGATAAGGTGATTCAAGAAGGTTGAGCAAGAACCAGTGCAAACAGAAAGATTGGCATCCATTGAAGATCACTTGAAGCAAGCATCAAGGCTTGAATTGGAGGGGAACCACCATAGTCATCATCACTTGCAAGGTAGGCATTTCCCTTCGAATCTCCTTATATATTCAGTTTTAGATCATGTGGTTAGGATCAAAATGCTTAGAGACTATAGGGGATTGAATTCTGAGAATTAGAGAGACTTCTGTGAAGTTCCATGGCAGAGTGCTGAAACTTGGATGATCGGGGATAGGTTGTATATTGAGTATTAATGAGCATGTATTGGCTTGATGAGGTCAGGGTAAAATAATGAACAAGATAGGATAGTTGGATTGGAGAATTGTGAGGCTCCATTGGTGAGTGCAGTAGGTATGCTATGAAGTTCTACCTATCGGGTTTTATTATGGAGTTAGTTTTAGACAAAACTAAGAGTATACTTGTGTAGAGGGGAAGAAATGGAGTGAGTTTGGTTTTTAAAGTGCGTGATTTCATGGAATATTGAGGGAGAACGATGGACCTGAAGACTCATGCATGGATGTGAAATTCTGAGTTTTAGGGTTTTGATTTGGGGACGATGAAGGGTAGCCGTGGATTTGGGAGGGAAACTTTGACTTTCAATCTCATCGTGTGGTCCATATTCAAAAAGAGAAACGGAGGGAAAGACTCATTTGAAATGCCGCGTTTCATTTAAAATGAAACGTTGGGCCTTGGATCAGATTACTAACCCCACCCCCTTTTATAAGCCTAATGCCAAATGCACGTGATATTGCTGCTATTTGCACCGAGGACTTAATCATTTTTCTGGTATTTTTCATTTCATTTTCTGAACGCGCTGGGCTTAATATAATTGTTATTCACACCCCTGACTTCATGGCCCACCTGGAATTTGAACTGGGCGAAGCTGCTATTCAGACCCCCTCCCCTTTATTTCTTATGTTGTGTTTTAATTTTCTTTAATATTTTTAACATCTTAAAAAAATCATATAAAAATGGAAAATGGCTTGTTTTAATTGGTTCTTTTTGCTATAGGTCCATAATTCTGTCTAGAAAAATGTTAAAAAATAAAAATGGCATTTTATTTTGTTTTAATATTTTTCATGCATTTTTCTTATAAATGGCATTTTGTTAAGTTTAGTTTGGTGCTTAAATTTGATGATTTTTGTTCTAATAGATGCTTTAATATTTTTTGTCCATTCTTTTTAGGTTGATTAATAGACATTGTTAGCTTGTATATACAATTTAGTTCACATTTTTAGAAATTAATTTTAGGTGATTAGTTTAGGTGTGAATAACATGAACAAAATTAGGGTTTAAGTGATGACTTAGGAGAATTGAATCATTTCCCTTAGGACTTAGAGATTGAATATTTTAGATATGGGACTATAGGGACTATGGGTAGTTATTAGATCCCTTAGAAAATATTAGGATTCCCCTACTGCTATTAGTATATTACTGTCTACATTTGATTGATTGGTGTGGTGTGCCCTCTGGGGATTACTGTTTGTCTGTGTGGGTATTGGGATTGCTTGGGGATTGGGAGAGCTGAAGACTTGTGATGATGAAGCCATTGGAGATCCAGAGCTTGAAGACCAACTTCCAGAGTTGGAGAGGAGATTCCTGCTAGCAGCTGTTGAGGAGATTAGGGTTTAGGAGCTAGGCAGAGCTCTAGATTAGAAAGCTTGATTCTCAAACATGGAAGGCCTTGACTGCCTCCATTCCTCTCTGTGATGCAGAGTCTCTCTAAGACATTCACCCCCTTCCTTTGGAAGGCTTGGTGCTACTGTCTAAGGGATAGAACTCTTGAGAGAAAATATCTTATGTGTTAGTAGCAGTTGGTTTGCCACCCTTGGTAGTCAACTAATTGCTTAACACCCAATTCACTCTTGTGATTGATCCCTCAGCTTGGAGGATAGGACTTGAAGAAAAGCCCTTGCAGACTGAAGATTGATGACAAAGACCTTGCTTGAAGGCTGTGGAGATAGAGATTGATGCTTGCTGAAGCTTGTAGCTGATTGGAGATGACTTGAAGACTGATGTGGTGCAGAGCTGCTGTGGCTGTTTATTTTTGCTGTATTTCATTTCTGATGTATTGATTGGTTTTCAGGACTGTATTGTTTGCTGTTTACCCTGTTGGGTTGAAAGTGAACCCTGTTCACTTTTGCCTATTGTTTTCCAGGTTCGAGGTTGAGTGGGACTCCCTTGCCTCGCTTGTATTGCTGCATTCATGCATTTTACCGCTTTACTGTATATATCTGCTATTGTTTCTGTTTCTGTCAATTCCCTTAGGATCTCTGTTTCTCTCTGTGCAAGAGAGGAGCATGATAGACACTAGGTCTTAACCCATGCATGATAACATTAGGTTAGTTTGATTCCCTTTGCAACCGTAGGTTAGAGTTCTGTCTCTTCTTCCTCAAAACAAACAGAAAACACAATAAAATTTCAAGCTCAATAAAAGACACTTCTTCCGTAAAAGAATGTGAACTCGTCAAAACGTCATTTTTTGTCCGCTTGGACTGCTAATCAGAAAAACCTTTTTTCAGAAGGAATAAAATCAACCAAGAAAAGCTTGTGTCGTACGTGGCCCGAACTACGTTTGCTCTGATCTTTCATGCAGTGTGAAAGTACGTAGGCATAGGATGTGATATCCTAGCGAGCAACCTTCCCCTCCTTTCCCGTAGGCAGGCGAACTATGTTGACTCTGATTTCTCGTTCCAGACGGGAATACGTAGGCATAAAGTGCGATACTTTGCCGAGTCATTTTCTTTTCTTTTAACCCCTAACCCTTAGTTTAGATAGAATAACAATCCATACCCGAAAACAAGCGTGGATCCCGTCGAGTACGACGGACGTGAGGGGTGCTAATACCTTCCCCTTGCGTAACCGACTCCCGAATCCAGGTCTTGGTTGCGACGACCATACCTTTTCCCGTGTTGTGCGAGGTTTACTCTGAGCGTTTCCTTTCCCTCCTGTGGGGTAAATAACGCACGGTGGTGACTCTTCTGTTCAGCCGGCGCCGATTTTCGCAGTAGCGACAAATGGTACGTGCAACTATGGTTTGTTATACTCTCATAGTTCTAATTCTATATTAATAGGATATTGTGATGCTGATTGGGTCGGTAGTGCTGATGATAGGAAGAGCACCTCTAGGGGATGCTTCTTTCTGGGGAACAAATTGATTTCATGGTTTAGTAAGAAACAAAATTATGTTTCTTTATCTACTGTTGAGGTTGAATACATGGCTGCAGGTAGCAGCTGTTCTCAAATGATGTGGATGAAGCATGTGTTGATTGAGTATAATGTCACTCAAGATGTCATGACATTTTTCTGTGATAACTTAAGTGCCATCAATGTTTCAAAGAATCCTATTCAACACAGCAGGACCAAACATATTGACATTAGGCACCACTATATTAGAAATCTTGTGGAAGACAAATTTATAGCCTTAGAGCATGTTACCATAGACAATTAGTTAGATGACATCTTCACTAAAGAATTGGATTCTAATCAATTTGAAGTGTTGAGGGGCAAGCTTAGAGTTTTCCTGTTTGAAGATTTATAGCAATTTATTTGGTGCGATAATTCTATTCAAGTAAGTGTATATGTGTTCCCACCAATAGAGAGAGGTCTTTAAAGACAACTCTCAGTTTTAGCATTACTTGTCAACATTATCCTTGTTGGAGAAGAAGAAATGATAAGGCTATTGAAGATGACATCTGAATGTAGTCTTATTTTTGTGTGTGGTTATGTAAAGGCTTAATGCCTAGGATAATTGTTTCTTTTGGCACTTTATGTGCTTGTTATGTATCTTTAACTTTTATGTTATGGCTTGGTTGTTAAGTTATTTTAACTACCTTTGTCATATTATGGCTAAAAAGGGGGAGTAATACTAATTTAGTAACCACTATACTTGTCATACCCTAAATTTTGGCCCTAAAATCCCACATCATTTGCATATCATATACTTTCATACATCACTAACCCAATCACAAGTACAATATATGTGTGCTTACTTGCTTCACAGGTTAGGTGATCCCCTAAAGCTCAAGCAGATGAATTATCAAAGGATAAACATGACATTAACCTATCAAGTCTCTCACTCATTCATAAATATCAAGAGGTCTCTTTCATCAAGGATCAAGCACAATTATACATCACTTAAAGTGGATCAAACCCCAAGATCATTTGAGGCACCAAATTAGGGTTTTGTTTTATCAAGGCCTCCAAAGAGAAATTTTCATTTAAGTATGAGCTAATAACTCAAGATGTGTTTCAAAGACTTCAAATACACCATATTAGTCCATTAATATGATTAGATTGACCCAAATAACTTGATTCATAAGTAGTGCAAAGATTCAAATTTATATGGACCACAGACTAGGGTTTCTAACAAATAAGTCAACCATACCTTTGACTTTTGGCCAAGATATGATCTCAAACCTTGGGACATGACTCAAAACACTCAAAAACACCTTTTTAGTCCATCTATGATGTTCAATTTAGCCCAAAGGTTTGATTTCACAAAAGATCACAAAGTTTAAAATTCATCTAATACAAAAGTCAACTGTGCCCAAAATTAAGTTTAACTTTTGAAGATTTGGTCAACCATGGTTTCTTTAAGTCAATAATAATGATAATATGTGATTTTAATCATGATTGATCAAGAAAAATCAAGAAAAGTGAGGTTACTTGTAAAAAGGGCAACCATAAAGAAGTGAAATTTTTTTGTTTGAAGAAAACCCTATTTTGGAGCAAACTTTGCAAGATCATAAATTCTAAACTAAGAAACAATTTTCTTGGATCCAAATATAAAATTGAAGAGGTTGTTACCTACTACAACTTTGTCACTTAGGGTAGATTCCCAAAAAGTGCATAGATTTTGAGTTACTTGATCACTTAGTGAAATTTTGGACAGAATTTGTTTTGTGTTTTAGCCAACTTTGAGGCCATTTTTTCTCCAAGATCCAAGATGAATCAAAACCAAATTCAAACATAAAAGTTGAAATATGATGTACAAGGTTCCCAAAATGACCAAGAACTTCATCAAACTCTACTTGAGCAAAGAGTTATGGAGGGTGCAATACATCTTGCTGCGACTGTTTTACAAAATCAGTTTTGGACCTTTCTTGCATGATTTTGAAGTCAAGTGAAATGATCATGATCATACCAATTCAAAAAAGATTAGAATGAATCACCACAAACCTGTAAGATCAGGTATTGAGTCAAGAAGAATCACATTTGGAATGATGAAGTTTTGTCATATATACCTTGAATTCAAAATTGCATTTATGTGCAATAGTGCACATTTAATAAAGTCACTCTCCTCAGCCAAGATCTCTACTTAAACAACATTAAATCACTCTGCAGAATGTGGAATTGGTCAAAAAGTAGCTATGTTATTTGGAAGAGATAATGTACCTTGGCATAGAAGTAATCACACCTTGCCAAAACCATTGGACTGAGCTTTTATCTTTCAATCTATCACTATTCAGCCAAGACAAATCTTTCCACCTATAAATAGAGTTCACTTCTGATCATTCAAACCACACCAAAACAACTTCAATACTTGTTTTATGCAAATTCATCTTTGTTCAAAATTTCAAAACACCTAGAAAGTGAGAAATCGAATTTCTCATTTTTTAGCAATTCCACTCAAACCAATCATCCACACACCTCATAAATATCATATAGAAGTGATTTGAATCATTCAAACACATCTATAACACCAGGATCAATATCCTCCATCCTCATTTGATCCAACTGCAGTCTAACTCAAGCTAGTTGATCTAAGGAGTTTCAAATCATTCCAAAGGTTGCAACACGATCCTTGAGACTCAAGGAAGCTTTGAGGATCGTTGTTTCACTTCTGGAACACCCCTACCATATAATTTGATTCCTTCTTACAGAGGTAAGCCTCAATCTCTCAAACTCAATAACACATGCATCATACTTGTTATTTTAAGTTACCATTGTGTTTCTGCACCTATATATGTTGTTTCTCCTCAACCAATTGCATACTATTTGTTGTATATAGAATTTCATATAGTGTTGCATTATTTAGGGTTCATCTGATTATAATATGATATCTTGTGATACACTTAAAATAAATGAAATTAAAAAGAACCATTGAATTCCTTGTTGAAAAACACACAACTTTCATGTTTACACTTTGCAAAATGGTTACGAATTGAGTAAGATAGAAATCGTTTTGCAAATATGATGTTGTTGATGAAGAACACGAAGAACATCGGCAATGGTGGCACCATTTTTCAAAATAAAAAGAAGTTTTAATATATATATTATTTATTCCCAACTTAAAACTTGAATTGGCATTGCGCTTTAATGGAAACACTAGTATTTGTGCGTGAGCGAGTCCAAGGTATGGGGTTCGAATCCCCCTCGCCTCAGACCTTTTAGTTTTATTTTTATTAAACTATTTTCAAAAGGGTTTTCAAAATATCATTTTCTCCTTCTATCATGCTATCACCATGCGCACATGGCTTAGTTGGTAATTTTGAACCCTCCACCTCAAGGGCATGGGTTCAATCTTTGGGAGGGCCCTTCCTTATTTTTTTATCTCTATTTTCTTCACTTTTCTTCACAACTTCATCAATTTATTTCACCTATAAAAAATTATTATTTTGAGCCAACTTTTTGCACAATTCTCATTTATCTTATATATTTTATGAATCCACAAAAAAATTTCAAAAAAATATTTAATTTAATCACTTTTTAATAAATTGAAATTAATTGATTTTTATTTTTAAAAAACTTGAAATTTTGATTTTCTTCTTAATTGTTTTTAAACCTAGTTCATTTTACTTCTCATGTGAATAAAACCTAATGTTTCAAACTTTGTTTTAAGATCACAACATGTTTATTTTGAACTATATCATGTTTAAATCCATTTGAAAAAAACACATTTGATTAATTCTTTCAAAATTAGGGTTTTCCTCCCGATTAAACTTTTCAAAATCAAAGTTTTGGGCTTCTACTAGAGTTTAAGTCCCAATCCCTTTCAATTTTCAAATCATCAAAATCTTGATCCTCTATTAGTGTGTAAGACCCATCACTTTTCACATTTTTTTCAAATCAACCTTTTTCAAAACCCCTTGGGCCTCTATTCAGAGTGTAAGCCCCTTCCCTCTTCCTCAAAACTTTCAATCTTTCAAAAACTCAATCCTCAACTTTCATCAAACACAACCCTAGTGGCATTCAACTTTTAAACTTTCTTGGGGCTCTACTTAGAGTGTAAGACACAACATCTTTGTATATAGAATAAATATTGGGCCTTTGATAGGGTGTAAGACCCACCACAGTTTCTTTTCTTTTAAATAAGTTATGGGACTCTACTTAGAGTGTAAGATCCAACACCTTTGGGAACAAACACACAAATAAAGAATTTAACACATCAAAACCCTACAGATGCAAAAATCTTCCATGAATTCAAATATGTCATATCAATGTCTATACTTGTTAATCTTCAATCATGTTTGTTCATATTTTGTTAAGTTTCTATTGACATTTACATCATCCTTAGTTTAGACATAGATCAAACAATATGATCCCTCCAATTACAACTTAGTTCAAACAAATAATTCCCTGGCCTCTTCTTGCGCACCATACAAAGAATTCCCCCAGCAAGACAACCTCCTCTTGGGCTTCATACAAGGAGACTTGGGAAGTCTCATTCAATTCACCACAACCTCCTTTTGGGCCTCATACAAGGACCCTCATGCTTCTTAAAAGCATAAGTCAAGTCTCAGCCATCTATACAAAATCTTTTAGCCTCACCATTCTAGGCTTTGTACAAGATACAAATAATAAATCCTTTTAGCCTCATCCATCTTAAGGCTTTGTATAGGATAAAAATAAAAGTCCCCAAAAGTGTCAGTTAAATCCTCAGTATTCAGCCAGTCTCTTCAAATTAGCCTCCTCTTGGGCTTTTATACCAGTAATTTCTCCAGTCAATCAACCTCAATCTTGGGCTTTGTACAAGACATATAAAACTTGACAGTTGAGTCAGTTTTCAACCTTTTAGCTTCATATTTTGGGCTTCAATCAAGATACATAAATCAATTTCCTCACAAATAAGACATTGAGTCATCTCTGTAAGAAGACATCTCTTCTAATCACTACAATTCAAATCAAACATTAAAAAGCCTTTTCCATGTAAGTGATGTAAGTGGCACACTTTTTTATTCAAAATACAAGCTGGATTCCCTCTCTTATCATGGTTCAAAAACTTTTCTTTCATCTAACTGATGTAAGTGACACATTTGTCGATCCTATATCCGAGTTAAAGTCCCCCTCTTAGTATGTAAAGAATTCATAAAGGAAAAAGTGGCATTGCTTAAACACAATAAGTTCAAAGCTTTCTCCCCTTATGACATAATTCTCATATGATTGTAGTGAATAGGTGAGATATATCCCTTAAAGATGAAAATTTGTCAAATCTTTCCAAAACTCTTTTTAGCTTCATCATCTTGGGCATTAAACAAGATACAAAAAAAACTTTTTCCTCCCATAGATTAGGAGTAACTACAAGCACTCTGATTTCTCAATTTCCTTTTTTGAGAATACGTAGGCATAAGATTGCAAGATCTTAGTGAGCACACTAATAAAAAACGTTAGGTTTAGTTACCTTCCAAAAACAACAAAAACATTTCCTCAATTTTCACAAAGAAGAAACTTTCCTAATTAAACAATAGACAAACCTAAGCAAGCAAGTAATTCAACAGTATAAATATACAATCAAGGTTCCTATAGATTAATATAGATACTCAGGGTGTTAATAGCTTCCCTTAGTATAACTAACCCCCGATTCCATATCTCTTAGAATTTTAGGAAAAACATTTGTGAGCAAGGTTAGTTTAGATTTCTTCCCCTTCCTTTTAAGCATCATAGGATAAATATTAGAAATTCTAAAGTAGCACTTAATGCGGTAGTGGTCGTGTTACAAAAACCAGAGCTACACGACTGCTAACCACTGTCTGCACCGCTGCTGCTGCCATTGAGGTGGAGTGTTCCAATCTATTGCTTGCAGAAGAAGGAACTGATAAAGGGGGAGGCTTTAGTATTTTAGTTTTTTCACTGCTAATGTTCTTACTTTTGGCCTCTGACTTGTGTTTCTACTTGCAAGGTTTATTTAGTTAGTTTTAGCCAAAATTTTCTAAAGGGGGAGATTGATGAGTCCAAGCCTTTGAGGTTGGCATTAATTTTGGTAAAACTAACTTGATAACAAGATGTTGGACAAGATGTTTTAACATGAAGAACTAATTGAAGATCAAGATGTTGGACAATATGTCCTATCATGATGATTCAACATCTTTGCCTGTTACTTTTCAGTTTTTAATTATGCTATTCTTTAAATCCATATTTCAGATTATTCTAAGACTATTTGTTTTTCCTAGGTGGCGTCCAAGATTGTGGAATCAGAGATTCTTATTATAATTTGAAGATGTTGTTTCTAAATGTGGAGACACTTTAGGAAACTTAGGATTGAAGAAACTATTCTAGAGGAGAATTAGTTGTAGATTCTGTGGAATAGAATTGCTGCGGTTTTGAAGCCCAAATCCAGTCTTGTTTATGGTTATATATAGGATGAATTAAACATAGGAAAAGTGTGGAAAATACATTGTTGCCTAATGAGTTTAGGGTTTGTATTTGTGAGCCTCTCTTTTGTCGTGTTGATACTAGAGCTGGATAGTTTACATTGAGTTGTAATTTTAGTCATTGTTGTGATTAAAAGGGAATTGAGAAGGGTCTCATACCTAGGAAGAATCTTAGGTAGAAATTAAGCACGAGTAATGATTAAGTGATAAATTGTAAATTAGAGGTTGTTTATCTTAGAATTAATACTATCTAGTGGATTTGATTCCTAGTTTGGAAGCCCCCAGACGTAGGTGTTGTTGTTCACCGAAATGGATTAACAATCATTGTGTGTTTGTTTATTTTCTACAATTTGTTTTCTTCTCTTTATTGTCATTATGTTTGAAGTAGAGATCAAGTGTCTCGACATCTCTTAGGACATTTGAGATCTGCTACCACAATTTCACAAGTTATCTCTAATTCAAGCAACTTAGGCCTAATACCTAAATTAAATGGCAATGATACAAATAAATGTGAATATTGTAGTTAAGATAAAATTACTAAGACTTCTCATAAATAAATTATCAAAGAATATGATCCCTTAGATCTTATACACTCTGATATATGTGAATTAGATGGAACTTTAACTAGAAATAGTAAACATTATTTCATCACTTTTATTGATAATTGCTCTGGTTATACTTATGTATACTTAATGAAGAATGAAAGTGAAGCACATGACATGTTTAAGATGTATGTAGCTGAAATTGGGAATCAACTTAGTAAGAAGATTAAGAGATTTCGTAATGATAGGGGGACTTAATACGACATTGGAATAGTGCGATGACTATCGGGAATAGTTGATACATGATACTACACTCAAATGAGATTCATCTTGGGGATATTACAGCTCTCATGAGTCAATCGGTTTACTGGTAATATTCTAAAGAGGGGTCAATGATTTTGGAAACCTTTGTTAGAACCCGTTCTACAGGTACAAAATTGAACCTCTAGTACATGCCTTCGGGATGGGTAGATCCATGGCTCCATGTACATGACAATGAACCCTTGAACCCATGTTTTCATATACTTCCGTTTGTTGCATTCATGCATTCATCAAAACTTTCAAAAAAAAAATCATTTTCAAACTTTTCAAAAGAACTAAAAAATATGGTTGTTGCAAATATCAAAGAGAGAAATTGTGCTATGGATTTTGGTAGAAGAAAAACTCAAAAGTACACTTTCAGAAGTCCAAGACTGGAAGACTTGAGAATATTAGGAAGGTTGATTACTAATCCTGAAGCTTTCAGAGCTAACTATGGAGGACTTTTGTCCCTTTTAAAAACCAACATGGTGGAAGGAGTCCTATCTATGTTGGTTCAGTTCTATGATCCGGTATACCACTGCTTCATGTTTTCAGATTATCAGCTTACACCAACATTGGAATAATACTCTCAGCTGATTGATTTTCCTATCTCTGATCAAAATCCTTTCTCCGGCTTGGAAGAAATTCCCAAAGATCAAACCATTGCAAGAGCTACCTCATTGGAAGTGTCAGATATCAAAGCTCATATGACCACCACGGGAGGAATTCAAGGTCTACCAGCTAAATTCTTGATGGAGAAACCCATATACTTTTCCAGCATATGAAACATGGTTGCTTTCGAAGATATCTTTGTTTTACTCATCTATGAGTTATTCCTTTTTCCCAACATTGACAACTTTGTCGACATCAATTCTATCAAGATATTTTTAATCAGGAATCCAGTCCCAAATTTTCTTACAGATACTTACCACTCAGTACATCTAAGGAATTTGTATAGCGGAGGGATGATTATATGTTATGTACCATTACTTTACAAATGGTTTGTTTCTCACTTACCCAAATCTTCTGCTTTCTGGGATCTCAAAAGTGGTATGCGATGGTCACAAAAGATTATGTCTCTTACTCACTCTGACATAGATTGGTACAATCGGGTCTATGACGGAACAAAGATCATTGACAGTTGTAGAAGTTTCCCCAATGTACCCCTCATTGGTACTAAAGAAGGAATCAACTGCCACCCAGTGTTAGCCCATCGTCAACTTGGTTACCTGATGAAGGACATACCATATAACATTCATTTGGAAGGTATTTTCTTTAAGGAGGGAGAAAATGACAGAGCACTTAAAGAAAAAGTTGTACTTGTCTGGCATCATATTCATAGGAAATAGAGAGAATCTATGGGAAAACCAAATTGCGTCTCTACGGAGCCTTATCTCCAATAGGTACAAGCTAGAGCCATCAAGTTAAAGATGTCTTACCCTCGTCAAGAAGTATTTCCCCTAAGGGAATTTATCCTCTACTTCATGAACGACATAGAGAAACTTTAGGTCGCTTTTAATAAAACTCAATGTGAAAAGAACTCTTGGAGGAACAAGTATCAAATTGTTAGCTTGGAGTGCACAAATATTCAAGAGCTACTGAAGGAAAAATATGCTCTGATTGAGATACCGGAGCAACATGCTGTAGAAAGTCAAGAGGGACGGAAAAGTTTACTCTCTCCTTTCACCTGGAAAAGGATCATCGACCCTCCAACGGTTGAAAAAGCCCGATCAAAGAGACAAAAAGGGAACCAACAACAAGCACTTGGACCTTCGTAAAGGATTCCTTATGATACATAAGCCTAGTTTTCCTTCCCGCACTTTGTAAAATAATGTACTTTTCTCTGTAAGATATTGTAATCCTTTGAATTCAATAAAAAGTTTTTGTCGTTGTATGATATTTGCAACATATTTATTAAAAATTTTTTTAAAAACAAAAAAAGAGCATTTGCATATCATGCATCACTCTAGCATTTCACACATTTTTCATAAAAAAACTTACATTTTCATCGCACTTTAGAGTCAAAGTCTCTCATTCGTACAATACTCGGGCCAATTGTCAAAAGAAAATGGACGATCTTGAGGAAGAAAACAGAGAACTAAGAGAGGAAGTTAATACTCTGAAAGAAAGTTTGGAAAGACTCAACTTCATGATAGAATCAATGGAAGTAGCTCAGGATCAACCAGCTCAAAGGACTGTAATCTCAGAAGTTGTGTCTGCACCAATATTTGAGGTACCCATTAGCCTTTCTGAGTACAACATGCCTAAAGGTTTCCCCTAAGGCATGCCTTTCAATTTTGTGCCTGAAGGATATATACCTCTGGTCACTGAAGGCCCAGAAGCTACAACTAGAATCTCCAAACCCGAAGGTTACAAACTTCAGGTAAACAAAGATGCGAGAGCTACGACAGAGATTCACATACCTAAAAGTTATAAACTTCAGATTACAAAAATGCCAAGAGTCGTAGTAATAATGACTATACCACAGCCTATGGTACATACCATTCCAGAAGAATACATCTTTCATGCTACTCCAAGCAAGGATATAGAGGTACATGAAAGAATGAATGAATTCTAGGAACAGTTCTTGGAAATGCAGAAAGAACTTCATGCCATCTGCAGACAAGACTTGTTTGGAAAAGATGTTGCTGATCTCTGCTTAATCCTAAAGGTCAAGATACCGCACAAATTTAAGGTGCCTGACTTTGAAAAGTATAAAGGCAACTCTTGCCCTCAAATTCACTTGGTAATGTATGCTCGAAAGATGTTTACTCAAACACAAAATCAACAATTACTGATCCTCTACTTTCAAGATAGTTTAACTGGTGCCGCACTCAAATGGTACATAAGGTTAAATCGTACGAAGATCAGTACCTTCAGAGATCTCGGAGCTGCTTTTATTCAGCAGTAAAATTACAATTTAGATATGGCGCCTAACATAGATCAACTCAGAGTTATGTCTCAGAAAGATAAAGAAACCTTCAAGGAGTACGCTCAGAGATGACATGAAATTGCCACCTAGATTTTCCCTTCTCTCGAGGAAAAGGAAATGATGAAAGTCTTATTAAAAACTTATAGTTCGTTCTTTTATGACCTAATGGTCTCCAGCGCGCCTAATGACTTCACCGAGATGGTGAGCATGGGAGCACGCCTTGAGGAGGCAGTCTGAGAGGGTCGATTGGTCAAAGATACAGAACCAACCAGCAGTAACAAGAGGTATGGAATCGCTTTGCAGAAGACGAAAAAGCAAGATATCAATACTATCACACATGGTAAACAAAGATGAAGATACCAACCTCGACAGGTAGCAATGATATCTCTTGTTATCAGCTCAGCGCTAGTTCCGGCATATCAACCACAAATTTCTCAAATTCAGCAAATTCAACAACCACAATATCAGAAAAAGCAACAAAAATAACAACCTCTTCAGCAGGTTCACCCATAATACAATAACAATCGTATTACAAGGTCACTAGGTTTCAATCCTATCCCAATTCCATATGCGAAGCTATTCCCCAGTGTTGCTAGAAAAAGACACATTTAAACCAAGACTCCTCCCGCCATTCCTAAAAATCCCCTTTATTGGTTCAAGGCTGACCAATTATGTGTTTATCATCAAGAAGCACTAGGGAATAATATCGAGAATTGTCTTAGTTTTAAATCCGATGTACAAAAACATGTCAAGAATGGAATTTTGTCTTTCATGGACATTAATCCAAATGTTCAAAAAAATCCTTTACCGCATCATGAGAAAGCTTCTGTCAACTTAATTGACAAGGGTCCTAGCAACAGTTATCAGATTCATGATGTGCACTTACTAGGAACAAATCTGGTTAAGATGCATTGTAGACAAAGTGGATATGACCATATGCCACCCCACAACTATCATCAATGAGATATTTGTTCCAAGAACAACCAAGGGTGCAGCATTGTACAGGCAACCCTTCAAGAGAAAATGGATCTAGGCTGGATCCAAGATCATAGAATCAATGGAGTAAACCTGGTTTACAGTTGTCCCAGTATCATTCAAAATTTTGACATTCGTGAAATGAATGTAAACTCGGTAGTGATGCACTCTAGACAAAGTCAACATTACAATCTGCCATGCACGACTACAATGCTTGCCCAATTTGTTAAAAGGATAATCAAGGATGTCCTTTTATGCAAGAAGCTCTTCAAATAGAGTTCAAATCTTCGACATTCGACTGATGAACACAAGTTTGGTAGAATTACACGCCAAACATGTTAGACTTGGCTTCTTAGCATCGCACAACTATCAGGATTCTAAAGTTGGCTTTGAGAACAATCAAGGTTATGCGCTCGTATAAAGAACTCTTCAACACTTATTAGATCACTGGTGGTTCCCAATATACCAGGACACAGAGACTTATCAAGTCAACATAGCCGATGAAGGCCTAAGTAGACGTAAAAGTTATGACATTTGCTTATTGGAAACAGACTTGGTAAATATGCATTGCATACATAGTGGATACGGTCGAGTACCTCTTCACAATTATGAACGCTACAGGATATGTTCAGAAAATAACCAAGGATGTTACCTCGTATGAGCAGCTCTTCAAAATCAGTTGGACCAAGGAGAGATCCTACCAAACAGAATGGGGGATTATAGGTCAATTAATATGGTGCAAGATTGCTTAGGGCAGTACGCATTTCATGACATCAAAAACATTTAAACATCATTGGTCAAATTTCACAAATGCTTGTGTGGACTTAACTACTTTGGTCTGAATCACCATGATTATTCAGCTTGCAAAAGATACTACAGAAGCCGATATGGTTGACTCCGCATTCAAAATGAGATTCAAGAACTATTAGACCGAAGAACCATCACAGTCTTCAATGAAAGAGAATCCATTAATTACGAAGCCGGTGAGGATGTCTTCACCATAATTCCCCTGCTTAGTGAACCAAAGCGCTTGGAGATCGCTTTTGATAGTGGAAAACTTCTTGATATCCCTAAACTAGAACCAATAGAGGTTGCTTATGACAGTTAGAAAGGTCACAAAACTCCTTTGGTCATATACTTGCCAGGCCTGGTGCCATATAAATCAGAGAAAGCCATTCCTTACAAATACGGTGCTACCATGATGAAGGATGGAAAGAAAGTCCCGCTGCCAGCTGATATAAGTCGTGTCACCTGAAGTGGTCGAATCTTCGGCAAAGGAATAGGAGATCCCACAAAAGAAAAAGAATCTCAGATTGAAGTTTCTAATAAACAGATTGACCAGTCAAGTGGTACAGGTCAGGTGAAAAACAACGATGAAATGTTAAAGCTAATCCAAAAGAATGAATACAACATTGTAGATCAATTATTGCATACTCCTTCTCAGATATCTATATTATCCGTTCTGTTTAATTCAGAAGCTCATAGGGAACCTTTACAAAAGGTTTTGGAATAAGCCTTCGTCGAACAAGACGTAACGGTAGATCAATTTAATAACATCGTTTCTAACATCACTTCTTGTAACTTAGGTTTTAGTGATGAAGAGCTCCCATAGGAGGGAAAAAATTATAACATGGCACTTAATATCACAATCAGATGCGGGGACGATGCTCTAACAAGCATACTAGTAGAGACTGGTTCATCCTTAAATGTCATGCCAAAATCAACTCTTGAGCAACTTGATAGTCTGAGTTGCACCTAAGAAGGGGGGGGGGGTGAATTAGGTTCTTTGAAATTTTCTGGTTTTATCGAATGAAGTTATTACTTTCTGTGAAATATGAAGGGGTTATGAAAGCAGTAAAGTGCATAAAGTAAATAACACAGAGAAGTATCTTGGTTCCCTTCATACTCCGAAGGTACTCCAGTCCCCTTTCACACCGAAAGAGATTTCACTATAGTTAGACTGAGTGTACAAATTACTTACTAACCTATAGGTAGATTAAAGGCTCTTAACACCTTTAAAATTTGAACACTAAGTGCAAGAAGAACAATCCTCTTCAATGCACACACTTGCTTTCAACAATCCTGAATAGCAAGGGGAATTAATACAATTTGATTTACAATGAGTTTGAAACTCTGTATACAAATTTTTTCAATGTTGTGATTGATCTTCTCTTTCAATGATAATTTCCACAACAATTTAAGACTTTGTTGCTCAAGAATTTTCTTTCAAAAGATATGAAAATATGTAGAAAATTCTTTACAAAAATGACTTGATTCAAGATGTGGAAAGATGAAAATTATAGTAGAGATTTTGAAAGAGGTTGTTTTTGAAAATTGAAAGATTAGGTATTTATATTACACAAGCACCCCTTTGAAATATCATGTAAATCTTCAGAAAATATGATGAAAAATTTCCATGATTCAATGGAAACAATTCATAGAAGAATGGTTGAAGAGGTGCAATTTTTCAGAGCAATTTTTCAAAAATGTTCAGTGAGCAATCGATTGCACATACAGACCAATCGATTGCACCTTCACAAAAACACTTAAAATTTGAATTTTGAACTGAGAAATCGATTGCACCAAAGCAGCCATCGATTGTACACTAGAACAATAGCAAAAGTAAGAAGATTTTTTAAGCATGCAATCGATTGCACATAAAAACAATAGCCAAAATGAAGTAAAAATTTGATCATGCAATCGATTTCTCCAAACAGTAATCCCCAGAGGGCACACCACACCAATCAATCAAATGTAGACAGTAATATACTAATAGCAGTAGGGGAATCCTAATATTTTCTAAGGGATCTAATAACTACCCATAGTCCCTATAGTCCCATATCTAAAATATTCAATCTCTAAGTCCTAAGGGAAATGATTCAATTCTCCTAAGTCATCACTTAAACCCTAATTTTGTTCATGTTATTCACACCTATACTTGTTATTTTTATTATTTGAGCAACTAGGACTGAAATATTTGGTGAAGATTTTCATTATACCTTCTGTAATACCCAAATTTTTACCCCTAAGATCCCACATTTCATTTGCATATCATTCCACAAACAAGATCATACTTTTTGGTTCTTTCACCCTTTTGTGTTTCTTATTTACTTTATGTTTGTTTCTGTTTACTAACCTCTAACTAAAATACCAAAAATATTTTTCAATTTTTTTTTGTTTCTTCTTCTTTTCTGTGTGTTTAGGGTTTTGCAAGGAGATTAATGGCAAAGAAATTCATTCAAGTTTAAATCAGATGGACGTTTGACCTCATCTTGGTCAAACTATCAAGAGTTTGCTTCAACCATAAGTTACCCGTGGTGGTGGGCTATTTTCTCAGGAAATGTGATTTTTCAAGATCAAATTGTCTTGTTTTGAAATTCATTGATTTATCAAGCGGTGTTCTATGAGAAGTTTGATCCAGATATTCAGAGAATTATGTCAAAAATCAAAATTGATGGCCGATGATTCAGTTGCAAATTTTTCAGTGGTTCCTGTTCTTCTCATAATGTTAATAGTAATAACTGTGATGGAGAGTTTCCTAGGATTAATAAAAGTGGTTGCTTTTCATCAATGGTGGATGTTGTTGATAAAGACTCATCTTGTGTTTCGTTCACTACTTTTAATATCCTTGCTCCTATTTACAAACGGATTGATCCACAGAATCAAGGACTTAGAGAGAGTGATTTCAGATCATTTTGGTTGGCTAGGAATCAAAGGATTCTTGATTCATTGCTTTCTGAATCTTCTTCTATTATGTGCTTACAGGAATTTTGGGTTGGAAGTGAAGAACTAGTTCATATGTATGAGGAGAGACTTGGGGATGTTGGCTACCAACTCATCAAGCTTGCTTGAACCATACAACAGTGTTCTCTCAACACATTCTCTCCTTGAGCACACCGATGTGGCTGTGCTCTTGGACAATGAGGCAATCTATGACATTTGCAGGAGATCCCTTGATATTGAAAGGCCTACTTACACCAACTTGAACAAGTTGATATCACAGATTATATGATCCCTCACTACCTCGTTGAGGTTTGATGGTGCTATTAATGTTGATATTACTGAGTTCCAGACCAATCTTGTTCCTTATCCTCGTATCCACTTCATGCTTTCGTCATATGCCCCTGTTATCTCTGCTGCTAAGGAATACCATGAGCAGCTCTCTGTGCCCGGGATTACCAATGCTGTGTTTGAGCCTGCTAGTATGATGGCCAAGTGTGACCCAAGGCATGGAAAATACATGGCCTGTTGTTTGATGTACCGTGGAGATGTTGTTCCAAAGGATGTCAATGCTGCTGTTGGCACAATCAAAACCAAAAATTCAGTGTTCACCAAGAGTTTCTGATTGTGAATACACACTTGCTTTTTCAAATATTACAATATGTGGAATTGTATCAGAGAGAAAACAGGCTCAAACCGCTGCCTATTATTCTATGCGGCGATTGGAACGGAAGCAAGCGTGGACATGTTTACAAGTTCCTTAGGTCGCAGGGTTTCACATCATCATATGATATTGCGAATCAGTATACTGATAATTATGCAGATGCACACAAGTGGGTTAGTCACAGGAATTATAGAGGAAATATATGTGGTGTTGACTTCATTTGGCTTTGTAATCCTAACCAAGCGCGTAAACCCTTGAAAGCAATTTGGGCTGAGGCTGTAAGATGCTTAGGGAAGGCTCCACAGGGTTGGCTATTGGATTTCCTGAAGGTTTCACAAGAGGAGTTTGTTCAGAGTTCATGCAAGTCTATTGAAGTCCAAAAGAAGGTTCATGCTAAAATCAAGATTGTGAAAACAAGTTCTCTTCCTCTAATTAAATTAGGAAAAATGAAATCTTACATATTGAACTCCAAATCACAAGGAATCTGGGATGTTCTCTTGGAAGTTGTGGCTGTTTTGTATCATGCAGAGATAGGTTTTTAAAAGACAGTGGCTTATTGATGCTCTTGAAATTAGCTGTGTGTCCAGTTTTCCTTCTATGGCACTGCAATTTACCGGTCTGTTATCAGCTACCTGCTGCAAATACATGCCTTTTATAATTGTTGACCAACAAACGGTACTGAATGATCTACCAGTCACACTTGTGTCTCTTCTAGCAGATAAAAGCTGGAATGTTGTTGCAGAAACTGTTGTTTCGACAAAACGTATATATGATTGGACAATGCACATTGAGCAATCTGAGCTGGGTGATATAAGGTTTGATGAAAACGATTCATCTAATCACACTGGTTATCCAGAGGGCATTGTTGTTGATAATGTTAATTATGGATCCAATGCTCTAGAAGAACCACTGGAGGGCTTGTTGATGCTGAAGGAGTCGAAAGGTTTGTGCAGCTGATAGTTCGTGATAGAAATGAAAAGAAGATAGATTTAGCTAGCCGGTCATTGCTTGCAGCAGTTATTGCAGCAACAAATAGACTTGATTGTCTTAGTCAGTTTGTGCAGCAGAGGGGTTTACCTGTATTTGATGAATGGCTCCAAGAAGTCCATAAAGGAAAGAGCGGTTCCGGAGTCGCAACAGCGGGAAGGTCATTTGGGCTAAGCATAATGAGATTCAAACTGTCAATATAAGGAGTGTTGGAGCAGATGTGGAGATTGCTGATGGGGAAAGGTTATCCTTGGCTGTTAAGGAGTTGGGCACCTGTGATCTCTATCCACAAAGTTTAAGGCACAATCCAAATGGGAGGTTTGTTGTTGTTTGTGGGGATGGTGAATTTATTATATATACTGCCTTGGCATGGAGAAATAGATCATTTGGTTCAGCTCTGGAAATTGTTTGGTCTTCGGATGGAGAGTATGCTGTAAGAGAAAGTACTTCAAAGATTAAAATTTTCAGCAAAACTTTCCAGGAAAAGAAGAGCATCCGACCGACTTTTTCAGCAGAACGAATATTTGGTGGTACTGTATTGGCAATGTGCTCAAATGATTTTATCTGCTTTTATGATTGGGCTGAATGCAGATTGATTAGGCGCATTGATGTGAATGTGAAAAACCTCTACTGGGCTGATAGCGGTGATCCAGTGGCGATTGCTAGTGATGCATCATTCTACATTCTAAAGTATAATCATGATGTTGTTTCATCATATTTAGATAGCGGGGGAGTTTGTTCATCATCTCTTGGTGCATGTAGCATGGAAGCCTCTGATGTCATGCCCATCAATAGTTCAGATCACCATGAGCTTAAAAGGATGAAGCATGTTGGCGCTGCTTCTGTTGATGAAAAGGAAGACTTTGAAGCCCAAATAGTTGAGGAAGCTGACATTTCTCTTCCTGTTGGATTTTCTAAATTGGAAGTTGATCTTTGTCCTGTTACTGGTATCAAAAATAAAAAATCCGACAATACTGGACGAGACAGACAACATCTGTCAGCATAATTTGGAAATTAGTGCTACTGAAAGTATTGGTGAACCTCAAGAAATACTAAGTGGTATGGTTGATCACGAGTGCACAAAAGAGGCTACTGTTGTTGCTGTTCTATGTGAATCAAATGAGAAACAAGGTGATGAGGTTACTGTTTCTTTTATTAAGGATGGTAAGGTGGCAATACAAGAGCATCATGACAAGCCATACTCGAAATTATCAGGTTCCATATCGTATTCTGTTTCAGATCCTCACAATGAGTTGCATGAGACTGGAGGTTGTCCTGCTAATCCTTCATATAATAAGTGTGGACTATCTGCCACATTTGGTAGCCCTCTTGAAACTGAAAAGGGTGTGAATATTAAGCCTACTGGTAATATGAACACACCAGTTTTTGAGTTTGTAAATAAGGATGCAAGAAACACATCATCTTCTGATCATGATCACAAGGGAAATTCTGATGGCGGTGTAGTCGTGCAGGACTGCCTTGAATTGTTAAACAATTTGATTCGTAGCAATGCATCCAATCAGGTACTACTCAGGGAGATTATAGGACTTGATCCATTGATATTGATTTTGAAGCTGAGGGGAAGTTCTTACTCTTTTACTCAACAAAAGACAATCAATCTACTCAGTGCATTAGAAACCATTAAATTGTTACTAAAAGGAGGTTCTGATGCCGATCCTGGGAAAGATGCTAATAAACAGAAAAATAAGACAGCTCTGGTTCAGAAAAAATACTGGACAATTTGTTGATATTAGGTGTTGAAAGCCAATGGGTACCCGTTGCAGTTCGCTGTGCGGCATTGAAATGTATGGGGGACTTGATTGTTGGAGATTCGAAGAATCTCGATCTTCTTGCTGGCAAAGTTCTTGGAGAGGAGCCACAAGTTGAACCTGCTCTGAATTCTATACTTCAAATAATTTTGAGGTCTTCTAGCATGCAAGAGTTCATTGCAGCTGATTATGTTTTCAAAAACTTTTGTGAGAAAAATGTTGATGGCCAAGCGATGCTAGCGTCTACACTAATTCCACAACCATATTCCGTGAATCATTCATTCCATGAAGAGGATGTTAATATGTCTTTTGGAAACATGCTATTACACGGCCTTACTTTGGGTGAAAATGATGGTGATCTTGAGACTTGTAGTAGAGCTGCCAGTGTTCTATCACATATATTGAAGGACAATCTCCAATGCAAGGAAAGCATCGCGAATCGGAGAAGAGGGCGATGGAGGGAAGCGAAGGCAATAGCGACGCTGTATCTCCTCATCCATGGCAGTCTTACAGCACTGTCTACACAACTGCTAAAGCAGGAATGGAAGGGGTTGACAAGGAGAAAGTACAGAGGGTAGTGTATGAAATGAGCAAAGGATCCAAATATTTCCAGAATGAGGAACGGAAGGAAGCTTTTATCAAACAGAAAATTGACAACATGCGACTTCAATTCGCAAAGCTTTCACAGTCTGATTTATCTCATTACCAAAAGGTTGCTGAAAGAAGGATTCTTGAGCTGGAAGCTTCCCGTGATCTTTCAAGGATCTAGTTACATGTAGATATGGATGCTTTCTATGCAGCAGTTGATACTTTAAGTAACCCTACATTAAAGGGCAAGCCAATGGCTGTTGGTAGCATGTCTATGTTATCCACTGCCAATTATGAGGCCAGGAAATTTGGGGTTCGCTCTGCCATGCCTGGGTTCATTGCACGGAAGCTATGTCCAGAGTTAATCCTAGTCCCAACAGAATGCAACCGTTAGCCCTCATCCCGACCGCTTTAAGTGAAATGTGGGAGCCAACTGTAGTCAATATTGCTCATGCATGCAGAAAGTTGGAGATGTACCGAGAAGCAATTTCATATTATGAGAAAGCACTTGCATCATCAATAACAAGTGTGAGCACTTATGCTGGTCTTGCATGTACTTACCATTTACAGGATGATTTCACTACAATCAGGCTACTGATGTTCTATTAGATATTCCTCTGCCTGAATTGCAATGCCTAAAAACGCTCAAGATTGCTTTCCATCATGATGCCAAGGATGAAGTGATGATAATTAGATTACCGAAGCATAGTACTGTGGCAGAATTAGACTGGGCTCAAGCTGCAAATAGATTGATTGAGAAGGTTGAGGACGATGCTGAGCTAGTAGAAGTTTTGCCAACAATGAAGTCAAGAAGAAGACTTGTCTTGACAACACAGCTTATGCAGCAACTACTTAACCCTCCTCCAGCTGAAGTTCTCTCTGCAAATGTCAAGTTGCATCATGATAGTGTGATTTATTCTGTTGCTAGATCAGTGCTGGGAGATTGTTGCAGTTCTGTCTCAGTGTGTGGAAATGACTCGCCAGTGCCCGCGGCTAGCAAAAGCCTCCCGCCCAATAAGCTTAAATCATCTGATAAAATTGACCAGTACATTTTGAAAGTGGAAGACTTTTCTGATAGGGCAAGGAAGCTGGAAAATGATATATTGAGATTGGAAAGCAGAGCCTCATTTTTGGACTTAAGAATTGAGTGTCATGATTTAGAAAGATTTTCTGTCATCAATCGATTTGCCAAATTTCAGAGCTACCTGTGCCGGCAGAGATTTCCAAAAAGAAATTAAAATAGGAGCAAAATTTTCTGAGGAGTGTTGTATATATGAAGCAGAGCGAAAACGGCTCGAAATTGAGGTTGAGCTGAGAAAACAATTTGTCACTTATCCAAGCCATATTGCAAGCCATGTGAATATAATATCAGCTGACCCCACAAGCTTTCCACGTCACTTAAGTGAGCTGAAAGAAGAAAAAGCAAAACGACATGAAAAGATATCAGCAAAAAGTCACGCTCAATTTGCATTAGAAAACGCAATGAAAAAGCACGTAAACGGCAACCAAATATTTCAGTTCAAATTGCAAGAAATCACTCACCTCTTCTATAAATAGAGAGCCTTATTCACTCTTTTCTTCAAGCTTGAAAAGCCAGAAAACTTCTGCAGAAATATCACCCCAACCTCTAATTTTCTTCAGGCTTCAATCCTCTTCACCTCTCATACTTTCTTCGTTCATCAAAACCACTTCATACGATATTCACTCTTCACTTTTTTCTTCCAAATTAATCTCAAACAGAAATCAATTTCGAACTACAATTCATTCAGAAGAAGAAGAGAAACAAGAAGAAGTTTGGATTGATTGTTGCTCCTGAGTTTGAAGGTAGTTTGAGCTTCACCGTCATTTCCGATCTGTTACTTTTTGTTGTGTTTCTTTGAATTGTTGGTACCATTGTGAAGAACTCTTGATTCTGATCACAACCGTGCTGGTTTCGCATCCCGCCGCTTTGATTTGAGTAAGCGTTGAAGCTCCCATGGCCGTGAGCAGTGTCGTGAGAGCTTGAAGAACAGAAAGAAGTTGTATTCTGTTCTTTCTCTTTTCTTTCCTTTTCATTTATTTTTATTTCAATTTTCTTTTCTTTTTTTTAATTTCTCTTTTTTTTATTTGTACGTGGAACTTTCCACTTTTTCTTTTTCTTTTTTTTTATATACTAGTTTTATTAATAATATTTTTTTTTTTTAAAAAAAAGGCTCTTAAAAAATTATTTGAAAATATTTTGATTAATTGTTGGTGGTTTTGGATCTTGAGTTTTGATAGGATTTCATCAATATCAATGGACTTTGGGTGTTGATTTTTATCCACCAAGAGAGGTGATTGATATTGATGATAATTTAATCGATTTAAGATTCAAATTGTGATTTCTTTTCATTCTTATTTTCTTTCTTCCCTTTTTTTATTTTTGATCGATGAAATCTATGGATCATAGATTGTTGATTATCAAGGTTGTTTAATCTTCATTATTTCAAATCTATGGACGAATAATCATTGAGATAATTCTCCTTACTTTGGAATAGTGATAGATTACCTTTGATTAATTAATTAAAAATCTTGATTATGATGAGATCACTACCTCTTTTCTTTTTGTGTGGCATGTTTTAGGAGAGTGATTTACATATCACTTCTCTAACATGTATTAACACTAACATTTTATTGACCGGCCTCAGATGGTCGTGGTTTCTACATAAACCCGATTACGATTGCTTAACATAGCGCTAAAGTGTCCCTTAATCGGAAAATGATCATTCGTGGCTCAAACTTACGTTTAAAAGTCCAAGTATGTTTAGTTGCTTGTCTTAACTCCAATACCTATGAAAATCATTGTTAGGAGGCTTTGATTCTATCAATCCTCTAATGAATTTTCATTAATCTTGGTCTAAGTGCAAGAATTAATCATCATTGATCATATGTTTTAACCACTAACTACTAATTCACTAACAATATCCTTGTTTAATTTTGCTTATATTCTCTTCTTACTCCTTATTTCTTACTTTTATGCTTCCATTTTATCATTTCATATCATATCTTTGTTTTTGTTTATGACATTTCTCTTTTGTCCACTTGGACCATATCTTGTTCAAAACACTAATAAAGGATAAAAAATCTCTAAAAAACTTGGTGCTATTAACTTTGTGGTTATACTCTTGGACTACTCTTAGACCTTGGACTTTATGGACCTTTGGACTTAGAATTAGGGCTCTCATTCCTATGCTTGGAGTATTGTGGATCTTAGCCTTTATTTGGCTCGCTCATTAGCTTATGTTTTAAATCGGATGGAATTCTTTTTGCTTGCTTTGGAGTGTGCTACAAGTCGGTTAGATCTTTCTTACCCCTAGCTCTTATTTTGTTTTTTTAGGATAGTCACTTCATCTCCTCCCCTTCTTAAATTTTCAAAACTTTCTCCCTCTTTCAAAACCTTCTTGGTTTCAAACTTCAAAACCGATTTCGCAATAAAACCTTGACTTTCGTCAAGTGATTTTTAAACTTTGTTTCTTTCTTAATAAAAGTCAATCAATGTTAATCATGCTTTGACCAATTTCAAAAGACATAAAAAATACAAAAAACTCATCAACTCTTTTTGTGCCTTTATGCACTTTTTCACTTTAAAACTTTTCATAAAGTTTAGACATGATTCATTTCTATAGTTGAGATGTAAATCTCCTATTCCCCATATTATTAAGACTTTGACATTTTCCACGTTGATGTTGAGTGATAGTCTTGTTGATAATCCAAGCAAATCCTCCATCTTTATGTGACGCAGATGTTGTCTTAATACTTGTGGGTGGATAGTCGCAGTTTTCTCCTTGAAATGACGACTTGTCTTTACATTTAAAATCAATCAAAACCAACAAATTTTTGTCATTTGTACCACGAACTACGGGTTTTTGATTCCATATTGCACTTTATGGGTACGTAGGCATGAGACGATAAGTCTCTCCAAACACAAAAATCTAAAAAATATTCTCTTCTCATCTCCCCAATCTCTTTTCAAGCAAACCATTTTCAAACCAAAAAGCGTAAATATTTCAAAGGGCTCCTATAGAGTACTATAGACGTTTTGGGTGCTAACACCTTCCCATTGCGTAACCAACCCCCTTACCCCGATCTCTGTCTCGTGTTCTTATTTTAGAACTCTTTGGTTTTGTTCGCTCTTTTTCCTTTCCTTTATTTGGATAAAATAAAAGTGCGGTGGCGACTCTTGTTTTCTTTGAGTTAAGTTAGTCAATAACTTACACTCACGATTTTTACCGCTACACCTTCCAATGAGATTATTCTTCATATCAAGTCTTTGTCCTGATTCTTTGCTTTAACATGATGTCTTGAAAATGATTGAATATCTTTTCCTTCTTGTCATGTGGTTTGTCTTCATCAAAACATAAGTTGATCTTGAGAATCTTGATTTCACATTCTCCGCCTTTTTGGATGATGAAAAAGCATTCTCTTTTGTTGCGATGTTCTTTTCAACTAGTTTCTCCCCCTGAGATATAGATCTCCCCCTCAATTTGTGAAGTGTATCCATACCTCTGATTTTGTTTGGAGTAGCCTTGCATTTGTACCTTAAAGATCAAGGAAAGAAAACAAGCAAAGAAAGAGTAACACCCTTCTCCCTCTTTTGACATTATCAAAAAGAAGGGAAAGATGGATAAAAGAAAACATATATATATATATATATATATATATATATATATATATATATATATATATATATATATATATATATATATATATATACACACACACATACACAAGAGACAATAATTCAAGTATCATAACAACTAGTCATAGATTGAAAATGCAAAGTACAATAAATAAGAAAAAGTGCAGAATTCAAAAGTACATAGATAATAAAACTGCCGAATTAAAATGTACATAGATAAGAAAGATAAACATAAAAATATGTAAACAACTTAGGAAAGGTCCATGTTGGGGTCAAAGGACTGTTGGTTCAGAAAAGTTTTCTGGAGTGGTGATGGACGAGATGGGGGAATGTTGCACCCCAAAATTTGACCAACATTTATTTACCTAGCTTATGTTTCATTTCATTCACATTAGCATTATCATTTGCATTTCATTGACATGTATGCAGGAGACCAAGAGGTATGATTGCCAATCAAGAGCTATATAAGACTATGAAGCTAGCTAAGAGGGTCATTCAAGTGTTCAAGGGCAGATATCTTTGTCAGAGAAGTTAGAAGATCCTTAGAGAGAGTGATTGAAACCAAGTGTGTGTGTCTCCTAGCTTGAGAGTTATGGGAAGTCATCAGATGATTATGAAGCCATGAGTATGGACTTGAGGTCTTGAGAGAGCTCATGAGAAGTGTTGAAGGTCACTTTGAAGCCTAGATAGGTCATTGTGCAAGATTAAGAAGCCTCAGCCATTATTGGTGTAATTAGGGTTTGACTGGGTCAACCCTAGGTCAACTGATGATTTGGAGAGGGTTGAGACCTAAACCAAGAGCCATGTGATCATGGATTGATGCATTGAGATTCTATAAGGATGATTCCAAGGTTAACTCATCATGATTGAAGAGTTTGAGAAGTTTCAAGCTAGGGTTTCTAAGGCTTGACAGTGTAAAATCCCCTAGTTTGACCCCTATCTTCAAGGCAGTTTAGCCCAAGATGTGATTGTCATCTCATCTTGCCCCCAACATGAATGTTGTAGAGCTTGTTCTTAGATTTAATTTGAGTACTAGAAGTCCTTGATAGGATTTATAGAACTCAAGTTATGACTTTGACAAGTTACAGGTCATCTGAGGTATGTGAATCTGGGGCCTTGAAAGTTACCCAACTTGCATCAAAGATTTGCCCAAGAAGGATGATTCCTATGAACTTTTAGTCAACATGAATTTTGTTCCTTATTCTCTTAGATTTCTATAGAGTACTAGAAGTCCTTGATAGGATTTGTAGAACTCAAGTTATGGCTTTGACAAGTCAAGGGCATTTTGGTCATTTGGAGATTACAGGTCATTTCAAGTATAAGGCCATAACTCCAATTTCCAAGCTTCAAATGGAAAAATGTTCAACATCAAACTTGTTCAAAATGATGTTCTAAGACTATTAAGGAGGTCATGAGATGTTGGAAATGCTTGTAGCTCAAAGTTGCAAAAATGACCTAAAATAAGGGTATAAGCCAAATGAATCAAAGTTGGAAATTGATATTTTCAACCTACACATCCAAACCATGGCATGTAATATATCATTTTGACTCTAAAAAACATTTTAAGAACATTGGTTTAGCCACATTTTTGATTTGAGATTCAATTTGTGGACTTGCTTTGAAAAGTGATTACTTGCATATTAAGTAACATTTGCAAAACACATGAGAGATCAATACACAAGCTGCCAAGGCCTTGTAACACCTCTAATATCTCACTTAGGGAGATTTTGGGATCACACCAAGCTGCTGCAACAAGGGAAACAAAATTGGGGTGAGTATGGCATGAGATGGGATTTTGGATGACATGAGAAACTCAACTTCTCCTTGGATGATTCCAGAAGGATCTAGAGAGGTCCAACATGTTCTATATATTGATTAGAAGGGGTTTGAGAGAAAGGTTGGTGAGAATTGATTGAGAGAAGAGACTTTGCAATTTCACTTTGTTCATTGCAAGTTGAAATCGATTTCTGCATTCTACACCACTTTGATCATTTCTTTTGATCCTAACAACTTTCTTGGATGTGTGTGAGTGTTTCCATAGCAAATCCTAAGCAAATCCATGGCTGAATCGTGTATGAGCAATTAATTTTCAGCACCTGCAAGTCATCATCGAATTTGGAGTTCCAAGCATTTTCCCTCAAGATTATTGCATACAGAAGCAAGAACTTGGTACACTGAAGGATTTTGGAAGGTTTGAGAGCTTGAAGTGAAGATCTGGTGCATCTGTTACTCAAGAATTCACAGGTTGGTAACTTTCTTCCCCTAGCATGATTTAGGTAGAATCAAGTTGAATTAAGGTGTTAGATGCATTGTAGAACGGCATATGATTGATTTCAGATAGTTAATTTGAGAATTAGTGACCAATTTAGGGTATTACCATTTTCAGTTGAGAACTGGTTATGGTGAACCTTGAGGATTTAAGTTGAATAAAGGGTATGGTTGAATTTGTGACAAGATTTGGGACAAGTTTCATGTGTTGACCATTTGCAATGGAGGATCCTAGAGAGAACTAGGGTTGGGGATGGTGATCGGAGCACCACCGGTGGTGGCCGGAGCTGGGCGCGAAGTTCAGGCATTCAAAAGGTAGAAGATGATGTTAGCACCATCAGATCTTGGTTGGACCTTTGACTAGAAGCATGATCCAACGGCCATGTTTTGATTTCAAGTTGTGAAGGAATTCTGATTATGAAATGCACCGTTTCATTTAATCAGTGGTTATGGGCTTAGTGAAATAAGTGATATCCACACCCCCAGCAAGCCCAGTCCATAGTTTGAACTGATTTTCATTTCTATTTGCACCGCGCGTGTGATTAATTTCCATTGATTTTCTTTTAATTTTCATTTTATCCATGGTTCTTGGAAAAATCATATAAAATTGAAAATTAATCCAATTAACCCCATTCTTTTTGCATTTTACTCATGATTGAGTCTAGTATTTTTTAGAGAAAAAATATTTTCATTTCATGTATTTTATGATTTTATGGGAATTTTGTATTTTAATTGATATTAAAATGGTTATGTTTGATACATAATTTTGTGGAATTTTGTGTGATCATGTGGTGATGATTTTGAGCCTAATTTTTTGTGTGTGATTAGGTTAGACATGTATTCTCCCATAGAATTTTTCTCACATTTTTGTGATGAAAATAGGTGTGCTTTCTAGATTGATATTTAGGTGCTCCCTTTTAGGGTTTAGGTTTAGTACCTTGTAATGTAGGATTTAGTTCTAGGTCTAATTTGATGATTTGATCTCTGAAATTAATGTGGTAGAGTCATGATTGACCTAGGTTCCCATAGTTATTTTTGTAGGATTTTACAATTGAGTTTAGTATTTTAGTTAGGACTAACTTTAGTACTAGGTTTTATGTGATCCTAACTTACTAATTCAACTAGTTTAACTTCCTTAGTCCCCTTAGATTAGGGTTTGTGCTTGGTTTGCCTTTGGTTGAGATTGAAGACAAGTTGAAGTTGCTTGAAGTTGCTTGGAGCTAGGATTTGTTTGTGCCTGAAGGTGTCTGATGAAGATTTAGGAGATAGAGGACATAGGGAGAGCCTTATGATTAGAATGACTTCTTTCACAAATATGGAAAGCATCTTGTGCTTCCATTCCTCCCAATGACCAAAAGTCCTTCTAAGATATTCACATCCCTCCTTTGGAAGGATGAATGGCTTTATCTGGGAAGTAGAACTTTGAGGGAACCAGTCTCTCCTAATGATGAACCCTTACAGGCTTCCTTTGGTTGTCAGTAAGCTGTTTATCATTTCCACTCATCCTGTTAAATCAATTGTCTTCTGGTTTGAGTATCTTGAAAGATGTTGGACTTGAGTTTGAAGATGAGGACTTCATTGAAGAGTGTGGAAGAGGATGATTCCTTGAGCATTGCCATTTCAGCTGAAGCTTGAAGAGCAAGAAGACTAAGTTGATGCTTATGAAGAATATTCAATTGAGATTGAGTGAGAGCTGAGGCTTAAAGATTGAAGGATGAAGTTGACACTCCCAGATGATTGAGGACTACTCTGAGAAGCTGAAGCTTGTAAATGAAGAATACCAAGTTGATACTGGTGAAGCAAGGAGAGCTGAAGCTTGAAGATTAAGTTGATACTTGTGAAGAGGATTCAATTGAGATTAAGTATAGAGCTGAGGCTTGAGGAATAAAAGATAAGTTGACACTTGCACTGATGCTTGGAGAGCCTGAAGGAACCAAGTTGACCCTTGTAGTTAAGAGTGAAGCCTGAAGGTAGAATTGACTGAAGAGCTGAAGCTTAGAGAAGAGAGTGTTGCACCCTAAAATTTGCTCAACCTACTTCATTTGGTTTATGTTTCAATTGCATTAGCATTTGCATATAGAGTCATGTACATAGTCTAATCATCTGCATAGCATAGCATAGCAAGTCATCCAACAAGGGACCAAGTATTATTCTCATATCCATGAGCCTATCAAGAGGTTATTGTTCAAATGCAGGCCTATCCAAGTCATCAGAAAGAAATTGAAATCTGAGAAGTCAGTGGACCAAGCAGTGGATCTATCTCCTATTTTGAGAGTATTTGAAGATCATCAAAGAAGTTGTGAGCTGTGAATTGAGCATGGAGGGTATATAGACATCATGGAAGACCTAGAGGGTCATTTTGGAAAAGAGGCAAGTCATTGATGTGATCACAAGAGTTGTAGTTGAAGACAGTCAACTAGGGTTTCATCTGGGTCAACCCTAGGTCAACCCTAGGTCAAATGATTGATTGAAAGGCATCAAGGTCTATTTGAGAGATGTGGGATTCATCATTTGACATGTAGATAAGGATATGGTGTTGTGCCAAGAAGAAATCAAGAGAAATCAAGAAGAAGAGGAGTTTCTAAATTAGGGTTTCTGTGTAAAATCCCCTGATTTAGGGCAAACTTCCAAGCAAGATAAGTAAAAATGAAAGCTTCAAATGGATCCTTGGCCAACATGAAACTTGTAGAGGATCTCAAGAAATTTAATTTGATGGAAGACATCAAGGAGATTTATAGAACTCAAGTTATGGTCCTTGCAAGTTACAGGTCATCTGAGGTATCTGAAATTTTGTCTGTGAAAGTTACTTGTCTTCCAAGCAACTTTTACCCCTCAAGGAGATTTCAAATGAATTTCTGGTCAACATAAGAGTTGTTCCTCATTGTCTTAGCTTTCTAGAAAGGTATGGTATACCTTCATATGATTTGTGGAACTCTACTTATGACCTTGGCAACCAAAGGGTATTTTGGTCATTTGAGAATTACAGGTCATTTCAAGCCTATGCCCAAAAATCATACAAGGAAGCTTCAAATGAAAAACTTCACAACATCAAACTTGCTCCAAATGACATTTTGATTCTAGAAAAGTGATCATGAAAGTTTGGAAATGCTCATAGCTCAAGATTCCAAAATTGGTCATTTAAAAGATGAATTTAATGAATAAAAGTGACCTAAAATTGAGATTTTTCATAACATGGCCAAATGGGATGAAATTATAGGTCATTTTGATTGGAAAAAATGTTTTAAGAACATTGGCAAAAGTAGATTTTTGAGTTTGGTTCAAAAATTGGAAGTTATGCTAGTTGGCTTACAAAGGAAGTAACATATCCAAAATTCAAGGAAATTGTGCACAAGAAGGTTCTAACAAGTTCTAGAGAGTTCTATGATCAGCTGTATATTGAGAAGAGTGGCTTCATTCAAGGGTTGGTGATTCATTTTGATCAAAATACCAAGTTTCATCTCATTCTTCCATTTTGCAAATCACATAAGAACTCTATCAAATCTTCATCATTCTCCACAATTCTTGATCCTATCATCATCTACATCCATCATAGATCAAATTTCCATCAAGATTTGTTTAAATTGAATCTGAATTCGTGTGCTACCAACTTCATCATCCAAAGTGCAAGAAGATTGTGATTGCAAGATTAAGGACATTGGAGCAAGAACTACTGCATACAGAATCAAGAACCAAGTTTATTGAGCAAATCCCAAGCATTGCAAGCTTTGGATCCAAGGAATTCTGCATCTGTTTTCATCTTTAAACCAGGTTAGTTTTTTCATCGATTTGGATAGATTTAGTTAGCATGTTAGAGAATCATTAGGTTAGAATGGTTAGGAATGATTAGATGATTGTTTCTGGTGAATTTGAGAACAATTCATGGAGGTTACCATTGAAGCACCAAAACTGTTGTGGCTTAGAATACCTAGGTTAGGGCATGATAATCTTGTTTAGATATATAAGAATGATCAGCATAGCATGTAGATTGTATTAGTGTAAGAGTTAGCAAGAATTGGCATGGTGGATATCAGTGTAAAATGGTGGAACCAGGGTGTTCTACCTATCGGGTTTGGATATGGATTGAGTTTTAGAGGAAATTGAGACTATGGCTGTGTAGAGGAGAAGATGTAGAACATTTTTGCTTTTTACAGATTTGAATTTCATGGAGAATTGAGGTTGTATGAGTATGATGAACTCTGGTTGGTGCAAGCTCGTGCATGGTTCTTTAATGGCTGAAACCCTAGCTTTGGAGAAGACGCATGATGACCGTTGGATGAAGTCTCCCTTGTTGACTGAAGCTCTAATCGCGTGGCTCACGTTTAAAGTTGAATTTGGAGGGAAGTATTGAAGCAGAAACGCAGCGTTTCATTAATAGAAACGCCTGGGCCTGAGTGAACTTGCTATGCACACCCCTATCTTCAAGGCCCAATCTCAAATGAACTGATTTAGTTGCTAATTGCACCGTTTTTGGTATCTCTTTGTGTTTTTTTTCCTGATCAACTGGGCCCAGACGCACTTTGCTATGCGCGCCCCCCAGTCTGGGCCCATCATCTTTTTTTTAATTGAAATAATCACTAGTTGCACCCCAGCCTCATTTAATTCATTTTAATTTCACTTAATTCATTTTTAATTCTTCAAAAATTCATAACAAATAGAAAATTGCATATTTTTAAATGGTTGTTTTTGCATATTTTTCATAATTCTGTTAAGAAAATTGTTACACAATAAAATTAGCATTTTATTTTATTTTTGCATTTTTAGTATATTTTTCTTTTAAATAGGTTGTAAATAATGTTTAGTTTAATACATGATTTTGTTGATTTTAATTCTAATAGTTCCCTTTAGATTTAGGACCCATTCTTTTTAGGGTATTTCACTTAGAACTTTAACTTGTATATAAATTTTAATTCATGATTTTAGGACTTAATTTTGGGTGACTTATTTAGGTGTGATTAGGAGAATCAAAACTAGGGTTTAGATATAACATAGGTGTAAGAGATCATTTCTTTTAGGAGTTGTAGTTTGAATTTTGGGGTATGGGACTATAGGGGTATTATGGGTAGATAATAGATCCCTTAGAAATTACTAGGTTTCCCCTATTCTACTATTACTATTAGTATATTGCTTGTGCTTGCTTGATTGTGTGGTGTGCCCTCTCTAGGGTTATTATTTGATTGTGTGGGGTATTGGGCTTGTTTGGGGCTTGGGGTTTGAGCTGAAGACTGTGCTGATGAATCCCATTTGAAGATTAAAGAATGAAGACCAACTTCCAGAGTTGATGAAGAGCATCTGGCTAGCAGCTGATGAAGGTTATAGGATTTAGGAGCTAGGCAGAGCTCTAGAGTAGCAACTTGATTCACAAACATGGAAGGTCTTGTTTGCCTCCATCCCTCTCTATGATGCAGAGTCTCTCTAAGACATTCACCCCCTTCCTTTGGAAGGCTTGGTGATAGTGTCTAAGAGATAGAACTCTTGAGAGAAATATTCTATGTGTTGTTAGCAGTCTGTTTGCCACCTTTGGTGGTCAACTAATTGCTTAACACCCCAGTTCATTCTTGTGATTGGTTCCTCAGCTGGGAGATTGAGACTTGAAGAAAAGCCATTGCAGATGGAAAACAGAGACCTTGCTTGAAGGCTGTGAAGATGAAGACTGAGGCTTGTTTGAAGCTGGTAGATAGTTGATGATGACTTGAAGACAGGTGTTGATGAAGACTGCTTTTGCTGTTTATTTTTGCTGTTTATAATTCTTGATGTATTGTTTGAATTTCCCTGACTGTATTGCTTGCTGTTTAACCTGTTAGGTTGAAAGTGAATTCTGTTCACTTTTGCCTATTGTTTTCTAGGTTCGAGGTTGAGTGGGACTCCATTGCCTCGCTTGTATTGCTGCATCCATGCATTTTACTGCTTTATTGTATATATGCTATTGTTTCTGTTTCCGTCTTTCCCTTAGGATCTCTGTTTCTCTCTGTGCAAGAGAGGAGCATGATAGACATTAGGTCTTAACCCATGCATGATAACATTAGGTTAGTTTGATTCCCTTTTCAACCGTAGGTTAGAGTTCTGTCTCTTCTTTCTCGAAACAAACAGAAAAACACAATAAGATTTCAAACACAATAAAAGACACTTCTTCCGTAAAAGAATGTGAACTCATCAAAACGTCATTTTTGTCCGCTTGGACTGCTAATCAGGAAAACCCTTTTTCAGAAGGAATAAAAACAATCAAGACAGACTGGTGTCGTACGTGGCCCGAACTACGTTTGCTCTGATCTTTCATGCTGTATGAAAGTACGTAGGCATAGGATGCCATATCCTAGCGAGCAACCTTCCCCTCCTTTCCCGTAGGTAGGCGAACTACGTTGACTCTGATTTCTCGTTCCAGACGGGAATACGTAGGCATAAAGTGCGATACTTTGCCGAGTCATTTTCTTTTCTTTTTAACCCTTAACCTTTAGTTTAGACAGAATAACAATCCATACCCGAAAACAAGCGTGGATCCCGTCGAGTACGACGGACGTGAGGGGTGCTAATACCTTCCCCTTGCGTAACTGACTCCCGAATCCAGGTTTTGGTTGCGATGACCATACCTTTCCCGTTTTTTTGTGAGGTTTACTTCGAGCGTTTCCTTTCCCTCCTGTGGGATAAATAACGCACGGTGGCGACTCTTCTGTTCAGCCGGCGCCGATTTTCGCAGTAGCGACAGCTGGCGACTCTGCTGGGGACCCAACGTCCCCTGGCTGCTAAGGACTGCGATAGTTCCTTATGCATTTGGGATCCAACATCCCTCAAGAGAGTCAATCCTAGCGCTTGTTTTCCCGTCGAGGATTTTGTATGGATTTATATTTCTGTCATTTACTTTCAGCATTATATTATTGTTGCTGTATTGGGGTGTGACAGGTGTTCCATGATTGAGAGATAAGTCGGACCTGGGCTTGAGTGCACCTAGAATTAGAGTGGAAATTAGTGGGCGCGCACGTGCTTTGCATGTCCTAGTGTCCCACGAAATCCACACTCAGACGAGGTTCTTCTGGTTGGCCTCCTGTCCTGCCCTTTGGGTGGCTCGGGTTGCTGGTTAGTTGGATTGTCGACTCTGGGAACCGATCATTTGGAAGTTGGCTAAGTGAGGCCTCTTCAGGATTTGATGATGCCACTCCTTCTGGGAATCGTATCATCAACCCTGAAAGTCTGTGACGCCGACGACCGCATAGGATGCCATACTTTTGTCAGTTACTAGGACACCTACCTGTGAGAGGGTTTGGGGTTATGCAGGTAACTAGACCTTCAGATACCGGTTATTTCTTGATCTGAGATCCTGGGTATTTATGGATAGTTTGGAGGTCTGTCAGAGACCAGTTGGAGTTATGATATGAGGTCTATCAGAGACCAGTCAGAGTTATGTTGAGGGGTCTATCAGAGACCAGTGTTGGAGCTTTGTATTGGGTCTATCTGAGACCAGGGTTTGAGGAATTCTGGAGAGTCTATCTGAGACTTTTGATATGGTTCAGGCTTCTCAGCTATGGCATTTGGTCCCTGTTGCATGTTACTTGCATTGCATTGTTCGCATGACCATTATCATTGCATTCCATTAACGTGTGTCTGTGCTGCAGGTGCATTTGCATATTCCCTGGTTCTAGTGCCCGGACTTCTGAGTATTGATCATGGCTGGTTTGAGGATGACAGTTGCCTACAAGTTACCTATTCCTGATATTGCTCCCCTCCTGGGTCTGATTTCACTTGCTGATGAGGATGTCCGTAGAAGCTTCAGACAGAGTTACGGACGACTGTTGAGATTGGTTCGCAAACCCACTGATGATGAACTGAATGGGCTGTATACACTGATGCAATTCTATGACCCTGCTTTGAGATGTTTCACATTTGCTGACTTTATTTTGGGGCCTACCATTGAAGAGTATGTAGAGTTTACTGAGCTGCCAGTACAGAATAAGGTTCCCTTTATTCACTTTGCCGCTGAGCCCAAGTTGGAGGACTTAGCTAAGGCCTTGCACATGAATGCTTCTGAGCTGTTGATGACTTCTTGGCGCGGGGTTCCAGGTTTCTCTCTCCAGTTTCTGATTGGTAAGGCTCAAGAATACGCCAAGAATGGATGTTGGGTGGTCTTTAACGCTGTTTTGGCTCTATGCATTTATGGGATAATGCTTTTTCCCAATTTCCCGAACTTCGTGGACATGGATGCATTTCATCTGTTTGCTGCTGGCAACCCGGTACCCACATTGATCGGGGACTTCTACCATTCGATGCACTACAGAAATGAGAACAGGAGAGGCAATAACGTCTCTTGTTGTGTGCCTTTGCTGTACATGTGGTTTAAGAGCCATCTTCCCCTGAAGGGACCTTTTGTGGATAGTGCAACTACAGCTGACTGGCCAGAGCGCCTGATGAGGTTATCTTCTGAAGACATTGAGTGGTTTGATCGAGACTTGTTGGGGTCTGAGCTTATTTTCAGTTGTTCTGGGTACCCTAATGTTCCGTTGATAGGAAGAAAAGGGTGTATCAATTACAACCCATCTCTGTTTGTTCGCCAGTTTGGATACGCGTTGAAGAACCCACCTCAGGAGGAAGAAGTACAAGAATCTCTGTACTTCACCGGTGATTTGAATGGAGAGTTACTAGCCAAGCTTCAGCATGCCTGGATGCGTATCAACAGAAGAGGGAAACCACTGTTAGGGAAGAACGATTGTCAGGCTTATGCACCATACAAAGTTTGGATCCAGGAGAGAGCAAGACGGTTGCTGATGCCATTTCCAGCTGCACCGGTCCCTGTTCATATTCCGGTGGAAGAACCAACCACTGTTACTATGGAGGCCTACGAGCAAGTTGTAAAAGAAAAAGAAGCCTTGATGAAGATCAATGAGGGGTTAGAAAAGGAGCTGGCTCAGATGCGTAGTGAGAAGAACAAGGTTGTGCATGCTTTCCAACAGCAGATCGAGTTAGTAAACAGGCTAGGTGCTGAGTTGACTGAAGAGAAAAAGAAGCGTGAACGCCTGGGGAAAGAATTCAGAAGCTCTCATGACATGTTGGAATCCAAAAAGAAAGCACTCGATGCCGCTCACCGGGAAATCTCTTCTTGTAACAAGACGTGGAATGCTACGCTAACCAACAACAAAAAGAGGGAAGACAAATTGAAGCAGCAAATCTCTGAACTCGAAGAGCAGTTGAAGGCTAGCATTAAGAAGTATGAAGAAGAGGTGATGACCAGATATAGTCTCCAGAATGCGTTGAACAAGGCCATCGAAGGCAGGAACGAAGCTGTGTCTCAGAAGCGGAAGCTAGAGGATCGCTTCGGAGAAGGGGCATGAGAGGAAACCGCTGGTGACGTGCGACGCGTTCTCAAGCGAAGAAATCAACTTGTTGAGGGTCTGCTTACCCGACCAAGTCATCCAGAGACTAAGAAGTTACTAGAAGAGTACCAGGCTTATGAGTGTACTTGACCATTTCTTGTATTAACGTGTATGCTTTATTTGCATAGCGCTGACCATCACCAGGATTGTTGGTTGAGGTCATGCCTTCTTATTGTACACTCAGTGATATTGTATTCTTGGCTTAATGGATTTCTCTGCAATATATGAGGCGTTTTCTATGATTCGGCTCCGATCTTCGTATTGCTAGCACTGTCACCGCACTGGCACATTCGCACTAGAATCGGGGAATGATATTCCCTAATGCACAGACACATATTGCATTGCATTCACATTCATATCGCATTACAGGTGATTATTGAGCGGTATCTTATTTCTTGCACTATACCAGGTCTTTTTCAGGATTGAAAGTCAGCGCCCACACCAATACTCCACTCGTACCAACTGCCAAAGAATTATGGATCAAATGCAGAATGAGATGCAAGACATGCGTGAGAAGCTGGCGCTCTTCATGCAGACAATGGAGACCATTGCGAAAGGACAGGAGAATTTGCAAGCTTTGGTGCAGCCTCTGTTGGTAAGAAATGCTGGGCACGGAAATGAGGATCATCAGTCTGTGCGAGTCGACACTATTCACGGGGATGGTACCCCCACACCAGTGGCTCCACCTGTAGTCAACATGCCTGCTGTCAATGTGAACAACGGCGCTGCTGCCGGGAACGGTAACGTTGGAATTGGGAACGAGACTGTCGTCAACAACGTTGGGCTCGGAGAGGTCAACCTGGGTGATAATATAGGAGGCAATGGCTTCGGTAATAATGGATTTGGCTTCAATGACCAGGGATTCGATAATACTGGGAAGTACGGCTTCAACACTCAAGGCTTTGGACAGGACGGATTTGGTATGACTAATCAGGGTTATGGCGGATTCGGAAATGGAAATGGCGCTGGGTTAATGGCTTTTGGGCCTGCAGGAGTCGCTCCGGGGTATGGTAACAGGGGGCGAGGCCCGATAATGAATCATACCAGAGTTGGCTGTAACAACGGGTACGATGGATACGGAGCTGGGAATGGTATGTGGCAAGAAGATCAGCAAGAGGATGCTTTCTCCGGTGGAGGTTTCGAAGGACCTATGGATGACTCTCAGAGAATCAGGATGCTCGAGGAGCAGATGAAAGGGGTCGTAAATCAAAGTGCTGTTGGCTTAGATATGACAACAATGGGTCTGGTGCCTGGCCTGAGGGTGCCAATCAAATTCAAAGCTCCCACATTCGACAAATATAAGGGGGACACCTGTCCAAAGAAGCACGTGCGGTCATATTACAGAAGGATGTCGGCATATTCAAACGATGAGAGGATGCTAATGCATTTCTTTCAAGATAGCTTGTCTGGTCCTTCCCTTGAGTGGTATATGGGGCTGGAACCAACTCAGATAAAGACATGGAAGCAGCTGGCTGAAGCATTTGTGGCTCACTATAAGTACAACAGTGACTTGGCACCCAACCGGGTCCAATTGCAGGGGTTGTCCCAGAAGAAGGGCGAGAGCTTCAAAGAGTATGCGCAGAGATGGCGCGACATGGCTGCCCGGGTTCATCCTCCTTTGGAGGACAAGGAAATGAATGATATGTTCATAGGAACATTCACTGGCATGTTTTATGACAAGTTGTTTCACACTTCTTTGGGCAGTTTCTCAGACTTAATCCTGACGGGAGAGAAGATTGAAAGCAACATTAAACAGGGAAGATTCCAAGCTGAGGAATCCACCTCAGCTGGCAGTAACAGAAGGGCTTTTGGTGGGCACCGTCAGGGCGATGCAAGCGCGGTGTTTAGGGGCCGAGGCCGAGGCCGGGGCAGAGGTCGAAACCAGTACAATCAGCCGCAGCAGGTGGCAAGCGTTACTATTCCGTTTCAGCAACAACCATTTCAACAACAACATCAGCAACAGCAACCACAACAGGGGGCACAGCCTGCCCAGCGCAGATTCCAGGGGGGTAAACCAAGGAGGGTGTTTGAAAAGCCTCCTTCAACGTATGCAGATTTGCTACAGACACTACTGGGTTTGAACTTGGTGGAAAAAAGAACTCTGGCGCCAATAACAGGCACTCCTCCGTACGGTTACGATGCAAGCAGGCACTGTGAATTCCACTCCGGGGCTCCTGGCCACGATATAGAGGGTTGCCATGCATTCAAGCATATGGTGCAGGATCTATTGGATAGTAAGGCTATCAATTTTGGACAGGCGGGTCCGAACATAGTGCAGAAGCCCATGCCCAACCATGGGGCAAACGCCATTTTAACTGAGGAGGGTTTGAACTTGATTATGAATGTTGACGATCTAAAGACAGCGTTGTGCGAGATAAAGAGCAGATTATTGCAAGGTGGTGTGTATCCAGGGTGCGATGAGTATTGCTTAGAGTGTTGGACCCAAGCTGGGGGTTGTGATGAATTGAAGAAGGGTATTCAGGCTTTAATAGATGGTGGCACATTGCAATTTGACCGAACGACAATTGAAGAACCTGCAGAGGTATTAGCAGACAAGCAAAGTGATGTAGCTACTGTAACGATTCCCCGAAAAACGATCACTATAACGGCACCGGCCAAGCGACCGCCGATCACTATCACCAAGGCAGGACCAATCCCTTATGAGAGCACAAAGGCAGTCCCCTGGTCCTATGGGTTGGAAGTGTATTGTGATGGGGTGAAAATTGATGTTAGCAAGCAGCCAGTTGAGACTGTAGACAACGTTGTCGGTACCAGAGGTATGACAAGAAGTGGGAGAATCTTCATATCGCCTGAGGTAGAGGCTAAACGACTGGCGAAAGGAAAAGGAAAGATGAACGAGAATGTCCCTGTGCAGAGGAACGGAAAAGAAACAGCATCGAAAGATGTGGAAGAGTTCATGCGCCTTATTCGCAAAAGTGATTATAAGATTGTTGAACATCTGCAACAGACGCCGTCAAAGATATCTATACTGTCATTGCTATTGTGTTCTGAAGCTCACAGAAATGCATTGTTGAAAGTTCTGGATACTTCCTTCGTACCCCAAGATGTTTCCGTGAATCAGCTGGAGGGGGTGTTGGCGCATGTGAACGCAGGCCATAGCTTGGGCTTTACAGACTTTGATTTGACCCCGAAGGGGAGAGAGCATAATATGGCGTTGCACGTCTCTGTGGAGTGTAGAGGATCAGTCATGTCTCATGTACTGGTAGACACCGGATCTTCCTTAAACGTGTTGCCCAAGAAAGCGATGTTGAAACTGGATGTCAGAGGAATCCTGTGTACGCCTAGTGACTTGGTGGTCAGGGCATTCGATGGTACACGAAGAACAGTTTTTGGATCCATAACATTACCTCTACAGGTGGGGCCGGAGGTATTCGCAACTGAATTTTATATTATGGATATCCAGCCAGCATACAGCTGCCTTCTCGGAAGACCCTGGATTCATGGTGCTGGGGCAGTCACGTCTACCTTGCATCAAAAGTTTAAATACATGGTAGGGGACAGCGTGGTCACAGTCTGTGGAGAAGAAGATATATTGGTCAGCCATCTGTCATCATTCAAATATATAGAAGTCGACGGAGAGATTCACGAAACACCCTGTCAAGCCTTTGAAGGGTTGCGCATCAAAGACAAAGGTCCCGGGCCGAGTAGAGCGTCAGAGGTAGCCGTCTCGTCATATAAGGAAGCTCAAGCTCTAGTGGAGACAGGTGAGACAAAAGGCTGGGGCAAGGTGCTGGATATTCCTGTGAAGATGGACCGATTTGGGCTGGGATATCAACTGTCGTCATCAACACCTGCTGTGGGGGCACCCCGTTTCAGAGGACCGATAACTATCACCGCTAGTGGAGTGTGTCACGAGACCATCAACGCTGCTTCAGAGTCTGACGAAGGAGACAGTGATTGCGACATGGACGCCTGGATTCAGCCGAGCGTGCCAGGACAAAGATTATGCAATTGGTCCATTCAGGAGATTGTTCCTGTGACTCTCAAACAGTAATGCTTTGTTTTTTAATTGTTGAACAATCTGATGTCTTGCCCGGGGCATCATGATTTGCTTAGGGTCGTGCTGTTATGAACATTGCGTGTTTAATCATTAAATAAAAGGCGTTTTTTCATGTACAAATATTGCGATCTCTGTTTTTCTTGTTTTGTGTTTTACAATAAAATGGCAACGTGGTTATTCGCTTTATACGCATTTTGAAGCATTTAACCATTCCTTTTGCAGGATAACATTTTCAGATGACATCATTGAACCGCCTATGACTCGTCTCGACTTTGAGCACCCGGTATTTCAGGCCGAAGAAGAGATTGTTGAAGATGGCGATGTTCCCGAAGAATTGTCTTGGTTGGTGAAGCAAGAAGAACGAGTCATTCTGCCTCACGAAGAGGTCATCAAAATTATTAACCTGGGGTCGGAAGGGGTTGAAAAGAACATTCGTATAGGAGCCGCGCTGCAGAGCGACGTCAAGCGAAGACTGGTTGAAATGCTCAGAGAGTATAGTGATGTGTTCGCTTGGTCGTACGAGGACATGCCGGGGCTTGATACAGATATGGTTGTGCACCGCTTGCCGTTGAAAGAAGAATGCCCGCCGGTTAAGCAGAAACTTCGCAGAACTAGACCTGATATGGCAGTGAAAATTAAAGAGGAGGTTCAGAAGCAGTGGGATGTTGGTTTCCTAGCTGTGACAAAATACCCCTCATGGGTCGCTAATATAGTACCAGTGCCAAAGAAAGACGGTAAAGTGAGAATGTGCGTAGATTACCGAGATTTGAATAAAGCGAGCCCGAAAGATGATTTTCCGCTTCCTCACATCGATGTGCTGGTTGACAACACTGCTCAATTCTCCGTATTCTCCTTCATGGATGGCTTCTCGGGCTATAATCAGATTAAGATGGCACCAGAAGACATGGAGAAGACTACTTTCATAACACCTTGGGGAACATTTTGTTATAAAGTGATGCCCTTCGGATTGAAGAATGCTGGGGCAACGTATCAGCGTGCAATGACGACTCTTTTCCATGATATGATGCATAAGGAGATCGAAGTTTATGTTGATGATATGATTGCCAAATCCCAGACGGAGGAAGAGCATTTGGTGAATCTGCTGAAGTTATTCAAAAGGCTTAGGAAGTTCAGGCTGAGACTGAACCCTAACAAGTGCACCTTCGGGGTGAGATCGGGTAAACTGCTGGGGTTTATCGTGAGCAAAAAAGGAATAGAGGTTGATCCTGCAAAAATAAAAGCAATACAAGAGATGCCGACGCCTAGAACAGAGAAGGAGGTGCGCGGGTTTTTAGGGAGGTTGAACTACATCGCTCGGTTCATCTCTCACCTAACAGCTACGTGTGAGCCATTATTCAAGCTGTTGAAAAAAGACCAAGTTGTAACGTGGAATGAAAATTGTCAAAAGGCGTTCGATAAAATAAAGCAGTATTTGCAGGAGCCTCCTATTTTGATACCCCCAGTGGCAGGGAGACCCTTGATTATGTATTTGACAGTTCTTGAGGGAAGTATGGGTTGTGTTCTCAGTCAACACGACGAGACAGGAAGAAAAGAGCATGCGATCTACTACTTGAGTAAGAAATTTACGGAATGTGAATCTCGATATTCCATGCTCGAAAAAACTTGTTGCGCGCTGGCCTGGGCCGCCAAGCGTTTGAGGCAATACATGCTGAATCATACAACCATGCTCATCTCGAAGATGGATCCTATCAAATATGTATTCGAAAAACAGGCATTATCGGGGAGAATTGCCCGCTGGCAAATGGTCTTGACCGAATACGACATCCAGTATGTCTCGCAGAAGGCTATAAAGGGGAGTGTACTGTCTGAGTACTTGGCCGAGCAGCCTATTGAGGATTACCAATCGATGAGGTTTGATTTTCCTGACGAGGATATCATGTACCTAAAGATGAAGGATTGTGAAGAGCCGTTGCCAGACGAAGGACCAGAATTGGGTTCCAAATGGAAGTTGATCTTTGACGGAGCTGTAAACGCTTACGGTAGCGGAATAGGGGCAATCATCACTACTCCACACGGGTCGCACATCCCGTTTACTGCTCGATTGACCTTTCCAGTTACCAATAATGAAGCCGAATACGAAGCTTGTATCATGGGGCTTGAAGAAGCCATTGATTTGCGAATCAAAAATCTGGACGTATACGGAGACTCAGCTCTGGTGGTGAATCAGATAAAAGGGGAATGGGAGACACGTCAGCCTAATTTGATACCATATATGAACTATGCGAGGAGATTGTTGCCTTTCTTTGACAAGGTTGAATTGCATCATGTGCCGCGAACAGAGAATTAGATGGCTGACGCCCTGGCCACTTTGTCTTCCATGTACAAAGTAAACTTCTGGAACGAGGCTCCCAGAATTGTTATTTCTCGGCTTGACAGACCTGCCTTCGTATTTGCCATTGATGAAGCATCCGACGATAAACTGTGGTATTTCAATATCCTTAATTTCCTGAAAAATAAAGAGTATCCGGCTGGGGCATCCAGTCAAGATCAGAAGACTCTCAGGAGATTGGCGGGTAATTTCTATTTGAATCCGGATGGTGTCTTATACAAACGAAATCACGACTTGGTGCTGTTGCGTTGTGTAGACGAAAAAGAGGCAAAGCTACTCATGGAGGAAATACATGAAGGTACATTTGGTACGCATGCTGGTGGGCATGCTATGACGAGGAAGCTGCTGCGGGCAGGCTATTTTTGGCTGACTATGGAAACTGATTGTTTCCAGTTTGCGAGGAAGTGCCACAAGTGCCAGATCTATGCTGATAAGATCCATGTGCCTCCGAGTCCTCTGAATGTGATGTCATCGCCATGGCCATTCTCGATGTGGGGAATCGATATGATTGGAAAGATCGAGCCGACGGCTTCTAACGGGCACCGGTTCATTCTAGTGGCAATCGATTATTTCACCAAGTGGGTGGAAGCGGCATCTTACGCAAATGTGACCAAGCAGGTGGTAGCCAGATTCATCAAGAGAGATATCATTTGCAGATATGGAATCCCCGAGCGGATAATCACTGACAATGGTTCAAACCTGAATAACAAAATGATGAAGGAGCTGTGTCAGAATTTTAAGATCGAGCATCACAACTCCTCCCCGTACCGACCCAAGATGAATGGCGCTGTTGAAGCGGCCAACAAGAATATAAAGAAGATCGTCCAGAAGATGGTGGTGACCTATAAGGATTGGCACGAGATGCTACCTTTTGCTTTGCACGGTTATCGTACGACGGTACGCACATCAACCAGGGCAACCCCGTTCTCATTGGTATATGGAATGGAAGCAATGTTACCACTGGAAGTTGAGATTCCTTCCCTGAGAGTGCTACGAGATGTCCAACTAGATGAGGCAGAATGGGCGAAAAACAGGTTGAATCAGCTGAGCTTAATGGACGAGAAGAGGCTAGCTTCTCTAGCATACGGTCGTTTGTACCAGAGCCGAATGAAGAAAGCATATGATAAGAAGATACACCCTCGGAGCTTTCAGACGGGCGACCTTGTGCTGAAAAGGATTCTCCCGCCACAGGTAGATCACAGGGGCAAGTGGACCCCCAACTACGAAGGGCCATACGTTGTCAGAAAAGTCTTTTCAGGAGGAGCGTTGTTGTTGTCCACCATGGACGGTGAAGACTTTACATCGCCTGTGAATTCGGACGCAGTTAAAAAATACTTTGCTTGAAATTGACCCGCTGGACAAAAAAAGAGAGCCCAGGCAAAAATGGGGCATCCTGGCGAACCAAAAACAGAATGAAAGGTTCGGGCAAAAGTTAGGGATAAAATTGAAAAAATATACACCCGCGAAGTTGAAAACCTACACTGGGCGGCTTCGGCAAAAAAGGGTATCCCGGTGAACTGAAAACCCGTAAAGGGCGGTTCACGCAAAAGTTAGGGATTTGAAAAGCAAATGACTGCGGTCCGAATTTGATACTGCAGTGAGCTTTGGTGCGGGAGAATATATTTGAAGGGTCGATTATCAGATACAATCTCTTCGGAAGTATGGATACCGGGAAAGCATTATAGTCGGGCGAGTCATAGGAGGATCAGTTCATGATGTGCGTCTGCATCCCGTTGCCGACATGTGTACAAATTTGATTTGTCATTATGCTTCTTGTGCATACTTGTATATTCGTTGTGCGTATCTTCCTCTTTTCAGGAGTTACATCCCGTGTACAAAACTCCGCCCATTTAGGGGCCCAATCAATAAAACATGTTATTCAGTACTTGATGTTGGTTCTTTACTGTTTTGTACATGATAAACGCCTAGGTTTAATGAAACTAGCAAGTGTATAACGTCACTGGCCCTTGCCAATAATTGCTAAAACTTTGAATTAACTGAAAATAATGTCACTAACGCTAACCTGAATAGATTTGGTTGTGTAGACTTGTCTTGCCTCGTTGGTGGTATTGCAGGGTCCGTAGCCGTACGAAGTGGACGATCAAAAGATTGCAGTATGAACCAGAAGCTCGTAACGAAAGACTCGATCCCCACGCAGGTCGCGCCTCCAAGATAGCATTGTTCCTCCCTAAAGAAGGATCAAATTCTCCAGCTAGTCGTGGCTTATCCAAAGGACATTCTCCAGCAAAGTCATTTATCCTCAGCAGAGTTTGGCGATTCCAAGATTGTAGACTGTATTCAGACAGTGTGGTGTCCCCCAGAAGAATTCCCCTATCTCAAGCAGAGTGGTTTAGCCTCAGAAGATTAATATTTCCAACTCGAGAGCTGTGCTCAGACAATCTACCCTTCCCAGTAGGGTCATTTACTCTCCCCCAGCGGAGACAATGGATTTTCCCCAAGAGAATCGTTTCGTCCTCAGCGGAGTTCTCTTTTCAGCAAGTGTTTTCTTTCCTCCCAGTGGAAATCGAAGATTAAGACTCTCCCCGGCAGAGTTGGTTGTGTGTCCTGGCATTTATTCACTCCCCAACAGAAGTCCAATCCTGATTGACGCATTCAATTATCCCTCAGCGGAGTTGGCTTCACTCTTCCAGCATTTATTTTGCTGGAGTAATTCTGTAGCACCTGGCTACCCCCAACAGAGTTGGCGTCGTCTTCAACATTTATTTTGCTGAAGCGGTTTCTATATCCCAGCAGTTCGAGTCTGCATTTGCATTGGCATATATTGTCATACTTGCATCGACCAAATAAAAACGTGTAGCATTTCCATGTTGAATGGAGCATTGTGTCATTGTCAAACATATGCATTTTGAAACATAAACCAGGTTGGTTACCCGTTTGTTTTCAAGTGTTGTTTCCCTTGCAGGTGGAGAGAGCTCTTGCTCAAATGAATTACCAAATATTCAAGATCTCGGTGTGAGACATTCAATGATAATGTCAGTTTTGGCATTATTCCCCACAGAGTTATTAGGCAAAATTTCTCTTTGTCCCCGAGCAGAGTTATTTGAGCTAAATTTCTCTTGTTTTCCCCGCCAGAGTTGCTTGTTGAAGTTTCTCTAGTCCGGCCAGCGGATTATTTTCTTCAAATTTGTTGTTACGTCAGCATCAAAGGGTTTCGTGAATCAGAATTTCAGAGGCCGCCGCCAGTTATCAGAACAGGCGTCCGGTAGTTTGGTTTCCAAATATCCTCAGTAGAGTCCGCCTCAAAGTCGCTGTCACGTCAGTGATAAAAGGTTTGTGGGTTGGGACTAATGGAGTTAATTACTGTGGAGATAAGCAGAGAAACTGTATTCAGAGTATCTTCCCGTAGGAACAGACGAATGTGTTTTCTTACTGGTTGACAGGAGTATTTCCCCGGAGTCGTCAAATTTTATTGCCTATATTGATAGGGGTTCCTCGCATTGACGAAATATGAGTCCTGACGTGGACAATCTATTCCTATATTGACGGGATTTCTTCATGTTAGAGAAAGGGGTGTCCTAACGTGGACAGATTTATTTCCCCAGGTTGATAAAATGTGCTAGTCCTAACGTGGACAGATTCGATTTCTCGGTATTGGTGGAATGTGAAGTCATGACGTTGACAAAATTGATTACTCTTCGTGTTGGTGTCCTGACGTGGACCATTTATTCCCAGCAGATATCTTCCGTCGTAACGGTGAAATATGCGTCCTGACGTGGACAAGTTCATAGTTCTTCGTGTTGTCAAGATGTGCGAGTCCTGTAACGCCCCGATTTTGATTATCGCATTTTGTGGAGCATTTTATTGGATTTGAGTAATACTTGTGTTATTCGTGGAATTAATTTGTGAATATGGTATGTTCTGATATTTTACCGTTTCGGAGAATTTTCGAGTAAAATTTAGAATGGAGGGCATTTTGGTCATTTGACAACTAATGAATGAGAAAAAGAAATATAAAGGATAGAAATAGAAAGAAAAGGGAAAAGAGTGGCAAGGAAAAGAAAAAGGAAAGAAAAAGAGAAAGAAGGAAAAGGAGGAGAAAAGAGAAGAAGAAGAAGAAGAAGAAGAAAAGTGTGGAAATCATCAAGAGCAGCCCAAAGCTTCGATTGAATCAAGGTAAGGGTGAGAAACATTATTATCCAATCCATGTGTATGATTATGTATGTGTTATGTGGATGGTTCGGGTGGAATCTATGCTTTTCAATTCTAGGTCGAAAATGATTTAATCGGTAAAATGATGTTTTAATTGGATAGAGTCGAGTATAGATGTCATAATTAAGTCGGGTATCGTGGTGTTGAACTTTCTGGGGCGAGTTGGCTTTTAATCGGTTGGTTGTGTGGAGTTTGGGCTCTTGAGACAGCCATGGAAGTTCTGTCTTCGCAGGCTTGCCAGGCGAATGGCAGCGAAGCTTCGCCAGGCGAAGCCCAGCGAGCTGTAGCGAAGCAAGTCAGAAGCTAACACCCTGTATTCGCTGGCAAGTTCGCCAGGCGAAGTGAGTAGGCGAAGGTTCACCAGGCGAGTGTGTAGCGAGCCTCAGCGAGTAATTCCAGAATTACTCCCAGTGGACTTCGCTGGGAAGTTCGCCAGGCGAAGGCCAGCGAGCATTCGCTGCGTGGCTTCGCCCGGCGAAGGTTGGCGAACCTGGCAGTGTTATTTTGTTTTGCTGTTTGTTTATAGCATGATGTTTGGTTGATTCAATTATGATTAATGCCTATATGAATGATTGATGTGTGAACTATTTTGACATGTCGTGTTGTGGGTGGCCGAAAGGCGTGAATCCTAGATTGTAGAGTAAATAGGTGAATCTTGAATATTTGATAATCTTGTGTATTTGCTCGAATTGAATAGAAACGCATTGATAGGCTGATATGTGTGTAACCATGTGTAGAATGGTGCATAATGTGAATGCATGATAGATATATGCGATGTATGTGATAAATGCAATGAGTATGTTTGTGAACATAGTATGCATTTTTGTGTTGAATGATCCCTCGGAGGATTTGCATTGTGAAGCATCTTAGTATGCATTTGTGTGTTGATTGATCCCTCGGAGGATTTGCAGAACCTCGTATGATACGATGGTTATATTAGATTCCTTGGAGAATCGGTTGCATTGTGTGATTCCTTGGAGAATCGGTTGCATTGTGTGATTCCTTGGAGAATCGGTTGCATTGTGTGATTCCTCGGAGAATCGGTCATAACATGTAATCCCGTGGAGGATTGGCTAGAGTATTTGATTCCGTGGAGAATCTGCTGAGTACTTGATCCCGTGGAGGATCTGCTGAATATTCGATTCTGTGGAGAATCTGATGAATATTTGATTCCGTGGAGAATCTGCTGAGTACTTGATCCCGTGGAGGATCTGCTGAATACTCGATTCCTTAGAGAATCTGTTGAAATGAGTCGGTACCGCATTTGCATCTGCATAGAGTCGTGAGTCGGTCTCTATGAGTTGTATTTATCATTATTGCCGTGGAGCATGGAAAATAAACATAATATGTGTATGTTTATGTGGGATGATATGAATTATGATGAATGGCATGGTTGAATATGCTAAATGATATATGTATATGTGTGGCTATATGTATATGTCGACGTTCATGTGAATCGGTGTTGAAATAAACATATTGTAATGCATTGCTTGATAAATGTTGTAATGCAGTGTTGTTTATGTGCAATTGTAAGTGAAGAATGCATGAAAATATATTATGTATGTATATATGTGCATTGCTTAGTGGTTCATGTTGTTGATATTGAAATAATGAATGCGTGTAAGGCTCATGTACACTGGGGTAGAATGACTATGTGTTGTTCCTGGTGGGGCATGAGTGATATACCCACAATCCCGAACGCGAATTAGTGGAATTGATGAGCCTTACGTGAGCCATATGGCATAGATAGGATTGTTGATTAGATTTGTGCTTACGTGTATGTACATGACTTGCATAATTGGAAATGTTATATGAAAGTATGCTATGTGCATGACTATAATGTTTTGGATAAGTTATGAACATGTAATTGATGTATACAACGTGCTTATGTGTATGAAGATGTGGAATGATAAGAACCACAAATATGTGCATGATAATACGTTTGATGATTAATCATGTTAGTTTGAATCAATTTGTAAATGGGGAAGCATGCGAGAAGTGAATATGCAAAGTGGTGAGGAATGTGGCATTTATGTATTTTATGAATGTTTGTGTACATAATTATATGCATTGATTTTATGATAATATTTCTCACCCTTCTGCTGGAATGATGTCCTATATGACATCGTGCAGGTATCCAGAGTAGAGTTGCTTGTGGTGCGAGGTTGCTATTGGTCTAGCTGTTTAGTGATTTAATTAAGTTGGGTCGAGTCATGCTCTGGTCATGTAACACTGGGATCGCTTGGTTACATTTTATAGAAATGTGTTATGTTTTCATATTTATTGAAGCTATGAGAAATTGGCCTTAGTGCCCGATTATGGTTGAATCATGTGATCAAAACGAATATTCGTTTTTTGAAAATATCTGTTTGAATTGAATCCGCTGTTTCATGCAAAGTGAAAAGAATTGTAAAACATGATCTTTTATTGTTGTGTTAATGAGCATGGCAAGTGTTTTGAAATTTAAGTGTGACACCCTTGAATGAATGCATGTTAATCATACTCTGATTATTTTCATTAATTGCGGGGTTTAGAAAGGGGTGTTACAAGTCCTGACGTGGACAAGTTTATCTCTCTTTATGTTGGCAAAGCGTGAGTCCTGACGTGGACAAGTTTTATTTCCTCAGCGGGTCGAAGATGTGATTCCTTACGTGGAAAGATGTGATTCCTTACGTGGAAAGATGTGATTCCTTACGTGGAAAGGTGTGATTCCTTACGTGGAAAGATGTGATTCCTTACATGGAAAAAGGTGATTCCTTACGTGGAAAGATGTATTCCTTACGTGGAAAAAGGTGATTCCTTACGTGGAAAGATGTATTCCTTACGTGGAAAGGTGATTCCTTACGTGGAAAGATGTATTCCTTACGTGGAAAAAGGTGATTCCTTACGTGGAAAGATGTATTCCTTACGTGGAAAGATGTATTCCTTACGTGGAAAGATGTATTCCTTACGTGGAAAGATGTATTCCTTACGTGGAAGGATGTATTCCTTACGTGGAAAGTTTAGTCCTGACGTGGACAGATCCAGACGAAGTTATTCCTTACGTGGAAAGATGTATTCCTAACGTGGACAAGTGTATTCCTAACGTGGAAGAGTTTATTCCTAACGTGGACGATGTTATTCCTAACGCGGATAAGTGTATTCCTGACGTGGAAAAGTTTTAGTCCTAACGTGGACAGGTTATTCCTAACGTAGAGAGTTTGTTCTTAACGTGGAGAGTTTATTCCTGATGTGGACGATTTATTCCTGACGAGATATGCTAGTCCTAACGTGGACAATTCACTCCTATATTGATAGAATCCCCTCGTGCTAATGAAATGCAGACGAGTCATCCCCAGCGAAGTCGCCAAGATTTTTTCCGTGTTGACGACAGGTGGAGTCCTGACGTGGACAAGTTTTAGTTGAGGTGTCTTCGTGTTGACGAAACAGGCATCCTAACATGGACCAAAGTTCTATCCCTGCGATGATAGAATCTTTTTCAGGCTGATGAAAATGATCCCCAACACGGTCGCTAATGGATCATTTGGTTGCCGTAACAGCTAGATTCAGTTGGTGGATGTCGTTTCCCCAAGCAGTGGTGCAGTTTATTTCTGCGGTTGGCAAATTTCCGGGTTCTTAGTATTCAACCGTCTCGTACCTCGAATGTCTGAAGGTCGTTCGCTCTTCACCCAATCGGGTCCAAGTCGCTTGAATAGGGGCAGCTGTTGCACCCTAAAATTTACTCAACCTACTTCACTTGGTTTATGTTTCAATTGCATTAGCATTTGCATATAGAGTCATGTACATAGTCTAATCATCTGCATAGCATAGCATAGCAAGTCATCCAACAAGGGACCAAGTATTATTCTCATCTCCATGAGCCTATCAAGAGGTTATTGTTCAAATGCAGGCCTATCCAAGTCATCAGAAAGAAATTGAAATCTGAGAAGTCAGTAGACCAAGCAGTGGATCTATCTCCTATCTTGAGAGTATTTGAAGATCATCAAAGAAGTTGTGAGCTGTGAATTGAGCATGGAGGGTATATAGACATCATGGAAGACCTAGAGGGTCATTTTGGAAAAGAGGCAAGTCATTGATGTGATCACAAGAGTTGCAGTTGAAGACAGTCAACTAGGGTTTCATCTGGGTCAACCCTAGGTCAACCCTAGGTCAAATGATTGATTGAAAGGCATCAAGGTCTATTTGAGAGATGTGGGATTCATCATTTGACATGTAGATAAGGATATGGTGTTGTGCCAAGAAGAAATCAAGAGAAATCAAGAATAAGAGGAGTTTCTAAATTAGGGTTTCTGTGTAAAATCCCCTGATTTAGGGCAAACTTCCAAGCACGATAAGTAAAAATGAAAGCTTCAAATGGATCCTTGGCCAACATGAAACTTGTAGAGGATCTCAAGACCTTTAATTTGAGTGGTGGAAGACATCAAGGAGATTTATAGAACTCAAGTTATGGTCCTTGCAAGTTACAGGTCATCTGAGGTATCTGAAATTTTGTCTGTGAAAGTTACTTGTCTTCCAAGCAACTTTTACCCCTCAAGGAGATTTCAAATGAATTTATGGTCAACATAAGAGTTGTTCCTCATTGTCTTAGCTTTCTAGAAAGGTATGGTATGCCTTCATATGATTTGTGGAACTCTACTTATGACCTTGGCAACCAAAGGGTATTTTGGTCATTTGAGAATTACAGGTCATTTCAAGCCTATGCCCAAAAATCATACAAGGAAGCTTCAAATGAAAAACTTCACAACATAAAACTTGCTCCAAATGACATTTTGAGTCTAGAAAAGTGATCATGAAAGTTTGGAAATGCTCATAGCTCAAGGTTCCAAAATTGGTCATTTAAAAGATGAATTTAATGAATAAAAGTGACCTAAAATTGAGATTTTTCATAACATGGCCAAATGGGATGAAATTATAGGTCATTTTGATTGGAAAAAATGTTTTAAGAACATTGGCAAAAGTAGATTTTTGAGTTTGGTTCAAAAATTGGAAGTTATGCTAGTTGGCTTACAAAGGAAGTAACATATCCAAAATTCAAGGAAATTGTGCACAAGAAGGTTCTAACAAGTTCTAGAGAGTTCTATGATCAGCTGTATATTGAGAAGAGTGGCTTCATTCAAGGGTTGGTGATTCATTTTGATCAAAATACCAAGTTTCATCTCATTCTTCCATTTTGCAAATCACATAAGAACTCTATCAAATCTTCATCATTCTCCACAATTCTTGATCCTATCATCATCTACATCCATCATAGATCAAATTTCCATCAAGATTTGTTTAAATTGAATCTGAATTCGTGTGCTACCAACTTCATCATCCAAAGTGCAAGAAGATTGTGATTGCAAGATTAAGGACATTGGAGCAAGAACTACTGCATACAGAATCAAGAACCAAGTTTATTGAGCAAATCCCAAGCATTGCAAGCTTTGGATCCAAGGAATTCTGCATTTGTTTTCATCTTTAAACCAGGTTAGTGTTTTCATCGATTTGGATAGATTTAGTTAGCATGTTAGAGAATCATTAGGTTAGAATGGTTAGGAATGATTAGATGATTGTTTCTGGTGAATTTGAGAACAATTCACGGAGGTTACCATTGAAGCACCAAAACTGTTGTGGCTTAGAATACCTAGGTTAGGGCATGATAATCTTGTTTAGATATATAAGAATGATCAGCATAGCATGTATATTGTATTAGTGTAAGAGTTAGCAAGAATTGGCATGGTGGATATCAGTGTAAAATGGTGGAACCAGGGTGTTCTACCTATCGGGTTTGGATATGGATTGAGTTTTAGAGGAAATTGAGACTATGGCTGTGTAGAGGAGAAGATGTAGAACATTTTTGCTTTTTACAGATTTGAATTTCATGGAGAATTGAGGTTGTATGAGTATGATGAACTCTGGTTGGTGCAAGCTCGTGCATGGTTCTTTAATGGCTGAAACCCTAGCTTTGGAGAAGACGCATGATGGCCGTTGGATGAAGTCTCCCTTGTTGACTGAAGCTCTAATCGCGTGGCTCACGTTTAAAGTTGAATTTGGAGGGAAGTATTGAAGCAGAAACGCAGCGTTTCATTAATAGAAACGCCTGGGCCTGAGTGAACTTGCTATGCACACCCCTATCTTCAAGGCCCAATCTCAAATGAACTGATTTAGTTGCTAATTGCACCGTTTTTGGTATCTCTTTGTGTTTTTTTTTTCTGATCAACTGGGCCCAGACGCGCTTTGCTATGCGCGCCCCCCAGTCTGGGCCCATCATCTTTTTTTTAATTGAAATAATCACTAGTTGCACCCCAGCCTCATTTAATTCATTTTAATTTCACTTAATTCATTTTTAATTCTTCAAAAATTCATAACAAATAGAAAATTGCATATTTTTAAATGGTTGTTTTTGCATCTTTTTCATAATTCTGTTAAGAAAATTGTTACACAATAAAATTAGCATTTTATTTTATTTTTGCATTTTTAGTATATTTTTCTTTTAAATAGGTTGTAAATAATGTTTAGTTTAATACATGATTTTGTTGATTTTAATTCTAATAGTTCCCTTTAGATTTAGGACCCATTCTTTTTAGGGTATTTCACTTAGAACTTTAACTTGTATATAAAATTTAATTCATGATTTTAGGACTTAATTTTAGGTGACTTGTTTAGGTGTGATTAGGAGAATCAAAACTAGGGTTTAGATATAACATAGGTGTAAGAGATCATTTCTTTTAGGAGTTGTAGTTTGAATTTTGGGGTATGGGACTATAGGGGTATTATGGGTAGATAATAGATCCCTTAGAAATTACTAGGTTTCCCTTATTCTACTATTACTATTAGTATATTGCTTGTGCTTGCTTGATTGTGTGGTGTGCCCTCTCTAGGGTTATTATTTGACTGTGTGGGGTATTGGGCTTGTTTGGGGCTTGGGGTTTGAGCTGAAGACTGTGCTGATGAATCCCATTTGAAGATTAAAGAATGAAGACCAACTTCCAGAGTTGATGAAGAGCATCTGGCTAGCAGCTGATGAAGGTTATAGGATTTAGGAGCTAGGCAGAGCTCTAGAGTAGCAACTTGATTCACAAACATGGAAGGTCTTGTTTGCCTCCATCCCTCTCTATGATGCAGAGTCTCTCTAAGACATTCACCCCCTTCCTTTGGAAGGCTTGGTGATAGTGTCTAAGAGATAGAACTCTTGAGAGAAATATTCTATGTGTTGTTAGCAGTCTGTTTGCCACCTTTGGTGGTCAACTAATTGCTTAACACCCCAGTTCATTCTTGTGATTGGTTCCTCAGCTGGGAGATTGAGACTTGAAGAAAAGCCATTGCAGATGGAAAACAGAGACCTTGCTTGAAGGCTGTGAAGATGAAGACTGAGGCTTGTTTGAAGCTGGTAGATAGTTGATGATGACTTGAAGACAGGTGTTGATGAAGACTGTTTTTGCTGTTTATTTTTGCTGTTTATAATTCTTGATGTATTGTTTGAATTTCCCTGACTGTATTGCTTGCTGTTTAACCTGTTAGGTTGAAAGTGAATTCTGTTCACTTTTGCCTATTGTTTTCTAGGTTCGAGGTTGAGTGGGACTCCCTTGCCTCGCTTGTATTGCTGCATCCATGCATTTTACTGCTTTATTGTATATATGCTATTGTTTCTGTTTCCGTCTTTCCCTTAGGATCTCTGTTTCTCTCTGTGCAAGAGAGGAGCATGATAGACATTAGGTCTTAACCCATGCATGATAACATTAGGTTAGTTTGATTCCCTTTTCAACCGTAGGTTAGAGTTCTGTCTCTTCTTTCTCGAAACAAACAGAAAAACACAGTAAGATTTCAAACACAATAAAAGACACTTCTTCCGTAAAAGAATGTGAACTCATCAAAACGTCATTTTTGTCCGCTTGGACTGCTAATCAGGAAAACCCTTTTTCAGAAGGAATAAAAACAATCAAGACAGACTGGTGTCGTACGTGGCCCGAACTACGTTTGCTCTGATCTTTCATGCTGTATGAAAGTAAGTAGGCATAGGATGCGATATCCTAGCGAGCAACCTTCCCCTCCTTTCCCGTAGGTAGGCGAACTACGTTGACTCTTATTTCTCGTTCCAGACGGGAATACGTAGGCATAAAGTGCGATACTTTGTCGAGTCATTTTCTTTTCTTTTTAACCCTTAACCTTTAGTTTAGACATAATAACAATCCATACCCGAAAACAAGCGTGGATCCCGTCGAGTACGACGGACGTGAGGGGTGCTAATACCTTCCCCTTGCGTAACCGACTCCCGAATCCAGGTTTTGGTTGCGATGACCATACCTTTCCCGTTTTTTTGCGAGGTTTACTTCAAGCGTTTCCTTTCCCTCCTGTGGGATAAATAACGCACGGTGGCGACTCTTCTATTCAGCCGGCGCCGATTTTCGCAGTAGCGACAGAGAGAATAAGTTGAAACTCATGTTTGATGGATTGAAACCCTGGAGAAACAAGTTGATACTTGTCATGAAAGATGATAGCCTTGAAAGGTGGTTGAAGTCTGAAGACTGGATTGCTGTTAGAGGAGCTGAAGCTTGGAATTGAGAGAGAGAGTTGTTGACCTGCTTTCTTGTCTGTTTTCTTTTCTAAGCTGATGTGCCTTGTTTGACTTGCTTGATGCATTAGACTAAGTTCATATCTAGACTGACTTTAATCTAGGAGCATGATTGCACTAGAGGTTGACTTGCTCCCTCTGCTTGTATTGTTACTATATGGCTTTTCTTGCGGGTATTTGGTAGAGCCCAGCTCCCTTGCCCATGTGGTTTATTTTGCTTGATAGCATGTTATTTCTTCTGTATGATTACAGTTGTTGTTATATTTTGCTTGATAGCATGTTATTTCTTCTGTATGATTGCAGTTTACTGTATTTTGCTTGATAGCACTTTATGTTTTCTTCCTCTGTATGATTACTGTTATTCATATCTGGCTTGAGGTTGAGACGAGCTTGTGGAGGCTGCTGCCCCACACACATTTCCTCCCTCACTTGCATTGCATGCATTTTATAGTCGTTTACTGTTTACTGTTTAAGCTGATGCTTTATCTGTTTCTGTTTATCATTGACATGATCCCTTAGGACTCTCATTTCCTTTGATAAGGAAAGGATGATAGAACTTTAGGTTGAAACCTATGCATGATAACTTCTAGGAGTTCCCTGTTTCAAACTTCAACCATAGGATGAATCCTTGGCATGACAACAGTAGGTCTTGATAGTCTCCCCGTAGTTGAGCCTGTTCTCTTCTCATCTCAAAACAGCTTAAGATACAGTAATCATGAATGATTTCTTTCGTACGTTACGAGCCTTAAGCTATCTGAGAAAGGATTGTTGCAGAGTGTCTTTTCAACAGTCTGGATGTTTAGTATGGCACCCTTTGGGTGACATGCGATGCATTCACTCTCAGGTCATAGTCTTTAGTGCGATTGAAATTGCAAACACAATAAAAAACACTTCTTTCGTAAAAGACAGAAAACAAACTTCAAACCTTTTTGCCCCGTGGGCCTGTAATTCAAAGGAAGCTTTTCTGAAGAAAAGAGTGTCGTTAAACTTCAGCGCCACCGTAAACAGGCTTTGTCCATAACTGTTGGAACTGCTGTTTAACCCTACTCGATAAAACAGATGAATCTGAATTCCCGTAATTCGTATTATCCCGAACTACATAAGCTCTGATCTCTCATATCTGTTGAGAGTACGTAGGCACAATACTGATGTATTGGCGAGCCACCTTCCCCGTAACCCGTAGTTAGTCGAACTACGTTGACTCTGATTTCTCATTCTCTGATGAGAATACGTAGGCATAAAGTGCGACGCTTTGCCGAGTCATTTTCTTTTCCTTTTAAGCCAGCCTTGATAGGTAGATAGATAAACCAACTCGTCCAGTAAACACAACAAGCGTGGATCCCGTCGAGTACGACGAACGTGAGGGGTGCTAATACCTTCCCCTTGCGTAACCGACTCCCGAACCCAGATAACGGTTGCGATGACCTTGTCTTATACCTTCTCGTCAAGTTTTTCCGATCGTTTCCTTTCCCGTTCTGAGGGATAAATAACGAAAGGTGGCGACTCTTCTGTTTTGCCGGCACCTTATTTTCGCGGAAGCGACAGCTGGCGACTCTGCTGGGGACTTGATAGTTTCCTGGGATCCAACGTCCCGTATGCGAGTCAGTTTAGGGATCCGACGTCCCCTGCGAGAGTCAATCCTAGCGCTTGTATGATTACTTGTTGGGTTGTGTTTATTTATCGCACTTTATTTCCCGCACTTTATTTTCAGTATGATATGATTATCTGTGTTGTTGTGGGAGGGGCATTCTGATGAGTGAGAAGCCAGACCCAGGCTTGAGTGAACATAGCATTAGTTGTGGAAATTAGTGGGCACGTGCTTGCTTGGCAGGCACTAGTGTCTCATGAAATCCACGCTCAGACGAGGTTCTCCCGGTTGACTTCTTTTTCAACCCTTTGGGTTGAGGGGGTTGTTGGTTTGGAGGATTATTGACTCTGGGGACCGATCATTTGGGATTCAGCCGAGTGAGGTCACTTCATGAGCTGGTGATGCCACACCTTCTGGGTATCGTATCACCCCTCGTGAATGTCTGTGACGCTGATGACCGCATAGGATGCCGAACTTGAGTCAGTTTAGGTCCATACCTGTGAGCAGGGTTGGGTTTATTGCAGGAAACTTTGACCTTCAGACTACCTGGTTTTCTTGATAGTGAGTCAGTTTTGTTGGTACCAGAGGTCCTCATCATCAGATATATGATTGTTCTTGACAGAGCAGAGCTTTGGTCCTGTATCAGAGGACCTTATATTCAGAGATGGGTATTTGTTCTTGACAGAGCAAGTTTTTGAATGGGATCAGAGGATCTCATCAGCAGATGTGTATTTGTTCTTGACAGAGTAGGTTTTTGATTGGGATCAGAGGATCTTATCATCAGATGTTTGTTCTTGACAGAGCAGGTTTTTGATTGGGGTCTGAGGATCTCATTTGTAAATAGATGTTTGTTCTTGACAGAGCAGAGTTTTGGGTCCTGTATCAGAGGTCCTTATTATCAGATGTTTGTTCTTGACAGAGCAGATTTATGGTCATGTATCAGAGGTCCTTATTGTCAGATATGTGTGTTCTTGACAGAGCAGATTTGTGGTCCGATACCAGGGTTTTCTTCTTACCTGATATAGTGGTTGTTCTTGACAGAGCAGCATTGTGCTTTTGTTGATACAGAATCTTCACCTTCATCACTTCAACGGCACAGTTTCCTTGATCTCCTACTGCATGATTGCATTTTACATTGCTTTGCATATTCATTTGCATTTCATTAACATGTGTCTGTGTTGCAGGTATCGTTTCCCCTGATTCAGGATTTCTGGCCTTCTTTTGTATTGTTATGGGTTCTCCGAGGAAGACTGTGGCTTACAAGCTCCCTGCCCCTAATATGGTTCAGCTGACTGGTTTGATTGCTTTAGCAGATGATTCTGTGAGAGATGAGTTCAGAAAGTCCTACGGTAAATTGCTCAGTTTGGTTCGTAAACCTTCTGCGTTCGAGTTGAATGGGTTGCACGCTCTGCTGCAGTTCTACGATCCTCCGTTGAGATGCTTTACTTTCCAGGATTTTGTTCTCGCACCCATACTAGAGGAATATGCTGATTTGTTAGGTGTGCCTATCAAGAGGCAGATGCCTTTTGTTCATATGGATGCTGAGCCTAATCTGGATAGTCTAGCTCCGTCACTTCATCTGGATGCTTCCGAGTTGGTGTTGTCTAGTTGGAACAAGGTTCCCGGTTTCTCCTTGCAGTTCTTAGTGGGAAAAGCTCAGCAGTGCGCCAAAGACGGATGTTGGGTCGTGTTCAACGCCATCCTCGCTCTGTGCATATATGGTATCATTCTGTTCCCCAATATGCCCGACTTTGTAGACTTCGACGCATTTCGCATCTTCGCTTCAGGGAATCCAGTCCCTACCTTGATAGGAGATGTCTACCATTCCATCCACTACAAAAACGAGAACAGAAGGGGCAAGAATGTCTCGTGTTGTATGCCCTTGCTCTATAAATGGCTTGATAGTCATCTGCCCAAGAGGGGTCCCTTTGTTTCGTCTGCAGCCACAGCTGAGTGGTCCGAGCGTTTGATGAGTCTATCAGTGGAGGATATTGACTGGTTTGATAGAGATAGGTTGGGTACCGAGATTATCTTCAGCTGCAGCGGGTTTCTGAACGTGCCTCTGATAGGCAGGAAGGGCTGTATAAACTATAATCCGTCTCTGTTGGTCCGACAGTTCGCGTATGCTTTGAGAGCTCCGCCGAAGGATGAAGAGGTGCAGAAATCTCTGTACCTCACTGGTCTTCTATGTTGCACCCCAAAATTTGCCCTCACAATACAAGACTTTGTGTTCCAAGAAGGTTCACAAGGTTCACAAAATTCACAATTGGTCAGAAGAGTTGACAATTCCCTCAGACAATGCACCTCCTAAGCAGTGCATCCAAAACTAGGGTTTTGACTTTAATCAGGCTAAATGGACTTCCAAGACTTCAAGTGAGCTTCATAACATCTTATATGTGTATAAGAACCCCCATGTCAAGTTTCAAGACTTTTCTCAAAAGTTTGCTCAGTCCGATGATCAGATAAGTCAAAAGCAGTCAATGCAGTTAAAAGGTCAAACTGAGGTCAACTGTGGTCAAACCAAAGTCAAACTTCATGATTTTTTTTTGCCAACATCAAAGAGAGGAGAATGAAAAAAACCTAAGAGGAGTGAGTGCCGTTTGCCGTTATTTAGTTTTCTTCTTCATCCATTACTATTGTTTCTTTTTCTTCATCGTTTACCGTTATTTCTTTTCCTTCATCTATTACTGTTGTTTCTTTTTCTTCATCTTTTACCGTTATTTCTTTTTCTTCATCTATTACCGTTATTTCTTTTTCTTTATCTATTACTGTTACGTTTATATATATATAATTTTTAAATTGTTAGAGTTTATATATATAAGATTTTTGATCGAATTATGTCGATACGATGTTTGCACATTTGTGTGCATGACGCGTGACATTTGTGTTAGTTCGATCTGGTTGCGATGATCGCATTTTTGTGTGAGCAATAATACTATTTTTTGCTTAATTTCTTTTTCTTTGCGATAAATTTTGTTTCGTCCGATTTAGATCTGGTTGCGATGAGCGCATTTCTGCGTTAGCAACATTGTTGGGTTATTTGGCACATTTAAAATTCATTATTACTTTATTATTATTATTATTATTATTATTATTATTATTATTATTATTATTATTATTATTATTATTATCATTATTTATTATTATTATCATTATTATCATTATTATTACCATTATTATTATTATTGTTATCATTAATTTATTAAAATTTGTTATAATATAAAAATCTGTTTTTTAAAATAAATAACATTAACATCTTTTCCAAATTAATATGAAAACCTATTATTTTTAAGAAAAACTTTTTTTTAGATAAATTTAAAATAATAACTAAAATCTTTTTTTTAAAATAATAACTAGAACCGTTATTTATTTTATTTTATTATTGTTCAATTCAAATTTCATTATCATATTGTATCTGCTCCTCTCATGTAACCTCGCGAACTTAACAATCGCTCTTTAAATTCTGCCTTTAAATTTCTGCTTGCATGGTTTAAATTATGACATTATCTCTCTGTTTGCATGATTCAATTATCTCACGCGTTTACTATTATTTCTGTCACATTGCAAACATCCGAAGGTTAGGTCTAACTGTTTGGCCGCCGCGCCAATAGTCCGTAAAACTTCACACATTCAATTTCAAATCCTCAAAACTACAAACTACAAACCCTAATTTTCACAAATGCCTCGCCGCAGGCAAAATTACAATTTTACCCTTAGCATTAGGTCAAAGAGCCGCCGCGCTCATTTTAGGGTTTCCCGCCGTGGAATCCCTAATTTAACCCTAATTACAACTTAACATTTCAACGTAGAGATTTGGAGTTTCTACACTCCACGTAAGCGTGTCCTTAAGATGCGTTTATTCCCCTTGAGACCTTGACCACAGTCAAGAAGTTTCTAACCTCCCTATTGAGGGGAACTACGATTACTCTGATTCCACTCCCGTAAGGATACGTAGGCACAAGATGCGATGTCTTGCCGAGTAAACTTAGAATTAACCCCCTTTATTATTTATTATTGCTTATTTATATTTTATTTATCTTTGCTATTTAATTATTTTGCTTATTATTTTGTAATTGTTTCTTGGATGTAAAGTTGTTTAATTATTTAATTATTATTATGGTTAGTAATTAGGGAGTGTAATAACATGTATGTAATATTAAAATAAATTTAGATCACTTTTAAATAAAGATAATTAAAATAAACACGTCACACACGTAAGTCGATTTTAATCGCCGTCTCACTTCCTAAGGATATCCCTCAAGTTGCCTACGAATAATGGTTAAGTGGGGTGTATAAAGCAAGTCCCTCAAATAAAAAAATCATCAAAGTCCCTTATGGTTGCCTTTACTAATCAAGTCCCTTTCGAAAAATGATGATGGTCCCTTATATGTGCTTATTACATCCCACAATGGCCTTCAAAGTCAAATTGTCCCTCACATACCCCTTAACATCCAAAGTAAGGACTACCTGCTCCATTATAGTAGGGATAGTCTTACTAAAGGAAAGAATGAAGAATAAGAAAGACCTTTAAACATTAGGGTAGGTTACTCCTAGGTGCTTGCTCACTTCAAAATTGTTTCGCACTTAAACAAATTTTCAACAAGTTTTCAAACAAGTTCTTAACACATCCTTACATGGATTATTTATTAACTATTCTGAAAATTTTCTATTCACACACTACAATTTCAAAACAATTCAAAAGTGAGCTTAAGTACCTAAGAGCCCATGGATAACCATGGATGAAAAGGATGCTAATACCTTCCCTTTTCATAACCTACCCCCCGGACCCAAAATATTCTCTAAGGTCTTTCCTGTTCTTTTATAACCTTTCCTTATGGATAAAATAAAAGTCGGTGGCGACTCTTGCTATCCGCAACATTGTTTAAAGTCAGTTCTCCCACCGTGTTACAGAACTGGCGACTCTGCTGGGGATTTATTTAAGAGGGGTACCCTTAGGAATTAAGATCACTTTAAATTGTTTGCCTTGTTTGCTTTATTATTATATTGTTGGGGTGCTCTTATGTGTGAAAGGTCCTAACCCGGATCTAGTGTACCTTAGGTAAATGGCAATAGACCAAGGAAACTGTACGACGTATATCGATACGGTTGATCTGGTGGCCATAGTTAGTGCGACTTCTTGGTTGGTGCTTATATTCCTTAAGTCAAGTTGAGGATAATATTGAGGCTGCCATATGTTGTCAATGCACTAACTGACTTTTAGAACCCTAGTTAACTCATCTTGGCCTTTAGAAAGTAGTGAGGTAACCGGCTTTGGTGCAGACTGAAGTTGGTTGACACTCGATGCTACGCTCATTGAGATCTTAAACTTGGAGGGTTTTGGTTGGCAAGTAAGTTGCCTTCTGAACAACCACCCTTGTGAAGGATCAATGATATTGAGATCCCTTAGAACCTGGTTACTTTTGTAGGACAGGATGAACCATCTAACTTCAGGGGAGGGTACTTGCCTTTGAACCTCATGCAAGCCTTTAAACCTAGGGCTATGGTGTGACTTGTTTGTGTGTGCCACATGTTTGTGATTGAGCATGACATCATGACATCATCATGCATCATAAGCATATCATTTTCCCTAACCATTTCAAGGACCAAAGGATTTATCTTTGTTCTTTGTTGCAGGTCATGGCTTCTGCTCGTAGAAACACCATCAGGATCAACTTTGTAGGGATACCTGCTAAGCTCAAGGAGTTGGTTTCCCTAATGCCTGATCATTCCCAGTTCAACAAGAGACATGGTCACTTATTGGATCTAGTTACTTCAGGGTTCAGTGAAGACATGATGAGTGTGCTGTTTCAGTTCTTTGACCCTAAGCACCATTGCTTTACATTTCCTGATTATCAGCTGGTTCCAACCATGGAGGAGTTCTCTAAACTTCTGGGTATACCTGTTCTTGATCAGAAGCCATTCACAGGCTTAGAGAAGGAGCTTAAACCAGAAGTTATTGCTGCAGCTCTACATCTGAAGAAGTCTGACATTGTTCTAGAGACGAGAAGTGGAGTTAAAGGTATTCTTGCCAAGGTATTAGTGGATAAAGCTCAAATGTTCTCGAAGGCTATGAGTTACGATGCTGTTGAGGAGATCTTAGCCTTATTGATTTATGGCTTAGTGTTGTTCCCCAATCCTGATCAATTCATAGACGTTCATGCCATCAACATATTCCTGAGTCACAATCCAGTGCCTACCTTACTTGGAGACATCCTACATTCTCTTCACACCCGTACTACAAGGGCAAGAGGAACTTTGATGTGCTGCATACCTTTACTTTCTAGGTGGTTTATTTCTCACCTTCCTCGCTCAGTAATGAAGAATGAGCAAGGGTTCAGATGGTCCAAGAGGATCATGTCACTTTCTCACTCAGACATCCATTGGTGCTCCAGATCTATGGAGAATGTCACCATCATTGACCGTTGTGGGGAGTTTCCTAATGTGCCACTTCTAGGCATAAGAGGAGGCATCACCTACAACCCATCTCTAGCTTTACGACAGTTTGGTTACGCCCGGAGCGATGGTCCACATGACATGTTGATTCAGGGCATTGTGTTTGATTACGACAATGATCTTCAGGGTTACCGTCAGAGATTCATCCGAGCTTGGGGAAAGGTAAACAGGATTGACAGCAAGACACTGGAGCCTAAGTACACTATTCCTATGGAGGCTTATCTCAGATGGGTACGATCTCGTGCTCAGACACTCATGATGCCATATCCTGCCATCCTACCAGTTACCAGGGAACCTGTTGCTGAAGGAGACACAGCTTATACCATCCTTCACCCAGACATGCCTACTGATATGGAAGACTTGCAGAGATCATGGATCCAACTGAAAGAGCAAAGGGATACTTTCGAGGCTCATTACAAAGCAAGCCAAGCAAGGATCCTAGAGCTAACAAAGCTACTTCATGAGGAACGAAACCTCAACTCATACCTCAACACAAAGAGGAAACGTCCATGGGAGACTTAAAACCCCATCTTTTGTACTTATTTCGTTTTCATTTTTTGTAAGCCTAAAAGGCAAAACAAGTTATTACTAATAAAAAGTTACTTTCTTGTTTGTTTAAGCAAATTTAAATCCTACGGTCCTTGAAAACATTGCATATGCATTCCCATATCATTGCATCACAGGTTTATAATTGTGCACAGGTTTCTCATCTTCTCGCTGTTTATTTCAGCAATGGATCTTGAACAATCAGTTAAGGATCTCCAGGCACAGAATGCACAGTTCCAAGAGCTGATCCTGAACCTATCCAAGGGACAGGATGAATTGAAGACACTGCTGGCCAAGAAGACTAAGAAGGCTAGAAGGTCTGCTGGGTTGCTCAACATGGGAAGAAGGTTCAAAGGTCCTGACAAGACCAAGGAACAGGTTGAAGACTATGAATCTGAAGAATCTGAGCAGGAGAGAGGCAGTCTCCACAACACTATGGGGGACTCTGATTCTGAGGCTAACTACTACCATGAGCCTAACGAAGACAAATTCAAGATGCTGGTGGATAGAATGGATGCTATGGAATTACAGAAATCATCTGGGCTGGATTTTGAGGATTTGAGCTTGATATCTGGGGTGGTCATACCCATTGGGTTCAAAGTTCCTACATTTGTTGTCTATGATGGGGTCTCTTGTCCCAAATTGCATCTGAGGTCTTATGTCAGAAGAATTCAACCCCACACTGCTGATAAGAAGTTGTGGATCCATTTCTTTCAAGAGAGTTTATCTGGAGCTCAGTTAGAGTGGTATTATCAGTTGGAGAGTGTCAACATCAGAGACTGGAATGATCTTGCTGAAGCGTTTTATAGACAGTACCAATACAATGCTGACTTAGCCCCCACTCGCATGCAGCTTCAAAGCATGTCTATGGGTGCCAAAGAAAGCTTTAAGGAGTATGCTCAGAAGTGGAGAGACTTAGCTGGAAGAGTTCAACCCCCTTTGACTGATAGGGAATTGGTTGATATGTTCATGTGTACGCTGAATGGTCCGTTTTACAGTCATCTCATTGGAAGCTCATCATCTGGCTTCACTGAGTTGATCATGACAGAAGAGCGAGTAGAGAATGGCATCAAGAGTGGTAAGATCCAAATGGGCACTTCTTCATCAGGTGCTGCAAAGAAGCCTCCCATTGGGAAGAAAGAATCTAATGCTGTGTATGGTCAGCCTGATCGTAACAGAAGGCATCAGTCTGTTAGTGCAGTTCATATTTCAAATCCAACTCCTGCAACAACAGAGCAGCCTCAAGGCAACCAACAGAGGGCTAGAAGACAGTTCACGAAGATCAACATGTCAATGGCTCAGGCATTGCAACACTTGTTGAAGGCTGAACTTATTACCCTGAGGGAGGCTCCTCAGAATCCCAATGTTACCTCTCCCAAGTACAATCCCAATGCACGATGTGCATATCATTCAAACTGTCCAGGACATGATACTAATAACTGCTGGGTCTTGAAGAACAAAATTCAGGATATGATTGATGCTGGAGAAATTGAATTTGATCCACCAGGTACTCCAAATGTGATTACAGCTCCAATGCCAAATCACGAGAAGACTGTCAACGCCATTGATGAAGATATTGATGAAGATCTGCATGTCTATTCAGTTATGAAGTTGAGCACACCATTGTCTGTTATCAAAAAGAGGTTAGTACAAGCTGGGATCTTTCCAGGTTGTCATGAAGATTGTCTATATTGTACCTATAAGCCGGATAGTTGCTTCATTTTGAGAGATGGGATTCAACGTCTCATGGATAAATATACTATAGTGTTTGAAAGAAGACCAGCATCTGTAGAAAGTATGGTGGGTCATCTGACTCAGGGTAAGAAGATTGAAGAGGTTGACATGGTTGACAAAGTACCACTAAGAATCACTTCAAAGGGTCCCATTAAAATCACTCATCAGGGCCCAATCAAGATTATTGCTGAAGGTCCTGTGAAAGTTGTTGCTGAAGCCAGAGTAGCTCCTCTGATCATTACCACTCCTGGTCCTATTCCTTATACATCTGACAAAGCTGTGCCTTGGCACTATGGGTCTGATGTTTACATCCATGGTGTCAAGCAGGAGCCTTTACCTGATATGCCTGTTGACATTGATAATATTGCTGGATCTAGCAAGATCACTCGTAGTGGAAGAGTCTTCTCTCCTCCAGTTGCTTCTAAGAGTGCAGTTACTCCTGCTGTTACTTCCACCACTGATGCTCGGGGCAAGGGTCCTGTTATTGAGCCTGTATCTACTGATGTGCCAGCTCCTGATGACCTCTCTAAGCAGATGGAAGAAGTATTGAAAATCATTCGCAAGAGTGATTATGATATTGTTGATCAGCTGGGGCATACTCCCTCAAAGATTTCTATGCTCTCCCTGTTATTATGTTCTGAGGCTCATGCCAAGTCATTGATCAAGTTTCTAAAGATGGCTCATGTACCCAGTGCAATTTCTGTGGACCAGTTTGAGAATTGTGTTGCTCACCTGACCTATGACAACGGGTTAGGATTTTCTGATGCTGACTTGACCCCTGCCAAGAGGGATCATAACAGGGCCTTGCATATTTCAATTGAATGCAGGGGCACTACCCTGTCTCATGTGCTGATAGACAATGGTTCCTCTCTGAATGTGTTGCCTAAGGAAGTCCTGAACAAGCTGAGTCCTGAAGATACGGTATTGAAGCCCAGTAATATTGTGGTAAAGGCTTTTGATGGTTCTAGAAGAGTAGTGCATGGGGAAATTGATCTTCCAATCAAGGTTGGCTCTCAGGTGTTTACTGATACATTCTATGTGATGGATATTCGTCCTTCGTACTCATGTCTGCTTGGTCGTCCCTGGATCCATGGGGCAGGTGCTGTGACCTCCACATTACATCAAAAGTTGAGATATCCGGTGAATGGAAAAGTTGTTACTGTCTTTGGAGAGGAAGAATACTTCGTCAGCCATGTAAACACTTTCAAGTATCTGGAAGTAGAAGGTGAATACATTGAAACTCCATGTCAGTCATTTGAAGTGGTTCCCTGGGCTGTTAAGGATTGTGTGACTCCTCCTGCTGTGAAGAAGGTTCCTGTGGTCATCAGAAACCCTCCAACAATGGCAATGGCCTCCCTCAATGATGCAAAAGCTGTGGTGGAAGAAGGTGGTTGTACTATTTGGGGTCAGATTCCTGATATTCCATACAAGTCTGACAAGTTTGGTTTGGGTTTCACTGCAGAGTCCCAGAAGGCTGTCCGTCGTGCCCGTGCTGTTCGTATCACCAATCAAGGGGTTATCAATGCTGTGGGAGATCAAGATGAAGACTACAACTTGGAGGCATGGATTTTTCCTACTGTGGGTGCTGGACTCAATAATTGGACAGCTGAAGATGTTATCCCTATCTCCTTTAGTCAGGAGTAAATACTATTACTGTGTTATGTTTTTAAATTTATAATTTCTGGAACAATTAAAACTTTCAAGCCATGTGCCTTACCCGGGGCACAATGGTGTGCTTGTTACGGGTTGTCATTTCATTTGCATACTGCATTCAATAAAATCAGTGGACGTTTCGTTTTCGTAAATATTGTGTTCCTTGTCTTTCTTTTTCTTTTATTTTTGCTTTATCAGCTATGTGTTCTTACACACACCCACGTCACTAAAATGCAGATCCTCATCCACTCTGGATCCAGTTGATAACAGTTCTACTATTGCCAATTACAATTTCGAGAATCCGATCTATCAAACTGAAGACGGAGACGAGGACGATTGTGAAATACCTGTAGAGCTTGCTAGGTTGTTACAACAAGAAGAGAAAGCTATACGAGAGATGCCAGCTCCCCGTACTGAGAAGGAGGTTAGAGGTTTCTTGGGACGATTGAACTACATTGCAAGATTTATTTCCCAATTAACTACCATCTGTGAGCCAATCTTCAAGTTGTTGAAGAAAGATCAGGTGATGGAATGGAATGATGAGTGCCAGACTGCCTTCGATGAAATCAAGAGATATCTGCTAGAACCTCCAATTTTAATGCCACCAGTTGATGGAAGACCCTTGATTATGTATTTAACAGTATTAGACAACTCAATGGGGTGTGTATTGGGGCAACATGACGAGTCTGGTCGAAAAGAGCAGGCAATATACTACCTTAGCAAAAAGTTTACCGACTGTGAAACAAGATACTCACTGCTCGAGAAAACTTGCTGCGCTTTGGCATGGGCTGCTCGCCGACTAAGACAGTATATGTTGACCCATACTACCTTGTTGATTTCGAAGATGGATCCAATCAAGTACATATTTGAGAAACCTGCTCTCTCCGGAAGAATTGCAAGATGGCAAATGATCTTGACGGAATATGATATACAATATACCACTCAGAAGGCCATTAAGGGGAGTGTTGTTGCTGATCATTTGGCTCATCAAGCAGTAGATGATTACCAGTCAATGAATTTTGAGTTCCCTGATGAAGACATTATGTCTGTTACCAAAGAACCTGGACAATATAACGGACCTGAACAAGGATCCCGATGGACTATGGTTTTTGATGGTGCCTCCAATGCACATGGTAATGGTGTTGGTGTTGTGATTAGTTCCCCTGAAGGTTGTCATACCCCGATTACTGCCAGACTTTGTTTCTATTGTACCAATAACATGGCTGAGTATGAGGCATGTATCATGGGTATGCAAGTTGCTATTGATATGAAGATTCAGTTCCTTGAGGTGTATGGAGATTCAGCTCTGGTAGTAAGTCAGATTAAAGGAGATTGGGATACAAAGCATGATAATCTCATTCCTTACAGAGAACATGTGTTGTCTTTGATCCCACATTTCAAAGAGATTACTTTTGGACATATTCCACGAAGAGAGAATCAGTTGGCAGACGCATTGGCCACCATGGCATCTATGTTTGAGATCAGCTGGGATGATGAAGCTCCCAAGATTACCATTGATAGATTTGAGAAGCCTGCATACTGCAATGAGATTGACACTGAAGGGGCAAGTGGACTCCAACATATGAGGGACCATTTGTAGTCAAGACAGTGTTCTCAGGAGGTGCCATGATACTGACTACAATGGATGGTGAAGACTTCCCACAACCTGTAAACGCAGACATAGTTAAAAAATACTACGCATAAAAAGAGACCCGCTAGGTTGACAGGCCTAGGCAAAAATAAGGGCATCCCGGCAAACCAAAAGGGTTTGGGCAAAAATTAGGGATATATATATAAAAAGATGTACACCCGGCAAGTCGAAAACCTGAAAAGGCGGCTTGGGCAAAAAAGGGTATCCCGGTGGATTGAAAACCTGAAAGGGCAATCCAGGCAAAAGTTAGGGATTAAAGCGTATGACTATGTCTCGTTTGGATCACTCATGAAATTGCAACCAGTTGTACTGCTTACTCAAGCTCAAACAGATGAAGCTCAATCCAATCGTTTCCGTCTCAACAGCAAGAAGATGAGATACTTGAGTGGCAATAGTAGAATTGAAACTCAATAGGATTATTTCCCACATAGTTGATTCTTTTTGTAAAACTTCATGACAAAATTCTCTTACTAGGGTTTATGTCTCCTTGTACAAACTTACCCGTGTATGGGTCACTTTTGATATAAATAAATTCCATCTTTTGAATCCAGATTCACTTTTACCCTATTTACATAAGCGAAACGTCCATTGGTTGTGTTTGAATGTATGTATGCCTTTGAATATGATTGATGTTTACCAGAAACGCATGTATGCTTTTAATATGATTGATGTTTACCAGAAATGCATGAAAATGCAGTAATAGTATTTACTAAGGACGAACGAGGGAAGGATTTCAACGAAGCTTCGCCGGTTCATCTTTACAAGACAGTTACAAACCATCAGTAGGACTAATCCATTTTCACAAAGTCTAATCTCCCCTGGAATTTATATCCATCTCTTTTATCCTCATACGGATATACGGGAAATTACTTTCCAATAAGGGCACGATGAACGAAGACGGGATGTTATACTTATCCTACTATCAAACGAAAACGAAGGTTATCTATACCCTACTATCCCCAACAACGGGAGGTTATCTATACCTTGTTATCCCCAACAACGGGAGGTTATCTATACCTTGTTATCCCCAGCAGACGGAGGGTTATATATTCTTCAACAACGAATCGGGATTTATTTTCCTTGGCCAGCAGTTGTTATACAAGGATATCCAGACACTTCCAGCAGTGTCATAGCATACATACATCATTTACATCATACCATAACATATATGTCTATAGTACATTACCTAAGTGCATCATGTCATACATGCATACATAAAGCATAAACTAATGTTGTTATACAGAATGCTACCTTGTTTTCAGGTTAATTATCCAACAAACAATCTTATGATCTTTGGGACTGCTTTATTGTAACCTCAGGGTTACTTTATCCTCCTGATGAGCTTCTTATTACTTTGGGACTGCTTTATTGTAACCTCAGGGTTATTTTATCCTCCTGATAGCCTCTCATGACTTCAAGACTGCTTTAGAGCTACTGATTGCTCTATCCTCCTGAAATCATCCTATTACTTCAAGACTGCTTTAAAGCTATTCATTGCTCTATCCTCATGGGGTCATATTACTACTTCAAGACTGCTTTAGAGCTATTCATTGCTCTATCCTCCTGAAGCCATCTAATTATTTCAAGACTGCTTTAGAGTTATCCATTGCTCTATCCTCCTGAAATTACATTATTATTTCAAGACTGCTTTAGAGCTATCCATTGCTCTATCCTCCTGAAATCATTACTTCAAGACTGCTTTAGAGCTATTGATTGCTCTATCCTCCTGAAGACATATCACATTATTATTTCAAGACTGCTTTAGAGCTGTTGATTGCTCTATCCTACTGAAGCCATTCTATTACTTCAAGACTGCTTTAGAGCTATTGATTGCTCTATCCTCCTGAAGCCATTATTACTTCAAGACTGCTTTAGAGCTATTGATTGCTCTATCCTCCTGAGGTCAGATTTATCACTTCAAGACTGCTTTAGGGTTGTCATTATTGATTGCTCTATCCTCATGAAGACATGCTGTTACATCAGTATTACTCCAGACTCCTGACAGTTCTCATTATACTACTGAAGAACTTTCCCCTAGTGGCATCTTTAAGCCCACTCAATCATGTTCAACCAACCATCAATATCACTCCATGCACTGGTGAGTCCAAATTTTTGGGCTTTTGTGTTCAATCCCCTTCAACCTTCCAGGTTACGACTGGCAAATATACCAATCTAACCCCTCAGGTTTCAGAAAATTGAACAGGGGCAGCTGTTGCACCCCAAAATTTGCCCTCACAATACAAGACTTTGTGTTCCAAGAAGGTTCACAAGGTTCACAAAATTCACAATTGGTCAGAAGAGTTGACAATTCCCTCAGACAATGCACCTCCTAAGCAGTGCATCCAAAACTAGGGTTTTGACTTTAATCAGGCTAAATGGACTTCCAAGACTTCAAGTGAGCTTCATAACATCTTATATGTGTATAAGAACCCCCATGTCAAGTTTCAAGACTTTTCTCAAAAGTTTGCTCAGTCCGATGATCAGATAAGTCAAAAGCAGTCAATGCAGTTAAAAGGTCAAACTGAGGTCAACTGTGGTCAAACCAAAGTCAAACTTCATGATTTTTTTTTTGCCAACATCAAAGAGAGGAGAATGAAAAAAACCTAAGAGGAGTGAGTGCCGTTTGCCGTTATTTAGTTTTCTTCTTCATCCATTACTATTGTTTCTTTTTCTTCATCGTTTACCGTTATTTCTTTTCCTTCATCTATTACTGTTGTTTCTTTTTCTTCATCTTTTACCGTTATTTCTTTTTCTTCATCTATTACCGTTATTTCTTTTTCTTTATCTATTACTGTTACGTTTATATATATATATAATTTTTAAATTGTTAGAGTTTATATATATAAGATTTTTGATCGAATTATGTCGATACGATGTTTGCACATTTGTGTGCATGACGCGTGACATTTGTGTTAGTTCGATCTGGTTGCGATGATCGCATTTTTGTGTGAGCAATAATACTATTTTTTGCTTAATTTCTTTTTCTTTGCGATAAATTTTGTTTCGTCCGATTTAGATCTGGTTGCGATGAGCGCATTTCTGCGTTAGCAACATTGTTGGGTTATTTGGCACATTTAAAATTCATTATTACTTTATTATTATTATTATTATTATTATTATTATTATTATTATTATTATTATTATTATTATTATTATTATTATTATTATCATTATTTATTATTATTATCATTATTATCATTATTATTACCATTATTATTATTATTGTTATCATTAATTTATTAAAATTTGTTATAATATAAAAATCTGTTTTTTAAAATAAATAACATTAACATCTTTTCCAAATTAATATGAAAACCTATTATTTTTAAGAAAAACTTTTTTTTAGATAAATTTAAAATAATAACTAAAATCTTTTTTTTAAAATAATAACTAGAACCGTTATTTATTTTATTTTATTATTGTTCAATTCAAATTTCATTATCATATTGTATCTGCTCCTCTCATGTAACCTCGCGAACTTAACAATCGCTCTTTAAATTCTGCCTTTAAATTTCTGCTTGCATGGTTTAAATTATGACATTATCTCTCTGTTTGCATGATTCAATTATCTCACGCGTTTACTATTATTTCTGTCACATTGCACACATCCGAAGGTTAGGTCTAACTGTTTGGCCGCCGCGCCAATAGTCCGTAAAACTTCACACATTCAATTTCAAATCCTCAAAACTACAAACTACAAACCCTAATTTTCACAAATGCCTCGCCGCAGGCAAAATTACAATTTTACCCTTAGCATTAGGTCAAAGAGCCGCCGCGCTCATTTTAGGGTTTCCCGCCGTGGAATCCCTAATTTAACCCTAATTACAACTTAACATTTCAACGTAGAGATTTGGAGTTTCTACACTCCACGTAAGCGTGTCCTTAAGATGCGTTTATTCCCCTTGAGACCTTGACCACAGTCAAGAAGTTTCTAACCTCCCTATTGAGGGGAACTACGATTACTCTGATTCCACTCCCGTAAGGATACGTAGGCACAAGATGCGATGTCTTGCCGAGTAAACTTAGAATTAACCCCCTTTATTATTTATTATTGCTTATTTATATTTTATTTATCTTTGCTATTTAATTATTTTGCTTATTATTTTGTAATTGTTTCTTGGATGTAAAGTTGTTTAATTATTTAATTATTATTATGGTTAGTAATTAGGGAGTGTAATAACATGTATGTAATATTAAAATAAATTTAGATCACTTTTAAATAAAGATAATTAAAATAAACACGTCACACACGTAAGTCGATTTTAATCGCCGTCTCACTTCCTAAGGATATCCCTCAAGTTGCCTACGAATAATGGTTAAGTGGGGTGTATAAAGCAAGTCCCTCAAATAAAAAAATCATCAAAGTCCCTTATGGTTGCCTTTACGAATCAAGTCCCTTTCGAAAAATGATGATGGTCCCTTATATGTGCTTATTACATCCCACAATGGCCTTCAAAGTCAAATTGTCCCTCACATACCCCTTAACATCCAAAGTAAGGACTACCTGCTCCATTATAGTAGGGATAGTCTTACTAAAGGAAAGAATGAAGAATAAGAAAGACCTTTAAACATTAGGGTAGGTTACTCCTAGGTGCTTGCTCACTTCAAAATTGTTTCGCACTTAAACAAATTTTCAACAAGTTTTCAAACAAGTTCTTAACACATCCTTACATGGATTATTTATTAACTATTCTGAAAATTTTCTATTCACACACTACAATTTCAAAACAATTCAAAAGTGAGCTTAAGTACCTAAGAGCCCATGGATAACCATGGATGAAAAGGATGCTAATACCTTCCCTTTTCATAACCTACCCCCCGGACCCAAAATATTCTCTAAGGTCTTTCCTGTTCTTTTATAACCTTTCCTTATGGATAAAATAAAAGTCGGTGGCTACTCTTGCTATCCGCAACATTGTTTAAAGTCAGTTCTCCCACCGTGTTACATTCTAGAAGGGGATATGTTATCTAAGCTTCAGCGCGCTTGGAATGGTATCAGTAAGAGGGGAAAACCATTACTGGGGAGAAGCAATAGTCAAGCCTACGCCCCGTACGTGACTTGGATCAGAGCCAGAGCAGATGCTATAGGGATGTCGTTTCTTCCTGCCAAGCCAGAAAGCCCTCCAGTGATTGAAGAGCCTACCACTGTGCCCATTCAGCAGCATAATCAGGTGTTAGCTGAGCGAGATGAATTGAAGAGGGCAAATGAAGAACTGGAGAAAGAATTGGCTCAGCTCCGAAGCGAGAGAAACGAAGTCGTTCATTCCTTCAAAAGGCAGACAGAGCTGGTGAACCAGCTAGGGACAAATTTGACTAAGCAGATAGCTGAGCATGAGCGCATGGGTCGAGACTTCAAAGCTGTCAACGATGTACTGGCCATGAAGAAGCAGCACTTGGACAAAGCGTATCGGAGGATATCCAAGTTCAACCAGCACTGGAAGGCCACCCTAGCCAACAGGAAAGAGCGGGAGGATAAGCTAATGCAACAGATCTCCAAGCTGAAAGCCCAGGTGAAGGCTAGTGAGAAGAGGTTTGATGAAGAAACCGCTCGTAGATCTCCAAGCTGAACTGCCTTGATGGGCTTTCTTCGTATATATGAGATATTATTTCCATGATTGGACTCGGACTTCTTATTATCAGCACTGGCACTCAGGCACTAGGATCGGGGGAAATCTCCCTAACGCACAGACACACGTTTGCATTTGCATGAAGCATTTGCATAACGAGCACTTTGTCGTTTTTTCCTAACCCTTTTGTGTTTTCAGGTTGTTTCAGGTTGTTCCAGGATTGATCAGAGACCTATTCACCGCTATCCGACCAGAGCAAATCAAACCAGAATCATGGAGCAAGTGCAAACTGATGTTCAAGAACACCGCGAAAGAATGAATCGCTTCATGGAGCTCATGCAAGCGGTCGCCAATGGCCAGGATCAGCTCAGAACCTTGGTTCAGCCTCTGATTTCAAGGGTCGATAGCAATGGCGTACTCCATGGTGGAACTGTGCCAACCCCTCCACCTGTGGAAACTCCTCAGAATGGCGTCCCCGTGACCGGGGGGAATGGCAGTGCCAACGGCAATGTGATAGCTAACATGGGACTCAACGGCAATACGACGGGCGTCGATAATGGGAGTCTTGAAGCTAACGTCAATGTTGAACTGGGCAATGACAATGCAGGTGTTGGGAGTCTGTTCGGGCCTCAGCCGTGGTTAGAAGACCGTCAAGACAATGTGTTCTCTCAAAGAGGTGCTGAAGGGGAGCTGACTGCTGAAGCACGTCTAAGGTTCAAGGCACTCGAGGATAAGATGAGGAACATCGAGAACCAGAACACCCTGGGCGTTGATATGTCCAAGTTGGGACTGATTGCTGATTTCAAGGTGCCTCCCAAGTTCAAGGTACCTGACTTTGAAAAGTACAAGGGCACCACTTGCCCTCGCGTCCACCTGAGATCATATTACAGGAAAATGTCAGCTCATTCTGATGACGAGAAGTTGCTGATGCACTTCTTTCAGGACAGTCTGTCCGGACCATCCCTCGAATGGTACATGAGTCTGGAGCCTACCAATGTGCGCACGTGGAAGGACCTTGTTGAAGCATTTGTGCACCACTACCAATACAATAGCGACTTGGCCTCGAACCGAGTCCAACTGCAGAATCTGTCGCAAAGGAACAACGAAGGGTTCAAGGAATACGCCCAGCGGTCGCGTGAATTGGCAGCCAGGGTTCAGCCGTCGATGGTTGAACGTGAGCTTGTGCAGATGTTCGTAGCCACCCTCCCAGGGGTTTACTATGAGAAATTGGTCAGTGGTATGTCCGGAACCTTTTCAGATCTCATTATCACGGGTGAGCACATCGAAAATGGGATCAAACTCGGGAAAATTCAAGGTGAGTCATCCTCAGCCAGAGGAGGAGGAAAGAAACCTTATAGTGGCAAAAGACGGGAAGGAGAAACGAGCGTCGTGACCAACGCTCGAAGGAAGGGTAAAGGCCCTCACCAGCAGGTGGCCAGCATAACTATCCCGGCAGTTCAACAGCTACAGCAGCAGCAGCAGCAGCCGAACCAACAAGGGTACATAAAGTATCAGAATCGGGCACCTCTGTCGAGCTGTCACCTCGAGACACCGCCCATGTCGTACGCGCAACTATTGCAGACTTTGCTTCAGCTACAGTTGATATAGAAGAGAACCTTGGCTCCCTTGACAGGGGCACCTCCGCCAGGTTATGACGCGAATGCAACTTGTGAGTTTCACTCAGGGGCACCAGGACATACAATAGAGAATTGCAAAGCCTTCAAGCATAAGGTGCAGGACATGGTGGATGCCAAGATCATCAACTTCTCAGATAATGTGCCAAATGTCACGAAGAACCCTATGCCGAACCATAGGGGAGGTGGAGTAAACGCCATTATTGAAGACGAGAGTTTGGATTTGTTGACTGACGTCAGAGATCTGAAGACGCCGCTTAGCTTCATTAAAGCTAAGTTGATGAAAAGAGGTTTCTTTCCAGGTTGCGGAGAGCTGTGTATGGACTGTGCGACTCGTCCTGATGGATGCGAACAGTTGATAGAGGGGATTCAGAGTCTGATGACCGAAGGAATCCTGCAGTTTAGCCGAAGGGCCGAAAGCGGATTGGGAGAGGTAATGCTGAAGCAAGGTGGTGAGGTTGCCACCATCACCATCCCTCGCCCGACGATAACTATTTCTGCACCCAAACCGCCCACGATTACCATCACCAAAGCTGGGCCAATACCGTTCGAAAGCACTAATGTTGTCCCATGGCATTATGAGGCTGAAGTCTACTGCAACGGACAAAAGTTGGAACTAGAACTGTTTGGGTCGTCTGTGGAGAACCTTGCGAGAATCAGCGGAATTACTCGCAGCGGGAGAGTATTTGCACCACCTGAGGTCGTGGCGGACAAAGAGGACAGAGCTGATGCAACTGATAAAGGTAAGAGTAAAGTCGTCAAAGAGATCCCTCGTGGGGTAGAAAAAGACTTACTCGTTAAAGACGCCGAGGAATTTATGAGGTTGATTAAAAAGAGTGACTACAAGATTGTGGATCATCTCCATCAGACACCCTCAAAGATTTCCATCCTGAATTTGTTGCTGTGTTCTGAAGCACACCGCAACGCACTACTGAAGGTGTTGAACGCCGCATATGTACCGCAGGAAATATCAGTAAACCAGTTGGAAGAGGTTGTAGCCCATGTAAATGCCGGAAATGGGTTAGGGTTCACTGACCTAGAGCTGACGCCGAAGGGGAGGAACCATAATAGCACTCTGCACATCTCGATAGAGTGTAAGGGAACGATTATGTCTCACGTGTTGGTGGACACGGGGTCGTCACTCAATGTTCTTCCGAAGAAGGCACTAATGAAGTTAGATACTCGCGGAGTGATTTGCACACCCAGTGATCTGGTTGTGAAAGCATTCGATGGAACCAAACGCCATTTTTTCGGGGAGGTGATGTTGCCAATCCAAGTCGGGCCAGAAACCTTCAACGCGGTCTTTTACATTATGGACATCATGCCTGCCTACAGCTGTCTCTTGGGCTGGCCATGGATCCATTCGGCGGGTGCCGTGACCTCCACGTTGCACCAGAAGCTCAAGTGCGCTGTCGGAGGTAGCATCGTGACTGTATATGGCGAGGAAAACATAATGGTGAGCCATTTGTCGTCCTTCAAGTATGTTGAGATGGATGGGGAAATCCATGAAACCCTATGCCAAGCGTTCGAAGCTGTTAAAGTCAAGGACGTAGCTCCTGTAGTCACTGAGAAGCCAGAGATGACTCTCTCTTCCTTCAAGGAAGCCCGAGTCGTTGTTCAAGCCGGATCCACCCCAGGCTGGGGGCGAATTTTGGAGATACCCAACAAGCAAGACAAGTTTGGGTTGGGATACTCTCCTGGAGCTGAAGCCTCCTCTTCTAGCAGTGCGTCGTGAGGTAAAGGGCCGATCCAGTTTACCAGTGGCGGGGTGATATTTGAAAGCGTCAACGCGATGTCTGAAGACAACGGAGATAGCGACTGTGACCTAGACTCTTGGATCCAGCCAAGCAAGCCAGGCGAGGGCCTCAACAACTGGTCCGTCAAGGATATCATCCAGATGACAAGCGAAGAGTAATGATTTACTTTTTTCCAATCATTGTACAACCCTATGTCCTACCCGGGGCATAGTGGTTTTATTGTTAGGGCCTCGTTTGATTATGTACATGCATTTTATCAATAAATCAAAAGGCGTTTTCTTCGTATTCAAATATTGTCATCTCTGTTATTCCTGTTTTATATTTGTTTTGAAAAACAATAAAATGGCAATGAGGTTTGTGATAACCTGCATATCCTTGTTTTAAGCTTAACCCTTGTTATTGCAGGATCCACATAGCAGATGACATCGACTCTGGACCTTCTACGACTCACTTCGACTTCGATTGCCCGATCTATCTAGCTGAAGAAGAGATTGATGAAGACGAAGACCTTCCCGAAGAGTTGGCCCGCTTGTTGAAACAAGAAGAGAAAGTTATTCTGCCTCATGAAGAGGAGATCGAGATCGTGAATCTGGGTTCTGAAGAACTTGTCAGGAACGTCAGGATAGGGGCTGCATTGCAGAGTGATGTCAAGCAGAGATTGGTCGGGATGCTAAGAGAGTATAGTGACGTCTTTGCTTGGTCATACGAAGATATGCCCGGACTCGATACTGACATAGTGGTCCACCACTTGCCGCTGCAAGAAGATTGTCCTCCCGTTAAGCAGAAGCTTAGGAGGACGCGACCAGATATGGCCGTTTAGATCAAAGAAGAAGTGCAAAAGCAACTTGATGCTGGCTTCTTAGCGGTCACTACTTACCCTCCGTGGGTCGCCAACATAGTGCCTGTACCGAAGAAGGACGGTAAGGTGCGAATGTGCGTCGATTATCGAGATTTGAATAGGGCGAGCCCTAAAGATGATTTCCCGCTGCCTCATATTGATGTGTTGGTCGACAATACAGCTCAGTTCTCCATGTTTTCATTCATGGATGGCTTCTCCGGCGACAACCAGATCAAGATGGCGCCGGAGGACATGGATAAAACTACGTTTATCACTCCCTGGGGAACATTTTGCTACAAGGTAATGTCTTTCGGTCTGAAGAACGCAGGGGCCACTTACCAACGAGCAATGGTTACTTTGTTTCATGACATGATTCATCATGAGATTGAAGTCTATGTTGATGACATGATTGCGAAGTCCCAAACGGAGGAAGGACATCTGGTCAATTTGCTGAAGCTTTTTGAGAGGCTTAGGAAGTTCAGGTTGAGGCTGAATCCTAACAAATGTACTTTCGGAGTACGATTCAGAAAGTTACTAGGGTTTATCGTGAGCGAAAGAGGCATCGAGGTTGATCCTGCGAAGATTAAAGCGATACAAGAAATGCCAGTGCCAAAAACAGAAAAAGAAGTTCGTGGTTTCCTGGGCAGAATAAACTACATTGCGAGGTTTATTTCTCAGCTCACGGCCACGTGTGAACCGATGTTCAAACTGCTGAAAAAAGATCAGGCGATCATTTGGAACGAGGATTGCCAGAAGGCATTTGATAAGATAAAGCAGTATTTACAGGAACCTCCGATCTTGATACCCCTAGTGGCCGGACGGCCATTAATCATGTACTTGACAGTTCTTGAGAATAGTATGGGGTGTGTTCTCGGTCAGCACGACGAGACGGGCAAAAAGGAGCATGCCATCTACTACTTGAGTAAAAAGTTCACAGACTGTGAATCTCGTTACTCGATGCTGGAGAAAACGTGTTGTGCACTAGCCTGGGCTGCCAAACGTTTACGACAGTACATGCTCAATCACACGACCATGCTAATTTCGAAGATGGATCCGATCAAGTACGTCTTCGAGAAGCAAGCGCTTTCGGGCAGGATTGCCAGATGGCAAATGGTGTTGACGGAATATGACATTCAGTACGTGTCCCAGAAGGCCATTAAGGGCAGCGTACTGTCTGAATACCTGGCCGAACAGCCGATCGAGGATTACCAGCCGATGAAATTTGAATTCCCTGATGAGGATATTATGTTTCTTAAAGTGAAAGATTGCGATGAACCGTTGCCCGACGAGGGGCCAGATAGGAAATCCCAGTGAAAATTGATATTTGACGGGGCGGTTAATTCCTACGGAAGTGGCATTGAGGCAATCATCACGACTCCCCACGGATCTCATATCCCGTTCACTGCGAGACTGACGTTTCCGGTCACCAATAATGAAGCGGAGTACGAAGCATGCATCATGGGTCTAGAAGAAGCAATTGATTTGAGAATCAAGAACCTAGACGTATATGGTGACTCGGCGCTTGTGATCAACCAGATTAAAGGGGAGTGGGAGACTCGTCAATCGAATTTGGTGCCGTACATGAATTATGCTAGAAGGCTACTTCCGTTCTTTGATCGAGTGGAACTCCATCATGTACCCAGAGCAGAAAATCAGATGGCTGATGCCTTAGCCACGTTGGCTTCGATGTATAAAGTCAATTTTTGGAATGAAGCTCCAAGAATTGTCCTTTCTCGTCTTGATAGACCTGCATTCGTCTTTGCGATCGAGGAAGCCGCCGACGGCAAGCCATGGTTCCATGACATCCAGACTTTCCTTATGACTAAGGAGTATCCTGCGGGAGCGTCAACCCAGGATAAGAAGACTCTGAGGAGGCTGTCTGGAAATTTTTATCTCAATCTTGATGGAGTTCTGTATAAAAGAAACCACGATCTCGTGCTACTCAGATGTGTAGATGAGAAAGAGGCGAGTATGCTCATGGAAGAAGTCCATGAAGGCACATTTGGTACGCACGCCGGCAGGCATGCTATGACGAGAAAGATCCTGAGAGCAGGGTACTACTGGCTGACGATGGAATCAGGTTGCTTTAAATTCGCGAAGAGATGTCATAAATGCCAGATTTATGCTGATAAAGTTCATGTGTCGCCGTGCCCGTTAAATGTCATGTCCTCCCCGTGGCCGTTCTCCATGTGGGGCATCGACATGATAGGCAAGATCGAGCCCACTGCATCTAACGGTCATCGCTTCATCCTAGTAGTTGTCGACTACTTCACCAAGTGGGTGGAGGCAGCCTCGTACGCTAATGTGACCAAGCAGGTGGTGGCTAAATTCATAAAGAGGGACATCATCTGTCGATACGGAATTCCCGAGCGGATCATTACCGATAATGGTTCGAATCTGAATAACAAGATGATGAAATAGCTGTGCCAGAGTTTCAAGATTGAACATCACAACTCATCTCCTTACCGGCCGAAGATGAATGGCGCTGTTGAAGCGGCCAATAAGAACATAAAGAAGATTGTTCAGAAGATGGTTGTGACCTACAAAGATTGGCACGAGATGTTGCCATTTGCACTGCACGGTTATCGTACGACGGTACGTACGTCAACCGGGGCAACTCATTTCTCCTTAGTGTACGGTATGGAGGTTGTCCTACCATTAGAAGTGGAGATCCCTTCTTTGCGAGTTTTGGTTGATGTGAAACTCGACGAGGCAGAATGGATTAAGAACCGACTAAACCAACTCAGCCTGATGGATGAGAAGAGGTTAGCATCGATTGCGCATGGTTGTCTGTACCAAAGCCGAATGAAGAAAGCTTATGATAAGAAGGTGCGTCCTAGAAGCTTTCAGACGGGTGATCTCGTCCTGAAGAAGATTCTTCCTCCACACTCCGATCACCGGGGCAAGTGGACTCCCAATTACGAAGGTCCGTACGTCGTCAGCAAGGTCTTCTCGGGAGGAGCTTTGTTGTTATCCACGATGGATGGTGAAGATTTTGCATCCCCAGTGAACGCGGACGCAGTTAAAAAATACGTTGCTTAAAAGAGACCCGCTGGAAAGAAAAAGAGTATCCAGGCAAAAATGGGGCATCCCTGCGAACCATAAAAAAGGAAAAAGGTTCGGGCAAAAATTAGGGATATAAAAGAAAAGAATGTACACCCGTAAAGTCGAAAACCCGGATGGGCGACTTTGGCAAAAAAGGGTATCCCGGTGAATCGAAAACCCGGAAGGGCGATTCAGGCAAAAGTTAGGGATTTGAAAAAGCAAATGATTGCGTTCCACGTCATTGTTTAGTGGTTTGGAAGACCTGAGGGCCGTTTATCTGAATCAATCTCTTCTGAAGCTGAAGCGTCGGAGAAGTATCGAAGTCGAGTGGGTCCTAGAAGGATCAACTCATCGTGTTCGTCTACGCCTCGTTGCCGACATTTGTATATACTGATGTATATTTATGTTTTTATATTTGCGCGCTTCCTCATTCCAGGAGCTTGCATCTGTTGTAAAACATTTTTACCCATTCAGGGGTTCGTTATCAATAAAATGTATACTATTCAACAATTCTGTTTGTCTGTTTAGCATTTATCTGTTTTGTTTGCGAAAAAGAACGCCGATGTTTTTGATAAAATGCGCATACATAAACCTACTGGCCTAGGCCACTGATTGTTGAAACAATGAATTACTTAAACATTGTCACAAGATGATCACCTTGATAGGTCCCTTTGAGAAGGGTATCTTGTCTGTTTGTTTGTGTTATTGCAGGTGTAGCGTACTCCAGGCAGCACGCCGTATGCATCCTCAAGCAGGATGATTCCTTCTTCTCCAGCAAAGTTCAGCAGCCTCTCCCCGCAGAGTCTGAACCGGAGATCGTAAAGCATTGATATGTTCCCCCAGGTACAGAAGATTTTCTCCCCAATCAGATGTATCCTGAAGGAGCGGCATCTCCCCAGCTGAGTCAGGCGCCGAAGCGTGTGTTCATCCCCCAGCACCGGGTCACAAGTGCAGGTCTCGTAGGAGACTATTCACTAAAGCGTGCATCGATTGATAGTTCCAGACTGAAGTCTTCAGCAAAATTGAGATTCCCCACAGAGTCGTACTCTCCCCGGTAAACAGGATGATTCCTTCTTCCCCAGCCGAGTTTGCAGATCCCCAAGAGAGCCGAGTCCTTGGAAGCAGTTCAGGCCATGATTGGTTTTCCCCAGTAGAATGTTGAACAGCTGATGGTGTATTCCCCCGCCGGAGTCGTTATCTCCAGGGAAGTCGTCGCGAAGGCCGCGCAGTTTATTTCTGCGATTGACATCGCTTTCCTCAGCAGGTCCAGGTTCTCGTAGAGCTTCATCCCCCTGCAGCGGTCGACTGAAGTTCGTTCCCCCATGCGGAGTCCGATTGAGATTGGCGTGACCTCTTCTCCTTGGCAGGATAAGTCCTCTCTCCACCAGAGCGTTTCTTTCTCCTTGACAGAAGGATTCTCCCTCCAGCATTTATTTTGCTGAAGAGATCGCAGCATTTTGCATGATTGCATAGCATTTATCATAAACGCATAGTATTTCCACCATGTGGAGCATTGCGCCATAGTCAAGCATATGCATATGAAACATGAGCTAGGGCGTTACTGCTCTTGTTTTGCAGGTGTTCCTCCGCAGAGTTGTCAGATGATTCTTGAATTCTCCCCAGCAAAGTCGTTGCTTAAGATGATTCTTAAAATCCCCAGTAAAGTCGCCAGGGTTGGTTGCTCAAGTTGATACTTGGAGTCCCCGGCAGAGCATTTGCTCAGGATGATTCCTGAAATCTCCCGCAGCGTTATTGGTTCAGGATGATTCTCAAAGTCCCCATGAAGTTATTTGTTCAAGACGATTCTTGATTTCCTCAGCAGAGTTGACCTACCCGGAATGACTTCTGGATCCCCGAAGCAAAGTTACTTGATAGTTCTCCAAAATCCCCAGCGGAGATGTGTCATCCCCAGCAGGTTTCTGAACAGCGAAGTTGAAACTTCCCCTGAAGACTTGATGATTGAAGTCCAACCGTATTGACGAAGCAGTTCTCCCAGCTGATGCGGAGTGCCTGACGGCAGAAGTTTGGGTATCCCCAATTGGTTCATGATTGACTGAGAATTATATTCCCGACTTACTAATGAGGCCCGGCGGATGCCCGAAAATTTCTTTGAATGCCCGATGGCGTGATTAACTTGATTGTTGACCTGAGGAGTCCCGAGGAATTTTGATGCCTGACGGCATGATCAACCATGTATCACTGGTTACCGTGTGACCAATTCCCCAGCTAGTTGTCGTGCAACTAGTATTTCAATTTTCGAAGATTTGTTCCCATCAGAGTACCGTGTACTTGTGCAGTTGGCAAATTTCCGGGTTTGTCGGTATTCAACCGTCTCGCACCTTGATTGGTTGAGAGTCGTTGACTTCTCACCCAGTCAGGTTCAAGCCGTTTGAATAGGGGCAGCTGTTGCACCCCAAAATTTGACCAACATTTCTTTACCTAGCTTATGTTTCATTTCATTCACATTAGCATTATCATTTGCATTTCATTGACATGTATGCAGGAGACCAAGAGGTATGATTACCAATCAAGATCTATATAAGACTATAAAGCTAGCTAAGAGGGTCATTCAAGTGTTCAAGGGCAGATATCTTTGTCAGAGAAGTTAGAAGATCCTCAGAGAGAGTGATTGAAACCAAGTGTGTGTGTCTCCTAGCTTGAGAGTTGTGGGAAGTCATCAGATGATTCTGAAGCCATGAGGATGGACTTGAGGTCTTGAGAGAGCTCATGAGAAGTGTTTAAGGTCACTTTGAAGCCTAGATAGGTCATTGTGCAAGTTTAAGAAGCCTCAGCCATGATTGGTGTAATTAGGGTTTGACTGGGTCAACCCTAGGTCAACTGATGATTTGGAGAGGGTTGAGACCTAAACCAAGAGCCATGTGATCATGTATTGATGCATTGAGATGATATAAGGATTATTCCAAGGTTAACTCATCATGATTGAAGAGTTTGAGAAGTTTCAAGCTAGGGTTTCTAAGGCTTGACAGTGTAAAATCCCCTAGTTTGACCCCTATCTTCAAGGCATTTTAGCCCAAGATGTGATTGTCATCTCATCTTTCCCCCAACATGAATGTTGTAGAGCTTGTTCTTAGCTTTAATTTGAGTACTAGAAGTCCTTGATAGTATTTATAGAACTCAAGTTATGACTTTGACAAGTTACAGGTCATCTGAGGTATGTGAATCTGGGGCCTTGAAAGTTACCCAACTTGCATCAAACCTTTGCCCAAGAAGGATGATTCCTATGAACTTTTGGTCAACATGAATGTTGTTCCTTATTCTCTTAGCTTTCTATAGAGTACTAGAAGTCCTTGATAGGATTTGTATAACTCAAGTTATGGCTTTGACAAGTCAAGGGCATTTTGGTCATTTGGAGATTACAGGTCATTTCAAGTATAAGGCCATAACTCCAATTTCCAAGCTTCAAATGGAAAAATGTTCAACATCAAACTTGTTCAAAATTATGTTTTAAGGCTAGTATGGATGTCATGAGATGTTGGAAATGCTTGTAGCTCAAAGTTGCAAAAATGACCTAAAATAAGGGTATAAGTTAAATGAATCAAAGTTGGAAATTGATATTTTCAACCTACACATCCAAAACATGGCATGTAATATATCATTTTGACTCTAAAAAACATTTTAAGAACATTGGTTTAGCCACATTTTTGAGTTGAGATTCAATTTGTGGACTTGCTTTGAAAAGTGATTACTTGCATATTAAGTAACATTTGCAAAACACATGAGAGATCAATACACAAGCTGTCAAGGCCTTGTAACACCTCTAATATCTCACTTGGGGAGATTTTGGTATCACACCAAGCTGCGGCAACAAGGGAAACAGAATTGGGGTGAGTATGGCATGAGATGAGATTTTGGATGACATGAGAAACTCAACTTCTCCTTGGATGATTCCAGAAGGATCTAGAGAGGTCCAACATGTTCTATATATTGATTAGAAGGGGTTTGAGAGAAAGGTTGGTGAGAATTGATTGAGAGAAGAGACTTTGCAATTTCACTTTGTTCATTGCAAGTTGAAATCGATTTCTGCATTCTACACCACTTTGATCATTTCTTTTGATCCTAACAACTTTCTTGGATGTGTGTGAGTGTTTCCATAGCAAATCCTAAGCAAATCCATGGCTGAATCGTGTATGAGCAATTGATTTTCAGCACCTGCAAGTCATCATCGAATTTGGAGTTCCAGGCATTTTCCCTCAAGATTATTGTATACAGAAGCAAGAACTTGGTACACTGAAGGATTTTGGAAGGTTTGAGAGTTTGAAGTGAAGATCTGGTGCATCTGTTACTCAAGAATTCACAGGTTGGTAACTGTCGCTACTGCAAAAATCGGCACCGACTGACAGAAGAGTCGCCACCGTGCGTTATTTATCCCAACGGAGGGAAAGGAAACGCTCGAGGTAAACCTACCGCAAAACGGGGAAAGGTATGGTCATCGCAACCAAAACCTGGATTCGGGAGTCGGTTACGCAAGGGGAAGGTATTAGCACCCCTCATGTTCGTCGTACTCGACGGGATCCACGCTTGTTTTCTGGTACGGATTGTTATTCTATCTATTCTACAGGTCTGGGGTTAAAAAGAAAATAAAATGACTCGGCAAAGTATCGCACTTTATGCCTACGTATTCCCGTCTGGAACGAGAAATCAGAGTCAACGTGGTTCGCCTACCTACGGGAAAGGAGGGGAAGGTTGCTCGCTAGGATATCGCATCCTATGCCTACGTACTTTCATACAACGTGAAAGATCAGAGCAAACGTAGTTCGGGCCACGTACGACACAAGTCTGTCCTGATTGTTTTTTATTCCTTCTGAAAAAGGGTTTTTCTGATTAGCAGTCCAAGCGGACAAAAATGACGTTTTGATGAGTTCACATTCTTTTACGGAAGAAGTGTCTTTTATTGTGTTCGAAATATTTATTGTGTTTTTCTGTTTGTTTTGAGAAAGAAGAGACAGAACTCTAACCTACGGTTGCAAAGGGAATCAAACTAACCTAATGTTATCATGCATGGGTTAGGACCTAATGTCTATCATGCTCCTCTCTTGTGCAGAGAGAAACAGAGATCCTAAGGGATAAACGGCAACAGAAACAATAGCATATATACAATAAAGCAGTAAAATGCATGGATGCAGCAATACAAGCGAGGCAAGGGAGTCCCACTCAACCTCGAACCTAGAAAACAACAGGCAAAAGCGAACAAAATTCGCTTTCAACCTAACAGGTTAAACAGCAAGCAATACAGTCAGGGAAATTCAAACAATACACCAAAAATTATAAACAGCAAAAATAAGCAGCAAACAGCAGTCTTTATCAACATCTGTCTTCAAGTCATCTTCAATCATCTACAAGCTTCAAGCAAGCCTCAGTCTTCATCTTCATAGCCTTCAAGCAAGGTCTCTATCTTCAATCTTTCAATGGCTTTTCTTCAAGTCTCACTCTCCAAGATGAGCAGCAGTCAACAAGATGAATTGGATGTTAAGCAGTCAATTGCCTACTAAGGGTGGCCTACTGACTGTTAACATGATACAGACAGTTTCCTCTCAAAAGTTCTATCTTTTAAATACATTCACTAATCCTTCCAAAGGAAGGAGGTGGATATTTAAAAGAGACTTTGAATCATAGAGAAAGAATGGAGGCAAACAAGACCTTCCATGTTTGTGAATCAAGCTTTCTACTCTAGAGCTCTGCCTAGCTCCTAAACCCTACACTCCTCAACAGCTGCCAGCAAAGGATACTCCCCATCAACTCTGGAAGTTGGTCTTCATTCTTTAATCTTCAAATGGGCTTCATCAGCAAAGGTCTTCAGCTCTCCCAATCCCCAAGCAAACCCAATACCCCACACAGACAAATGAAATAACCCTAGAGAGGGCACACCACACAGTCAAGCAAATACAAGCAGTATACTGATAGTAATAGTTGAATAGGGGAAACCTAGTAATTTCTAAGGGATCTATTATCTACCCATAATCCCTATAGTCCCATACCCCAAAGATTCAATCTACAACTCCTAAGGGAAATGATTTAATTCACCTATGTTATCTCCTAAACCCTAGTTTTGGTTCTCCTAATCACACCTAAACAAATCACCTAAAAATTAATCCTAAAATCATGAACTAAATTTTATATACAAGATAAAGGTCTAAGCTAATCAACCTAAAAAGAATGGATCAAAAATGTTAAAGCATCTATTTAAACTAAAATCAACAAATTCATGCATTAAACTAAACATTATTTAATCCTATTTAAAAGAAAAATATGCTAAAAATACAAAAATAAAATGACATGCCAATTTTTTTATGTGATAATTTTCTTAACAGAATTATGGACAATATGCAAAAACAACCAATTAAAAATAAGCATTTTTCTATTTGTTATGAATTTTTGAAGAATTAAAATAAAATTGAAAGAAATTAAAATGAGTCAAAGTTGGGTATGGGTGCAGAAAGTAATTAAACCAATTGAAATAAAAGGATGGGCCCAGACTGGGGGGCGCGCCTAGCAATGCGCGTCTGGGCCCAATGCATTCAGAAAACACAACAAAAAAACAAAAAGGGAAACGGTGTAAAAAGCAAGATTTTCAGTTAAAATCAAGATTGGGCCTGCGTTTGGGGGTACGAATAGCAACTGATTGCTGAGCCCAGGGTTGGGGTTTTAAGTGAAACGCATCATTTCACCTTTTAGATTTCCCTCCGTTTTCCAATTGAACGCTGGCCATTAGATTTAGTTCTGAGTCCAAGTCAACCTGATCATCCAACGGCAGCCATTCATCGTCTACCTCAAGAAACCCTAGATTCAGAAAAAAACCTCACCATGCACGCATCTTCAACAGCTCTGCTCTCCCTTGTCTCTCCATAAAATCACACGATTCAAAGAGCAAAGTTGCTCTACTTCTCCCCCTCTACACAACCATGGCCATAGATTCCTCTAAAACTCAACCAAGACTCGAACCCGATAGGTAGAATGACTCGGTTCCACCATTTTCGTCTGTTATCAAACATGCCAAACCTTGCTAATCTTTACCCTAGCATGATCTACACATTATGTTGATTACTCTAAGCTATTTACCTAAGATTATAGTGCCATATTCCATGAGCTCTAAACCCTAACAAATTTGGTGCACCATTAACAACCTCCATGAAACCTCCTCAAAATCACCAGGATCAGTCATCTAACCTAACCTAACAACTCTATCCTAACAAATCTCTAACATGCTAACTAAATCAAGCAATTCGAATGAGAAAACCAACCTGGTATGATGATGAAAACAGGTATAGAAATCCTTGGATCTGATGCTAGCAATGATTGGAAATTGATCAATAAGCTTGCTCTTGAGTTCTGTATGCAAAAGATCTTGCTCCAATGCCTTGAATCTTGCAATCACAAAGTTCTTGCTCTTTGGATGATGAAATTGAACAGCACGAGTTCTTCTTCAATTCAACCAAATTCTGATGGAATTGTGATCTATGAAAGATGTTGATGATGATCAGATCAAGAAATTTGGAAAGTGATGGAGATTTGATGAAGTTTGAGAGGGTTTTGCAAAATGGAAGATTGAAGTGTAACTTGGTATTATGATCACAATGAATCACCAACCAATGCATGAAGCTACTCAATGCAATATATAGATGACATTGGAAAGCCCTAGAACCTTGTAGAATCTTCTCATGCACACTTTCCCTTGGATTTGGATTATGTAACTTCCTTTGTAAGTAACCAAGCATAACTTCTAAATCTTGAACCAAACTCAAAAATCCAATTTTTCCAATGTTCTTAAAACATTTTTTCCAATCAAAATGACCTATAATTTCATCCCATTTGGCCAAATTATGAAAAATCTCAATTTTAGGTCATTTTTTATTCATTAAATTCACCAAACTTGAAATCTTGAGCTATGAGCCTTTCCAATATTTCATGATCACTTTTCTAGACTCAAAATGTCATTTGGAGCAAGTTTGATGTTGTGAAGTTTTTCATTTGAAGCTTCCTTGTATGAGTTTTGGGCATAGGCTTGAAATGACCTGTAATTCTCAAATGACCAAAATACCCTTTGCTTGCCAAGACCATAAGTAGAGTTCCACAAATCATATGAAGGAATACCATATATTTCTAGAAAGCTAAGACAATGAGGAACAACTCTAATGTTGGCCAGAAATCCATTTGAAATCTCCTTGATGGGTAAAAGTTGCTTGGAAGACAAGTAACTTTCACAGACAAAATTTCAGATACCTCAGATGACCTGTAACTTGCAAGGACCATAACTTGAGTTCTATAAATCTCCTTGATGTATTCCACCACTCAAATTAAAGGTATTGAGATCCTCTAAAAGTTTCATGTTGGCCAAGGATCCATTTGAAACTTGCATTTTGACTTATCTTGCTTGGAAGTTTGCCCTAAATCAGGGGATTTTACACAGAAACCCTAATTTAGAAACTCCTCTTCTTCTTGAATTCTATTGATTTCTTCTTGGCACATCACCACATCCTTCTCTACATGTCAAATGAGGAATCCCACATCTTTCCAATAGACCTTGATGCCCTTCAATCAGTCATTTGACCTAGGGTTGACCTAGAATTGACCCAGATGAAACCCTAGTTGACTGTCTTCAACTGCAACTCTTGTGATCATATCAATGACTTGCCTCCTTCTCCAAATGACTTTCTAAGTCTTCCACGATGTCTATATGCTCACAACTTCTTTGATGATCTTCAGATCCTCTCAGATAGGAGATAGATGCACTGCTTGATCCATTGACTTCTTTAGCTTTCCAATTCTTTCTGATGGCTTGGATATGCTTGAATTTGAATAATAACCTCTTGATAGGCTCATAGAGATGAGAATAGTGCTTGGTCCCTGTTGGATGATTTGCTATGCTATGCTATGCAGATGATTAGACTATGTACATGACTCTATATGCAAATGCTAATATAATTGAAACATAAACCAAGTGAAATAGGTTGAGCAAATTTTAGGGTGCAACAGCTGCCCCTATTCAAGCGACTTGGACCCGATTGGGTGAAGAGCGAACGACCTTCAAACATTCGAGGTACGAGACGGTTGAATACTAAGAACCCAGAAATTTGTCAACCGCAGAAATAAACTGCACCACTGCTTGGGGAACGACATCCACCAACTGAATCTAACTGTTTCAGCAACCAACTGATCCATTAGCGACCGTGCTGGGGATTATGTTCATCAGCCTGAAAAAGATTCTATCATCGAAGAACTCTCAACTACACCTGTCCACGTTAGGACTCCAACTGCCGTTAACACGAAAAATCTCGGCGACTTCGCTGGGTATGACTCGTCTGCATTTCATCAGGAATAAATCGTCCACGTTAGGAATAACCTTTCCACGTTAGGAATAACCTTTCCACGTTAGGAATAGACTTCTTTCCACGTAAGGAATAAACTTCTTTCCACGTAAGGAATAAACTTTTCCACGTAAGGAATCACCTCTTTCCACGTAAGGAATAACCATCTTTCCACGTAAGGAATCCATCTTTCCACGTTAGGAATCACCATCTTTCCACGTAAGGAAACCATCTTTCCACGTTAGGAATCACCATCTTTCCACGTTAGGAATCACCATCTTTCCACGTTAGGAATAACTTCTTCTTTCCACGTCAGGAATCAACTTCTTTCCACGTTAGGAATACCTCTTAAGGAATAAACTCTTCTTTCCACCTAAGGAATAACTCTTCTTTCCACGTAAGGAATAAACTCTTCTTTCCACGTAAGGAATAACTTTTCCACGTAAGGAATCGCCTCTTTTCCACGTAAGGAATCAACTTCTTTCCACGTAAGGAATCACAATCTTTCCACGTAAGGAATCTATCTTTCCACGTAAGGAATCTCCATCTTTCCACGTAAGGAATCTCCATCTTTCCACGTAAGGAATCTACCTTTCCACGTAAGGAATCTCCATCTTTCCACGTAAGGAATCTCCATCTTTCCACGTAAGGAATCTATCTTTCCATGTAAGGAATCTCCACCTTTCCACGTAAGGAATCTCCATCTTTCCACGTAAGGAATCACAATCTTTCCACGTAAGGAATCTATCTTTCCACGTAAGGAATCTCCATCTTTCCACGTAAGGAATCTATCTTTCCACGTAAGGAATCTCCATCTTTCCACGTAAGGAATCTCCATCTTTCCACGTAGGGAATCTATCTTTCCACGTAAGGAATCTCCATCTTTCCACGTAAGGAATCTCCATCTTTCCACGTAAGGAATCACAATCTTTCCACGTAAGGAATACATCTTTCCACGTAAGGAATCTCCATCTTTCCACGTAAGGAATCTCCATCTTTCCACGTAAGGAATCTATCTTTCCACGTAAGGAATCTCCATCTTTCCACGTAAGGAATCTCCATCTTTCCACGTAAGGAATCACAATCTTTCCACGTAAGGAATACATCTCTTTCCTTTCCACGTTAGGAAACACTTTCTTTCCACGTAAGGAATAACTTTTCTTTCCACGTAAGGAAACACATCTTGATTTGTCCACGTAAGGACTCCAATCTCGTCTTGATTTGTCCGCGTCAGGACTCACATCTCGTCTGATTTGTCCACGTAAGGACTCACATCTCGACCCGCTGAAGAAATAAAACTTATCCACGTCAGGACTCCCGCTTCACCAACACGAAGAAAGATAAATTTGTCCACGTCAGGACTCGCACATCTTGAGAACACGAAGAACTATAACTTGTCCACGTCAGGACGCACATTTCACCATTACGAAGGAAGATATCTGCTGGGAATAAATGGTCCACGTCAGGACACCAACACAAAGAGTAATCAATTTTGTCAACGTCATGACTTTACATTCCACCAATACCGAGAAATCGAATCTGTCCACGTTAGGACTAACACATCTCATCAACCCGAGGAAATAAAACTGTCCACGTCAGGACACCCTTTTCTTTAGCACGAAGAAATTCCGTCAATATAGGAATAGATTGTCCACGTCAGGACCCATTTCTCCACTGATCCCAACCCATAAACTTCTTAGCACTGACGTGACAACGACTTTGGGGCGGACTCTACTGGGGATATTTGGAAACCAAACTACCGGACGCCTATTCTGATAACCGGAGGCAGCCTCTGAAATTCTGATTCATGAAACCCCTGATGCTGACGTAACAGCAAATTTGAAGAGAATAATCCGCTGGTCGGACTAGAGAGACTTCAACAAGCAACCCTGGCGGGGAAATAAGTAACTCTGCTCGGGGACAAAGGGAAGCTCAACCGAATAGCTCTGTGGGGAATACTGCCGAAACTGACATTATCATTGAATGTCTCATGCCGAGATCTTGAATGTCGGACAATTAATTTGAGCAAGAGCCCTCTCCACCTGAACTGCTAGAATACAGAAACTGCTTCAGCAAAATAAATGCTGAAGACAACGCCAACTCCGCTGGGGATAGCCAGGTGCTACAGAATTATTCCAGCAAAATAAATTCTGGAAGAGTGAAGTCAACCCTGCTAGGAAATTGGGAACTTAACCAAGCACCTCGTTGAAGTAACACCTTGCTGGGGAATATAACTCTGCTGGGGAATAGCAGATGGGCCCAGTATGATTGGGCTTCTGCTGGGGAGTGAACTGACATCACACGGTATTCCGACAAAATAAATGCCTGGACACACAACCAACTCTGCCGGGGAGAGTCTTAATCTTCGAGCTCCACTGGGAGGAAAGAACACTTGCTGAAAAGAGAACTCCGCTGGGGACGAAACGATTCTCTTGGGGAAATCAACTGACTCCGCTGGGAGAGAGTAAATGACCCTACTGGAAAGGGGATCTCTACTGGGAAGAGTAGACTGCCTGGGTACAGCTCATAAATTAGAAATATTAATCTTCTGAGGCTAAACCACTCTGCTCGGGATGAGGGATCCTTTTGGGGGGCACCACACCGTCTGAATACAGCCTTCGATCTAGGGAATTGCCAAACTCTGCTGAGGATGAACGACTTGGCTGGAGAATATCCTTTGGATAAGCTACGACTAGCTGGGTAATTCGATCCTTCTTCAGTGGGGAACAAAGTTATCTCGGAAGCGCGACCTGCGCGGGGATCGAATCTTTCGTTACGAACTCCTGGTCCATACTGCAATCTTTTGATAGCCCACCTTCTCGGAACTCTGCTTCGGGGATACTAACATGCCCCAGTCTGTATTTTTGAACACTTCTTCTCGAAAGGAAATCCTAATCAGGACTCTATCTCGAAATAGCTTGCCCCTGAATCTGCAACAATTCTGGAATGGACCCTACAGTCTTTGTATCCTGACAGCCAGACATGGACTGCTTCTCCTTTTCGAACCTCAATGAGGTGTTTCAATAACATAACTTTCGTGCTTTTAGGGTGACCTGCCCCGGTCTCGCAATAATCCTTTGTCTCTGATTGACAGATTCGTGGAACAATGCCCATAGCTACGAGAGATTTTCCAAATCTTGACCTGATTGCCCCAGATTTACTGATTCTAGGATGACTGACCCTACCGGAATTAACCAGTATAGCTTGCCCCAGTTTACGAAACCTTTGGGCATTCTGCATTTTATCTTGATCAGACCTTCCACTGTAGGGGTCTTTCTTGTCGGCATGCGTTTACTCGCAAGTAACACAAGTTGTTCTGCAGAAAAGATATATTAAACGCAATGTATATGACAGTTTCAAAATCCAAGTCTGTTCACTGGAAAAATTTTGCGACATGTAAGGAATCAATTGTCAATATAAAAGCTGATAAGAGGAACCCTTTTAGGAGTCAGTTCCGATGCGATCTTTACCGACGTATGCTCTTGACCAAAACCTGTTTCAATTAGGACTTTTTCGGGTTGTAACGTGGTCAGGTTCACGGTTAACAAGGAAAGATAAAGGCTCAAAGCTTATTTTAACCCACCCATTCTCCATGATGTTCTCCAATCCTATGTTCAGGTAAATCGACACAAGCACTCACCTTTCAAAGGTTGAGTGATAGGAGTGATGGTTCAGGATATCACACTTTTTTTTTTTGTTTTTTTGAGTGACAGTCATTTGCTTTTCGTCTTTGGGTGCCTAGAGTCACACGACTTTTTCCTTTTCGAGGATTTTTTTCTTTTCTTTGACAATCCTTTTCGCCTTTCATTTTTTCCATTCCCTAACTTTTGCCTGGACTGCGTATCTTTTGAGATTCTTTTGATTTTCCAGTCCAGCGGGATGCCCCTATTTTTGCCTAAGTCATTTGTTTTCAAGTTTTGACTTAGCGGGCTTTTGATTCTTTTCGCTTTTTGTTTTTCTTTTTTTTTTTGAACAAGTCGTGTGACACTGGTTTGTCTGACTTTTTGTGGAATAATGTGACTGTTTCACTCTTTCCATTTAACCCTTGTGGTTTTGTGGTTTTTTAGGCACGACCTCTAGAGGTGTGATTGATCCTTGTACGGACACTCCTTTCACGATTCGAACGCTTGGTCAAACTAGCTGACACCTACCCTGCCCCGGGTTAAGATTTAGGGTTTTTCATTTTCAAAAAAGAAACTCCTACTACTGGGCTCAAAAGGGGTTATCAAGGGATTATCTTCCTTATATCTCCGGTGTTTATGGATTGAAACAATGCCTGTATCTCATCAACAAGTTTTTTTATCCAAAAGCATACAATCGGAAAATTATTCGTCATCTGTTTTCGTCATCCTCCCTGGATTCCTGCTAAAACAAGCATTAAGCATTAAGAAAGCAAAGAGTGAACACGACTGGATTAATTCAAAACATGCATATTCATTTCGTTTATCAATATCAATTGAAAAAACAACAAGTTTTAGAAGCGAAATTTGCAATTAAACAGAAAAGAAACTACAAAGGCGAAGACATGAACAAGATAACATGAAAAATGTCGGTGTCTCAGAACTGGACTTCCTGCACTTTGTCTTATTGGCGAGTCAACCATCCTCAGAAACCATTACCAGGGGTAGTCTACTGCTGTCTCGATCTTCTTTCAACGGCCTGATCAAACCTGGGAAACTTTTTCATCACCCCGGCTTTCGCTTGTTTATGGCCTTGCACCACCTTGGGGACCCTATCAGAGAAGTTAATAACCCTACTATCGATTAAATCTTGGACGTTATGCTTGAACGCGTGGTAACCCTCAATATCATGTCCGGGAGCTCCGGAGTGGAATTCACAGTTCCTGCTTGCATCATAACCATACGGAGGAGTGCCTGTTATTGGCGCCAGAGTTCTCTTCTCCACCAAGTTCAAACCCAGTAGTGTCTGTAACAAATCTGCATACGTTGAGGGAGGCTTTTCAAACACCCTCCTTGGTTTCTTTCCCCGCATTCTTTGTTGAGCCGGGTACTGGCATCTCGTATGCTGCTGGCTTTGCTCGGACGATTCCTTAGGCTCACGCGTTATCATCCTTAAATTCACCCTGGCATCGGCAACTGTTGTGGACATGGGGACTTAGCTTCCAGTGGCTCTGGGATATACCTCGATTCGTCTGCAACCTCTGGCGGAGAAATGGGAATATCAGTCCCTGAAACTTTTATACCCCCCGGTACAAACTCAATTATTTTCTCATCCAGCAAATCTTGAATCTTATGCTTAAAAGCTTTGCAGTTTGCAATGTTATGCCCTGGTACGTCGGAGTGGAAGGCACAATGGGCGTTCAGGTCATAGTCTGGTGGTGGTTGCCCCGTCAGTGGAACCAAAATGTGGGGCTCAACCAGTTGAAGTTGGAACAAGAGTTGCACCAGCTGATCATAATCCACTGGGATCTCATCAAATACTCTGTTAGAAAACCTCATCCTCTTACCACACCTCCTTGAGTTATCCTGAAAAATCAATTGCGACTGCTGACGAGGAGAATCCTGAGCTTCGAATCGTGGAGAGGGTCTCTTAAGCCTATCATGCGTGGGTAATGGTTCTTCAGACCCCTGAGGAGCAGATAAGCCAGCCGCGTCTTCAGACATTTGCCCTCCTTCTCTTCTGAGTACGTTCCTTAATATTTCAGCCATCAATCCTACCTGTGCCTTCAATCGGCAGTTCTCTTCTTCTAACGTCTCTTGATTCGAGCGCAACACTTGCATATCTTTCGTGAACTGCCCCAGCTGGCCTCGAACATCAATTAATTCCGCTTGAACCTGCTCGATGTCTATCCCCACAAGTTGGCGTCCGAGGCCTGGGAGAAAACCTTGATTCCCTTGCTGAGCAAAATCGGCAGCCCTATCATTAGCCCGTGCAATCAGAGGCTGCACCATATTCTGCAACTGTTCCTGACTCTTGGCCATGGCTTCCATTGCCTGTATGAACTGCATCATGTTGTTGCGCACCTCTTGCATCTCAATCTGATCCTGACCCATGACTTCCTCACTGCTGTTTCTGGTTGAATGTCAGGGAATTCTTCGGTCGCTAATCTTGGAGGACCTGGAAGATGCAGAAGATGAGATACAGTTTAATAATTACCTGTAATGCAATATGAATGGGAATGCAATGCAATATGTGTCTGTGCATTAGGGAATGTCATTCCCCGATCCTAGTGCGAATGTGCCAGTGCGGTGACAGTGCTAGCAATACGGTGATCGGAGCCGAATCATAGAAAACACCTCGTATATTGCAGAGAAATCCATTAATCCAAGAATATAATATCACTGAGTACAATAAGAAGGCATGACCTCAACCAACAATCCTGGTGATGGCCAGCACTATGCAAATAAAGCATCAATACATGAAATGATCAAGTACTCCCATAAGCCTGGTACTCTTCTATTAACTTCTTAGTCTCTGGATGACTTGGTCGGGTAAGCAGACCCTCGACAAGTTGGTTTCTTCTCTTGAGAACACGTCGCACGTCACCAGCGGTTTCTTCCCATGCCCCTTCTCCGAAGCGATCCTCTAGCTTCCGCTTCTGAGACACAGCTTCGTTCCTGCCTTTGATGGCCTTGTTTAATGCATTTTGGAGACTATACCTGGTCATCACCTCTTCTTCATACTTCTTAATGCTAGCCTTCAACTGCTCTTCGAGGTCAGAAATTTGCTGCTTCAATTTATCTTCCCTCTTTTTGTTGTTGGTTAGCGTAGCATTCCAAGTCTTGTTACAAGAAGAGATTTCCCGGTGGGCGGCGTCGAGTGCTTTCTTTTTGGACTCCAGCATGTCATGGGAGCTTCTGAACTCTTGACCCAGACGTTCGCGCTTCTTTTTCTCCCCAGTCAACTCAGCACCAAGCCTGTGTACTAACTCGATCTGCTGTTGGAAGGAGTGCACGACCTTGTTCTTCTCACTGCGTATCTGAGCCAGCTCTTTTTCTAACCCTTCATTGATCTTCATTAAGGCTTCTTTTTCTTTCACAACTCGCTCGTAGGCCTCCATAGTAACAGTGGTTGGTTCTTCCACCGGAACATGAACAGGGACTGGTGCAGCTGGAAATGGCATCAATAACTGTCTTGCTCTCTCTTGGATCCAAACTCTGTAGGGTACATAAGCCTGACAATCATTCTTCCCTAACAGTGGTTTCCCTCTTCTGTTAATACGCATCCATGCATGCTGAAGCTTGGCGAGTAACTCTCCATTCAAATCACCGGTGAAGTACAGAGATTCCTGTACTTCTTCCTCCTTAGGTGGATTCTTCAACGCATATCCGAACTGGCGAACGAACAGGGATGGGTTGTAATTGATACACCCTTTTCTTCCTATCAATGGAACATTAGGGTACCCAGAACAACTGAAAATAAGCTCAGACCCCAACAAGTCTCGGTCAAACCACTCAATGTCCTCAGAAGATAGTCTCATCATGCGCTCTGGCCAATCAGCTGTAGTTGCACTATCCACAAAAGGTCCCTTAAGGGGAAGATTACTCTTAAATCACATATTCAACAGCGGAGCACAACAGTAAACAGTCTTTCCCCTTCTGTTTTCATTTTTGTAGTGCAATGAATGATAGAGATCTCCGATCAAAGTGGGCACCGGGTTGCCAGCAGCAAACAGATGGAAAGCGTCCAAGTCCACAAAATTGGGTAAGTTGGGAAACAACACAATTCCGTAGATGCATAGAGCCAAGATAGCATTAAAGACCACCCAACATCCGTTCTTGGCGTACTCTTGAGCCTTCCCAACCAGAAAATCAAGGGAGAAACCTGGAACCCCAAGCCAGGAAGTCACTAATAGTTCAGCAGCGTTCATGTGCAAGGCCTTAGCTAAGTCCTCCAACTTGGGCTCAGCAGCAGAGTGAATAAAGGGAACCTTGTCCTGTACTGGTAGCTCAGTAAACTCCACATACTCTTCAATGGTAGGCCCCAAAATAAAGTCAGCAAATGTGAAACATCTCAATGCGGGGTCATAGAACTGCATCAAGGTGTACAACCCATTCATCTCAACAGCAGTTGGCTTGCAGACTAATCTCAGCAACCTTCCATGACTCATCCTGAAACTTCTCCTAACCTCCTCATCAGCAAGGGACATCAGACCAAGTAAGGGAGTAATGTCAGGTGTAGGCAACTTGTACGCAACTGTCTTCCTCAAACCAGCCATGATCAATACTCAGAAGTCCGGGCACTAGAACCAGGGAATATGCAAATGCACCTGCAGCACAGACACACGTTAATGGGATGCAATGATAATGGTTATGCAAACAATGCAATGCAAATAACATGCAACAGGGACCAAATGCCATGGCTGAGAAGCCTGAACCATATCAAAAGTCTCAGATAGACCCTCCAGAATTCCTCAAACCCTGGTCTCAGATAGACCCACAACAAAGCTCTAACACTGGTCTCTGATAGACCTCCTATCATAACTCCAACTGGTCTCTGACAGACCTCAAATCATAACTCTGACTGGTCTCTGATAGACCCCATATCATAACTCCAATTGGTCTCTGACAGACCTCACAACTGTCCATAAATACCCAGGATCTCAGATCAAGAAATAACCGGTATCTGAAGGTCTAGTTACCTGCATAACCCCAAAACCCTCTCACAGGTAGGTGTCCTAGTAACTGACAATGGTATAGCATCCTATGCGGTCGTCGGTGTCACAGACTTTCAGGGTTGATGATACGATTCCCAGAAGGAGTGGCATCATCAAATCCTGAAGAGGCCTCACTTAGCCAACTTCCAAATGATCGGTTCCCGGAGTCGACAATTCAGCTAACCAACAACCCCTTCGACCCAAAGGGTAGAAAAAGAAGTCAACCAGAAGAACCTCGTCCGAGTGTAGATTTCGTGGGACACTAATGCAAGCAAAGCCGGCACGCGCCCACTACTTTCTACTCTAATTCTAGGTGCACTCAAGCCCAGGTCCGGCTTATCTCTCAATCATAGAATCACCCGTCACAACCCCAATACAGCAATAATATCAATAGTATAATGCTGAAAATAAAGGACAGGAATAAAAATAAATCCATACAAAATCCTCGACGGGAAAACAAGCGCTAGGATTGACTCGCTCAAGGGACGTTGGATCCCAAATGCATAAGGAACTATCGCAGTCCTTAGCAGCCAGGGGACGTTGGATCCCCAGCAGAGTCGCCAGCTGCTGGGGATCGCCCCAAACAGCTAGGAAAAAACCTAAGGCAAGACTCGTATAGGGAACTATCGCATTCCCCAGCAGAGTCGCCAGCTGCTGGGGATCGCCCCAAACAGCTAGGAAAAAACCTAAGGCAAGACTCGTATAGGGAACTATCGCATTCCCCAGCAGAGTCGCCAGCTGTCGCTACTGCGAAAATCGGCGCCGGCTGACAGAAGAGTCGCCACCGTGCGTTATTTATCCCAACGGAGGGAAAGGAAACGCTCGAGGTAAACCTACCGCAAAACGGGGAAAGGTATGGTCATCGCAACCAAAACCTGGATTCGGGAGTCGGTTACGCAAGGGGAAGGTATTAGCACCCCTCACGTCCGTCGTACTCGACGGGATCCACGCTTGTTTTCTGGTACGGATTGTTATTCTATCTATTCTACAAGTCTGGGGTTAAAAAGAAAATAAAATGACTCGGCAAAGTATCGCACTTTATGCCTACGTATTCCCGTCTGGAACGAGAAATCAGAGTCAACGTAGTTCGCCTACCTACGGGAAAGGAGGGGAAGGTTGCTCGCTAGGATATCGCATCCTATGCCTACGTACTTTCATACAGCGTGAAAGATCAGAGCAAACGTAGTTCGGGCCACGTACGACACAAGTCTGTCCTGATTGTTTTTTATTCCTTCTGAAAAAGGGTTTTTCTGATTAGCAGTCCAAGCGGACAAAAATGACGTTTTGATGAGTTCACATTCTTTTACGGAAGAAGTGTCTTTTATTGTGTTCGAAATATTTATTGTGTTTTTCTGTTTGTTTTGAGAAAGAAGAGACAGAACTCTAACCTACGGTTGCAAAGGGAATCAAACTAACCTAATGTTATCATGCATGGGTTAGGACCTAATGTCTATCATGCTCCTCTCTTGCGCAGAGAGAAACAGAGATCCTAAGGGATAAACGGCAACAGAAACAATAACATATATACAATAAAGCAGTAAAATGCATGGATGCAACAATACAAGCGAGGCAAGGGAGTCCCACTCAACCTCGAACCTAGAAAACAACAGGCAAAAGCGAACAAAATTCGCTTTCAACCTAACAGGTTAAACAACAAGCAATACAGTCAGGGAAATTCAAACAATACACCAAAAATTATAAACAGCAAAAATAAGCAGCAAACAGCAGTCTTTATCAACATCTGTCTTCAAGTCATCTTCAATCATCTACAATCTTCAAGCAAGCCTCAGTCTTCATCTTCATAGCCTTCAAGCAAGGTCTCTATCTTCAATCTTTCAATGGCTTTTCTTCAAGTCTCACTCTCCAAGATGAGCAGCAGTCAACAAGATGAATTGGATGTTAAGCAGTAGATTGCCTACCAAGGGTGGCCTACTGACTGTTAACATGATATAGACAGTTTCCTCTCAAAAGTTCTATCTTTTAAATACATTCACTAATCCTTCCAAAGGAAGGAGGTGGATATTTAAAAGAGACTTTGAATCATAGAGAAAGAATGGAGGCAAACAAGACCTTCCATGTTTGTGAATCAAGCTTTCTACTCTAGAGCTCTGCCTAGCTCCTAAACCCTACACTCCTCAACAGCTGCCAGCAAAGGATACTCCCCATCAACTCTGGAAGTTGGTCTTCATTCTTTAATCTTCAAATGGGCTTCATCAGCAAAGGTCTTCAGCTCTCCCAATCCCCAAGCAAACCCAATACCCCACACAGACAAATGAAATAACCCTAGAGAGGGCACACCACACAGTCAAGCAAATACAAGCAGTATACTGATAGTAATAGTTGAATAGGGGAAACCTAGTAATTTCTAAGGGATCTATTATCTACCCATAATCCCTATAGTCCCATACCCCAAAGATTCAATCTACAACTCCTAAGGGAAATGATTTAATTCACCTATGTTATCTCCTAAACCCTAGTTTTGGTTCTCCTAATCACACCTAAACAAATCACCTAAAAATTAATCCTAAAATCATGAACTAAATTTTATATACAAGATAAAGGTCTAAGCTAATCAACCTAAAAAGAATGGATCAAAAATGTTAAAGCATCTATTTAAACTAAAATCAACAAATTCATGCATTAAACTAAACATTATTTAATCCTATTTAAAAGAAAAATATGCTAAAAATACAAAAATAAAATGACATGCCAATTTTTTTATGTGATAATTTTCTTAACAGAATTATGGACAATATGCAAAAACAACCAATTAAAAATAAGCATTTTTCTATTTGTTATGAATTTTTGAAGAATTAAAATAAAATTGAAAGAAATTAAAATGAGTCAAAGTTGGGTATGGGTGCAGAAAGTAATTAAACCAATTGAAATAAAAGGATGGGCCCAGACTGGGGGGCGCGCCTAGCAATGCGCGTCTGGGCCCAATGCATTCAGAAAACACAACAAAAAAACAAAAAGGGAAACGGTGTAAAAAGCAAGATTTTCAGTTAAAATCAAGATTGGGCCTGCGTTTGGGGGTACGAATAGCAACTGATTGCTGAGCCCAGGGTTGGGGTTTTAAGTGAAACGCATCATTTCACCTTTTAGATTTCCCTCCGTTTTCCAATTGAACGCTTGCCATTAGATTTAGTTCTGAGTCCAAGTCAACCTGATCATCCAACGGCAGCCATTCATCGTCTACCTCAAGAAACCCTAGATTCAGAAAAAAACCTTACCATGCACGCATCTTCAACAGCTCTGCTCTCCCTTGTCTCTCCATAAAATCACACGATTCAAAGAGCAAAGTTGCTCTACTTCTCCCCCTCTACACAACCATGGCCATAGATTCCTCTAAAACTCAACCAAGACTCGAACCCGATAGGTAGAATGACTCGGTTCCACCATTTTCGTCTGTTATCAAACATGCCAAACCTTGCTAATATTTACCCTAGCATGATCTACACATTATGCTGATTACTCTAAGCTATTTACCTAAGATTATAGTGCCATATTCCATGAGCTCTAAACCCTAACAGATTTGGTGCACCATTAACAACCTCCATGAAACCTCCTCAAAATCACCAGGATCAGTCATCTAACCTAACCTAACAACTTTATCCTAACAAATCTCTAACATGTTAACTAAATCAAGCAATTCGAATGAGAAAACCAACCTGGTATGATGATGAAAACAGGTATAGAAATCCTTGGATCTGATGCTAGCAATGATTGGAAATTGATCAATAAGCTTGCTCTTGAGTTCTGTATGCAAAAGATCTTGCTCCAATGCCTTGAATCTTGCAATCACAAAGTTCTTGCTCTTTGGATGATGAAATTGAACAGCACGAGTTCTTCTTCAATTCAACCAAATTCTGATGGAATTGTGATCTATGAAAGATGTTGATGATGATCAGATCAAGAAATTTGGAAAGTGATGGAGATTTGATGAAGTTTGAGAGGGTTTTGCAAAATGGAAGATTGAAGTGTAACTTGGTATTATGAGCACAATGAATCACCAACCAATGCATGAAGCTACTCAATGCAATATATAGATGACATTGGAAAGCCCTAGAACCTTGTAGAATCTTCTCATGCACACTTTCCCTTGGATTTGGATTATGTAACTTCCTTTGTAAGTAACCAAGCATAACTTCTAAATCTTGAACCAAACTCAAAAATCCACTTTTTCCAATGTTCTTAAAACATTTTTTCCAATCAAAATGACCTATAATTTCATCCCATTTGGCCAAATTATGAAAAATCTCAATTTTAGGTCATTTTTTATTCATTAAATTCACCAAACTTGAAATCTTGAGCTATGAGCCTTTCCAATCTTTCATGATCACTTTTCTAGACTCAAAATGTCATTTGGAGCAAGTTTGATGTTGTGAAGTTTTTCATTTGAAGCTTCCTTGTATGACTTTTGGGCATAGGCTTGAAATGACCTGTAATTCTCAAATGACCAAAATACCCTTTGCTTGCCAAGACCATAAGTAGAGTTCCACAAATCATATGAAGGCATACCATACCTTTCTAGAAAGCTAAGACAATGAGGAACAACTCTCATGTTGGCCATAAATCCATTTTAAATCTCCTTGATGGGTAAAAGTTGCTTGGAAGACAAGTAACTTTCACAGACAAAATTTCAGATACCTCAGATGACCTGTAACTTGCAAGGACCATAACTTGAGTTCTATAAATCTACTTGATGTCTTCCACCACTCAAATTAAAGGTCTTGAGATCCTCTACAAGTTTCATGTTGGCCAAGGATCCATTTGAAACTTGCATTTTGACTTATCTTGCTTGGAAGTTTGCCCTAAATCAGGGGATTTTACACAGAAACCCTAATTTAGAAACTCCTCTTCTTCTTGAATTCTCTTGATTTCTTCTTGGCACATCACCACATCCTTCTCTACATGTCAAATGAGGAACCCCACATCTTTCCAATAGACCTTGATGCCCTTCAATCAGTCATTTGACCTAGGGTTGACCTAGAGTTGACCCAGATGAAACCCTAGTTGACTGTCTTCAACTGCAACTCTTGTGATCATATCAATGACTTGCCTCCTTCTCCAAATGACTTTCTAAGTCTTCCACGATGTCTATATGCTCACAACTTCTTTGATGATCTTCAGATCCTCTCAGATAGGAGATAGATGCACTGCTTGATCCATTGACTTCTTTAGCTTTCCAATTCTTTCTGATGGCTTGGATATGCTTGAATTTGAATAATAACCTCTTGATAGGCTCATAGAGATGAGAATAGTGCTTGGTCCCTGTTGGATGATTTTCTATGCTATGCTATGCAGATGATTAGACTATGTACATGACTCTATATGCAAATGCTAATGTAATTGAAACATAAACCAAGTGAAATAGGTTGAGCAAATTTTAGGGTGCAACAGTAACTTTCTTCCCCTAGCATGATTTAGGTAGAATCAAGTTGAATTAAGGTGTTAGATGCATTGTAGAACGACATAGGATTGATTTCAGATAGTTAATTTGAGAATTAGTACCAATTTAGGGTATTACCATTTTCGGTTGAGAACTGGTTATGGTGAACCTTGAGGATTTAAGTTGAATAAAGGGTATGGTTGAATTCGTGACAAGATTTGGGACAAGTTTCATGTGTTGACCATTTGCAATGGAGGATCCTAGAGAGAACTAGGGTTAGGGATGGTGACCGGAGCACCACCGGTGGTGGCCGGAGCTGGGCGCGAAGTTCAGGCATTCAAAAGGTAGAAGATGATGTTAGCACCATCAGATCTTGGTTGGACCTTTGACTAGAAGCATGATCCAACGACCACGTTTTGATTTCAAGTTGTGAAGGAATTCTGATTATGAAATGCACCGTTTCATTTAATCAGTGGTTATGGGCTTAGTGAAATAAGTGATATCCACACCCCAGCAAGCCCAGTCCATAGTTTGAACTGATTTTCATTTCTATTTGCACCGCGCGTGTGATTAATTTCCATTAATTTTCTTTTAATTTTCATTTTATCCATGGTTCTTCGAAAAATCATATAAAATTGAAAATTAATCCAATTAACCCAATTCTTTTTGCATTTTACTCATGATTGAGTCTAGTATTGTTTAGAGAAAAAATATTTTCATTTCATGTATTTTATGATTTTATGGGAATTTTGTATTTTAATTGATATTAAAATGGTTATGTTTGATACATAATTTTGTGGAATTTTGTGTGATCATGTGGTGATGATTTTGAGCCTAATTTTTTATGTGTGATTAGCTTAGACATGTATGTATCCATAGAGTTTTTCTCACATTTTTGTGATGAAAATAGGTGTGCTTTCTAGATTGATATTTAGGTGCTCCCTTTTAGGGTTTAGGTTTAGTACCTTGTAATGTAGGATTTAGTTCTAGGTCTAATTTGATGATTTGATCTCTAAAATTAATGTGGTAGAGTCATGATTGACCTAGGTTCCCATAGTTATTTTTGTAGGATTTTACAATTGAGTTTAGTAGTTTAGTTAGGACTAACTTTAGTACTAGGTTTTAGGTGATCCTAACTTACTAATTAAACTAGTTTAACTTCCTTAGTCCGCTTAGATTAGGGTTTGTGCTTGGTTTGCCTTTGGTTGAGATTGAAGACAAGTTGAAGTTGCTTGAAGTTGCTTGGAGCTAGGATTTGTTTGTGCCTGAAGGTGTCTAATGAAGATTTAGGAGATAGAGGACATAGGGAGAGCCTTATGATTAGAATGACTTCTTTCACAAATATGGAAAGCATCTTGTGCTTCCATTCCTCCCAATGACCAAAAGTCCTTCTAAGATATTCACATCCCTCCTTTGGAAGGATGAGTGGCTTTATCTGGGAAGTAGAACTTTGAGGGAACCAGTCTCTCCTAATGATGAACACTTACAGGCTTCCTTTGGTTGTCAGTAAGTTGTTTATCATTTCCACTCATCCTATTAAATCAATTGTCTTCTGGTTTGAGTATCTTGAAAGATGTTGGACTTGAGTTTGAAGATGAGGACTTCATTGAAGAGTATGGAAGAGGATGATTCCTTGAGCATTGCCATTTCAGCTGAAGCTTGAAGAGCAAGAAGACTAAGTTGATGCTTATGAAGAATATTCAATTGAGATTGAGTGAGAGCTGAGGCTTAAAGATTGAAGGATGAATTTGACACTCCTAGATGATTGAGGACTACTCTGAGAAGCTGAAGCTTGTAGATGAAGAATACTAAGTTGATACTAGTGAAGCAAGGAGAGCTGAAGCTTGAAGATTAAGTTGATACTTATGAAGAGGATTCAATTGAGATTAAGTATAGAGCTGAGGCTTAAGGAATAAAAGATAAGTTAACACTTGCACTGATGCTTGGAGAGCCTGAAGGAACCAAGTTGACCCTTGTAGTTATGAGTGAAGCCTGAAGGTAGAATTGACTGAAGAGCTGAAGCTTAGAGAAGAGAGAATAAGTTAAAACTCATGTTTGATGGATTGAAACCCTGGAGAAACAAGTTGATACTTGTCATGAAAGATGATAGCCTTGAAAGGTGGTTGAAGTCTGAAGACTGGATTACTGTTAGAGGAGCTGAAGCTTGGAATTGAGAGAGAGAGAGTTGTTGATCTGCTTTCTTGTCTGTTTTCTTTTCTGTGCTGATGTGCCTTGTTTAACTTGCTTGATGCATTAGACTAAGTTCATATCTAGACTGACTTTAATCTAGGAGCATGATTGCACTAGAGGTTGAGTTGCTCCCTCTGCTTGTATTGTTACTGTATGGCTTTGCTTGCGGGTATTCGGTAGAGCCCAGCTCCCTTGACCATGTGGTTTATTTTGCTTGATAGCATGTTATTTCTTCTGTATGATTACAGTTGTTGTTATATTTTGCTTGATAGCATGTTATTTCTTCTGTATGATTGCAGTTTACTGTATTTTGCTTGATAGCACTTTATGTTTTCTTCCTCTGTATGATTACTGTTATTCATATCTGGCTTGAGGTTGAGACGAGCTTGTGGAGGCTGCTGCCCCACACACATTTCCTCCCTCACTTGCATTGCATGCATTTTACAGTCGTTTACTGTTTACTGTTTAAGCTGATGCTTTATCTGTTTCTGTTTATCATTGACATGATCCCTTAGGACTCTCATTTCCTTTGATAAGGAAAGGATGATAGAACTTTAGGTTGAAACCTATGCATGATAACTTCTAGGAGTTCCCTGTTTCAAACTTCAACCATAGGATGAATCCTTGGCATGACAACAGTAGGTCTTAATAGTCTCCCCATAGTTGAGCCTGTTCTCTTCTCATCTCAAAACAGCTTAAGATATAGTAATCATGAATGATTTCTTTCGTACGTTACGAGCCTTAAGCTATCTGAGAAAGGATTGTTGGAGAGTTTCTTTTCAACAGTCTGGATGTTTAGTATGGCACCCTTTGGGTGACATGCGACGCATTCACTCTCAGGTCATAGTCTTTAGTGCGATTGAAATTGCAAACACAATAAAAAACACTTCTTTCGTAAAAGACAGAAAATAAACTTCAAACCTTTTTGCCCCGTGGGCCTGTAATTCAAAGGAAGCTTTTCTGAAGAAAAGAGTGTCGTTAAACTTCAGCGCCACCGCAAACAGGCTTTGTCCCTAACTGCTGGAACTGCTGTTTAACCCTACTCGATAAAACAGATGAATCTGAATTCCCGTAATCCGTATTATCCCGAACTATGTAAGCTTTGATCTCTCATATCTGTTGAGAGTACGTAGGCACAATACTGATGTATTGGTGAGCCACCTTCCCCGTAACCCGTAGTTAGTCGAACTACGTTGACTCTGATTTCTCATTCTCTGATGAGAATACGTAGGCATAAAGTGCGACGCTTTGCCGAGTCATTTTCTTTTCCTTTTAAGCCAGCCTTGATAGGTAGATAGATAAACCAACTCGTCCAGTAAACACAACAAGCGTGGATCCCGTCGAGTACGATGAACGTGAGGGGTGCTAATACCTTCCCCTTGCGTAACCGACTCCCGAACCCAGACAACGGTTGCGATGACCTTGTCTTATACCTTCTCGTCAGGTTTTTCCGATCGTTTCCTTTCCCGTTCTGAGGGATAAATAACGAAAGGTGGCGACTCTTCTGTTTTGCCGACACCTTATTTTCGCGGAAGCGACAGGGAACAACCAGGTTTGATGGATCGTATGGTGGAATGTAAAGGTGAGAATAGAGATATGAGAACTGTTGATTGACTGCCTCTTGAAAGTTGTTGATTCTAGTGGCGGTTGACTCATTAATGGCATTGTATTGATTGTTGATAGAAGTGTTAAGGTTTTCAAATTGTTGAGTCATGTAGTCCATAAGTTCTTGGTTACTAGGGCCATGTTGAGTAGGAGGAGAAGGAACATCATTGTCGTCTTCATTCTCTTGCTCATTTCCGTCATTTCCAGCCATACCTTCACCAAGGTAAATAATTATCTTTGCTTCCGAGTCATACTTGATACCCATCCTTGAGTCCACATTTTTGATAGAGATTTTGTTGGCATTTGAGTCCATGAGACACACATCAAAGCCTTCGAGATCCACTTCAACATGCTCCAAAATCTTGGTAATAAACCATGCATACGACAAAAATTTTGATTTTGCGTTGAAGGTCATCGTATGAACCAAAATTAAGTAAGCCCAACTCACATTAATGCCTCTCTTAAGTGCATACAAAATCTACATTTCGAAATCAGTGACAATGCAATGGTTTCCAGCCGTTGGAAACATAATGTAGACCATAAAGTAATGGAATAGCCTATCATCAATATTGAAAATACCTGCCATAAGAGGTTCGAGAGGGTTCCATGCCGCCTAATGATCTAACACGCTTGACATGAAATTCTGCCTCCGACATTCTTCTGAGACTGTAGTAAAGTTTTCTTTTTGTTGTAATCTTCCCAAACTTCATCTTCTTTATCATAGAGTCTCCCACCGGTACTTGGAATGTTCAGGATTCTTCCAATGATTTTTGAGTTGAAAAACATTCTCTTGCCTCTAACATACGTGGCAATTTTTCCTTCTTCCATGTGTAAATTGCTATATAACAGTCTTACTAAATCCGAATAATATGGCCCGGATGAAGAGATCAAGGACTCCAAGCCACATGCAATTAACGAATTTTGAAAGGAGAAACATTCTTCAGGAAAAGATGAGAGAATAGCGTATTTGGGTGTTTGGACGACCTTTTTCTGAAAGTACTTGGTAAATATCTCTTGTTCATCGGTGAGATGTTGAAGAACGAGTGGAGTCTCCGAGGATGATGATGTTGAAGCCTTGCCTTTGCTTTGAGCGGAGATTTTCCTTTTTGGACGAGAAGCCATGAGAGATGATGAAAGGTTGTGGCTTTAGGGTTTTTTTAGGAAGGATGAAATTTGTAGAGTTTAGGTTTTGGGAGAGATGATGAAGTTGGTTATGAGAAGTTGGTTTAGATGTAGTGGGGTTTTATAATGATTGTGAGAAGAGAGCATATGTAGGGATAGCTAATGATAGTTAATGTAGAAGTTGAGTAGTTGATGGTTATTGATGATTAAGGACTTTGGAATTATGAGAAATGATGGTCAAAGTCTTGAAACTAGAGCTAAGGGGTAAATACAGTATTCAATGATCATAGGTATAGTTGATAGGGTAGTTGGAAGGATTAAAGACCCATGGACCACTTAAAAATATGAAAAAATTTGATTTCACAGTAGGTGCAATCGATTGCTCTACAAAATAGAAACGAAATAAAACAAAAGTTACAGGGTGCAATTGATTGCATGCTCAAAAAATTAAATATTTTTAGAAAACTTACAGTGAGCAATCGATTGATACTGAGGTGAAATCAATTCCAAGCAGTGAAAAGTGGAAAAATTCAAAAGATATACCTGTGCAATGTACCATAGTTGATGATCTTTCATGTTTAAACATCATTTTCATCCAAAATTTTGAGTTCTCTTGAATTTTGAAGAAAGGTTCTTTTGTTAAAAATTCTAAATGCCTTACTAGAGAGAGAGTAGCCGAGAAAAATACCTTCATCGGATTTCTCGTCAAACTTACCGAGGTTATCTTTGTCATTGTTCAAGACAAAGCATTTGCACCCAAAGATGTGAAAGAATGATATGTTTGGTTTTCTCCCTTTGAAGAGTTCATAAGGAGTTTTCTTGAGAATAGGTCTAATGTTGACACGATTACTTATAAAACAAGTCGTGCTCACCGTATCTGCCCAAAAATATTTAGGTAGGTTTGAATCTCTAAGCATAGTTCTTGCAAGTTCTACCAACGACATATTCTTCCTTTCTACGACACCATTTTGTTGTGGAGTTCTTGGTGCGGAGAAGTTGTGTGAGATTCCATTTTATTTGCAAAATTCTTCGAATAAAGCGTTCTGGAACTCTCCACCATGGTCACTTCTAATGGAGACAATTGAAAGTGACTTCTCATTCTGAATTTGTTTTGCATACTTCTTGAATGCCTTGAAAGCTTCATTTTTCTGCAGTAAGAAGAAAGTCCATGTATATCTAGAGAAGTCATCAACAATTACTAATGCATAAACATTACCTCCAAAAAATTTGTTCTTGATGGTCCGAAGAGATCCATGTGTATCAATTGTAGTGGTCTTGTCGTGGACACCACATTCTTGGATATGAAAGTTTATTTGGTTTGTTTCCCTTTTGGGCAAGCACCACACAATCTATCTTTGATGAATTTGATCTTTGGAAGACCAACAACCAAGTCATGTTTGATTAATTTGTTCAAATGCTCCATATGAATATGAGCAAACCTTTTGTGCCATAACCAAGAGTCGTTGTTGTTCGCCATAAGACACTTAACCTTCAAAGACATGTTATCAAGGGAAATCATAAAAATGTTGTTAATTATATTACCTTTTAACATTACCTTATGAGTGACTTCATTTTCTATCAAACATTCATCTTTGGTGAAGTTGATTCTGAAACCTTTGTCACAAAGTTGGCTAATGCTAAGTAGGTTATGCTTTAGGCCTTCTACATAGTGGACATCTTCTATGGTTGTGAAAGGTGGTGCATCAATGCTGCCTATGCCAAGGATCTTTCCTTTGTTGTTATCACCATAGGTTACAAATCCTTTGGCCTTAAGCGTTAGATGTGAAATTTTGGTAAGGTCACCCGTCATATGCCTTGAACACCCACTATCAAGATACAATTGATATGAAGAGGCCTTCAAGCATACCTACAAAACAAGTTTAAGTTTCATTAGGTACCCAAATTGCGTTGGGTCCTTCATAGTTAGTGCCTTTCTTGACCCACACATAATGCCCTTTTGCAACACTGAAGTTTCTTACATAACATGCATTAGGTGTATGGCCTTTGATACCATAATAAAAACAGGTGGGCTCAAAGTTACTTTTGTATCTAGGAGGATAAGACTTCTTTTTACTAAATACTTTCTTCTTAGGGTATTGATGAACCATTTTAGGCTTAATCACTTTCTCTTTAGGAGTTTGTTCACTAGCCTTAACAAAGATGGTTTTATTGGAACTTGGTTTAGAAAATTTTGAGAAACCAAGACCACTCTTATGATTTGAGAACCTTTTTTGACTAAGAATAGCCTCCAATCTAATTTTTCCTTTTTCATACCTTTCAAGGACTCTTTTTAATTGGACAATTTGAAATGCAAGTGACTCACACTTTGTGCATACAAAATTCTATTTTTGATCACTAATTAATTTTTGTTTCTCATCTTTGAAATTATTTTCCATTGTCTCAACCTTTTCTTCTAAAGTTGAGATTTGATTCTTTTGTGATGAAATAGTTTTGTACAAAATTTTGCATTCACTCAGAAGTTCATCAATTGCCCCTTGAGCATCATTATCATAAATTGAAAAATTATTACTAACCTCATTGTCTTCATCGTCAGAGTGATGTGGGGCCATCAATGCTAAATTTGCACTTTGATCACTATCTGAGTCTGATGAGGAACTTATCTCATTATCCTCCCATGCCACGTAGGCCTTATTTTTCTTGAAACCCTTTTTGCTTTTATAAGCGTCGTTCTTGGAGAGTTTAGGACAGTTTGGTTTGATGTGTCTTTGTTTTCCACATTCATAGCATTTGACATCTTGTGTGGATTTTGACGCCTCCTTTTCTTTTTTCTTTGAAAACTTCTTCCTTTTGATATAGTCAGAATTTCCAATATTATTCTTAGAACCAAAATATTTCTCTAACCTTTTTACAAGAAGCATGAAGTTTTCATCTTCAACCAGATCGTCTTCCTTTTCTACTTCTTTGGAATCAACCTTTAATGCGATGATTTTAGATTTCTTTTCTTGATTCTCATGTTTTTCTAATCGCCCAAGTTCCGTCTCATATTCTTGAAGTTTTCCAAACAATGTAGCGGATGTCATCATGGATAGACTTTTCTTTTCAAAAATTGTTGTCACCTTGGGTTGCCATTCTCTGAACAAAGATCTAAGCACTTTAAGATTTAATTCATCGTTAGTTAATGTCTTACCAAGTGCTCTCCGATGATTTGTCAAGTGCACAAATCTTTTCTGCAAATCAAGAATTGATTTTTCTTGCTGCATTCTGAATAACTCGTATTCCTGATTCAACGTGTTCAATCTCGATCTTTTAACTTCAGCGATTCCTTCATGAGTTTCCACTAAAGTATCCCAGATTTCCTTTGCTGATGTACATGTTAAGACGCGAAAGAATTCGTCCATGCTTAGTGCACTTTGTAGAAGATTGATTGCCTTTTTGTCATAGAGAACCTTTTTCTTATCATCGTCATCCCATGAACCTTTAGGCTTTGTTGATCCAACACAATTAACAACGGTTAAAGAAACAAAGGGGCCATTTTGGACAGCATCCCATATTCCATCTCCTTGTGCTTCTAAGTGAGCCTTCATGCGAATCTCCCAGTAGTCAAAGTATTCACCACAAAATAGTGGAGGCTTGTTGCTACTACCACCATCTTTAAACACACCTTTGTTTTTTGCGGAAGCCATTCTAAATCGACTAGGAACAGATTACCTAACACCTGCTTTGATGCCAATTGATAGTCTGAGTTGCACCTAAGAGGGGGGGGGGGGGGGGGGGGGCTGAATTAGGTTCTTTGAAATTTTTTGGTTTTATCGAATGAAGTTATTACTTTCTGAGAAATATGAAGGGGTAATGAAAGTAGTAAAGTGCAGAAAGTAAATAACACATAGAAGTATCCTGGTTCCCTTCACACTCCAAAGGTACTCTAGTCCCCTTTCACACCGAAAGAGATTTCACTATAGTTAGACTCAGTGTACAACTTACTTTCTAACCTATAGGTAGATTAAAGGCTCTTAACACCTTTAAAATATGAACACTAAGTGCAAGAAGAACAATCATCTTCAATGCACACACTTGCTTTCAACAATCCTGAATAGCAAGGGGAATTAATACAATTTGATTCACAATGAGTTTGAAACTATGTATACAAAGTTTATCAATGTTGTGATTGATCTTATCTTTCAATGATAATTTCCATAACTATTTAAGACTTTGTTGCTCAAGAATTTTCTTTCAAAAGATATGAAAATATGTAGAAAATTCTTTATGAAAATGACTTGATTCAAGATGTGGAAAGATGAAAATTATAGTAGATATTTTCAAAGAGGTTGTTTTTGAAAATTGAAAGATTAGGTATTTATATTACACAAGCACCCCTTTGAAATATCATGCAAATCTTCAGAAAATATGATGAACAATTGCCATGATTCAATGGAAACAATTCATAGAAGAATGGTTGAAGAGGTGCAATTTTCAGAGCAATTTTTCAAAAATGTTCAGTGAGTAATCGATTGCACATATAAACCAATCGATTGCACGTTCACAAAAAACACTTGAAATTTGAATTTTGACCTGAGCAATCGATTGTACCAAAGCAGCAATCGATTGCACACTAAAACAGTAGCAAAAGTAAGAAGATTTTTCAAGCATGTGATTGATTGCATCAAAGCACTAATCGATTGCACATAAAAACAGTAGCCAAAATGAAGTAAAAATTTGATCAGGCAATCGATTGCTCCAAGAGTGCAATCGATTGCTCTGGAAAAAACTTAGAAAAATCTTACAAATAAAAGCTTGTGAAAGTGTGGAAAAGTAATACACATGATTTTTATTATTTGAGCAACTAGGACTTAAATACTTGATGAAGATTTTCATTATACCTTCCAATGAGATTATGCTTCATATCAAGTCTTTGTCTTGATTCTTTGCTTTAACATGATATCTTGAAAATGATTGAACATCTTTGACTTCTTTTCAAGTGGTTTGTCTTCATCAAAACATAAGTTGATCTTGAGAATCTTGATTTCACACAACTATCTTTTTAAGGCACCCCAATGAGAGGCAACGAGATGATAGTCAAAAATTTTGACGGATCTAAGAAAACAATTATTGGAAAAGTAGACCTTCCTATAACCATTGGTCCCCACATGTTCCAAGTCACCTTCCAAGTGATGGATATTAGAGCAGCATGTAGTTGTTTATTGGGACGGCCTTGGATCCATGAAGCAGGAACAGTCACCTTAACACTTCACCAGAAGCTGAAGTTTGTAAAGAACAACAAGTTGGTCACGGTATGTAGAGAACAAGCTTTAATCGTGAGCAATATATCATCATTCCCCTACATGGAACCAGAAGAGATCATTGGAACTTAATTCTATGCACTTTCTATAAGTAACAAAAGAAATCGAGAAAAAGGAACATCTATTTCTTCATATCAATACGCTATTCGAATAGTGGAAAACGATACCACTAAAGGATGGGGACAAGTTGTAATTCCTACCGATAACAGAACAAGAAAAGGTCTTGGTTTTACACCAACATTTACCAAGACTATAAAGAAGGACAGGGTCACTCGCCCTATTCAAGATTTCTTCCGCAATGGGGGTTTCCTCCATTCTGTTCCCAAAGAGGTCCACACCATCGAGGGAGATGACTTCAAAGATAATTCTTCTGATCCAGAAGAAGAATGGAAGGCGTACCTCAACGATAAAGGTTATATATCACAAGAAGAGACATACATACTATTTTTTTATCCACGACAAAACTCCATATATGCTCCAAAATTAGATGTCGAGATGATCTACGGAGATTACAATGCTGAAGGATGTCGTGTTCCTCCCAATTCATTAGAAACTGATACTCTGATGAAAGATAATTTTGACTACATCTTGGATGATCCCATGGATGATTTACCTATTTGGGAGCCTTACATGGAAGATCCAGGATATCAAAGCCAGTCCAGGAATGCATATTTCCCAGATAACCCTGAAAAATATTCATCTGTTCTTTCAGAAGCATGGAGGCCTTACTTAGAAAATCCCGAACATATCAAACATTGTCTCGATGAATTCACAAGAATTGATGGACAATAATTTATCAACTTTACGCAACCTGAAGTCAATGTCATCGAGGAAGATAACCCCTCAAAAACTTGGGATACCTTGGGACAACCAAACAAAAAGTTTGATTTTCTAGTGAAGTATATTGCTCCTGAAAGCTCTCGCGTCATGTTTGAAGACATCCAACCAACAGGATAGAGAGATCCTACTAATCAAGAAGATACATGTGAAAAGAAAACAAAAAAATTCTCTGCTAATAACTCTATATGGGAAGAAGACTCTAGTGATCCGACCCCGCCAGAAGTCAGTGTCATTATCGAAGACAATCCCGGAAGGAAAGTATCAGACTTTGTAATCCATAGAGGAGTTCATCATAATTGGATAGATGTTGATGACCCGAATGTTGTTCACATCTAAAAGTAATTACCTCGTCTTTATTTTGACCTCTCACCTTTCCCGGGTGAAAGGATGTTTTATAGGGCATGATCACCTATAAATATTTCCTCTCTGCCTTGCCCAAGTCAGATGAGTTTTGTTTTATAGGGCTTATGTTTCAAGAATTGACAAATCATAAATAAAGATGTCATTCTGAATCCCCGCATTTGTTGTTGTTTTTGCTTTTTTTCTTTTTCAGAAAATGGTAATCCTAAAACGGACAAAAATAACAAACATTTTTCAAAATACACTGCACACCACTTTTTTCATTTTTTCTATCTTCTCTAAAAAGGAATCATCAATCACATTATGCAGATTAATTGCTAAAAACCCCGTTGAAATATATGATCCAATGCCTTCTCCCAACTTTGAATTCCGCGTATTCGAAGCCGAAAAAGAAGAGGACAAAGAATTTTCAAATGAGATCTCCTGAATAGACAAACAGGAGGAAAAGTCCATTCAACCATACAAAGAGCCATTGGAAACAATTAATTTGGATTCAGAAGAAGAAAGAAAAGATGTTAAGATTGGATCCCTGCTCAGTTCAACTGTCAGAAAGAGTCTGATACAACTTCTCAAGGAATTTCCAGATGTGTTTGCTTGGTCCTACCAAGATATGCCAGGGTTGGATACCAACATTATGGAACATCATTTTCCATTAAATTTAAAGTGTCCGCCAGTCAAAAAAAAGTTGAGAAAGACTCATTCAGATATGGCCATTAAGATCAAAGAAGAAGTTCAAAAACAGAGCAATGCACTCCTTGCCGCGTCAGAATATCCTCAGTGGCTAGCCAACATAGTGCCAGTTCCCAAGAAGGAAGGAAAAGTCAGAATGTGTGTAAACTAAAGGGATTTAAACAAAGAAAGTTCGAAAGATGACTTCCCCTATCATACATCGACATGTTAGTTGATAGGTATGCAAATCAAGATGGTACCAGAAGATATGGAGAAAACTTCATTCAATACACCATGGGGAACCTTTTACTATAAAGTAATGTCGTTTGGATTAAAGAATGCAGACACGACTTATCAAAGGGCAATGACAACTCTATTTCATGAATACACAAAGAAATTAAAGTGTATGTAGAGGATATGATTGCTAAGTCTAAAACAGAAGAAGAACATGTGGAAAATTTGTCAAAATTATTTGAGCATTTGAGAAAATACAAACGCTTGAATCCCAACAAATGTACATTTGGTGTTTGCTCAGGAAAGATTTTTGGATTCATCATCAGCCAGAAAAGAATTGAAGTTGATCCCGACAAAGTCAAGGCCATTCAAGAAATGCCTTCACCCAGAACAGAAAAACAAGTAAGAGGATTTTAGGGATGCCAAAATTACATCTCAAGGTTCATATTTTTCATGACAGCGACATGCGCACCAACTTTCAAGCTCCTCCGGAAGGACCAAGGATGTGTATGGACAAAATACTTCCAAAAAGCTTTTGAAAATATCAAAGAATATCTGCTGAATCCACCAATTTTGTCTTCTTCAGTGGAAGGAAGACCCTTGATTATCTACTTAACAGTCCTAGAAGATTCCATGGGTTGTGTGCTAGGTCAACAAGATGAAACAAGAAGAAAAGGGTATGCCATTTACTACCCGAGTAAGAAATCCGCGGACTACGAGACTCGATACTCTATGCTTGAGAAAACCTGTTGCGCTTTAGCTTGGGCTGCTAAGTGTCTTCGCTAGTATATGATTTGTCATACCACTTAGTTAATCTCCGAAATGGATCCGATCAAGTATGTCTTCGAGAAGATTGCTTTAATCGGAAGAATTTCCCGTTGGAAGATGTTGCTATCAGAATACGACATCAAGTATCATGCTCAGAAATTCGTAAAAGGAAGTATTCTAGCTGATCACCTGGCTCACCAACCAATTAATGATAGTGAATCAATAAGACTTGACTTCCCAGATGAGGATGTGATGTACCTAAAGATGAAAGATTGTGATGAACCGCTACCAGACGAAGGGCCAGAGCCAGGATCCAATGAGGATTAATATTTGATGGAGATGTCAACGCCTATCGAAACGAAATTAGGGAAATCATTATTACACATCAGGGTACCCATATTCCTTTCACTGCCAGGTTGACATTCAAATGTACAAACAATGAGGCCGAGTATGAAGCTTGCATCATGGGTCTCGAAGAAGCCATTAACTTAAGGATAAAGAATTTGGACATCTATAGAGACTCTGCTTTGGTTATAAACCATATCAAAGGAGAATGAGACACACACCAGACTGGATTAATCCCTTACAAAGACTACCTAAGAAGGTTGTTACCTTTCTTCAACAAAATTGATTTTCATCACATTCCTCGTGAAGAAAAAACCATTGCTGATGCACTGGCTACTCTATCCTCAAAGAAAAAACCATTTCTTGATTTGACAATGCCATGAACTCTAATATGATGCATATGATGGGAATGATAAATGGAAAGATGCAGACGAAACGACGACACAGGGGAATGACACAACGAACAACTATTCACTGGAGAAGACAACCCACTAGGGAACATAACGAAACTGGGGGAAATCTAAAGTGGTGGACCAACAGGTTCAAGTATGACCAGTTGTCACTTTAGAAAGAAAGCAAGAAGAGATCCTCAATGGAGATGGCACCGGTAAGACGAACTCCACTAGGGAAATATCCAGAGTAGCTTCTCAACAGGTTCAGGCATGACCGGATGCCACTCTAGGAAGAAAAAAAAAGAGATCCTCAATGGAGATGGCACCGGCAAAATGACCTCCACTGGGGAGATATCTAGAGTAGTTGCTCAACAGGTTCAAGCATGACCGACTGACACTCTAGGATAAAAGGGTAACACGGGATCCACATGGCAGTAGGATCGTGTAAACAAAATGCTGGAGTCTTCAGGCTGAAATAACATTCAAGCTCTAGAAATTCCTTAAACGAAGAGATCGAATGGGATCTTCAGGAACCATCAGAAAATATACAGGGTAAAAACTCTTCTGTATGCCAAAATAATTGGACTTCAATGGGGGAATGCCCTGATAAGCTTCTCGAGAGAGACTACCACTTATTGCTGAAAGGGACTTACACCACCAAAATTGGATAAGCTTCTCAAATAAAGAGACTGCCACTTATCTAAAAATGATAATGATGATAAGCTTCTCAGGAGAGACTGTCACTTATTTGGGAAAAGGTAATGAACACAAGCTTCTCGAGGGAGATGGCCACTTGTTACTAGTCAGTGAAGATAGGATAAGCTTCTCAGGCGAGACTGCCACTTGTCGATGTTGTAAAATGATAGAGATAAGCTTCTTGGGTGAGACTGTCGCTTACTGGGGAGCAATGGTGAAATGATAAGCTTCTCGGATGAGACTACCACTTATCTGCAAAGATAACAATGATAAGTCTCTCAGGCGAGACTGCCACTTATCTTGGGGCAATGATAAAATATGATAAGCTTCTCCGGATAGACTGCCACTTATCAGCAATGTAAAAGGCTCTTCTTGATAGATGGTGCAAAATAAATGCACTTCCAGGTTAGGTTCGGCGACCGATGGGGACCGAAGTTCAATCTAGAATCGAACTAGAAAGAAACTGTCAAACAAGACTCCATTAAGGGAATGAGCTCAAATGGGGATTATCTTATCCAGGCACGGAAAATATAACTGAAATAACCATCACCCACGAGGGTTGAACTCTGTGGGGAAAATGAAAATAATAGTTATTTTAATGCTTAAAGGTTGACGATCTACTTGGAGAGAACGGACTAACCCAGTTACTTGGCAGTAACCACAACCAAAGTAATGACAAAAAGACAGCAAGGACAACAAACATGCAGATGCTGATGTGTATGTCTAAATGAAAATGCAATGCTTATGCCAATGCTCATGCATATGCTAACAAAGTAGACAAGAGGAGGTGGAGGAAACTGGAGATGAAATAAACATCTCGAGGGGATACCCGACGACCTCTGCAAAAGTAAATCTATCAAGGGATATGAAAGTTAACGGTGGAACTAAATCTTGCTTCAAAGTTCCAAATTCTCTGGGGAGAATAAAAATTCCACTTGGGGATATGATATCATGAATTCACTGGAAGGATTTCCATCATGAATCTGAATCTTGTCAAAGAAGACTTGTTCACTGGGAGAGTCATCTTAGGATTAGAGACTTCCGGGGATAAAATAAATATCCACTTCATTAGGGAAGTGTGAAGCTAGGCAGCTTCATGGAGAAAGGGTAGTAACTTCCTGGAAAAAGTACATCAACTTCCTGGGGAAAGTGCATTAACTTCCTGGGGAAAGTACATCAGCTTCCCTAGGGAAAGTATCTTGACTTCTTGGGGGAGAATATGGAAACCTCCTGGGGAACATTTCCTGAGGAAAGTATGACAACTTCAGTGAGGAAAAGATGATTCCACCGGGAGTGGGTCCTAAAATAATATGTATCACTTGGAAGATACTAGGGAGATTCTTTGCAGTCTTGAAAATCGCTGGAGATTACCGAATCTGTCCAAAAGTGTTGTCAACTTATCTTTCGCTGGGAATTTGCACTGAGGCAATGGTTTAAAAGTGCTTCTACAACAATGAGACTTACTGGGGAATGAAGATGTCCTTCAGATATTTCCACAAGTCAAATCAACTTTATATCTTTTTTAAATACATTTTCAAAAGCAATTTTAAGTTTTGATACTTTTCACTTTCAAAATTATTATTAACAAATTGCAATTTTTATAACAAAAATGAAATAGAGATAGCGTAAATGGAAAAAGTTGAATAGCAAAAGGTTTTAATTTTATTTCAGAACGGTAGCTTGCTAATGGCAAGGCTCCATGGAAAATTGCAATTGAAATTGGCAATAGGGAAAGGTTACATTGAATCCAACGACCTCTACTGACCCTAATAACTAAGACTACCCAAAATCCTGCTTCTGACAAGAGCGATTGGATTGGAGTTGATCTTTTGTAAATGTTTTGTGATGATCGGCGTCATTTGATGCAGTGAAATGCCTTTGTCCCTAATTTTTTCCTGGATCGCTCTTTCAGGTTTTCAATCCACCGGGACGCTCATTTTTGCCTAAGCTGCCTTTTCAGGTTTTCAGCTCAGCGAGCTATTGTTCTTTTTATTTTCATCCCTTATTTTTGCCTGGATCTCCTTCATAGGTTGTGATCCACCGGGATACCCATTGTTGCCTAAGTCGCCTTTCCAGGTTTTCGACTTAGCTGGCTATTTAGGCATATTTCGGACTGCATCAGAGTTCACAGGATATGCAAGCTCTTCACCATCCATTTTTGTAAGAATTAGCGATCCTCCGGAGGAGAATGTCTTCACAACAAATGGGCCTTCATAATTGGGCATCCATTTCCCACGCATGTCTTTATAAACTGGCAAGATTTTTTTGAGTACAAGTTCTCCTTGGCGGAACTCATGGATTCAAACTTTCTTGTTAAAGGCTCTCTTCATCTGTTTCTGGTATAATTGACCATGGCACATTGTAGTCATGTGCTTCTTGTCGATGAGATTCAGCTGGTCAAATCTGTCTTGAACCCATTTGGCTTCATCAAGTTTGGTTTCCATCAGTACCCTTAAGGAAGGTAACTCAACTTCGATGGGGAGGACGACGTCCATTCCATGCACTAATGAGAAAGGGGTTGCCCCTGTTGAAGTCCACATTGTAGTTCTGTATCCGTGCAAAGCAAATGGTAGCATTTCATGCCAATCTTTGTAAATCTTTACCATCTTTTGCAGGATTTTCTTGATGTTTTTGTTCGCAGCTTCAACAACTCCATTCATTTTGGGACGGTAAGGAGAGGAATTGTGATGTGCAATCTTGAAACTTTCGCATAACTCCTTCATGGTTTTATTGTTAAGATTGGTACCGTTGTCTGTTATAATTCGGCTTGGAATTCCATAACGGCAGATAATTTCTTTCTTGATGAAACGGGAAACCATTTGCTTGGTTACATTAGCGTAAGAATCAACCTCTACCCATTTTGTGAAGTAGTCAATGGCGAATAGAATGAATCAATGACCGTTGGAAGATTTCGGCTCAACTGCCCCAATCATGTCAATGCCCCACATTGAGAAACACGATGGTGAAGATAAAACATTCATCGGTGCTGGAGGTACGTGGACCTTGTCAGTGTAAATTTGGCACTTATGACATTTCCTGGCATATTGGATGCAATCATATTCCATGGTTAATCAGTAGTATCCATCTCTCAAAATTTTCTTAGACATAGCATAACCGTTGGCGTGGGTTCCAAAGGTTCCTTCATGAATTTCCTGAAGTAACATGTTTGCTTCACGTCTGTCAACACATCTAAGCATAACCATGTCGTAGTTTCTCTTGTATATCACATCATTGCTGATGAAGAATTTGGATACTAATCTTCTCAGAGTTTTCTTGTCAAGATTGGTAGCATCGGCTGGATATTCTTGCTTTAGCAGATAACTCTTAATGTCTTGGAACCAAGGCTTGTCATCAGTTTCTTCTTCAACCATCTGACAGTAGGCAGACTCAGTCTTGCATTTAATTCAGATGAGAGTAGCATCATTAATAAATCTGACTTTCCACATTGAGGCTAATATGGCTAGAGCATTGGCAATATGGTTTTCAGATCTCGGAACATGTTTGAAAGTGATCTCATCAAAGTACTCGATCATTTCAACAATGTAAGCTCTGTACGGGATCAACTTCTCATGTCTGGTTTCCCATTCACCTGTAACTTGATAAATAACCAAAGCTGAATCTCCACTCACTTCAAGAATTTTGATTCTGAGGTCAATATCTGCTTCAAGGTCAAGAATTCATGCTTCATATTCGGCGATATTGTTTGTACATTCAAAGTCCAGCCTTGCTTTAAATGGGGTATAACCACCTTCTGGATTCATCAGAACAACGCCTATGCCATGCCCACCGTAATTAGAAGAACCATCAAATATCATCTTCCAATAGAGACCCGGCTCGGGACCTTCATCAGGACCTGTCTCTTCATAATCCTTCACTAATATAATGTCTTCGTCAGGAAAATCAAACTTGAGAGGCTCATAGTCTTCAACCGGTTGGTCTGCAAGATAATCTGACAAGATACTTCCTTTGATAGATTTTTGAGTCACATATTGGATGTCGTATTCAGATAACAACATATGCCAACGGGCAAGTCTTCCAGTCTGAGCAGGCTTTTCAAAAATGTACTTTATTGGATCCATTTTCGAGATCAACAAAGTAGTGTGACAAATCATGTATTGCCTGAGATGCCTAGCAGCCCATGCTAGCGCACAACAAGTCTTCTCCAAAAGTGAATATTTGCTTTCACAATCAGTAAACTTCTTGCTCAAGTAGTAGATGGCATGTTCTTTTTGTCCAGTCTTATTGTGTTGACCCAGTATGCAACCCATAGACTTCTCAAGAACAGTAAGGTACATGAAGAGTGGTCTTCTAGGAACAGGAGGAATCAAGATAGGAGGCTCTTGCAAGTAACCCTTGATCTTCTCAAATGCTGGATGACAATTAGAATTCCAATCAATAACCTGACCCTTGCAAAGTAACTTGAATATCGGCTCACAGGTAGCAATCATATTGGAGATGAATCTGGAGATATAGTTCAGGTGTCCAAGAAAACATCTAACTTGTGTTTCAGTTTGCAGAGCTGGAATGTCCTGAATGGCACGGACTTTATCAGGGTCTACTTTGATTCCTCGTTGGCTGACGATAAATCCAAGTAACTTTCCAGATCTAACACCAAAGGTACACTTAGTCGAATTCAGTTTCAACTGGTACTTCCTGAGTCGTTCAAACAGTTTCAACAAATGATCCAAATGGTCCTCTTCATTTTGAGATTTGGCAATCATATCATCAACGTATACTTCGATCACTTTATGCATCATGTCATGAAAGAGAGTGACCATAGCTCTTTGATATGTTGCCCCTGCGTTCTTCAAACCGAAGGGCATAACTTTGTAGCAAAAGGTTCCCCAAGGAGTAATGAATGTAGTCTTTTCTCTGTCGGCATGATCCATCTTGATCTGATTATAACTGGAGAAACCATCCATAAAAGAGAAAATTGAAAAACTGGTTGTATTATCCACAAGTGTATCAATATGCGGCAGAGGGAAATCATCTTTTAGGCTTGCTTTGTTCAAATCCCTGTAATCTACACACATTCTGACTTTCCCGTCCTTTTTGGGCACTAGAACAATGGTGGCTACCCAATCAGGATGCTTTGCAACTGTAAGGAAACCTGGATCAAGTTGTTTCTTAACCTTATCTCGGATCTTCAGATCCATGTCAGGTCTTGTTCTTCGAAGTTTCTGCTTGATAGGCGGACATTCTGGTTTAAGTGGCAACTTGTGAACAACAATATCATTGTCTAAACCAGACATATCTTGATACGACCATGCAAACATATCAACATATTCCTCTAGAAGCTTGACCAATCTCTACTTGACATCAGCCCCGAGTGTTGTACCAATCTTGACCTCTTTCTTGTCTTCATTGGTGCCAAGATTAATCAGATCTACCTACTCTTTATACGGTTGAAATTCAGTGTACTTACACTCAACCAATTTTTCCAGTTCAGTAGGCACTTCAAAATCTTCTTCACCCTCATCTTCAGCTTGATAAATGGGTGAATCCCAGTAAGGAGTGAAAGCATAGCCATTGGATTCAACATGGTTTGGGATAGCACTGCATGTTTGAAGGCTATATTATTAAAATGCACAAGAAAAATGCAAGAGAAAAATGCTTTTTTTGTAGTTTTTGAAAAAGATTGCCAATTTCTTTTAAAATGGTAAAAGCGAAAAATGGCAAATGAAACAAATAGAATTTAACAAAATGCATTTATCAATATCCTTTTAAAAGTGAAAAGGTGGCCCTACAAAATAATCCAGTAGCTTTAGGCATAGCTATGGAATTTTGAAAACAGCAAATGAAAATGTTAAATTACTTTGAAATAGGAAAAATCACGGGGATCTCTATGGCTTCCCAGTTGCTCAAAGCTTCATCGCACTTGAATATCAGGTTTCTCAGGTCTTCCTCACCATCATCATCATTGATAGCATTGATCTGGAAATATTCGCTGATAAACACTTCTTGGATAGCCTTCGGACGCCCTTTGACATACGTATAAGCTTTGACATGAGTTGGTTTGTAACCCAACTCGTGGCGGTTAGTCTTGGTCTTGATATTTATCACTTCTCCCCAACCTTCAGGTATGCCCCTATCGATTGATGATCTGGTGCTCTTGAAAGATGCAAAAGATGGATTACTCTGGCCCACTGTTTCTTCAACTTCCAATAGGACACATTGGCGATCTCAAGTGCTTGGAAAGAACTTTCCAAAGTGTCTTCATCGACCTCTATGTAATGGAAAGAAGATAGGTTGCTGACCATTAAATCCTCCTCAGTGTGTATAATAACCAGCTTTTCATCGACTACAAACTTCATCTTCTGATGTAGAGTTGAAGTTACAGCTCCAGCAGCGTGGATCCAAGGTCTTCCAAGTAAACATCTGTAGTTAGGATTGCTGTCCATTCCTTGGAACGTGATATTGAATACATGTGGTCCAATCAAGATCGGCAACTCCACTTCTCCAATCGCAGTTCTACGGGAACCATCAAAAGCTTTGACTATCAGCGAGGTAGGCTTCATCTCAGTCTCTCGGTAAGCCAACTTGGTAAGAGCCCTCTTAGGTAGGATATTCAAAGATGAACCGGTATCCACAAGCACCCTTGACAAGTTGTCCTCCTGACATTTCACTGACACATGTAAAGCACGGTTGTGATTCTGACTTTCTCTTGGTAACTCCTTGTTGCTGAAGCTAAGAGTATTGCAGGCAGTAATGTTGGCAATCACACTGTCAAATTGGCTGGTAGTAATGTCTTAGGTAACATGAGCTTGAGCCAACAACTTCTGTAAAGCAGTTCGATGAGCAGGTGAACTCATCAGCAAAGATAAGATTGAGATCTTGGAAGGAGTCTGATGAAGCTGATCAATGACTTTGTAATCGCTCTTTTTGATGATCCTCAAAAACTCAGCATCTTCATCATTTGTAGCCACTTCTTTCCCTTTGTCTTTGGCCAGTACAGTAACAGTTTCCTTTGGCGGAGCCTCATTGAAACGGGGAGCATAAATACAACCACTGCGTGTCATCTTGCTTGCCCTAGCTATATTGGTCACAGTTTCATTAATAGTCTTCAAATCTTCCCTCGGAATAACTTTCCCAGATTCTTTGTCAATCATGGTCACATCGTACTTCCAGGGTACAACTTTAGGATCACTGAAATGAAACGGACTTGGCTTCTGAATAATTATCGGCTTCGGCTGGTTCACTGTGGAGATAACATGCTTAGATGTACTGAACACATGCACTACAAAACTTGATTTTGGCAAATGGAAAATTGGCACTTTAGCACTTGGCTCTGGTAAGTTGAAGACGGGTTCAATCACAGCAATTTCATCCTTCATCACTATGTTAACCACTTGTAGGAAACCATCGTTGATCAACTTTTGAACATCATTTTGAACCAACAAACAACCCTTGGTACTGACATCACAACCTGTGCAATCATCATGGCAAGCAGGCACTAGACCGGCTTCAAATAGCTTCGAATGGAGAACTCGGAGAGGAGTCTTGATCTGGGAAACATCAAGAATAAGGCTTTCATCAAATAGATCACCAATGGTATTAACTGACCCATGGTTAGGCAGAGGATTACTCTTGACATTCGGTTGAGGATCATCAAAAGACAGAATCTTCTTTTCTATTAACTCCCTGACAAGATGCTTGAGAGCATAACAGCTTTCTAGATCATGGTCAGGCGCACCCTCATGAAATAAACAATGAGCGGCAGGGTTGTAGTTGGATGAAAACGGATTTGGAGGCGGACCCAAAGCTCTGGTAGTAATTAGACCTTGTTGCACTAGTGAGGGGTACAACTCGGTAAAATTCATCGAATCGGAGGACACTGCTTGTACGGTCTCCTGTTAGGAGCATTCTGGCAAGGTGCCTGATTCTTCGGCTGTTGATAAGCAGGAATGTTGGGTGCTTGTTGATAGTTGGCAGAAGGTTGTGCAGACTGATAACTAGGAGGTTGTTGATAGACCGAAGGTTGATAAACAGGAGCCGGTTGCACAGGCTGATAAGTAGGAACTTGTTGATTGAAAGCAGGTGTAACAACGTTTACATACGGTTGTTGAGCAAACTGAACAGGGTAACCTTGTTATTGAACATAATTTTGCTGATGTTTCCAAGGTTGATTTCTTCGTCGGCTTGCAGTTACAACATTAGTTTCACCCTCTTTCTTCCTCTGAGAACTGAATGAAGGCTTCTTAGCATGATCTTTAGAGCTTGAACTACCAACAGTACTTGACATTTTACCACTCTTCAAACCCAATTCAACTTTCACACCAATAGCAACGATTTCAGAAAAATTAGCAGTCACACTACCAACCATTCTCTCATAGAATTCTGGATGAACAATGTCTACAAACCAATCAGCTAGCTCTTTCTCGGTCAAAGGAGGTTCTACTTGTGAAGCAATCTCTCTCCATCTCTGAGCATACTCTTTAAATGATTCAAAACTCTTCTGAGACATACTCAGCAGTTGTCTTCGATCAGGAGCCAGATCCATATTGTATTTGTAATGTTTGATGAAAGCGTCAGATAGATCTTAGAAACTCTTAATACGGGACTGCTCCAGAGTTAAGTACCACTTTGATGAAGCACCTTTCAAACTTTCCTAGAAACAATGTATCATCAGCTTTTTGTTTTCAACATGAGCAGCCATTTTACGGTAGTACATGATTAGATGACTCTTCGGGCATGTAGCATCTTCATAATGGTCAAAGCTAGGAGTTTTGAAGATCGGAGGAATAACCAGAACGAATACCAGACAAACTTCTCTAGCAGCACCACCAAAGATTTGATCACCTTCCATCATTCTCAGCCTTTTGTCAATAATTTCTACATTCTCACGAAGCTTTTCATGACGTTTGTCTTCGTCCTCTTTCACATCAGGGGTGTCATATACCGGTTTGTTGAAGTACGGTTGCACATGAGTATGAATAGAAACTGGCGCAAAAGTAGGAATCACTTGAGGAGCTTCAGAAACCAAAGGAATAACTTGTTGAACTGATTGAGCAATAGGAACTGCCGCAGGAGTAGGCACAAAACCAAGCGTAAGACCATAAGGAGGTACACTTACAACAATAGCAGACGGTTGAGGATCCACAACAGTATTGGTAATTTCAGAAACAACAGTGGGTTGAGTATCCTTCCTTGCATTAATGACCTGTAGCATCTCCATAATCTGCCCAACACTTCCCCGAAGATTTCCGAGTTCATTGCTAACACGATCAAGCTCTTGATTTTGTTCTGCCATCTTTTTCCGAGCTCGGGCTCTGGTGTTGTACTGATGCAGAGGACTCAGGGTGACAGAACTAGAAGGCAAGAGAACCGACGATAAGAAACCGGAAGGAAAATGCAATGCAAAAATAGGATGCAATGTGATGCAATGGTTTCAAGAATTTCAACGGTTAGTTGCAAATGTTTTTCTTAGGAAAGCTAAAAAAAGTTTTAGATTTTGAAATTCAAGAGTTTTTTGAATTGGCAAGGATTGACAGTTGAATTCCTTGAAACCAGGAATGTCATGATGCTGGGATGAAATGCACAAACACACAAAAGCAAATAAAAGTCCTAGGTTAGAGGGACATGAGCAAGAAGCCAAGGTCTACCCATCCCAAAAGGTATGTACTAAGGGTTAATTGTACCTGCAGAACAAGGGTTATAAAGAGGTGCCCAAATTCATTAGTTCATCTTTCAGATATTATCAATTTCCCGACTGACTCAGTGGTTAATAATATTCTCAAGAGAACCTCTTCTAAGTGTAGTATCACGTAGCAACTATTTTCGGACTACTCCCTCATAGTCATCGCACTACGTCCTAGTAAGGTCAAAGTTGTGTTTAGGTAACTACGGTCCTCAATATCATAGGCTCCAATTGAAAATAGTGAATGTTTTCACGATTACTCGTTCAACATTACTATTTTCGAGAGGGCCTCAACTGAGCGGTGATTCTCAAGTCAGCTTGGTCGGGAATCACTCCTTATAAGCCTCGTCGAATATATCACCTTCCTATAAAAATTGCGCTCAAGTCCGGGTGTAGGACTTATCTCACAACAATGATACCTCAAGCAAGGTACAACAAAAATATTTACAAGCAGATAATAAAGCAAATAACAAGAATAGAAATAAACAAGATAGGGATAAACCTAAAAAATATTAGATTTCCCCAGTGAAGTCGCCATTTTCTGTTGCGGTGAGAATAGGATATCAAATTATTGATTAATTTAAACCACATCTTGATTCACAACTGATCTTTGATTTATTCGAAGGAAAGGTTAAAGAAAGGAAAAACCTAGTTTGCATCGTAAACACAATGTGGGGAGAGATCTAGGGTTCGGGGGTTGGTTAAGCTTATGGAAGGTATTAGCATCCTAAACTTTTGTAGTACTCTACAAGAACCTCTTGTTTAAAATGTGCTATTGCTAATGGCTATCTGTTTAAGGGTAACGCTAAGGGTTAAAGGTAAAGAGAAGGACCTAAGGGGTTAGTCCTAAGTATACTCGCCAAGACTCGCATCTTGTACCTACGTATCCGAGGTAGGGGATGTAATCAGAGTAATCGTAGTTCCCCTCACATAGGGAGGAAGAGAAACTTCTTGACTATGGTCAAGGTTCCATGGGAAAGTAAACGTTCATATGGAAGCGATTACTTGGAATGCGGCGACTCCTAATCTATGTTATAGAGTTGAATTGAAAAGGGTAAGGTAAGTAAGTATTCTGCGGTGGGAACTTACATGGAGTGCGGTGACTCCTGATCCTAAAGTTAGGATAGAGGGATGGATGTCCACGGCAGGACGCCTAAGCATAAGTACGGCAACTCAAAGTCTTAAGGTTGAGAAAAGGTGAAGGGTGTGTCCACGGCGGGACGCCTAAGCACGAGTACGGCGACTCGGATCCTAAGGCTAGGATGGGGTGAAGGTAAAGGCATTGACATGGCGGTCAAACGGAATAACCTTTCCATCGGAGGGGAATAAAACGGTAAAGCAGTGATAACAAAAAATGTAGCACAATGATAAATATGAGTGATGATAGCAATGATATATTGAAATGATTAGAGATTAAGATTGAATAGAAATTGAGACATGATTAGATGTAAATTAATGGTGAATTGGGTGAATTTGATTTAGAGAAATTATTTTGTTGTTTTTTTTAATATTATTTAACTAAATTAAATCTAAATTGAATAGAAAATTAGAATTAATTGTTTTTGTGGTTTTTTGTGAGAAAGATTATGATTAAGTGAAACTGTGAAAAAAAGTTAATTACGCTTGAGTTATTTTGAAATTGAGATTTTTAGGTTGATTTGAAAAAGAGTTTTTATTTATTTATTTAATTATTTTCAGATTTTTTTTAATTTTTTTTAGATTTTTTTAAATTAAATAAATTATGTTAGTTAGTTGTTAGTAATGTTAGCATTTTATTATAATTTTAATATTACACAAAAAACAGAAATTGATAAAACAAAATAAATAGAATGGGTTGGGCTGGGTGATAAAATCCCATACCCAACCCGGTCCGCTAAGCAACAAAAGGGGGGAGATTGGGTTTCTAAAAGAAACCCTAGAGTGAGGACACCCCAAAACAGCGCCCCTCTCCCTTAATCTCTCTTCTCTGTCCGGGAAACTCGGTTCATCCTCTTCTTCTTGCATGCGAATTTTTCCTTCTTTTTCTATGATATTTCTTCTTCTTCTTATGATTTCCTGAAGAAAAAAAATGAAAAAAGAACACAAAATGGGTTACGCTCGTTTGTGGTTCTTACGGATTCTTTGATGCTTATGGTTGTTGGTGATGAATTTGGACGATGATGAAACTTATTGCTCTGAGTCCTGCGTTTTGTGTTTGCGATTTGTGGCTTTAAACGTTGATGGCGGCTTTCCGATTTGAGTTTTGAGGATTTGATTTTTGTGGGTTTTCATGGACGGGTTTTGTTCTTGAGGACCGATGATGAACTTTTGTTCTAAGGTTTTTGTGATGATTTCAGATGATTTTTAGATGGTGATGTACTTTGAGTTTGGATCTGTGATGATATGGTTTATTTTGAGTTGTGATTTTTTCGGATCCTGTTTGCTTGAGGCTTTGTGGATCTGTTTGATTTTTTAACTGATGATTTTCGCCCCCCCCCCCCCCCCCCCCCCGAACTCTGTTCTTTTGATTCCTCTTTATAGTTGGTTTTCTTTAAAACGGATTGGAAGAGCTTTTGTGATTTTCCTTTTTTATTTGAACATGTTTTAACATGTTGGTGATGAATTTAGAAAGTTTTTTTTTTATTCTATTGGCTTCTTTCCTCTTCGTTTTCGGATCTGGATTTAATGGTGCTCTTTGATTTTCAGATTCTTGATGATAATGACTTCCCATTTTCGGAATGATTTTGATGGCATTGATATTATCCATTTTCGAATTTCTTGGCCTCTTGATGGTGATAAAATCCATTTTGTTTTTCTTGATGGTGTTGATATTCAGTTTCATTGATGAAATTGGTTGTTTCCCATTTCAAATTTTTGGCTTCAATGATGCTGTTGGATTTAATCCGTTTTGGGATTTTTTTTATGATGGCTGTTTGTGTGCTGTTTGGACAGAAAAATCATTTTTTCTAAAAAAATTCTTCTTTCTTCTTTCATGGACAGAATAACTTATTGCCTTGATTTTGGTCGCTGTTGAAAAAAAGACAGAAGTTTGATAGCGATTCCTTACTGCCCTTCCGAATCACCTGATGATTATTCCATAATCTGAGGGTTGAAAATTAAGTTCAAAGCCCTTAACATTTTTAATGATTCTGACCTTTGACATTGTTTGTCATTTTTGCAGGTTTTTATTTGAAGATGACCAAAAATAAAGAAACCTGAAGAGTCTTGGAACTTTGAAGATAGAACTAGGACCTAGGATTTTAACTTATAACAATTTATCCAAAAAAAGATTGTAATCTTGAATGTGTTTGTAATTTTGTAATTCTTGCAACCATATAATGACATAAGGATTTTGGTGTGAACATGCTTGTAAAGTCTTGGATTTTGTAATAGAATTCCAAATTATTTCTTACAATTTGTATGACAATCATGAAATTAGAAGTTATAATTTGAAATTTGGACTAAACAACGGGTCCACAGGCGCATCATCTAAATCCCTAAACGAGAAAAATTTGATTGGCTTTTGAACACCTAACAACTTTTAAAACTCCGATGCACATCTTGAATAAACGTAAGGATCTTGGTTTTGCTCTCGGATATGGTGGACTTGATTTCCATAATTTTTCAATATTACCACAAATTGAAAACTTAATCCTATCCCTTAGTCCTTGACTAATATCACCACAAATTCAAATTCTTCCACCCGTCAATTAATAATCCAATTCCTCAAACAAAACTAAATTGCGCTTTGGGACGTCTCGAGGAGTGATTTGGCCTTGTAATAATTAAAGACTGTAAAGAGAGTGAATTCAACATAACCTAATGGCACACAAGATTATCTTCCAATTTCTTCGACAGGCCTGCAAAATGAACAAACTAGGCAAACTAGTTAACGGTTAGCTAAAGTGAAAGATGAACTAAGATGGTATGCGGATGATCACTAAATCTAAGGGTAAAAATTTAGGGTGCGACAGATAGACACGAAGCAAACATGCTAATGAAAGAGATTCATGAAGGGTCCTTTGGCACACATGCCAATGAACATATAATGTCAAGGAAAATTCTAAGAGTGGGATATTGTTGGCTGATAATGGAATCTGATTGCTACAAGTACATGAGAAAGTGCAACAAATGTCAGATTTACGCAAACAAAATTCATGTGTCCCCGACTCTTCTCAAAGCTCTTTCTTCTCCATGGCCTTTTTCCATATGGGGAATCGACATGATTGGCATGATTGAACCCAAAGCTTCAAATGGACATCATTTTATCCTGGTGGTCATTGATTATTTCACCAAGTGGGTCGAAGTAGTATCATACGCCAATGTAACTAGACAAGTGGTGGTCTGATTCATCAAGTGGGTCGAAGTAGGATCGAATTTGAACAACAAAATAATGAAAAAATTATGTGTTGAATTCAAGATTGAACACCATAACTCGTCCCCTACCGACCAAAGATGAATGGAGCGGCTGAAGCAGCTAACAAGAATATTAAGAAAATAATTCAAAAAATGGTCGTGACTTACAAGGATTGACACGAAATTCTCTCGTTTTCCCTTCACAGTTATCGCACATCCGCCCGCACTTCAACCAGAGCTACCCCTTTCTCTCTAGTATATGGCACAGAAGCAGTGCTCCCCATAGAGGTTGAGATCCCATCAATGAGAGTATTGATGGAAGCCAAGCTAACAGAAACTGAATGATGTCAAAGCAGATATGATGAACTAAATCTAATCGAAGAAAAGAGAATGACGACTTTATGCCATGGTCAGTTATATTAACAAAGGATGAAGAAAGCGTTTGACAAAGAGGTTCGACCTTGGGTATTTGGAGAAGGTGACCTCGTGCTAAAAAAGATCCAATCTTTCCTCACCGAATCCAGGGGAAAATGGACTTCAAATTATGATGGCCCATATGTTGTTAAGAATGCCTTCTCAGGTGGTACTTTAAAACTCACAACTATGGATGGTGAAGAGTTCACTCGACCTACAAATGTCGATGCAGTCAAGAAATACGTTGCCTAAAAACAAAAACAAAATAGTGTCTCAGTGGATTGAAAACCCGAAAGGGCGGTCCAGGAAAAAATTAGAGATATAAATAGAAAGTTATTATCACAGTGGATTGAAAACCTGAAAAGGAAATCTAAGAAAAAGTTAGGGATTTATGGCAAGTAACTGCATTAAAAAATATTGGATCATCTCAGGCGAACACCATCTATCAAAGAATCAACGATCAAGTCACTTTCAACGGAAGCTCAAGAATACTTGGAATACAGAGTTGTTAGAAGGATAATGGTCATTATATTTCAATGTAACCCTTTCCCTTTAAATTACCATTTTCTAACTTTGTAATGCTCCATGGAATCACGCATTTGGCTAATTACCATCCTGTTAATAAATATTTGAGCCTTTTTGCCTTTTGTTTGCAATTCTCACTTTTATTCTGCCTTGCTGAATGACATTTTTATCTGATTTTCACTCTTGAAACAAAAAAAATGAATTTAATTTTGCTTTTAAAATAAAGATGACAATTTTCTTTGATTTGTGAACAAAATAAGGAATAACAACAGCTTCTCCAAGAGTGATCAAAATTTCGAAATACAAAATCAAATGCTCTTGCGATCAAACTCACTAATATCCTCGAGTGGTGGATCATTACTTCAAATAGATAAGATTGAACATCTTATTCACTCCCAGTAAGGGTCGAGTTTCAGTTCTTCTACCAATTGGATGTTGGAATCAAGATGAAGATCTGGTCCTTTTCCCCGACAATGTTTTTTCCATAAAAAACACCAGTAATACACTTATTCCCCAGAATGGTCGAGTACCTGGTTTTGTTCATCACCAGTTTGTGTGTCGTGTCTGTTTTGTCAGCATAGGCATAACATTTATACATCATGCATAATCAATTCATATTCATATTGCATAAGTTGCATCATTCACTTTGGTTATGTTCATCCCCGAGTGATTCCACCTCTCCAATAGAGTTGTCAACTTTAAGTAGAAAATGTACATTCTTTCTAAACCCCCCACTGAGTTCGATCCTCGTGGAAGTTTCACATTAGTTCTCCTTTTCCACACATGGATAGGATAAAATTCCCAGTTTGAGTTCATTCCTTGTCTGGAAGTATCTTCTTTTACAAAGTCTCTTTGGATTGAAATCGGTCCTAGACCATTTTGATAACTTGAACCTCTAAAGGAGAAGGACATCTATTAGAACCTTACTCTTCCACCAGCAAAGACACCGTTTGTTTCTCGGGTAAAGGAAAATCCCCAGTGAAAGCTTTTCAACAAAATCTCTTGGTAGAAAAAACATCACATCTCCCAAGAAGTATCTACCAATCGACAAATGAAAGTCTCTTTTAGAATAATTTTTCTATCACCATCAAAGATAAGTTTATTCCTCATCAACATCTACGTCTGACATAACAAGTGGCAATCTCTTAAGAAGCTTGTTCTTGTCCCAAGAATTCCCAGTGGGTCAACAAATGGCAATCTCTTCCCGAGAAGTTTGTCCCTCTTTCAAAAAAGTCATCAGCACCTCAGAGTTGTCCTACATCACGTGGCATGCTCTCTGAAGAAGTCTCGAAGGGAAGTATAATGAAATATCCCCAAGAAAGTGGCGTCTCAATAGAGAATTTTGCAAACCTCTACATTACAGCCTGTGGCATTCTCTAGTAAGTCTGTTATCAGGTCTTTGCTCATCCTATGGCATCTCTTCGAAGAAGTCTCGAGAGAAGTATGATGAAGCCTACTTCCATCAAATGGCATCTCCTCAAGTGAATTACAACGAAAAATTTGATGAAGACCCTCACAGATTTTGAAATCGAGCGACAAGATAATTAGCCCGCATCTCCTCGAAGATCCCCGACAAAATTATTAATCCAGCAAGTGATCATCTTTTCAGAAGCTTGTCTGCCTAAACCTTGTCAACTTGATAAGAAGAAACTTAGACCAGTTCCATGGTTGAAGTTCAGGATAGAGGGGAAGTTTATTTCGAGAAACTAACACCAGTTCCATGGCTGAAGACCAGGATCGAGGGGAAGTTTCACCTTTTCTAAGTAGGATTACTTAGTAAAAGAAGATGGATAAACATGTTCCAGCATTGGAAATTTATCATTGTTCAAGTTGTCATATCATCTGCATTCACAGTCAAAACTCCGAGTATTCTGATAGTTATTCCTCTTTTACCTTGAATGCTTGAATATTTGCATCATTCGTCATTCAGGTCCAAGAAGATTAAATAGGAGCATCTGTCATACCCTAAATTTTGACTCTAAAATCCTACATCATTTGCATCTCATATACTTTCATACATCTCTAACCCAATCACAAGTATAAGATATGTGTGCTTACTTGCTTCACAGGATAGGTGATCCCCCTAAAGCACAAGTAGATGAATTATCAAAGGATAAGCATGATATTCAACCTATAAAGTACCACACTCATTCATAAAGATCAAGAGGCCTCTTTAATCAAGGATCAAGCACAATTCTACATCACTTCAAGTGGATCAAACCCCAAGATCATCTGAGGCACCAAATTAGGGTTTTGGTTGATCAAGGCCTCTAGCAAGAAATTTTCATTTGAGCATGAGCCAATAACTCAATATGTGTTTCAAATACTTCAAATACATCATATTAGTTCATTCATATGATTGGGTTGACCCAAAGAACTTGATTCATAAGCAGAGCAAAGATTCAAATTCATATGGACCACAAACTAGGGTTTTTGACAAAAAAGTCAACCATACCTTTGACTTTTGGCCAAGATATGATGTAGAGCCTTTCCAAAATGACCAAGAACATCATCAAAGTCTACTTGAGCAAAGAGTTATGGAGGGTGCACTACACCTTGCTGCAACTGTTTTGCAAAATCTGTTTTGGACCTTTCTTGCACTACAATTTTGAAGTCGAGTGCAATGATCATAATCATACCAATTAAACAAAGATCATAATGAATCACCATAAACCTGTAAGATCAGGTATTGAGTCAAGAAGAATCACATTTAGAATGATGAAGTTTTGTCACATATGCCTTCAATTCAAAATTGCACTTATGTGCAGTAGTGCACATTCAACAAAGCCATTCTCCTCAGTCAACATCTCTACTTAAACAACATTAAATCACTTTGCAGAAAGTGGAATTGGTCAAAAAGTAGCTATTCTATTTGGAAGAGATAATGTACCTTGGCATAGATGTAATCGCACCTTGCCAAAACCATTAAAACCAAGCTCTTATCTTTCAATCCATCACTATTCAGCCAAGACAAATCTATCCACCTATAAATAGAGCTCACTTATGATCATTAAAACCACACAAAAACAGCTTCAATACTTTTTTTCTCCAAATTCATCTTTGTTCAAAATTTCAAAACACTAAGAAAGTGAGAAATCGAATTTCTCATTTCAGAGCAATTCCACTCAAACCAATCATCCACACACCTCATAAATATCATATATAAGCGATTTGAACCATTAAAACACATATGTAACACTAAGATCAACATCTTCCATCATCACTTGACCTAACTGCAGTCTGACTCGAGCCAGTTGATCTAAGGAGTTTCAAATCATTCCAAAGGTTGCAACACGATCCTTGAGACTCAAGGAATCTATGAGGATCATTGTTTCACTTTTGGAACACCCCTACCATATAATTCGATTCAATCTTGTAGAGGTAAGCATCAATCTCTCAAACTCAAAGACACGTGAATCATACTTGTTATTTTAAGTTACCATTGTGTTTCTGCACCTATATATGTTGTTTCTCCTCAATCAATTGCATACTATCTGTTGTATATAGGATTTCATATAATTTTTACATGTTTTAGGGTTCACCTGATTATAAAATGATATCTTATGATACACTTAAATAAATGAAATTAAAAAGAACCGTTGAATTCCTTGTTGAAAAACACACAACTTTCATGTTTACACTTTGCAAAATGGTTAAGAGTTGAGTAAGATAGGAATCGTTTTGCAAATGTAATGTTGTTGATGAAGAACACGAAGAACATTAGTAATGGTGACGCCATTTTTCAAAATAAAAAGAAGTTTTAATATACATTATTTGGTTTCCAACTTAAAACCTGAATTTGCATTGTGCCCTAGTAGAAACACTAGTATTTGTGTGTGAGCGAGTCCAAGGTCCGGGGTTCGAATCCCCCTCTCCCAAGACCTTTTAGTTTTATTTTTTTTAAGACTATTTTCAAAAGGGTTTTCAATATATCATTTTCTCCGCCCATCATGCTATCACCATATGCACATGGTTCAGTTGGTAAAATTTGAATCCTCCACCCCAAGGGCGTGGGTTCAATCCTTAGGAGTGCCCTTCCTTAATTTCTTTATCACTATTTTCTTCACTTTTCTTCACAACTTCATCAATTTACTTCACCATAAAAAATTATTATTTTGAGCCAATTTTTTGTACAATTATAATTTGTCTTATACATCTTATGAATCCATAAAAAATTTCGAAAAAAATATTTTATTTAATCACTTTTTAATAAATTGAAAATAATTGATTTTTATGTTTAAAAACCTTGAAAAATTGATTTTCTTCTTAATTGTTTTTAAACCTAGTTCATTTTACTTCACATATGAATAAAACCTAATATTTCAAATTTGTTTTAATATCACAATATGTTTAATTTGACTTATATTATGTTTAAATTCATTTGTAAAAAAAACATCTTTGATTAATTATTTCAAAATTAGGGTTTTTTCTCCCTATTAAACTTTTCAAAATCAAAGTTTTGGGCCTCTGCTAGAATGTAAGTCCCAACCCATTTCAATTTTAAAATCATCAAAATTGGGCCTCTATTAGAGTGTAAGAACCATAACTTTTCACATTTTTTAAATCAACCATTTTTAAAACCCTTTGGGCCTCTATTCAAAGTGTAAGTCCCTTCCCTCTTCCTCAAAACTTTCTTCAATTTCTCAAAACTTTCAATCTTTCAAAAACTCAATCCTCAACTTTCATCAAACACAACCCTAGTGACATTCAAATTTTAAACTTTCTTGGGCCTCTACTTAGAGTGTAAGACTCAACGCCTTGGTATATAGAATAAATCTTGGGCCTCTGATAGAGTGTAAGACCCACCATCTTTTCTTTTCTTTTCAATAAGTTACGGGCCTCTGCTTAGAGTGTAAGACCCAAAACCTTTGGAAACAAACACACAAATAAAGCATCCAACACATTAAACCCCTACAGATGCAAGAATCTTCCATGAATTCAAATATGTCATGTCAATGTCTATACTCGTTAATCTTAAATCATGTTTGCTCATATTTTGTTAAGTTTCTCTTGGCATTTACATCATCCTTAGTTTAGACATAGGTCAAACAATAGGATCCCTCCAATCACAACTTAGTTCAAACAACTAGTTACCTTTCCTCCTCTTGGGAACCATACAAAAAATCCCCTCAGCAAGAAAGCCTCCTCTTGGGCTTCATACAAAGAGACTTGGGAAGTCTCATTCAATTCCCCACAACCTCCTATTCAGCTTCATACAAGGACCCTCAAGCTTCTTAAAAGCATAAGTCAAGTCTCAGTCATCTATACAAAATCCTGGGCTTTGTACAGGATACAAACAATAAATCCTTTTAGCCTCATTCATTCTAGGGCTTTGTACAGGATACAAATAAAAAAATCCCCAAAAGAGTCACTCAAATCCTCAATATTGAGTCAGTCTCTTCAAATTATCTTCCTCTTAGGCTTTTACACCAATAATTTCTCTAGTCAATCCGCCTCAATCCCGGGCTTTATACAAGACAGATAAAACTCCCTAGTTGATTCAGTTTTCAACCTTTTAGCTTCATATCTTGGGTTTCAATCAAGATATATAAACCAATCTCCTCACAAATAAGACATTGAGTCATCTCTATAGGAAGACATCTCTTCTAATAACTACAATTAAAATGAAACATTAAAAACCCCTTTTCATATAAGTGATGTAAGTGGCACACTTTTTGATTCAAAATCCAAGCTGGAGTCCCTCTCTTATCATGGTTCAAAAACTTTTCTTTCATCTAACTGATGTAAGTGGCACACTTGTCGATCCTATATCCAAGTTAAAGTACCTCTCTTAGTATGTAAAGAATTCATAAAGGAAAAAGTGGCATTGCTTAAACACAATAAGTTCAAAGCTTTCTTCCCTTATGACATCATTCTCATATGATTGTAGTGAATAGGTGAGATATCTCCCTTAAAGATGAAAAATTGTCAAATATTTTCAACACTCTTTTTAGCTTCATCATCTTGGGCTTTAAACAAGATACAAAACAAATTTTTTTCCTCCCATATATTAGGAGGAACAACGAACTCTTGATTTCTCAATTTCCTTTTTTGGGAATACGTAGGCATAAGATTGCGAGATCTTAGCGAGCACACTAATAAAAAACCTTAGGTCTAGGTACCTTTCAAAAACAACAAAAAAACCATAAAAACAACAAAAACATTTCCTCAATTTTCACAAAGGAGAAACTTTCCCAATTAAACAGGAAACAAACCTAAGCAAGCAAGTAATTCAATAGTAGAAATATACAATCAAGGTTCATATAGATTACTATAGATACTCAGGGTGTTAATAGCTTCCCTTAGTATAACCAACCCCCGATTCCAGATCTCTTAGCATTTGTAGGAAAAACATTTGCGAGCAGGGTTAGTTTAGATTTCTTCCCCATCCTTTTAAGCATCATAGGATAAATATTGGAAATTTGAAAGTAACACTAAATACGGTAGTGGTTGTGTCACGAAAACTGGAGCTACACTACTGTTAACCACTGTCTACACTGCTCCTGCTGCGGTCATTGAAGGGGAGTGTTCCAATCTATTGCTCACAGAAGAAGGAACTGAATGAGGAAGATGCTTTAGTATTTTAGTTTTTCCGCTGCTGATGTTCTAAGTATTGACCTCTGACTTGTGTTTCTTCTTGCTAGAGTTATTTAGTTAGTTTTAGCCAAAATTTGCCAAAGGGGGAGATTGATGAGTCCAAGTCTTTGAGGTTGGCATCAATTTTGGTAAAACTAACTTGACAACAAGATGTCGGATAAGATGTCCTAACATGAAGAACTAATTGAAGATGAAGATGTTGGACAAGATGTCCTATCATGATAATTCGACATCTTTGTCTTTTACTTTTCAGTTTTTAATTATGCTATTTTTTAAATCTAGATTTCATATTATTCTGGGACTATTTGTTTTTCCTAGGTGGCATCCAAGATTGTGGAATCAGAGATTCTTATTATAATTTAAAGATGCTGTTTCAAAGTGTGGTGACACTTTAAGAAAATTTAGGATTGAAGAAACTATTCTAGAGGAAAATTATTTGCAGATTCTGTGAAATAGAATTGTTGCGGTTTTGAAGCCCAAATCAAATATTTTGTATGGTTATAAATAGGATGAATTTAACCTAGGAAAAGTGTGGAAAATACATTATTGCCTAGTGAGTTTAGGGTTTGTATTTGTGAGCCCCTCTTGTATCATGTTGATACTAGAGCTAGACAATTTACATTGAGTTGTAATTTCAGTCACTGCTGTGATTAAAAGGGAATTGAGAAGGATCTCATACCTAGGAAAAGTGTTAGGTAGAAATTAAGCACGGGTAGTGATTAAGTGATAAGTTGTAAACCAGAGGTTGCTTAGCTTAGAATTAATACTATCTATTGGATTTTATTCTTGGCTTAGAAGCCCCTAGACGTAGGTGTTGTTGTTCACCGAACTGGGTTAACAATTATTGTATGTTTGTTTATTTTCTACAATTTGTATTATGCTCCTTATTGTCATTGTGTTTGAACCAGAGATCAAGTTTCTCGACATCTCTCAGGACATCTGAGATCTGCTACCATAATTTCACGAGTTATCTCTAATTCAAGCAACTTAGGCATAATCCCTAAATTAAATGTCAATGATTCAAATAAATTGAATATTTTAGTTAAGCTAAAATTACTAAGACTTCTCATAAACCAATTATCAAAGAATCTGATCCCTTAGATCTTATACACTCTGATATATATGAATTAGATGGAACTTTAACTAGAAATAGTAAATGTTATTTCATCACTTTTATTGACGATTACTCTGATTATACTTATGTATACTTAATAAAGAATAAAAGTGAAGCACTTGACATGTTTAAGATGTATGTAACTGAAATTGAGAATCAACTTAGTAAGAAGATTAAAAGACTTCGTAATGATAGAGGGACTTAATACGACTCCGGTTTATTTAATGATTTTTATATTGAACATGAAATTGTACATGAAACTACTGCTCCATATTCTCCTGAAATGAATGGTAAAGCAGAAAGAAAGAATAGAACTCTTACCAAACTTGTTGTTGCAATTATGATGAATTCTGGTGCTGCACCTCACTAGTGGAAGGAAATTTTATTGACTATTTGCTATGTCCTGAATAGAGTCCCAAGTCAAAAAGTAAGATCCCACCTTATGATATATTAAAGAAAAGACAACCAAACTTGTCTTACTTGAGAACTTCGGGCTGTATGGATTATGTCCGAATTCTAGACCCGAAACGAGTTAAACTCGTTAGTAGAGCCTGTGAATGTGTATTCATTGGGTATGCAGCAAATAGTAAGGCATATAGGTTTTATGACCTTAATGCAAAAGTGACCATAGAATCAAATGATGCTGAATTCTATGAAGAAAAATTTCCCTTCAAATCGAGAAATAGTGGGGGCACTTAATCGAGTCACATCCCTGTGATAAGAAGCACAGAAAGCGACGACAATGTAGAAGCAGAAATTCGACGAATTAAAAGAGTAAGAGTTGCTAAAGATTATGGGCCTGATTATGCGGCTTATAATGAGAAGAAGATCCAATAAATCTTCAAGAAGCATTGTCATCTCTGGATGTAGATTTATGGCAAGAAGCTATAAATGATGAGATAAAATATCTAGATTCTAACAAGATCTGTCACTTAGTAGACTCGTCTCTTGGTTGCAAACCAATCAGTTGTAAATGGATTTTGAAAAAGAAACTAAAACCTGATGGAACTATTGATAAATACAAAGATCGCCTTGTAGCCAAGGGTTTTAGACAAAGAGAAAATATAGATTTCTTTGACACTTTTTCTCCAGTCACTAGAATTACATCCATTAGGGTACTTATTTCAATAGCTGCTTGTTGCACCCCAAAATTTGACCTCATTTTATCATACATATGCATCATTCACTAGGTTATGCACTCATAATCATTCATCTTTTGCATGAGATCTTAGGACATGGGATCAAGGCATTTTCCTGTGATTTCAGTTTTCCCTATTGCACTCGAGTTGAGATAAAGGAGGAGTTTCCAACATCATGATTATCTTCTTTACCAAGGCTCATCAGTTATCAAGGTCATCTTAATGATTTTTCAAGTGGATCAGTGTGCATTCAGGGGCAGGAATTTGGTCAAGATGTCATACCCCAATTTTGTTCGGGCATTTTATATTTTTCATTTTTTATTCATCTGACTTTATTTTTACGCATTTTATCTCGCATAGTGCCTAAAATGTCACCCAAAATAATTTCTCAGATTTACAGACAGACCAGTCAAACTAAATCGCAACGGTGAATAAAATCGGTGGACAAAAATTTTTTAAATCGAGCTTGCAGACGTCAGTTATATTGATCTACGTTTCACGTAGTTTAACCTGACATGTTCGTTTTAATTTTTCGACAATTTTTAATCGCATTTTGACCAGTTTGAGCGTTTTAACGGGTAAAAATTTATTTTAAAATCGGACCAAATACTGTATTTTTCTTAGTCGTATATTTTGCGCTGATCATTTTAGTGTACTCGGTTTATTTTTTCGAGCACTTCGGTGTCCGCCTTTTATTTATTTGGGGTCCGTTTATTTTTACATTTTTGTCTAAATATTTAGAATAAATAAATAGGATAATTAGTGTTTTAATTTTAATTTTATATTAAAATTTTATTTTATTTAGGATTTAACTAATTATTTAATTTAGATTTTAAAATGGATATTAGAAACATTATTGGCAATTTAGAGTTAACCCTAATTTGATATCTATATGTACATAAGTTGTGAAAGAAAAAAAGGAGACCAGAAAAACCTAAGAGAAGGGTCGCTTATAATTATTTTTTCTTCATCTATTCTGAATAACGTGTGTCTTAAATGTTAATACCATATTGTTGTTGTATCTTTCCGCTACTATTTCTGTTTCAATTACCGGTACGTGTTGTGTTAATGTATTGTACCCATGAATTTATTTGAATGCCTCACTATTTTAGTTGGTTACTAATATATATAATTTATATATTGTTAGAGTTTATATATATATATATATATATATATATATATATATATATATGTGTGTGTGTGTGTGTGTGTGTGTGTGTGTGTGTGTGTGTGTGTGTGTGTGTGTGTGTGTGTGTGTGTGTGTGTGTGTGTGTGTGAACCTAACAATAAATATATTGTTAGGTTCACACACACACAGACACATATATATATATATACACACACAATATATATATATATTAGTTTTTTTATTGAATCGTGTCGATACGCTGTTTGCATATTGTTGCGGTGGAAATAGGATCACAAACTATTAATGAGTTTGAATCGCAATTCAATTCACAACCGCTCTTTGATTTATCCGAAGGAAAAGGTCAAAAGAGGGAAAACCTATTTTGCATCGTAAACACAATGCGGGGAAAGATCTAGGGTTCGGGGGTTGGTTAAATTTAGGGAAGGTATTAGCACCCTAAACTTCTGTAGTACTCTACAGGAACCTTTTGTTCAGATGTTTACTATTTGCTTTATTCATTTGCTTAAGGTATATGTACAAAGGATTAAAAGTGAGAAAAAAGACCTAAGGGGTTAATTCTAAGTTTACTCGGCAAGACATCGCATCTTGTGCCTACGTATCCTTACGGGAGTGGAATCAGAGTAATCGTAGTTCCCCTCAAAAGGGAGGTTAGAGACTTCTTGACTATGGTCAAGGTCTCACGGGGAATAAACATGTCTTAAGGACACGCTTACGTGGAGTGTAGAAACTCCAAATCTCTACGTGGAATTGTTAAGTTGTAATTAGGGTTAAATTAGGTTAAGTTAGGGATTCCACGGCGGGAAACCCTAAAATGAGCGCGGCGGCTCTTTGACCTAATGCTAAGAGCAAAATTATAATCTTGCCTGCGGCGAGGCGTTTGGGAGAATTAGGGTTTGCAAGGTGAAAGGGTTTGAAGTTGAGGACTATCGGCGCGGCGGCCAAAAGCTAGACCTAACCTTCGGATGTGTGTAGTGTGATTGGAATATTCGATGAGTGTGTGAGATAATTGAATTATGCAGACTTTTAAATGCGGAAACGTAAATGCGATTGTTAAGATTCGCAAGGTTACAGAGGAGGAACAGTTACAACAGTATGATACAATTCAATTTAAGAACGCGAATATAAAGAAACAACATGGTAAGCTGCACAGTGAACGAACTAGGTTAGTAAACACAATTATGAAAACAGAAGCATGAAGCTATGAGACGTTTTTTGTGGTTTCTTATTTTATGAGAAGTTTATTATGAGTCTAAGCTTAATTTTTCTTACTTGATAATGAATAAATAGAAAAAGAAGATCTTAATTTTTTTTAAAAAAATATTTTCTCTTGGTTTTAAAAAAATATATTGATTTTAATATTTTAAAAAATGTTTTAATTTTAATATTTTAAAAAAATGTTTTTTGATTTTAATATTTAAAAAAAATGTTTTTTTTTTATTTTAATATTTAAAAAAATGTGTTTGATTTTAATATTTAAAAAAACAACTTAAATATTTTTTTTTTTAAATTTGATAATTTAATTAAAAAAAGAAAAAGAAAGTAAAAAAAATAAAAAGGGTTGGGCCGGTCATTACCTCCGGACCCAACCCGGTCGAGGTGATTGTAATCACAAGATTACTTAGGGTTTCAGAACCCTTTGGTTCTTCGCAGCGCCGTTTACACTTCATTCTTCATCTCTCTCGCCGCGATTCCCTCTGATCTTCCTCATTCCTGAAATAAGACATGAAATCTGTGATGAAAAAACATCCCATGGCTTACATTTAAAGTGGAACCGGCCGATGATGAAGAGATTCTGAGGCTGAGGCGGTTGATTGCTCGTCGTTTGGTTAAACGGCGCCGGCGGTCCTTCGTGTGAACGAGTTGAAGTTTCGTGATGGTTTTGGTGGAAAACTTCTTCTTCTTCTGATGTCGCGGTCGTTTGGGTTTTGTTCTTCGCCTCTCCGTCTAGGGTTTGCGCGATCTTCTTCTCCTCCTTTACGAGGTGATACCTTTCCCCTTTTATAACTTCTGACCTAGCTCTTTTTTGGGCCTTGGATACCATATCTGATTCGTGATTGATCCTATTTGATTTTGACTGAATCGTGTTTCCCCTTTTTTAAGATTTGATTGGGATTTCTTTTGATAAGATTCTGAACTCGTTTTGATTCATTTGATATGATTTATTCCACCCCTGATTTGGAACAGCTTGCCTTACACCTTCATGCCTTCCTATTCCAGAATTCCTTGATTGATTCGATTTTGTTGGATTTTTGCAGATGTAGATTGGATTGCCCTTGGATTTCTGTTGATCTGTTTGATATCTGAATTAATTCGAACTGATTTGCTTGATATCCGAATTGATTTGTTTTTGGACTGATTTGTTTTATTGATTTGTCTGATTGATTCAGATTGGTTCCAATGGAGATATTTCCTGATGCATTTGACTCGAAACTTTCCAATTCCAGCTTTGGCTTCGTTTGATCATTTGGATTACCTCTGAATTTATTTGATCTGATTGGTATCTGGATTAATTTATTTGTTTTGCTTGAATTCAATCTGGGCTACGCTGATGCGTTTTCGATTTGATTCGATTTTAGTAGTCTGAACTGATTTGTTTTGATCTGCTTTAGGATTGACATCAAATCTAAATCTCTATTATCTTCTGATATGCTTTGCCTCCAGATGGGATTGATTGGCATTAGTTCACGGGGTTTCTTGATGCATTTGTTTTGACTCAATCCTGATCACTAGCACTTACTTTTCTTTTTCTTCTTTCAGGATGGACACCTTGTCTTGGTCTTTGCCGTCGAGACGGGTTCATGGTAGTGAAGATTTTTGTCTGAACCATTTGGAACAGGATACTACATTTTGGTTTCTGATCACATTGCTGCTTGAATTGGTGGCGCTGACCTGGGCTATGATGTTTGATTAACTGAGCCCCGTGTTTGTTTATTTTATGAACTGTGCATGATTTGATACTGCCTGTAATTCTGAACTGACATGAATTTCAACTCTTCTGTGCATGATTGGCAGGTTGTTTCAATGGGCTATGATGTTAAGCTGAGCCCAGTGCCTCCAATTGTAACATCTATGACAGTTTTTATGGACTGAATCCCTTGTAATCGAGCTGGTTCTGATAATCTTTCTGAGTTACATCTTGCCTCCGTTTCTCATTCTTGTTGAGGCGCTTTAAGCATCATATTTGGATGTGCAGTCCATTTATTCACTTCTGATTTTTATGAGGTGAATTCTCTTGTTTGGTCCAGAGCTGTGGCGCTTCTTTGGATTCTGCTGAGTGTTATGACAGATTGGTAGGGCCTTTGCGCATGAACTTGCATTGTTTGATGGTTTATTTCCTTTTTATGCAACTTGATGCCATAGTTTGGCTTCTCTTGTTCTATTTCGAACTTGATTTTCATTCTGCTGGACCTTGGGTCTTCATTCTGTTTGACACAGATTTGTTTCCTTCGGTGGCTATTCGTACCTGTATTGGCGCGAGCCCCTTCCTGATTTTGTTTATGCTGATGATGCTTGTGGCTTTTCAGGTGTTGGAAGTTTTGAAACCAAGGTGACTCAGACCTGCCGGCATCCGGGTTTGAGTCAAAACTTGCCTATGTTGCCTTATTCTCGTATCAGTTTGGAAATCCAATCGCGGCAAAACGAATCAGCCCCACTTCTTTTATTTTCTCTATCTCTCGGATGTCCCTTATGATAAGAACAATAACTACCTGATCTGACGCCGGTGGCTCCGATTGGTAACGGGAGTAGGATGCGGCTTTAGTCGTACCCTCCCGACACTCGATGATGATAATGTTCTGAGAGTGTCAAACAATCTTCTAACCTCTTTTCCTGTGGTTTGTTTTTGCTTTGATGTGCAGGTGATCAAGAGTTGCGTGAAGAACTCAAGGGAGGACCAATGAAGAAACTTGTAGTTTTTTCTCTTTTTAGGACTTTAGGACCTAGAGTAGATACCCATTGTAAATGTATAATCCTTTTGTAAATGAAAGATCAATCATGAATAAAAATTACTTCCATTTCAACTTGTAATTCTAGATGTTTATGAAATAAAATCCCGTAAATATTCATTTCTATTTTCTCCATTACGAATTTAAATATCCATGAATAATTATCCATAAATTATTTAAATTCAACTTTGATTTGTAGCTTATGAACATTCATGAATAAAAACTCACAAATATTAAAACTTAACCTCTCCTTTGCTTTTTATAAATGGTATCCCGCCATATGATTATATCCAAACAAATTCAAATTAAAACCTCGTTGATCACATCACTTCTCAAAAATAACCTTAACAGTATCCACTTCTTTTTCAACCCAACTCCATTTTACTAAGAGGAAACAAAACTGTTTCAGAAATGTTTCAATATCAAACAAGACGCGGCCCCGAGTCCAATCATATTTCTGACAAAACAAACCGGCACCTTGACCCAATTGGCAAATAAGTGCCTCAGAACGTAATAACAGCCTGTTTTCAAGAAATTAGCAGAATTTGCGTGAAATGACCAAAATACCCCTGGGACCAAATCTGCAAAACAGACACCTCCCTGACTTGTTAGTGGTTAGCAAAATGTTCATAGGAGATGATATGCGAAATGCCTGACTAAATGTAAGGGTAAAATTTGGGGTATTACAGTTGCCCCTATTTAAATAGCTACACCGGACGATTTGAGTGACAGAGACTCGAGGAATCGTGGTGGAGAGATTTAAATATAGATAACCGAAAATTTTGCCCTTACATGCGACGATATGCAATGCTACGGACAAAAACCGGAACGACTTAATGCAGATGATGCCATGACTATGATATGATGTGTATGCTGGAATAATGAATGCGAAAATGCTGACGAACATGACGACACCGGGACAGACGCTAATGAGAAAAACTCACTGGGGAAAATGACGCGCTGAGATATGGTACAACACTGGGGAATTCTAGAATGATAGTCAACTGGTGCGAATGACCAATTGTCATATTTAGAAAAGGAACGAGATCCTCGAATGGAGATGGTACCTATGAGACGGCCTCCACTGGGGAATCTAAAAATAGGTCTGGATCACGTACGATTGCAAAATCGATCACAGAATGCATGGAGCATTGAGCAAAGAATAACATCCAAGCTTCTGTAAACTATCTCTCGTGACACGATCAAACGGACTTTTCGGGAATCCGTAGCAAATATACAGGGTAAAGACCGACTGTATGCCAAAATAAATGGACTTTAATGGGAAATGCCCTGATAAGCTTCTCGGGAGAACTGTCACTTATCGTTGGGAGGGACTTATGTGCAAAAATGGATAAGCACTCAAATAAAGAGGCTGCTGCTTATCTGATAAATAAATCTTCTCGCATTTTAAGGTCGGCACCTGGAATACGATTCTGAATTTTCTTTTACTGAAGGATAAACTGCTTCAAGATCGTGCTCTCTTGGACATGAAACGGGTAAACTGAACTTCTTCATACTTCAGAATCGTGCTCTCCTGAATATGAAACTGGATGACTGAATATACTCATATTTCAGAATCGTGCTCTCCTGAATATGAAACTGGATGACTGAATATACTCATACTTCAGAATCGTGCTCTCCTGAATATGAGACTGGATGACTGAATATACTCATATTTCAGAATCGTGCTCTCCTGAATATGAAACTGGATGACTGAATATACTCATATTTCAGAATCGTGCTCTCCTGAATATGAAACTGGATGACTGAATATACTCATATTTCAGAATCGTGCTCTCCTGAATATGAAACTGGATGATCGAACTTCCTCATAACTCAGAATCGTGCCCTCCTGAATATGATTCGGTTCCTGAAATTTCTTCATTCTTCAGAATCGTGCTCTCCTGAAAAACGGCCAACTGAACTTCCTCATAACTCAGAATCGTGCTCTCCTGAATATGATTTCGCTCAAATCTTCCCGCAATTCAAGATCGTGCTCTCCTGAATACGAATTGGTTCGTACCTCAAGACGGCAGATAAATGGAAGTCCAACTGCTTCATGGGGATGGCCATTTGCTGCGAGTCGTGACGAGGATATGATCGACTTCTTAGGTGGGAAATGTCGTATGCTGATGCTGTAAGATGTAAAGTGTGAAGGGTTGTAACATGTAGGGTCGTAAAGTGTTGTACTGATATACTTTCCAGGCGTGAACTGGCGTGTATCTGTAAAGGATTGTAGTTGATTTTCTTGAAAGATAGTGCAAAATAAATGCACATCCGGGTACAGTGATAAGCTTCTCAGGCGAGAACAGTCGCATATCTGCTAATGTAGGGTGAAAAATTTTTAGACGGTGCAAAATAAATGCACGTCCGGTTGGGCTCAGCGACCGACAAGACTAAAATTCAATCTAGGATCGAGCTAGAAAGAAGATTGGTGATCAGGACTCCATCGAGGGAATGAACCCGAAGGGTGGATATCTTATCCCGGTGAGGAAAGATAGCTGAAGTAACCGTCATCCACGAGGATCGAGCTCCGTAGGGAAACTGGAAACAAGTAAGTATTTTATGCTTTGGGCTGACAATCTATTTGGAGAGAATGGGCAAACCCCAGTTACTCGGCGGTAACAACCAAATGATGGTTAAACACAATGAACCTGTGAATGCTAATGCATATGTTAATGTGGCTGTATGTTAATGTCTATGTATGAAAGATGTTATGAAATGAGTACGTAATGAGTATGTAATGAATATGTAATGAATATGTAATGAAATAGGCATGTGATGCTTATGCCCTTGCGTATGCTGACGAAACAGACTAGAGACGGGACGAGAGACGAAATAAACATCTCGACGGAAATACCTTGCGTTCTCTGCAACCAATACGTCAATCATGGGTGAGAAGGATCAATGGTAGAATCACATCTGTTTTTTTTTTTAAATTCTGAATTCTCTGGGGAGAGAGTAATCGGCTTGGGTGTACGGTATCACGTCTTCACCTGGGGAAAAGAAAACCTGAGGAACACTTTTGAGTTTCCCAAGAAAAAGTTGTCAGCTTATAGTCTCTCTGGGGACTATCACTGGGCAATGGTTTGAAAGTGTTTCTACAATAATGGTATTTCCGGGGGATGAAGAGATCCTGTCAGAATTTCCACTAGTCAATGTAACTTATTACATTCCAAATTTGTTTTGTTTTTTGAAAAACAGTTTTGAAAAAAATCTACAATGCACCTTTCATTTTCAAATTTTAAGAATAAACGCATTTTGCATAACAATAGAAAATAAAGAGCAATGCACCAAGGAATGTAAGTAACGAGATGGCATCTTTTATTAAAGGGTGGCTGCTAGCTGAAGGCATAGCTCCACAGATGATTACATTTTGAAATTGGCAACATGGGAAAAAGGTTACATTGAATCCAACGACACCTACTGACACTAATAACTAAGACTAATCCAGAATCCTGCTTTGGGCAAGGATGAAAGGACTGAAACATGGCTCTCATGCGGAAAGTGTGTTTGAGACAATCCGTGTCTTCTGACGCAATGAAATGCCTCTGTCCCTAACTTTTGCCTGGACCGCCCTTTCGGGTTTTCAATCCACCGGGACGCTCTTTTTTGCCTAAGCCGCCCTTTCGGGTTTTCAACTTAGCGAGCTTTTATTATTATTTCTCTTTTTCTTTTCTTTTTTTTTTTCCAACCCTTACTTTTGCCTAAGTCGCCTTTTGCAGGTTTTCGACTTAGCGGGTTTTTAGGCATAATATTTTCGGACTGCATCAGAATTCACGGGATGTGCTAGTTCTTCACCGTCCATTGTCGTAAGTATTAGAGACCCTCCGGAGAAGACAGTTTTTACAACGAACGGGCCTTCATAATTGGGCATCCACTTTCCACGCATATCTTTGTGTACTGGCAAGATCTTTTTGAGTACGAGCTCTCCTTGACGGAACTCACGGATACGAATCTTCTTATCAAACGCTCTCTTCATCCGTTTCTGATATAATTGCCCATGGCACATGGCTGTCAAGCGCTTCTCGTCAATGAGATTCAACTGATCCAATCTGTCCTGAACCCACTCAGCTTCCTCAAGTTCAGCCTCCATTAACACTCTTAAAGAAGGTATCTCTACTTCGATGGGGAGCACGGCGTCCATTCCATATACCAGTGAGAAAGGTGTTGACCCTGTCGAAGTTCTTACTGAGGTTTTGTACCCATGCAAAGCAAACGGTAACATCTCATGCCAATCTTTGTAGGTCACAACCATCTTTTGCAGGATCTTCTTGATATTCTTATTCGCAGCTTCAACGGCTCCATTCATCTTAGGACGGTACGGAGAAGAATTGTGGTGAGTGATCTTGAAACTATCACACAGCTCTTTCATAGTCTTATTATTCAGATTGGTGCCATTGTCAGTTATTATCCGGCTTGGGACTCCATAACGGCAGATGATCTCTTTCCTGATGAATCGGGCAACCACTTGCTTGGTCACGTTAGTGTAGGAGGCAGCCTCTACCCACTTAGTGAAATAATCTATAGCAACGAGGATAAAACGATGTCCATTAGAAGCTTTCGGCTCAATTGCCCCAATCATGTCAATGCCCCACATAGAGAACGGCCATGGTGAAGACAAAACATTCAACGGTGATGGGGGTACATGCATTTTATCAGCGTAAATTTGGCACTTATGGCATTTTCTAGCGTATTGGATGCAGTCGGCTTCCATGGTTAACCAGTAATACCCAGCCCTTAACATCTTCTTGGACATAGCATAACCATTGGCATGGGTTCCGAAGGTCCCCTCATGAATTTCCTGTAGTAACATGTCCGCTTCCCGTTTATCAACACATCTGAGCAGGACCATGTCGTGATTTCTCTTGTACAACACACCATTACTGATAAAGAATTTGGACGCCAATCTTCTCAATGTCTTTTTGTCCAGACCAGTAGCACCATCGGGATACTCCTGTTTGACGAGGTAGTTCTTGATATCATGAAACCAAGGCTTGTCATCCACCTCAACTTCTTCGACCAACTGACAATAAGCGGGCTCAACTTTGCGCTCAATATGGATAAGAGGTGCTTCATTAACGAATTTAACTTTCCACATGGATGCCAACATGGCTAAAGCATCGGCTACGTGATTCTCGGATCTAGGAACATGCTCGAACTCTATCTCGTCGAAATACTTGATCAGCTCAATAATATAGTCTTTATAAGGGATCAGCTTCTCATTCTTCGTTTCCCATTTGCCTTGTACTTGGTAAATAACCAAGGCTGAGTCACCACTTACTTTAAGAAGTTTGATTCGGAGGTGAATTGCTGCTTCGAGGCCGAGGATACACGCTTCATACTCTGCAACGTTATTAGTACACTCAAAGTCCAACCTTGCGGTAAATGGGGTAAATCCACCCTTTGGGTTCATCAAAACGGCGCCTATACCATGCCCATTGAAATTTGAGGAACCATCAAACATCATCTTCCACCAAAGACCTGGTTCTGGACCTTCGCTCGGATCTGGCTCTTCACAATCTCTTTTAATCAACAAAATATCCTCGTCAGGAAAATCGAGCTTAAGAGGTTCATAATCTTCAACTGGCTGATCTGCGAGATAATCCGATAAAATACTACCCTTAATTGCCTTCTGGGGTACATACTGGATGTCATATTCGGATAACAACATGTGCCAACGGGCTAGCCTCCCGGTTTGAGCAGGTTTTTTGAAAATATACTTGATCGGATCCATTTTAGAAATCAATAACGTGGTATGACAGACCATATATTGCCGAAGGCGCTTAGCGGCCCATGCCAATGCACAACAAGTTTTCTCTAATGGTGAGTATCTGTTTTCGCAATCGGTAAACTTCTTGCTCAGGTAATAAATTGCATGTTCCTTTTTCCCAGTCTCATCATGTTGTCCAAGCACACAACCCATAGACTTCTCGAGAACAGTAAGGTACATAAACAACGGTCTTCCCGGTACGGGCGGGATCAGAATAGGGGGATCTTGCAAATAACCCTTAATCTTCTCAAACGCTTTCTGACAATCAGGGTTCCACTCAACTGTCTGCCCCTTGCAAAGCAACTTGAATATCGGCTCACAAGTAGCGGTCATATTAAAGATAAACCTGGAAATGTAATTCAGACGTCCCAGAAAACCCCTAACTTGCGTCTCGGTTTGCGGAGCCGGCATATCTTGAATGGCTCGGACTTTGTCAGGATCCACCTCAATCCCTCGCTGGCTAACAATGAAACCAAGCAATTTTCCGGATCTGACACCGAAGGTACATTTTGCAGGATTCAATTTCAACTGGTATTTCCTGAGTCGTTCGAACAGCTTCACCAAGTGGTCTAAATGCTCCTCTTCACTCTGAGATTTGGCTATCATATCGTCTACATACACCTCAATTTCTTTGTGCATCATATCGTGAAAAAGAGTGGTCATAGCACGTTGGTAGGTTGCCCCTGCATTCTTTAAACCAAAGGGCATGACTTTGTAGCAGAAGGTTCCCCAAGGAGTAATGAAAGTAGTCTTCTCTCGATCGTCGGGATCCATCTTGATCTGATTATAGCCAGAGAAACCGTCCATAAACGAAAACAACGCAAAACTGGCCGTATTGTCTACCAGTGTGTCAATATGCGGCAGCGGGAAGTCGTCCTTTGGACTTGCTTTGTTCAGATCCCTGTAGTCTACACACATCCTAACTTTACCGTCCTTCTTGGGCACTGGCACAATGTTGGCAACCCAGTCTGGATACTTTGCGACCGCCAAGAAACCTGCATCCAACTGCTTTTTAACCTCATCTCGAATCTTCAAAGCCATGTCGGGTCTCGTTCTTCGAAGCTTTTGTTTGATAGGCGGACAATCTGGCTTAAGCGGCATCTTGTGAACAACAATATCCGTGTCTAGGCCCGGCATATCTTGATACGACCATGCAAACACATCAATATACTCTTTTAACAGCTCAATCAACCTCGGCCTAATCTCTGTCCCAAGCATTGCACCAATCTTGACCTCTTTCTTGTTCTCATCTGTACCGAGATTAATTAAGTCCACCTGCTCTTTATACGGCTGAAGCTCTGTGTACTCGTACTCAATCAATCTTGTCAGTTCCGCGGGTACTTCAAAATCTTCTTCACCCTCGTCCTCAGCTTGATTGATGGGTGCATCCCAGTCAGGAGTGTCAACAAAGTCATTGGATCCAACAAGGTTTACGATATCTCTGCATGAGGGAAGGCTTACTTAATTAAAATGCTCGAAGATATGTAAGAATGAAATGCTGTTTTTTATGTTATTATTTTTGGAAGAAAGGTTGCCAATTTCATTTTTAAAGGTGAAAACGAAAAACGCAAATGAACCAAAGGGGAATTGAACAAAACTGCTTTTATTAATATCTTTTTAGAAATGAAAGGTGGCCCGACAAAACGACCCTATAGCCTTGGGCAGAGCTACAGACTTTTATTTGGAAATGTAAATGAAACTTAAAAAACAATTACTTTGACAAGGGAAAAATAACAGGGATCTCTACGGCCTCCCAGTTGTTCAAAACTGCATCACCCTTAAACACCAGGTTGCTCAGCTCTTCATTTTTCTCACAGTCACTGATGGCATTGACTTGGAAACCTCCGCTGACAAATACTTCTTGGATAACCTTCGGACGCCCTTCGATGGTCGTGGCAGCTCCATTCTGAGTTGGTTTGTAACCCAACCCAGAGCGATCAGTCTTGGTCTTGACATCAATTACCTCTCCCCAGCCTTCAGGAATGCCCCTGTCAATTGTTGATTTGGCGCTCTTCAGAGATGCAAAAGATGGATTACCCTGACCCACCGTCTCTTCGACCTCCAGCAGAACAGCATTAGCGATCTCAAGTGCTTGAAAGGAAATGTCTAAAGCATTCTCGTCGGCCTCGATGTAACGGAAAGAAGACAGGTTACTGACCATCAGATCCTCCTCACCGTGTATAATAACCAACTTTCCATCGATCATGAATTTCATCCTTTGATGTAACGTTGAGGTTACTGCCCCAGCGGCATGAATCCACGGCCTTCCGAGTAAACAACTGTAGTTGGGATTAATGTCCATGACTTGAAACGTGATATTAAAAATTTGCGGACCAATCAGGATAGGAAGCTCAACCTCCCCCATTACCGATCGGCGAGAGCCATCGAAAGCCTTGACGACCAAAGGAGTAGGTTTCAACCCAGTCTCTTTACAAGCCAGCTTATCAAGAACCCTCTTGGGTAGAACATTCAGAGAAGAGCCGGTGTCCACTAGCACTCTCGCTAAATTGTCCTCTTGACATTTTACCGATATATGTAAAGCACGATTATGGTTCGGACCCTCCTTCGGTAACTCTTCAATGCTGAAACTGAGGGTGTTACAGGCGGTCAAATTGGCAATCACACTATCAAACCGACTGGTGCTAATATCTTGATCCACATGTGCTTGAGTCAAAACCTTCTGCAAGGCCATCCTATGAGCGGGTGAATTCATTAACAGAGATAGAATTGAGATCTTGGAAGGAGTCTGATGAAGTTGGTCGATAACTTTATAGTCACTTCTCTTGATGATCCTCAAAAACTCAGCATCTTCATCATTCGTAACGGCTTCCTTACCTTTGTCTTTGGCAGGTACAGGGATATTAGTGGTCTCCTTAGGCGGAACCTCATTAGAACGGGGAGTGTACACACGGCCACTGCGGGTCATCCTGCTTACCTCTGCGATATTGGTCACAGTATCCTTACCCTCTTCCTTGGGAATAACCTTCCCGGACTCCTTGTCAATCATCGTCACGTCGTATTTCCAAGGCACAGCTTTAGGATTACTGAAAGGAAACGGACTCGGTCTTCGAATAACTATAGGCTTAGGCTGATTCACTTCAGGGATATACGACCTTGGTATATCGAACACGAGGTTGGCGGAGCCTGCCCCTGATAAATTAAACACTGGTACCTTACCCTTTGATTCAGGCTGATGGAAGACAGGCTCAACCACGGCGACTACATCCTTCTTGGCTTGGTTTGTCACTTGTAAAACACCCTCATTAATTAACCTCTGAACATCATTCTGAACCAACATGCAACCCTTAATACTGGCTTCACAACTTACGCATGCAACGTGGGAAGTATCTACCAAACCGGCTTCAAACAGTTTCGAATGGAACATCTTGAGAGGAGTCTTAATCTGTTCAACATCAAGGGCATAACCTTCTTCCGAATCAGCACCAACAGCATTGACACTCTCATGGTTAGGGAAAGGGTTCTTCTTAACATTTGGTTGAGGATCTTCAAATGACAAAATCTTCTTTTCCAATAGATCCCTGACAATATTTTTGAGAGCATAACAATTCTCCAGATCATGACCAGGCGCACCCTCATGAAATAAACAATGAGCAGCGGCGTTGTAATTGGCGGGTAGAGGATTAGGAGGCGGACCCAAAGCCCGAGTAGTGATGAGACCCTGCTTGACCAAAGAGGGATACAACTCGGTAAAAGTCATTGGAATCGGCGGACAAGGTTTATACGTTCTTCTGTTCGGCACATTCTGGCGAGGAGCCGGACTCTTTGGCTGTGGAGGAGCAGGAGCGTTGGGTGCCTGTAGGTAGTTGACAGGAGGCGGATAAACAGGAGGTTGCTGCATAGGTTGATACATAGGAACCTGTTGATTGAAAGAAGGAGTAATGGCTGCCACATAGGGTTGTTGAGCATATTGGACTGGGTACCCTTGAGGTTGAGCATAACCTTGCGGATGCCGATAAAAGCGTTCCCTTGGTCTACCAGAGGATATAGCATTAGTCTCACTCTCCTTCTTTTTCTGGGAGCTATACTGAGGTTTCTTCGGCTGATCCTTAGAAGTACCATGATTATTTGTCATTTTACCACTTTTCATACCCAATTCAATCTTGACACCTACAGCAACGATGTCGGAGAAATTTGAAGTCACACTACCCACCATTCTCTCGTAAAACTCTGGACGGACCGTGTCGACAAACCAATCAGCTAACTCTTTCTCGGTCAAAGGAGGTTCTACCTGCGAAGCAGTCTCTCTCCATCTTTGAGCATACTCTTTGAACGATTCAGAATTCTTTTGTGACATACTCAGCAACTGTCTTCTGTCAGGAGCCAGATCCATATTGTATTTGTAGTGTTTGATGAAAGCGTCAGATAAATCCTGGAAACTCTTAACGCGAGACTGGTCTAACGTTAAATACCACTTGGAAGAAGCACCCTTCAAACTGTCTTGGAAGCAATGAATCATCAGTTTATCATTCTCAACATGGGCAGCCATTTTGCGATAATACATGATCAAATGACTCTTAGGACAGGTGGCACCTTCATAGCGATCGAAGTTCGGAATTTTGAACTTCGGGGGAATAACTAAACCTGAGACCAAACAAACATCCCTTGCAGCAGTCCCAAAAATTTGATCACCCTCTACCTTTTTCAATCTCTGGACGATAGTGTTTACCTCCTCACGAAGCTTATCATGTCTCTCATAACCCTCAACATTCTCATCAAGATCATCAAAAACTGTCTCATTGAAGTACGGTTGCGCACGAGTGTGTACAACAGGTGGTGCAAAGACAGGAGCCCCCCTAGAAACTTCAGAAAACAAGGGCACGGCCTGCTGAACAGGCTGATTAATCGGAACAGTGGCTTGAGGAGGCACAAAACCGGGAGCAAGACCATAAGGGGGGTCCCTTGCTACGGTCACGCTTGGTGGAGGGTCCACAGTAACGTCGGTAATCTCAGAAACAACAGTGGGCTGGGTATCCATCTTAGCATTCATGACATGTAACAATTCCATCATTCGCCCCATACCCCCTCGAAGGTCTTCGAGTTCATTGCTAAGGCGATCAATCTCTTTTGCCTGATCCTCCATTCTTTTCCGAGTTTGAGCTCTGGTGTTGTATTGGTGGCGAGAACTCAGGGTGACGAAACTGGAAGGTGAGAGAACCGAGTGTGAGAAAACGGGAGACACATGTAATGCAAAAGTATGATGCTAAATGTGAATGTAAATGAAGATTTCATGGAATTCAACACATTTACTAATGTCGTGGGGTACTAAGGAAATCTTTTTCTTGTTTTTTCATTTATTTATTTTTTTATTTATGGTATCCCGCGATATCCATAAATGATGTTTGAACTCCATGAAATACAATGCGATGGGATGCTTTATGGATGCAATGCATGAAAACACACAAAGTCCTAGGTTAAAGGCTTGCATGAGGTTCAAAGGCAAGTACCCTCCCCTGAAGTTAGATGGTTCATCCTGTCCTACAAAGGTAACCAGGTTCTAAGGGATCTCAATATCATTGATCCTTCACAAGGGTGGTTGTTCAGAAGGCAACTTACTTGCCAACCAAAACCCTCCAAGTTTAAGATCTCAATGAGCGTAGTATCGAGTGTCAACCAACTTTAGTCGGCACCAAAGCCGATTACCTCACTACCTTCTAAAGGCCAAGATGAGTTAACTAGGGTTCTAACAGTCAGTTAGTGCATTGACAACATATGGCAGCCTCAATATTATCCTCAACTTGACTTAAGGAATATAAGCACTAACCAAGAAGTCGCACTAACTATGGCCACCAGATCAACCGTATCGATATACGTCGTACAGTTTCCTTGGTCTATTGCCATTTACCTAAGGTACACTAGATCCGGGTTAGGACCTATCTCACAGCACAAGGACCAGTCCCACATTCAAAGCACCAATATATACATGCAAATGAATAATAACACAGATAGTAATAAATATGAACAAGTTAGGGATAACCCTCAAAAGTTAAGAGACGGTCCCCAGTGAAGTCGCCATTTTCTGTTGCGGTGGAAATAGGATCACAAACTATTAATGAGTTTGAATCGCAATTCAATTCACAACCGCTCTTTGATTTATCCGAAGGAAAAGGTCAAAAGAGGGAAAACCTATTTTGCATCGTAAACACAATGCGGGGAAAGATCTAGGGTTCGGGGGTTGGTTAAATTTAGGGAAGGTATTAGCACCCTAAACTTCTGTAGTACTCTACAGGAACCTTTTGTTCAGATGTTTACTATTTGCTTTATTCATTTGCTTAAGGTATATGTACAAAGGATTAAAAGTGAGAAAAAAGACCTAAGGGGTTAATTCTAAGTTTACTCGGCAAGACATCGCATCTTGTGCCTACGTATCCTTACGGGAGTGGAATCAGAGTAATCGTAGTTCCCCTCAAAAGGGAGGTTAGAGACTTCTTGACTATGGTCAAGGTCTCACGGGGAATAAACATGTCTTAAGGACACGCTTACGTGGAGTGTAGAAACTCCAAATCTCTACGTGGAATTGTTAAGTTGTAATTAGGGTTAAATTAGGTTAAGTTAGGGATTCCACGGCGGGAAACCCTAAAATGAGCGCGGCGGCTCTTTGACCTAATGCTAAGAGCAAAATTATAATCTTGCCTGCGGCGAGGCGTTTGGGAGAATTAGGGTTTGCAAGGTGAAAGGGTTTGAAGTTGAGGACTATCGGCGCGGCGGCCAAAAGCTAGACCTAACCTTCGGATGTGTGTAGTGTGATTGGAATATTCGATGAGTGTGTGAGATAATTGAATTATGCAGACTTTTAAATGCGGAAACGTAAATGCGATTGTTAAGATTCGCAAGGTTACAGAGGAGGAACAGTTACAACAGTATGATACAATTCAATTTAAGAACGCGAATATAAAGAAACAACATGGTAAGCTGCACAGTGAACGAACTAGGTTAGTAAACACAATTATGAAAACAGAAGCATGAAGCTATGAGACGTTTTTTGTGGTTTCTTATTTTATGAGAAGTTTATTATGAGTCTAAGCTTAATTTTTCTTACTTGATAATGAATAAATAGAAAAAGAAGATCTTAATTTTTTTTAAAAAAATATTTTCTCTTGGTTTTAAAAAAATATATTGATTTTAATATTTTAAAAAATGTTTTAATTTTAATATTTTAAAAAAATGTTTTTTGATTTTAATATTTAAAAAAAATGTTTTTTTTTTATTTTAATATTTAAAAAAATGTGTTTGATTTTAATATTTAAAAAAACAACTTAAATATTTTTTTTTTAAATTTGATAATTTAATTAAAAAAAGAAAAAGAAAGTAAAAAAAATAAAAAGGGTTGGGCCGGTCATTACCTCCGGACCCAACCCGGTCGAGGTGATTGTAATCACAAGATTACTTAGGGTTTCAGAACCCTTTGGTTCTTCGCAGCGCCGTTTACACTTCATTCTTCATCTCTCTCGCCGCGATTCCCTCTGATCTTCCTCATTCCTGAAATAAGACATGAAATCTGTGATGAAAAAACATCCCATGGCTTACATTTAAAGTGGAACCGGCCGATGATGAAGAGATTCTGAGGCTGAGGCGGTTGATTGCTCGTCGTTTGGTTAAACGGCGCCGGCGGTCCTTCGTGTGAACGAGTTGAAGTTTCGTGATGGTTTTGGTGGAAAACTTCTTCTTCTTCTGATGTCACGGTCGTTTGGGTTTTGTTCTTCGCCTCTCCGTCTAGGGTTTGCGCGATCTTCTTCTCCTCCTTTACGAGGTGATACCTTTCCCCTTTTATAACTTCTGACCTAGCTCTTTTTTGGGCCTTGGATACCATATCTGATTCGTGATTGATCCTATTTGATTTTGACTGAATCGTGTTTCCCCTTTTTTAAGATTTGATTGGGATTTCTTTTGATAAGATTCTGAACTCGTTTTGATTCATTTGATATGATTTATTCCACCCCTGATTTGGAACAGCTTGCCTTACACCTTCATGCCTTCCTATTCCAGAATTCCTTGATTGATTCGATTTTGTTGGATTTTTGCAGATGTAGATTGGATTGCCCTTGGATTTCTGTTGATCTGTTTGATATCTGAATTAATTCGAACTGATTTGCTTGATATCCGAATTGATTTGTTTTTGGACTGATTTGTTTTATTGATTTGTCTGATTGATTCAGATTGGTTCCAATGGAGATATTTCCTGATGCATTTGACTCGAAACTTTCCAATTCCAGCTTTGGCTTCGTTTGATCATTTGGATTACCTCTGAATTTATTTGATCTGATTGGTATCTGGATTAATTTATTTGTTTTGCTTGAATTCAATCTGGGCTACGCTGATGCGTTTTCGATTTGATTCGATTTTAGTAGTCTGAACTGATTTGTTTTGATCTGCTTTAGGATTGACATCAAATCTAAATCTCTATTATCTTCTGATATGCTTTGCCTCCAGATGGGATTGATTGGCATTAGTTCACGGGGTTTCTTGATGCATTTGTTTTGACTCAATCCTGATCACTAGCACTTACTTTTCTTTTTCTTCTTTCAGGATGGACACCTTGTCTTGGTCTTTGCCGTCGAGACGGGTTCATGGTAGTGAAGATTTTTGTCTGAACCATTTGGAACAGGATACTACATTTTGGTTTCTGATCACATTGCTGCTTGAATTGGTGGCGCTGACCTGGGCTATGATGTTTGATTAACTGAGCCCCGTGTTTGTTTATTTTATGAACTGTGCATGATTTGATACTGCCTGTAATTCTGAACTGACATGAATTTCAACTCTTCTGTGCATGATTGGCAGGTTGTTTCAATGGGCTATGATGTTAAGCTGAGCCCAGTGCCTCCAATTGTAACATCTATGACAGTTTTTATGGACTGAATCCCTTGTAATCGAGCTGGTTCTGATAATCTTTCTGAGTTACATCTTGCCTCCGTTTCTCATTCTTGTTGAGGCGCTTTAAGCATCATATTTGGATGTGCAGTCCATTTATTCACTTCTGATTTTTATGAGGTGAATTCTCTTGTTTGGTCCAGAGTTGTGGCGCTTCTTTGGATTCTGCTGAGTGTTATGACAGATTGGTAGGGCCTTTGCGCATGAACTTGCATTGTTTGATGGTTTATTTCCTTTTTATGCAACTTGATGCCATAGTTTGGCTTCTCTTGTTCTATTTCGAACTTGATTTTCATTCTGCTGGACCTTGGGTCTTCATTCTGTTTGACACAGATTTGTTTCCTTCGGTGGCTATTCGTACCTGTATTGGCGCGAGCCCCTTCCTGATTTTGTTTATGCTGATGATGCTTGTGGCTTTTCAGGTGTTGGAAGTTTTGAAACCAAGGTGACTCAGACCTGCCGGCATCCGGGTTTGAGTCAAAACTTGCCTATGTTGCCTTATTCTCGTATCAGTTTGGAAATCCAATCGCGGCAAAACGAATCAGCCCCACTTCTTTTATTTTCTCTATCTCTCGGATGTCCCTTATGATAAGAACAATAACTACCTGATCTGACGCCGGTGGCTCCGATTGGTAACGGGAGTAGGATGCGGCTTTAGTCGTACCCTCCCGACACTCGATGATGATAATGTTCTGAGAGTGTCAAACAATCTTCTAACCTCTTTTCCTGTGGTTTGTTTTTGCTTTGATGTGCAGGTGATCAAGAGTTGCGTGAAGAACTCAAGGGAGGACCAATGAAGAAACTTGTAGTTTTTTCTCTTTTTAGGACTTTAGGACCTAGAGTAGATACCCATTGTAAATGTATAATCCTTTTGTAAATGAAAGATCAATCATGAATAAAAATTACTTCCATTTCAACTTGTAATTCTAGATGTTTATGAAATAAAATCCCGTAAATATTCATTTCTATTTTCTCCATTACGAATTTAAATATCCATGAATAATTATCCATAAATTATTTAAATTCAACTTTGATTTGTAGCTTATGAACATTCATGAATAAAAACTCACAAATATTAAAACTTAACCTCTCCTTTGCTTTTTATAAATGGTATCCCGCCATATGATTATATCCAAACAAATTCAAATTAAAACCTCGTTGATCACATCACTTCTCAAAAATAACCTTAACAGTATCCACTTCTTTTTCAACCCAACTCCATTTTACTAAGAGGAAACAAAACTGTTTCAGAAATGTTTCAATATCAAACAAGACGCGGCCCCGAGTCCAATCATATTTCTGACAAAACAAACCGGCACCTTGACCCAATTGGCAAATAAGTGCCTCAGAACGTAATAACAGCCTGTTTTCAAGAAATTAGCAGAATTTGCGTGAAATGACCAAAATACCCCTGGGACCAAATCTGCAAAACAGACACCTCCCTGACTTGTTAGTGGTTAGCAAAATGTTTATAGGAGATGATATGCGAAATGCCTGACTAAATGTAAGGGTAAAATTTGGGGTATTACACATATTTGTGTGCATGATGCGTGACATTTGTGTTTAGTTTGATTCGGTTGCGATGATCACATTTTTGCGTTAGCAACATTAGTGTTTTAAAATATTTTAAATTTCTTTTTGTTATATTTAGATCCGCGCCATTTTTGTCCCCTCTTGCGATTACCACGTTAAATGTAGCAACCTCGTGATGGTTTTTACCGATTTACGTGCGATGTGTAATATTTATTTATCCTTGTTTTTCAATTTTACACACGTCCAACGGTTTAGCGTAGTAACAATGCACTTTTTGCGCTTACCGATTCGCGTCTTGATTTACAACTTGTGATTTTTTATTACCTTGTTGTATCTTGATTCGATTTGCAATGACCGCTTACGCGGTAACAATTTGTCTTTTTTTAATTTGTGCTAAGTTTTGACGATCCAATATCGTTATGATTATATTCGATTAAATTTGTTGTGGTAGGCTTCGCAGTTGTTCGCGCACGCAACTTTGTTTCACGTATTCGCGTCATGATTTTAATTTGTGCACTTCTCTTTTCAGTTTACATTTTAATCCATTTGTTGTATGATGTTAATATTGTGTATGCATCTTATTCTCCTTTAGCCTAACTTTAGGCTTCAATACTTTTACGTGGCAACTTTTAGGATAGTCCCCCTCCCATCCTAACTTTAGGTCAATCTTTGTATGATAACAATTAAGATAGTCCATTTTAAACCTTAACGTTAGGTTCATCTCTTAGCATGCTAACATTAGGTAGAGTTCCCTTTCTATCCCAACCTTAGGACCATTGTGCATGACAACATTAGGAGTTAGTTTCCCTTAGTTTTTTTCTTTTCAACCTTGAAGTCTCCCTCTTTCCTCTTTCAAATCAAATAAAACACTTAATAAAGATGATGTATAAAGTGTGTCACGAGCCTTAAGCACATGGAAAAGATGATCGAATGCATTTCTAACCTCATCTTAGGGTACTTTGTGCTCGAGAGGTTTGGATCGTTAGCGCAAAGTACTCGATCATATGTCATAGACTTTAGTGTGATACACGTCACGAACAAAGTTAATCCACTTCTTTAAAACCCTCAAATAAATTCAAACCATTTTGTCTTTTGGGATTTCCTTCCAAACCTTTTTCATAAAGGGCATGTTACCTCCGTTCTACCACAAACAGGCATCGACTCTAACTGCTGAAACGTGAGTTTAACATCGTTCATAAAGACATCAACTAACCCGTAATAGGTCAAACTACGAGCGCTCTAACTTCTTCATTCTCGTCCGAATGAGGATACATAGGCACAAGACGGCAAAGTCTTGACAAGCACAATCCCCCCATTCACCCGTAGTTCTCCGAACTATGTTGACTCTGACTTTCCCATTACACGAGGGAGTATGTAGGCCTAGGACGGAGACATCCTATTGAGTCTCCTTTAGTTTTTCTCCTTAGAAAGTAGGCTTTAGATAAACACACCCTTTGATTAGAATAACAAAAGTAGATCCTGTTGAGTACAACGGGCGCGAGGGGGTGCTAATACCTCCCCCCACGTAATCGACTCCCAAACCCAGGATTTGGTTGCGAGACCATGTCTTTTCCCTTTTGAGGTTTCTTCGATCGTTTCCTTTCCCTTGTCAGGATAAATAACATTCGGTGGCAACTCTGTTTTACCGCCAATTGTTTTTCGCGTTGCGACAACTGGGGACTTTAGTTCCCTATATGAGTCAATCCTAGCGCTTGTTTGTTTCTTTTTCATTGGGTGTTTGTCTTTGCTTTATTTACTGCTTTTATTGAATTTTCTTGTATTTATTTGCTTATTATTGTCATATTATCCTCTTGTTGTTGCGCTGTTAAAGGGTTGGTTCTATGAGAGATAAGCCCAGTACCCAGGCTTGAGTGCACACATAGGATTAGAGTGGGCTCTTGTTGACTTGCGTGGCGTTTGATACGTATTGTTGACTTGAGTTCACATTCAGACGAGGTTTTCTTGGGAGATGCTCTGTCCTGTATGTTTATACAATAACCAGAGTGTTCCTTTGGGAGCTTATGAATCTGGACACCGTTCATGGGAAGTCAGTTGAGACCTCCCATGATGCGTTGTTTGCATATTTGTATGCATGATGCATGACATTTGTGTTTAGTTCAATTCGGTTGTGATGATTGCATTTTTGCATTAGCAACATTAGTGTTTAAAATGTTTTAAATTTTTTTTGCATTTCTTTTTGTTATATTTAGATCCACACAATTTTTGTCCCCTCTTGCGATGATCACATGAAGTGTAGCAAAATCGTGGTGGTTTTTATCGATTTATATGCGATGTGCTATATATATATATATATATATATATATATATATATATATATATATATATATATATATATATATATATATATATATATATATATATATATATATATATATATATATATATATATATATATATATATTTATCCTTGTATTTCAATTTTACACGCGTTTGACGGTTTAGTATAGTAACAATGCACTTTTTGCGCTTACCGATTTGCGTCTCGATTTACAATTTGTGGTTTTTTATTACCTTGTTGTATCTTGAGTCGATTTGCAATGACCGCTTACGCGGTAGAAATTTTCCTTTTTTTAATTTGTGTTAATTTTTTATGATCCAATATCGTTATGATTATATTCGATTAAATTTGTTGTGGTAGGCTTTGCACTTACTCGCACACACGAATTGGATTCACATATTCGTGTCATGATTTTAATCTGTGCACTTCTCTTTTCAGTTTACGCTTTATCAATTTGTTGTGTGATGTTAATATTGTGTATGCATCTTATTCCCCTTTAGCCTAACTTTAGGCTTCAATACTTTGCGTGACAACTTTTAGGATAGTCCCCCTCCCATCCTAACTTTAGGTCAATCTTTGCATGATAACAATTAAGATAGCCCCTTTTAAACCTTAACCTTAGGTATATCTCTTTGCATGCTAACATTAGGTAGAGTTACATTTCTATCCCAACCTTAGGACCATTGTGCATGAAAACATTAGGAGTTAGTTTCCCTTAATTGTTTTCTTTTCAACCTTGGAGTCTCCATTTTTCCTCTCTCAAATCAAATAAAACACTTAATAAAGATAATGTGTAAAGTGCTTCACGAGCCTTAAACACATGAGAAAAGATGAGCGGATGCATTTCTAACCTCATCTTAGGGTACTTTGTGTGTGAGATGTTTGGATCGTTAGCATGAAGTACTCGACCATATGTCATAGACTTTAGTGTGATACACGTTACAAACAAAGTTAATCCACTTCTTAAAAACCCTCAAACAAATTCAAATCATTTTGCCCCTCGGGATTTCCTTCCAAACCTTTTTCAGAAAGGGCATGTTACCTCCGTTCTACCACAAACAGGCATCGACCATAACTGTTGGAATGTGAGTTTAGCATCGTTCATAAAATACACCAACCGACCTGTTGTAGGATGAACTACGAGCGCTCTGACTTCTTCATTCTCGTCCGAATAAGGATACGTAATTCTCCGAACTATGTTGACTCTGACTTTCTCATTACATGGGGGAATACGTAGGCCTAGGACGGTGACATCCTATCGAGTCTCCTTTGATTTTTCTCCTTAGCAAGTAGGATTTAGATAAACACACCCTTTGATTAGAACAACAAGAGTGAATCCCGTTGAGTACAACGGACGCGAGGGGTGCTAATACCTTCCCCCCGCGTAATCGACTCCCGAACCTAGAATTTGATTGCGAGACTATGTCTTCTCCATTTTGAGGTTTCTTCGATCGTTTTCTTTCCCCCGTCGGGATAAATAACATTCGGTGGCGACTCTGTTTTTCCGTCGGTTGTTTTTCATGTTGTGACACTGCTATTTATAACTTAATAACACACCGAATGGATGTTAAAATAGCTTTTTTAAATGGTGACTTAAAAGAAGAAATCTATATGGAACAACCCGAAGGGTTTGTGATCCATGGACAAAAAAACAAGGTCTGTAAGTTAAACAAGTCTCTATATGGACTAAAACAAGCTCCTAAGTCATGACATGAAAAGTTTGATAACTTAATGATATCAAATGGGTACAAAGTGAATGAAAGTGACAAAGGCGTTTATTACAAATTTGAAAATTGCATTTGCACTATCACATGTGTCTATATAGATGATCTACTCATATTTGGATCAAACATTCAGACTATTAATGGTGTGAAATCAATGTTGTGCAACAACTTTGATATGAAAGACCTTAGTGAAGTAAGCACGATCCTTGGTATCAAGATCACGAGATCCGAACAAGGAATATTTTTGGATTAATCACACTATGTGGAGAAGATCTTAAAGATATAAATAATTTGACTGTAAACTTGCGTTCACACCATATGATCTAAGTGTGAAAATGTTTAAGAACACTGGTGAAAGTGTCAGACAAACAAAATATGTGAGCATCGTTGGTAGTTTTAGGTATGCCATTGATTGTACTAGACCTGACATTGCATATATCGTAGGATTGTTGTGCAGGTTTATGAGTAGACTGAGTAACAAGCACTGGAAAGCTATTAAGTGATTCATGAGGTACCTTAAAAGGGCCATGGATCTCAACCTACATTACCAGAAATATTCCTGCTGTACTAGAAGGATAAAGTGATGCAGATTAGAACACCTTATCAGATGATTCCAAAGCTACCAGTGGCTATATATTTAATATAGCTAGAGGAGCTGCATATTAGAATTCAAAGAAATAGACTATCCTGGCTCAGTCTACAATGGAGAGTGAGATGATAGCACTAGCCACAACTAATGAAGAAGCAAGTTGGTAAGATGCTTGCTAGCAGAGATCCCTCTGTGGGAGAAACTTATGCCAGTTGTGTTGATCCACTGTGATAGTACTGCGACTATTGAAAAAATTGAGAACCATTATTATAATGGTAAAATACGTCAAACTAGAAGAAAGCACATCATTATTAGAGATTATATCTCTAAAGGAGCTATAAGAGTGGATCATGTATGCACTGATGAAAACTTAGCAGATACTTTGACGCAAAGATTAGTTAGAGAGAAATTCCATAATACATCCAAGAAGATGAGACTAATGCCTATAAAGAAATGTGTTTTTCATGATGGTAACTTGACCTAGATGACTGAAGATCCCAAGAAATAGGTTCAATGGGTAATAACAAGTCATGAGCAATATGAGATGATCATGCAAGTGAAGCATGAATCCTGAAGCAATAAGAGGATGAGATAATAGAAACTCTTAATGAAAGGTTGCTGAACTTAGGCCGGTTCCTATGGAATTTTGAGGCAGAATTCCTATAGCCTTCACTAAACTGGGATACACGTGTAGGGCCATTAAAGCACGGGCTATTAGAATACACCTTAAGAAAAGGTTGTGTGCGGGTTTGATGTCTGAGGTAGAGTTCAAGACAATGGTGTCACTCTTGTTGAATCAAAATCTTACCTGCTACACAGAGGTTCAAGTCGTAGACACCTTTGCTTATGTACAATCTTAGAAACGTTTGAAGTTACTTCTAAAATCACCTTTTAAATTCAAGTGGGGGATTGTCGAAAAAATTTGATGTGAATTTGAAAGGGTCATCCGTATTAATTAATGGAAGTTAATTCTAATTGATTACGTGGAAGATAAATAATTAATATTAATTAATAATTATAATGTGTCACTTATTAAAACCTAGTTTTAACCTAGTTTTGACTAAATAAATCCCTACCACTATTTTCTCTCCACTCTCCCACTATTTTCTCTTCATTCTCCCAATATTTTCTCTCCACTCAGTTGAATCTCCTACCCATTAATAGTAGAGGTGGACAGGTTTTGAGAAAATCGCCCCAAGCCGTCCGATCCATAAAAACCGTTTGTATGCGGTCGGTTTCAAAATGGGTGTCGGGTTGATAAAGTGAATTAACGTGTTTTCAATGGCTTTTGACGGTTCGGTTCGGTTGGGCCAATTCAATTCAAAGAAAACTGAAACCGGCCAATTTCCTAGTTTATAATTACAATTGTTGGACCGATTTCTTTAAAAGCCCAATATCAATACCCATTGTATCCAAACAACACTATATAACTAAAAATACCCTAGCCGTCACAATCTATTTCTCTCCCAATTTGTCTTGCATGTTCGATTTTTTCTCCCTTTGTTTTGTAGTTTTTCTTCTCCCTCTCCATTTGCTATCATAACTAAATATAAGACTCATCAAAGGTAAACTTTTAGATTTTCATTTTAACTCATGCAATCTAATTTTTGTCTCCTCGGTATTGTTTGTTCTCTTCAATAATATTGGTTGAAGCTTGTTAATGGTGTTGTTGGCTCTGTTATCTTTGTCTCAGTTTTATTCCTCTTCATTTTCTTAGTTTCTTTTATTGAAGCATGGTGTTGTTGTTGGTTGGGAAGATTGTATTTATTGAAGCTTGATGTTGTTATTGGTTAGAAAGAAGAATGATAAAAAGCGTAGCAAGAAAAAATGAAACTTTTTACTGTAATTTTATGCTTATCCTTTACTAAATTTTTATTGTAATTGTATGCTTATTCTTTACTTTTTTCTGTATGTTATAAACTTTTTTTTGCCATTTTATGTTTATCCTTTTTTTTATGTTGTAATATACTAACTATCAAAAACAAATTTGTTTTCATAGAACAATGTCTGATGTTTCTTGAAGTTTCATTCAACAAGATATTTTTACATTTTTCTAAAATTCTTTTGATCCACAAGTCATATAAAATACGTTCATAGATTTTATTTGCTTAAAAATGGTTAATAACTTTAAACACAATTTAAATTAGTAGATAAATTTTTTTGTAAATATTGACACATGACACATGAATTGAAGAAAAAAAAAACAAAAATAGTTTGGACTAAAGGAAGTAGAATAATGATAAAACCGACCCGACGATCCGATAAACCGTGGACCCGTAAACCGACAAAACCGATTACAAAAATGGTCGAAATTGGATCTATATTATGAACCCATGGTTTGGGCCGGATTGAGTGTTTGGGCCCAAACCCAACCCAATCCGACCGTTGTCTAGCCCTAATTAATAGGGTTCATCAGCTCACTTGCAGAACACACGAGATTTCTGAATTTTTGGAATCTCTCTTCTCCCACTTATTATCTTCATCTCAAATTATTTATGTCCTTCTTTATTTTCCGAGTGGTTTATCGCACCATCAACGACTGAAATTATTTTTAGATACGAGTGGTTTAAAACACCATATGGAGGTGTATCTCTATGAAAGATTTATTACAATGCAAGTGATAATCGTATTTTTTGAATGAGTTATTTTATCTTGGAGACATCATCGAAACGTGACTGCACTGCATAATTTTGGCAGTACGACGAAATGTCTTAAAGAAAGCGACCTAGTATATAAGTCGTCCCGATAATTTTCATTGTGGCAATTTTTCCAAAACCGAAATACAACACAAGGTTTATATTTCTAACTCCTAAACAATACTACAAAAAAATCCCTCTCACAACGGTTGGAAAAAGGATGCCATCATGAATGGACAACTGTTATGAAGTAGGGCGTGGTTGTAAGTATGCTCTTTTCTACCACAGGCGCCTGATCGTTGTGATAAATTAGGTAGTGTGCTACCTATCACAATGGTTATATTAAATAACCATTGTGATATATAGGTCATGAGTTCGAAATCCAACAACAACAATTTATTTAAAGCGTGAATAAAATTGACATTTCACCATAGTTATATATTCCAACCGTGTTTTATCATTTGCATTTGTTATTTCGTTATTTGTTAAAAGCTACTTGTTTTTAAACATTGTTGTTTTTTAATAGTAATATTAATGAAGTGATCACACATTTTCTAAATCAATCATTTCGTATTCACTCGTTTTTCTTCTCTTATATAAAAAAATATCAATTATTTTTCCATTCATTTATCTTTATCAAACTGTTGTTTAAGCAAAGATTGTATGGAGAATGACGAAAAAAGAAATACCCAAAATTGCTTGAGGTATGCTTTCAAATAGAACCTTGCTAATGAGTAAGGCATTGCCTAAAATCCTGAAACACTAAAGAGATAAGGAGTTAGTTCCTAGTCAATCACTTTGAGTTAGAAGTCGTTGTTTCTTTGTGGTAGGGTAGTTTTTTTCTCCAATTAATCTGACTATGTATTCAAATTGCAAAAGAGGAACATCTCATATGGGGATCAACCACATGCTTTCCTTCGCACACATCTTAAAGTGTCGAAGAAATCGTGAAAATCCAAAAAAGGTTACATTGGTTGTTCCTCACCAACCATTAACAAGGCAGTCACAACCCTTCAACAAAATTAAAAAATAAAATAAAAGGGCCACTAAGTCGAACACCACAAAAGAAGTGACTTAGGCAAAAAGAAGAGCATCCCAGAGGACTGAAAGTTTCAAAGAAGCGGTCCAGAAAAAACCTAGGGATATAAGAGAAAAAGAAATCAAAATAGGTCATCTAAATCCTTAAAATAAAATAAGGAAAAACAAGATTATGTGACTACTATATCAAGAATTGAAGAGTTACCAAAAATCCTTGACAAAAACAAAATCATTTGATATATGCTTTCCCTTTAGCATACTCCTCACATGTTCACGATGGTCCTATTATTCATTTCAACATTTCCATTTTGTTGTGGTGTATAGGGTGGTACCACCTTAGGTACAATCCCCACTTTGTCACATAAAACAACATTGTCATTGGAGACATACTCTCCACCACCACCAGTTCTCAGGATCTTGAGCATATGTGACAAAGCATATGTTACCTCCAATTGAATCCACTTAGATAGGACCATACACATATGAATATATGAATTCAAGAATTTCCTTCGAATTGATTCCTGCATCTTTGCTTGAGCTATTCTTTTCTTACTTTGCCTGAACACATTTTTCGCACACTTCATTTGGAATGTTGATTTCTGGTAAAGTTGAGATGACCAAGTCTGTAATGCCATATCCATTCGTCCTTACTAGCTACAATTTCCAAATATTTATGCTCCATCACATTGAGCTTAATCTTAAAGGTTTTGTTATGATATATTGGTGCCTTCAAGATTAACATGCCACTTGAATCAAGAACCCTCATAATCTTATCTTTGATTAACACTTTCGGTTAGTTTCCATATGTTAAGAAAATTGCTTTTCATGTTTGGTATGTAAAATACATTGGAAATCAATGACCTTTTGCCATCTTTTCTCAAGATCAGAACATACCAATATCTTCAGCAGCTAGGGTATTGTCAATTGAAAACTTCTCATTTTTCTTCATCGAGAGACTTATGTTGACAAACCAATCTTTCCTTCAAGTAATATGTGATGAGAGACAAGATTATAGGTACCATTGGTCCTTGAATTTTTTTCATCTTTCATTGTGACCATCAGTAGCATCTCTTCTTCTTCTTCTTCTTCGTGTTTTGCCAGTCTTGCATCGGTTTCTTGATTATTTCTTTTATTTTCTAGATAATCACTAGCATTGTGACCATGATTCTAACAGTTATAACACTTAATGTGACTCTTATCAGGTTTTCTTCCAACACATTTTCCTATACCTGCACCATCACCTTTGTGATTTCTCTAGTTTGACATATTTTGTTCTTGTTGGTTACCTCTACCATTCAAATTGTTGCAACCTCGTCTACCTTTATTACCATCTTCCTTTGTCTTTCTTTTATTGATTTCGCCTGCAGAGCTATATCACTGTTTGTCTTGCTTGCATATCTTTCATTCATTCTTTGCTCATGAGATTCAAGCGTCCCTTGAAGCTCTTCTTTTGTCATGCTTGACAAATCTTTTCGATTCTTCTATGGATACTACCACATGATCGAATTTTAGAGTCAGTGACCTCAAGATCTTTGCAACTATCGATCTTGATGTCAACACTTCTCCATACATCTTGATTTGATTCACCAGTCTTATTCCCCGAGTGAATAAATCAACCACGCTTTCACTTTCTTCCATATGAAGCAACTCATACATTCTTTTGTGAGTTTTTAACCCCACCTCTTTCATCTTCTTAACTCCTCCAAACAATTTCTCCAGGATGTCCTATGCTTCCTTCGAAGAGTCTACATCACCAACTTTCTCAAATTTGTGGATCAACACATTGATAGATTATAAAGAGAGCTTTATAATCTTTCTTCTTCAAATCTTTATGTGCAACCCTTTTTTAATCAGTGGAATTCTTGCCAATAGATGTTACTTCATTCTTCACAAGATCTCAAACATCTTGATAGAAGAAGACAAACTTCATCTGCTTACACCAATTATCATAATTCTTACCATTCAAGATGGGGAGATTTGCTGAAAAATGCTCGTTCGGATGAGAAGTCATTACCTTTATAATAAGAATGCTTGCACAACACGCGAAGTCTAACTAACTCACTAATTTCAATAGACTGGATTTGATTCTTTGTCAAATACAAACATTACTACTATGGAAAAGCCATACGACAATGGTTAGAAAAGGGATACAACAACGCCTGACCATCCGTTGTGAGGTAAGAGGTGATTGTATGTCTTAATCTTTCCACCACGGTCGCGAGACCGAGATAGTAAGGCAGGACGCACACTACCTACCACAGCAGTTACTTGTATCAACCGTTACGGTATATACATTTATGAAAATAAGATTTCATCACAGTTAAAATAAATAACCATTATTGAAAATACACAAAGTTTATTATAAAATATGTAGATTGTTTGTTTTTCAATAAACCTCACAAATACATACAACTATTCAAATTGATGAAGAAGTATATAATCTAAAAATTAAACTATTCTTGAAAACCAACTTATACAAACCACTGTTTTCCAATTTTCATGTGTCTTAGCATTCATTTCCAGCTCTAAAACATATAGAATATGGTTCAATGGTATAATTCCTTCATGACATCAAATCCTTCCATTCTAGTTTAATTTGAATAATATCAATAAATTATTGTTATTCAAATTAAACTATAAGAGAAGATATGGATATGATGAAGGAATCGGATCATTGAACCACATCCTATATGTTAAAAAGCGTGAGATGAGCGATGAGACGAACACAATTCAAAAAACATTGATTTATATAAGTTTGTTTTCAAATACAACTTAATTTTCAGATTATAAGTTTCTATGTCAATTTAAATGTAATGTATTTTCAGTGAAGGGTTAATGAAACAAACAATCTACATAACATATAATAAACTCAATTTCATCTACATAGCATATAAGAATTCAAAGAACAAAAAATTGCTATGTCACAAGAAGCTTATTTCTTGTGACTTAGAAATGTTTTATTCTTGTTCTTAATACATTAATCAACAACAAAACATACAACAACATTTATCAACAATACAACAACATACAACAAAACAAAAAAATAAGGTTCATGAATGCAAGATATAATAAACATAAACAACAACAAATTATGAAGTTCTGAAAACATTAATCAACAACAACAACATACAACAACACAAGATATTATGTAATGTTTCATAAACACACCTTTTTTTAAACTAATCGTGAATTTAGAACAAATTATGAAGTTCATCTAGTTTATGAAACTATGAAGAAGAAGTACAAGTTGAATAAAGTTAACACAATAACTTCATATTTCTTGTATTTTTCTTCATAGCTACATAAACCATATGCATCATAGCCAAAGTATGCACTTTGTTAAAGTGGTGAAGACAAATATAAAAAAATGAGAACATTCAACAAATGAAAAAATGAGAACCCATTTTTTACAAGAAACGTAAACGAAATTGATGAATAAGTTTAATGAACGAACCTCGAGTTAGTGATCTGTGAAGACGAATCTGAAGGTTGAAGTATGCTTAAAGAGTGACATTGATGTTAGGGTTATGTTATGAGAGAGAAGAGTGAAATATGTTAGGATTTTCTTTTTGAGAGAAACAGATGTTATGTACTAAACGATAGATACTTTCGCTTATATAATAAAAAAAATATAACTTTTCATCACGGCTAGAAAAAAAATGTGATGCAATTTTCATATTTTACAATGGTTGTATAGTAAAACAATGGTTAATCAGTGGCACTACTACATAGCCAAAATTGTCTGATGATGTAGTGACTAATACGGCCGCATGCATAATTTTAAATCACCTTGCAATTACGGTTGCAGAGGCTACCGTATCAACAATGTTGCAACAACAAATATTTTCGCAGACTGCAATTTAAAACCATGGTTTCCATGCATATGCTTTTTAAATTTCAATTTTAGTTGTAGATATGACTATGGTGTTGTAATTACAGTCATTGTAGGTGCTGCTAAGTGAAATCATATTGGGAGGTGTTAGAAAGACATAGTTGAGAATAATAATTAAATTTAAGAATTCGTAGGTATCAGTTCTTCTAGAAACTTGGAGATGAGAAAAATGAACGATCGATACTTGGGTCTCAAACATTTCATAGATATCAGTTGCTGTAGAAGCTTGGAGATGAGAAGACATGGAAAAATAGATATTTGGGTCTCAAACATTTAATATGTGTTAGTTCCTCTAGAAGCTTGGAGATGAGAAGACATAAACAAATCCATACTTGGGTCTCAAACATCTCTTAGGTACTGGTCCCACCAGAAGCTTGGAGATGAAAAGACATGTCAGAATCGATACTTGGGTCTCAAAAATATCATAGGTATCGGTTCCTCTAGAAACTTGGAGATGAGAAGAAATGAACAAATTGATACATAGGTCTCAAACATTTCGTAGGTATCAATTCTTGAAGAATCTTGGACATGAGAAGACATGAACAAATAGATACTTGGGTCTCAAACATTTAATATGTATTGATTCTTATAGAAGCTTGGAGATAAGAAGACATGGGCAAAACCATACTTACGTCTCAAACATTTCATAAGTATTAGTTCCTTTAGAAGCTTGGAGATGAGAAGACTCCATACTTGCGTCTCAAACATTTCATAAGTATTGGTTCCTCTAGAAGCTTGGAGATGAGAAGACATGAATAAATCCATAATTGGATCTCAAACATTTCATAGATATTGATTCTTCTAGAAGCTTGTAGGTGAGATGAGATTAATAAATTGATACTTGGGTCTCAAGCATTTCATAAGTATCAGTTCCTATAGAAGCTTTGAGATAAGAAGACATGAACAAATAGATACTTGGGTCTCAAAAATTTAATAGATGTTGGTTCTTATTGATGCTTGGAGATGAGAAGATATGAATAAATTCATACTTGGGTCTCAAAAATTTCATAGATATTGGTTCCTCTAGAAGCTTGGAGATAAGAAGACATGAACAAATGCATACTTAGGTCTCAAACAATTCATAGGTATCGGTTCCTCCAGAAGCTTGAAGATGAGCTGACATGAACAAATCAATACTCGAGTCTCAAACATTTCATAGGTATCAGTTCCTGTAGAAGCTTAGGGATGAGAAGACATAAAAAATAGATACTTGGGTGTTGTACCCCAAAATTTGACCAACATTTTCTTATACTTGGCTTATGGTTCATTTCATTTAGCATTTGCATTTGCATAAAATGGGTTCTAATCAGGGGATCAAGATTTGTTGTGCCAATTAAGAGGAGAGTCTTCTTGGTTTCAAGCTCAAGCAGGGGCATTTTTGCAATATTATTAAGTGTTCATCATCACCTTGAAGTTATTAGAACTCCTTGAGAGGAGAGTTTGGTGTGTGGTTTTTTGCCTCCTATCATGAGGCTCACTGGAGAGTCATCAAGGGTTCATGAGGTTTTTTTTGGTTGAGGCATGATTTAGAAGCTCATTGAGTACCTTAGAGGTTATTGTGGAGCTTTTCTAGCCATTCAATTCATCTGCAAAACGATACAGTCAAAGGACAGAGAGTTAGGGTTCCATCTGGTCAACCCAAGGTCAACTGTGGACTTGAGAAGGTTAAAGACTTGGATCTAAGTTATTGAGGCCATGGGAATTTATCTCAAAACATTTAGGATGCCATGTTAATATCAAGTCAAGAAGAGTCAAGAGTTCAAGAAGTTACTAAATTAGGGTTTCAGAGGTTTTCAATCTAAAATCCCCTTCTTTGGTGCCTAACTTCAAGGACAATTTACCCTACGATGCAAGCTCAATTTATTTTTCATGAAAACATGAAACTTGTAGAGCATACTTCAAGATTAATTTTTAGTACAAGAACTCATCCATTGAGTTTGTACATCTCAAGTTATGATGCCAACAAGTTAGGGTCCTCAGATGAAGAGAATTTTGGTCAACTAAAAGTCAACCCACTTCCAAGGCATTTTTGGCCTAAAATAAAGTTTCTCCTCAACTTCAAATGAACATGAAAGTTGTTCCTCATGGTATTAGATTTAAAAAAATTCCTAGAAGTCTTCATTCTCATGTGTGGATCTCAAGTTATGGTTTTAACAAGTCAATGGTATTTTTGGAAAGTTCATTATAGGTCATTTGTTTAAATGGTCATTTTCATGAACTTTAAGGCCTCAAATCCAATTTTGACCAACATGAAACTTGTGCCTAAGGGTCTCAACTTTATGGATTTTGGTGCATTATGTGATCATGTGGACCATTTTAAAGGTGAAATGTTGACTTTTGGTCATGGTTCAAGTATCTTACATTACAAGTCACCTTTTGGCCTCATTTTTTATCTTTTCACACCAATACATGATCATAAAGAAGTTTACCCCATTTGGACCAACATGTTTAGGTCATTATGTGCCACTTTTTTCTCAAAATCACTTAAAAAGTGATGAATCCAAACTTAGCACAACCTTATGCTACATGGCCAAAATTAATATCATGGTTTTCTACACATTCCAAATGCACAAATGTTGACCCAATAAGGAGTGGAAAGTTGCTAACCCGTGTGTGCTTGCAAAAGGAATATTTTGGTCAAAATTTGAAAATCAAGTGAGATATCCAACATGGGCCTGCATGATCACCACAAAGCCCTCATATAAGAGCTCAAACTTTGCCCTAACACCTCAGAATTGGCTGGATGCGTGAGAGGAAGAGAGAGCACTCAAAATTTTCTCAAACTGTCATTTCTTCGAATCTCTCATTTCCTTGGTTGATTCTTCAAACTGGTGCTCCATTATTCTTCACCAAAGCTCAAGGAACAAATTGGAAGGCTAAAACTGAAGCTTGCAAGCCTTGTGAAGGGTCAACGGAACTACTCCATTAGGTATTTTCTCAAACTCCAAACCTCCATTTTAGGCACTGATTAGGCTGCATTTTGGTTGCATCTGAAGCCCTACGTGAAGTATGTAACGCCCATTTTGATTATTTTTAGTTCAATGTTAATTTTTATTCGCGGATGTGGTTGTGTTGGAATATTTAAGGATCAAAAGAAATCATAATATTAATATATAGTGATCAAATGTGATAATTAGTGGTAATGTTAATATTGTTATTAATTATTATTATTATTACTAATATTAATATATATGAGTAAAATATAATTATTGGATTTTTGGAATTAAAAGAAAATGAGAATTAATTATTTATTTGGAATAAAAGTGATTTTTGGGGTATTAAGGGTAGAATTGGCATTTGTGGAAATAGAAAGTGAAGTGGAAAGAAGAGCACGAGGAAGGGAAAGAACACGCACGCACGGTTGGGAAAGAAAGAGGAGAGAGCAGAGCAAGATCAAGAATAGAAGCTTGAGCAAGAAGGATTTTCGTGTGGATTGCGAAGCTTCATCATCATCAGAGCGCATTCGAGGTAGGGGGAATTGATCGGTTGAATGGGTATTGACAAGAATAATTGGTAGGAAGGGGAATCCCTAACCCCATGAATGAAGATGTTTGCATGTTGATGATGAATCACATGATGAGTTGATGATATTGCATGTATTAATTCACGTGCTCCAAGTGGGGAGCGTGGACGTGGTGTGTGATACACTCACGTGCTCCAAGTAGGGAGCGTGGACGGGATTTGGATCGTTACTCGGATGGAGTGTATGCGACCACCCGTGTTCCAAGTGGGGAACGTTGGTAGGGATAGATCGTTGCTCGAATGAAGTGTATGCGATCTATCCTGAGATTTGATTATATGGGCTCAGGAGGAGCATGGTAGGGATAGATCGTTGCTCAGATGGAGTGTATGCGATCTATCCTGAGTTGAGTCGGTACCGCATATTGTCGAGTCGAGTGCATGTGTTGCATTGTTGTTTGTGTGTGTTGTGATTGTTGATGATGGGACAGTAGGTCCGGATATGTTGTATGTGAAATAAGGATTTATTATTTTTTGCCTTTTATTTCATGTACATTTATACCATTAATATTTGATCGTGAATTCTCACCCCTTTGTTGTTGTTGTGGTCTGTGCTTCTTCGGAAGTACAGACAATCCAGGTGTTTAGCTAACTTGGATTGTGGCGTTGTCGTAGGATTGCTCTGATACGTAACACCGGGGCTTTTTGGGAGATCTATTGTTTCTTATTGATTATGTGTGCCCCCGTGGCATATCTGATTTTTGTGGGATATGTGATGACATCATGTATATTTTGGGCAGATGGTCGATTGTTGTATATGACGATGTTGATGATATGGATGATATATATATATATATGATATGTGTTATGACAGACTACATCTTTTTCCGCTGCAATTTTGCTGATTCTTCTTTTGAAAAATGATTTATGTGGAATTTTATTGAAAATTGTGACATCTCGTTGTGGGGAAAACTCTGATATGTGCTTATTTTAATTGTTTTATTCTATTTTGGGGAAACGGGGTGTTACAAGTTGGTATCAGAGCAGGTCGGTCCGTCCGGCCAGTGTAGTGTGTTTTGAGTCTGTCCGTAGGATAGAGTTGGTTGTTTTTCCGTTAACCTGTTGTTTGGGTTGTTGAGCAGTATGGCTGGGAGGAATGATGCGGCGTTGGCTGCGGCTATGCAAGCAATGGCACAAGTGGTGGCCAATCAGAATCTGGCTGCGGGTGCTCAGTTCAGAGACTTGACGCAGTTCCAGAGCAATAAGCCACCAAAGTTTGAAGGTGGGATTTTGGATCCGGTAGCTGCACAGAAATGGTTGAAGGCAATAGAGAAGATCTTCAGAACCATGGGGTGCAGTGACGAGCAGAAAGTGAGATTTGGTACTCATATGTTAGAGGGAGAGGCCGAGGCTTGGTGGGAGAATTTTCGTCAGAGGATGGAGGCTTCGGGGACTCCGATTACTTGGGAGGTGGTTCGATTTGGTTTTCTGGAGAAGTATTTTCCAAAAGATATCATAAGTGCTAAAGAGGTGGAATTTTTAAAGTTGAAGCAGGGCAGTATGTCGGTGGCCGAGTACGCGGCTAAGTTTGAGGAATTGGCTCAGTATTGTCCCCATTACAATATTGAGGAGGCTATGACTTCTAAGTGCTTGAAATTTGAGAATGGACTGAGGCCGGAGATCATGATGGGGATCACGTGTCAGAAGATCAGGAGTTATCCTGAGTTGGTGAGTAGAAGCCGGATTTATGACAATGATAATCGTGCGAGGATCGCACACTACAAGGCGGTGGATGACCGCAAGGGTAAGCAGAGGTTCGGTGGTACACCTTACAGTGTGCCGACCAATAAGGGTAAGCAGAAGGCTATAGTTGATAAGAGGTTCAGAGAAAGGAAAGCGTCTGCGGACTTAAAATGTTATCGGTGCGGGGTCGCGGGGCATCGTGCTAGTGATTGTCCTCAAGAGACGAAGAAGTGCTTCAAGTGTGGGAAGCCGGGCCATGTGATGGCGGGTTGTAGGACTAATATGCCTACTTGCTATAACTATGGTGAGAAAGGCCATATTAGCACTCATTGTGAGAAGCCAAGGAGGCCTTAGGCGCCTCAGGTTGCTGGTAAAGTGTTTGCAGTAGTGGGAACTCAGGCGGCGGACGAGGGGCGTTCGATCAAAGGTACTTGTTTTATCAATAACATTCGTTTGACTTCTATGATTGATACGGGTGCAACCCACTCGTTTATCTCTATTGATTGTGTGACGAGGTTAGGATTGGTGTCGTCACTCTTGAGCGGCGGATGACTATTGAAACTCCCTCGATTGGTTCAGTGACTACTTCGTTAGTGTGTTTGAAGTGTCCACTGACTATTTTTGGCCGAGACTTCGGTGTGGATTTGATTTGTTTGCCACTTGGTAGTTTGGATGTCATACTTGGTATGAACTGGTTGGAGTTCAACCAAGTGTACATCGATTGTTTTCGGAAAGTGTTATTGTTTTTGACCCCAGAAGAGGAAGAGTTGGCAGATTTCTTGTCTGGTAAGGAATTGAGGACTTGGTTGAAAGATGAAGCTCAGGTGTTTGCTTTATTTGCATCACTGTCTGTTGACAACAAGGCGTTGTTGGATGAGTTAGCTGTTGTGAATGAGTTTCCGGAGGTGTTCCCGGATGATATTATAGTGTTGCCTCCGAAGAGAGAAGTTGAGTTTAGCATTGATCTTATTCCTGGTACGAGGCCTATTTCTATGGCGTCGTACAGGATGTCGGCAGTGGAGCTGGCCGAGTTAAAGTCTCAGATTTGAGAGTTGTTGGATAGAAAGTTTATCAGGCCAAGTGTGTCGCCGTGGGGAGCTCCAGTGTTGTTAGTGAAGAAGAAATATGGTAGCATGCGGTTGTGCATTGATTACCGTCAGTTGAATAAAGTGACCATCAAGAACAAGTATCCTCTTCCAAGGATTGATGATTTGATGGATCAGTTGGTGGGAGCTCGTGTGTTCAGTAAGATTGACTTGAGGTCGGGTTATCATCAGATAAGAGTTAAGGAAGGTGATATTCAGAAGACGACATTTAGGACTCGATATGGACATTACGAGTATGCAGCAATGCCTTTCGGAGTGTCTAATGCGCCAGGAGTGTTCATGGAGTATATGAACCATATCTTCCATTCTTATTTGGATCAGTTTATTGTCGTGTTCATTGATGATATACTAATTTATTCTAAGTCTGAGGAAGAGCATGCAGAACATTTGAGGATTGCTTTGCAAGTGTTGAAGGATAACAAGTTGTTTGCTAAGTTATCTAAGTGTGAGTTCTGGTTGAAGACGGTGAGTTTTCTGGGACATGTTATTTCTGGTAATGGTGTTTCGATAGATCCATCTAAGGTGAGTGTGGTGTTACAGTGGGAACCGCCGAAGACGGTAACAGAGGTTAGAAGCTTCTTTGGTTTAGCCGGTTATTACCGAAGATTTATTGAAGGCTTTTCCAATTTGGCGTTGCCATTGACTCAGTTGACAAGGAAAGATCAAGTATTTGTGTGGGATGCTGCTTGTGAAGAAAGTTTTGTGGAGCTGAAAAAGAGATTGACTTCAGCGCCGGTGTTGGTGTTAACGAATCCGAGTGAGCCTTTTGTGGTGTATTGTGATGCATCCAAGATGGGATTGGGCAGAGTTCTTATGCAGAATGGAAAAGTGGTAGCTTATGCTTTGAGGCAATTGAGGGTGCATGAACGGAATTATCTTATTCATGACCTTGAATTGGCTGCGGTGGTTTTTATTTTGAAGATCTGGAGACATTATTTGTATGGTTCGAGGTTTGAGGTGTTCAGCGATCACAAGAGTTTGAAGTATCTGTTTGATCAGAAAGAATTGAACATGAGGCAGAGAAGATGGTTGGAATTCCTGAAAGATTATGATTTTAGTTTGAGTTATCACCCAGGAAAAGCGAATGTGGTTGCGGATGCCTTGATCAGGAAAGTGATTCATATGTCAGCTTCGATGGTGAAAGAGATGAAGCTTATTGAGCAGTTCCGAGATTTGAGCATGGTTTGTGAGTTTACTACAGATGGTGTGATGTTGGGTAAATTGCAAGTGAGGAATGATTTCTTGGATACGGTGAAGGAACATCAGAAGTTGGATATGAGACTTGTGGATTTGATACGAGGAGCCGAAGGTGACTCCGATAGTGATTTCAAGTTGGATGATGTGGGTGTGTTGAGGTTTCGGGGCAGAATTTGTGTGTCGGAGAATGATGAGCTGAAGAGGTCAATTTTGGACGAAGGACATTGTAGTAGCCTGAGTGTTCATCCAGGAGCTACGAAGATGTATCAGGACTTGAAAAAGTTGTTTTGGTGGTCGGGCATGAAGAGGGATATTGCTCGTTATGTTTATGCTTGTTTGGTATGTCAGAAATCGAAAGTGGGGCATCAGAGACCTTCTAGGATGATGCAACCGTTAGAGATTCCGGTATGGAAATGGGATAGTATCGCCATGGATTTTGTTACAGGTTTTTCGAATACAGCGAGAGGATTTGATGCGATTTGGGTGATTGTGGATCGGCTTACGAAGTCTGCACACTTCATGCCGATTAGCATTAGCTTTCCGTTGGAGAAGCTTGCAGAGATCTATATTCGGGTGATTGTAAGACTGCATGGTGTGCCCTTGAGTATTGTATCGGATAGAGATCCAAGGTTCACTTCTGTATTTTGGAAGAGTTTGCAAGAGGCTTTGGGTACCGAGTTGAAGCTGAGTTCAGCTTATCATCCGTAGACGGATGGACAGCCGGAAAGAACTATTCAGACTTTAGAGGATTTGTTGCGGGCTTGTGTATTGGAAAAAGGTGGTACGTGGGATACCCATTTGCCTTTGGTTGAGTTCACGTACAACAACAGTTACCATTCCAATATCGGGGTGGCACCGTTTGAAGCTCTTTATGGTAGGAGGTGTAGAACTCCTCTATGTTTGTATGAGTCAAGTGAGAGTGTTGTGTTGGGACCAGAGTTGGTGCAGCAGACTACTGAGACAGTTCAGATGATCCGTGAGAAGATGAGAGCATCTCAGGATCGGCAGAAGAGTTATTATGATAACCGCAGGAAAGAGTTGGAATTCAGTGAGGGTGACCATGTATTTTTGAGGGTTAACCCAGTGATTGGTGTTGGACATGCATTGAAGTCCAAGAAGTTGGATCCGAAGTTTATCGGACCTTATCAGATTTTGCAGAGGGTTGGTGTTGTGGCGTATAGGGTGGCATTGCCGCCGGAGCTTTCGAACTTGCATGACGTGTTTCATGTGTCGCAACTCCGGAAGTATGTACTCGATCCGTCACATGTGATTCAGAGAGATGAAGTCCAAGTTAGAGAGAATCTGACTGTGGAGTCGTTGCCGTTGAGGATCGAGGATCGCAAGATGAAGCAACTCCGAGGGAAAGAGATACCTTTGGTGAGAGTGGCGTGGGGAGGTGCTACAGGAGGCAGTGTGACCTGGGAATTGGAAAGCAGGATGCGGGAAGCGTATCCAGAACTGTTTCCATCAGGTATTTTCGAGGATGAAATAATTAAAGTGGGGGAGAGTTGTAACGCCCATTTTGATTATTTTTAGTTCAGTGTTACTTTTTATTCGCGGATGTGGTTGTGTGGGAATATTTGAGGATCAAAAGAAATCATAATATTAATATATAGTGATAAAATGTGATAATTAGTGGTAATGTTAATATTGCTATTAATTATTATTATTATTACTAATATTAATATATATGAGTAAAATATAATTATTGGATTTTTGGAATTAAAAGAAAATGAGAATTAATTATTTATTTGGAATATAAGTGATTTTTGGGGTATTAAGGGTAGAATTGACATTTGTGGAAATATAAAGTGAAGTGGAAAGAAGAACACGAGGAAGGGAAATAACATACACGCACGGTTGGGAAAGAAAGAGGAGAGAGCAGAGCAAGATCAAGAACAGAAGCTTGAGCAAGAAGGATTTTCGTGTGGATTGCGAAGCTTCATCATCATCAGAGCACATTCGAGGTAGGGGGAATTGATCAGTTTAATGGGTATTTACATGAATAATTGGTAGGAAGGGGAATCCCTAACCCCATGAATGAAGATGTTTGCATGTTGATGATGAATCGCATGATGAGTTGATGATATTTCATGTATTAGTTCTGTTTTACATCGTTGATGTTTGTGTTGAACTGTTGCATGCTGAATTTGTTGATTAACTGATGAATTGGGGGTTTCGGAGTTGAATGTGGTTCTGAGTCGAGAGTGAATTGATCGACTAGAGTCGGTGTTTCATCGGGTGAATGGGACACTAATTGGGTAAAACAATTGTAGAATAATGAGTTAGTGAGGCTGGTGTGATTTTTGGTGAGGATTGATGTGGTGGGACTGCTGCTGTTTCTGAACAGCAGAGTTTATTTTTCAGAATACGTAGGTGTTCGCTGGGCGAATGAGGGGGCGAGCCTTCTCCAGGCTTCGCCAAGCAAACGGGGCAGCGAATGCTGCCAGTAGCCTCTGTTTGGTTTCGCCAAAAGTTTCGTCGGGCGAGTTCCAGCGAGTGTTGGTTGCGGGGTTTCGCCGGGCGAATGGTCAGCGAGTGTTTGCTGCGGGGCTTTGCCAGGCGAATGCGCCAGCGAGTTCGACAGCAGTTTGTGTTTTGGCTGCTGTTCTGTGTTGATTTCTTGGTGGTTTTGGACCCCTGTTGGTCATGTTTGGTGATGAGCTTATTAGTGAGCTGTGGTGAGTGTATATATGGTGTCGGAACGTGATTCCGTGATATTTGTGTGATTTTGTTAATTGAATTGATGAATTTCTGTGGTGACGGGTGAGGCATGTTCGATATATGATAATTGTGATCAGTAGGATCGATACACTTTATATGCATTGCGTTTATATACTGTGTTGTGATTAGTGGATCCGTAGGATCGATACGCTTGATATGCGTTGTGTTTGTATGTTGTGTGATTAAGTGGATCAGTAGGATCGATGCACTTTGTGTGCTTGTGTGTATATGCATTATATGATGTGATGGATCAGTAGCATCGTGTGCACTGTGTGTGATGTGTGGTTATGCATAGTGTCTTGCATAGCATGTGGACGTGGTGAATCATGGCTCGGTGGAGTGTATGTGATTCACACACATGCTCCAAGTGGGGAGCGTGGACGTGAGGTATGATTTACTCACGTGCTCCAAGTGGGGAGCATGGACGGGATTTGGATCGTTGCTCGGATGGAGTGTATGCGACCACCCGTGTTCCAAGTGGGGAACGTTGGTAGGGATAGATCGTTGCTCGGATGGAGTGTATGCGATCTATCCTGAGATTTGATTATATGGGCTCAGGAGGAGCGTGGTAGGGATAGATCGTTGCTCGGATGGAGTGTATGCGATCTATCCTGAGTTGAGTCGGTACCGCATATTGTCGAGTCGAGTGCATGTGTTGCATTGTTGTTTGTGTGTGTTGTGATTGTTGATGATGGGACAGTAGGTCCGGATATGTTGTATGTGAAATAAGGATTTATTGTTTTCTGCCTTTTATTTCATGTACATTTATACCATTAATATTTGATCGTGAATTCTCACCCCTTTATTGTTGTTGTGGTCTATGCTTCTTCGGAAGTACAGACAATCCAGGTGTTTAGCTAGCTTGGATTGTGGCATCGTCGTAGGATTGCTCTGATACATAACACCGGGGCTTTTTGGGAGATCTATTGTTTCTTATTGATTATGTGTGCCCCCGTGGCGTATTTGATTTTTGTGGGATATGTGATGACATCATGTATATTTTGGGCAGATGGCCGATTGTTGTATATGACGATGTTGATGATATGGATGATATATATATATATATATATATATATATATATATATATATATATATATATATATATATATATATATATATATATATATATATATATATATATATATATATATATATATATATATATATATATATATATATATATATATATATATATATATATATATATATATATATATATATATATATATATATATATATATATATATATATATATATATATATATATATATATATATATATATATATGATATGTTTTATGACAGACTACATCTTTTTCCGCTGCAATTTTGCTGATTCTTATTTTGAAAAATGATTTATGTGGAATTTTGTTGAAAATTGTGACATCCCGTTGTGGGGAAAACTCTGATATGTGTTTATTTTAATTGTTTTATTCTATTTTGGGGAAACGGGGTGTTACAAAGTAGGCCATGTCTGTAATGTTTTGGTGACTGTTTGTGAGCTTTTCAATTTGAGCATAAAATGTTTGTGGCTTGATTTCACCTATCTACGCAAACCTTTTTACAAAACCAAGGCCATATTTGGGATCCTCATGAAAATGCTTGAGAAACGTGTAAGGTGTTTTCATTTTTATCGTGTTTTCACGCCTGAGCTCTGGCGAGCATGCCGGGGAAGACGACCGGAGCCCTAGCTCCGGCGTCTGGTTGTGTTTCAGGAAAGTCTGATGTGGCTTGGGTTTGAATGTTTGACCAACTGATTTGTTGCATTCCCATTGGATTGACCCAACTCACGTGTACGTTTGACTCCAGGTTAGTTTAATGAAACACATAGTTTCATTAAACTCTGAGTTTGTGTGTTATTGGGCTTGGCACCTTTCCTATCCGCACCTTCTAATTTCTGGCCCAGGCGAGATTTATGAAGAGATCAGTTCATTCTGAGTTTACCAATTGCACCTCTCTTGGTTTTCCACTTATTTTATTTTATTTTATTTTTGGTTACTAGTTTCATTTAATTATTTTAAAAATACTTCTGGTTTCATAAAAAATCCACAAAATATTTTTCTAGCATTTCAAAATGTTATTTAATTTTCCATAATTTTTATTTTCATTTTCCATTTATTTTGTTATTTTATTTGGAATCAATGATTTGAGGTGTATTTTGATGTGTGCCCTAATTTGATCATGACCATTGACTTTCATTCAAATACCCCCAAGGATCAAACTTTTTATCTCACTTAAGTGATGAATTGAAGACGTTTTGAGGGCTGGTTTGAGACATTTGTGATAATTTTTCATTTGGTTTTGAATTACTTTTGTTGCCCCTCGACATGTGCTTGATAAGGTGGAACACCGTTCATTCTTGAATTATTTGGTGATGCCTTGAGTTGATTTTGTCCATGAGATTTTGCTTTCTGGTTTATGATTGATCTAGCTTGGTTGAGCATTTTATTTGAGATTTATTGAACAATCTTCCTAATTTTTTGATGAAGCTTGCAAGTCAAGTCATCTCAGAGGATGTTCATACAAACTAGTTTGACCTAGTTCCTTTGGGAAATGACTTTTATGGATCCCATATGCACCCTATGAGTCTTGATGCTTGTTTATAACATGATTAAGGTGCTGGTTTTTGATTTTTAGGTCACACACTTATGTAACTTGTTTTGCAAGTCACTTAGAATTTAGGCATTTCCACTTGTTTTCAAGTGTTGATTTGGTGATGGAACTTTGTTTCCTCTACTTGCCATGACTTGGTTGATGCTTGTATATTGTTTCCAACTTTGATTTGAGCTTGCCTCTCTTGGATTCACTTCTTCCCCATGTGCTTTGATCATCATTCAAGGTGATTTGGTGTTCATGTTTATGCTTTGAGTGTGCCTTGAATGATGCATCTCTTTTAGCACTTGTTTGTGCTTTTCTTTTGCATGATCAATTTGAATTGTTTGGTTATGATACTTTATATGTGCTTGCTGCCCAAGTTTCTTTCCCCCCTCTTCTCTTTGATCATGGCTTTTGCGTTTGCTTTGTGTTTAGTATTTGCTTAAATGATTGATGTTTGAATGGTTGTAGGAGTTGTAACTTCTCCTATTTCATCTCACTCTTTTTGACTTGTTTAAGTCAACTTGTTTTGATCATTTGCCTTTGTTGCATCATTTGATTCTCACATTTCATCTTTGCATCTTCGCATATCATGTTTGCATTTGCATTGACTTGTTCAAGTCAATCTCATCTCCTTCTTCATTTCATCTGTGATTGAATTATCTGTTGTTTACTTGGTTTTTTGCCATGATCCCTTAGGATTCCTAGTCCCTCTGTTTAAGATGGGAGTAGGAGAGACATTAGGTGTTAAATCCTTTGCATGATAACGTTATGATATATTCTTCCCCTTTCAATCCCAACTTTAGGAGCATTGTGCATGACAATATTAGGGATGATTAGTTTCCCCTTAGAGTTTGTGTCTTATCTTCTCATCTCTTAAACACCTTAAGACACTTAATAAAGGATAATAAATGTTGTACTCTACGAGCCTTAAGTACTTGAGGAATGATATTTGGGGGGCCTCCTCTCAATCTGTCTAGAGTGTTTAGAATATGCCCTTTGGACGATATGCGACGCATTCGCTCTCAAGTCATATTCTTTAGTGCAACATGAGTTACAGACTTAACTCAATTCACTTCTTGTTTAAAAACAGAAAAGAACATCAAACCGTTTTATCCTCCGGGATTATTTGAAAATCATTTTCAGAAAGAGTGTGTTAAGTCTTGGTTCTACCGCAAACAGGTAACGCCTAAGTCTCCAATGGTCGAGCAACAATACACCTAACTGCTAGAATAGAGGTTTAACCCTACTCAATTAGAACACTTGAACCAATCTGTGGTCGTGTCAGCCCGAACTATGTTTGCTCTGATTTCTCATACCAGATGAGAATACGTAGGCACAAGACGATGATGTCTTGGCGAGCAACCTTCCCCCCTTTCACCCTTAGTTTTCCGAACTACGTTGACTCTGACTTTCCCATTGCACGAGGGAATACGTAGGCATAGAGCGGCGATGCTCTATCGAGTATTTTTTCTTTTCTTTTGTCCCTGTGAGCCATCCTTTTGATAGATTAACACCCTTTTAGGTAGACAACAAGCGTGGATCCCGTTGAGTACAACGGACGTGAGGGGTGCTCATACCTTCCTATTGCGTAACCGACTCCCGAACCCGATATTTGGTTACGATGACCTGTTTTTTTTACCTTTTTCGTAGGTTTTCTCTGATCGTTTCCTTTCCCTCTCTTTAGGATAAATAACGAACGGTGGCGAATCTTCTGCCTTTGCCGACCCCCTTTTCGCAGCGATGCGACATTGGGTCTCAAAAAAATTAAAAGGTATTGGTTCCTATAAAAGCTTTGAGATAAGAAGACATGAACAAATCCATACTTGGGTCTCAAACATTTCATAGGCATCGGTTCCTCTAGAAGCTTGGAGATGAGATGACATGAATAAATAGATACTTGGGTCTCAAACATTTAATAGGTGTTAGTTCCTGTAGAAGCTTGGAGATGAGAAGAAATGAATAAATAGATACTTGGGTCCCAAACATTTAATAGGTACTAGTTCCTCTAGAAGCTTGGAGATGAGAAGACATGAACAAATCCATACTTGAGTCTCAATCATTTCATAGGTATTGGTTCCTCTAGAAGCTTGAAGATTAGAAGACATGAACAAATCCATACTTGGGTCTAAAAAATTTCATAGGTATCAGTTCCTATAAAAGCTTGGTGATGAGAAGACATGAAAAAAAAATTGTTACTTGGTTCTCAAACATTTAATAGGTATTGGTTCCTCTAGAAGCTTGGATATGAGAAGACATGAACAAATCCATACTTGGGTCTTAAACATTTCATAGATATTGATTCCTCTAAAAGCTTAGAGATGACAAGACATGAACAAATCCATACTTGGGTCTCAAACATTTCATAGGTATCGGTTCCTCTAGAAGCTTGGAGATGAGATGACAAGAACAAATTGATACTTAGGTCTCAAACATTTTATAGGCATCCGTTTTGTTAGAAGCTTAGAGATGAGAAGACATGAACAAATAGATATTTGGGTCTCAAATATTTAATAGTTATTGGTTCCTCTAGAATCTTGGAGATTAAAATACATGAACAAATACATACTTGGGTCTGAAGCATTTCATATGTATTGGTTCTTCTAGAAGCTTGGAGATGACATGACATGAACAAATTGATGCTTGGGTTTCAAAAATTTCATAGGTATCAGTTCTTGTAGAAGTTTGGAGATTAGAAGACATGAATAAATAGACATTCTAATCTCAAACCTTTAATAGGTATTGGTTCCTCTAGAAGCTTGGAGATGAGAAGACATAAACAAATAGATACTTAGGTCTAAAACATTTAATAGGTATGTGTTCCTCTAGAAGCTTGGAGGTGAGAAGACATGAACAAATCCATACTTGGGTCTCAAACATTTCATAGGTATCGGTTCCTCTAGAAGCTTGGAAATGAGATGACATGAACAAATTGATACTTGAGTCTCAAACATTTAATAGGTATCGGTTCCTGTAGAAGCTTGGAGATGAGAAGACATGAACAAATAGATACTTGGGTCTCAAACATTTAATAGGTATTATTTCCTCTAGAAGCTTGGAAATGAGAACACATGAACAAATCTATACTTGGGTCTCAAACATTTCATAGGTATTGGTTCCTCTAGAAGCTTGAAGAAGAGATGACACGAAAAAATTGATATTTGGGTCTCAAACATTTCTTGGGTATCAGTTTCTGTTGAAGGTTGGAGGTGAGAAGACATGAACAAATAGATACTTGGATCTCAAACATTTAATAGGTATTAGTTCCTCTAGAAGCTTGGAGATGAGAACACATGAACAAATCCATACTTGGGTCTCAAGAATTTTATAGGTATTGGTTCCTCTAGAAGCTTGAAGATGAGATGACATGAACAAAACGATACTTAGGTCTCAAACATTTCATAGGTATCAGTTCATGTAGAAGCTTGGAGATGAGAAGACATTAACCAATAAATACTTGGGTCTTAAACATTTAATAGGTATTAGTTCCTCTAGAAGATTGGAGATGAGAACATATGAACAAATCCATACTTAGGTCTCAAACATTTCATAGATATTGGTTCCTCTAGAAGCTTGAAGATGAGATGACATGAACAAGTCGATACTTGGGTTACAAACATTTCATAGGTATTGGTTCCTCTAGAAGCTTGTTTAGTGCATCTAACGTTTCCTAAAATCAATAAATGAAAAGTAAAATGTAAATACTTGAATAAGTAAGCTTCTAGTAAGAATATGGATAACCATCACTGAAGAAGAACTGTTGTTGTCCCTCAACATAATCAAGATTTATATTTATTACTTCTGAAGCGGCATTTGGAAACATTACTTTAGTTATCTTGATTATTTATGTCGTGCAAATAGCCACTATTGTTCATCGAATCATTGTACATTACATGTATTTGTTAAACTGAGTTTTGTTCACACTACATTAAACAACATTTGTTATAAAAGCAAAAAATTAATTCTTGTAATAATCATGTTATTCTCAAAACCATTATAGTCTACGTTAAAAAGTTTTATATATTAACTGAGATAATGACTTAAATAAGAGTGAGCACGGATAACCATTTAATATGAATCAATCTATTTTTATAGTTATGGTTTATAAAGCATACCACTTGTCACAAAAATCAGTTTGAAATTCATAATCAGTTTAAATCCGGTTCTAAATAAATTTTGATTTTCAAATTATCTAATTAAATTTAAATTTGATTTCCTTTAAATTTATATCAATTTTTAAATTTAAATATTTAAACAAATTTAATGAGGTTTTAAAATATTGTTTCCTTGAAAATAAAAAATAAAAAATTGAAAATTTTTTAAAGAAAAAATAAAAAGTATCTGAAAAATAAAAAATATTTCAAAAAAAAATCCTGAAAATAAAAATATTTTATTCCGAAATAAAATAACTGAAAATTTAAAAAATTCTGAAAAAAATTATTCAGATAAATTAAAAAAAAAAGTTTTTTTTTTTGTTAAATAAGTACATTGCTTTGTATTTTATTTGGTGACAACAATATGTTTTGGTCTGTAATTTGTATAAAACGTTTTCGAGACTTATTACTAGATAACGTACAATTTTTTGGGTTATGGTTTCTTATATTTGTAAGAATGTTTTCAAGTAAATTTAGTTATGTTATAATATAGTATCTGAACATATATAATATCTATGGGACTACTTGCTACTAATATTTATAAATAAAAGAGATACTCAAGAGTAGGTTTCTTAAGTGTTTAGAGTTAAACATAATTGTCATTTGAAGTCAAGCTTGTTTGAATTGAGTATGCATTTTACAAACTGCTTAATTAAACATTTATTCAAAAATAATTTATCAAGTCAATTGTGCACAAGAGTTTAAATGTTCATAATTTTATCTTATAAGCTTATAGAAATATGCTTAAATGTTCATGTCAGAAGATCCTTCTACCTTACCAATTTTTCTGCTCCTTACTGTGGGTTTATTGTACATAAAAAGTGGATGAGTCACTAATTTTGATTTTGAGGATTCTTTCTGAAGATTATGATAGAGACAAAGAGGTGAAAGTTCTTTCATTGTTTCCCGTATAGGCAAGCATTTGATGTATTTGACATTAGCTCGCATCTCTCAAGATATCAATTACTTTTATTTCACGTCTTGTTTTGGATGTTGTTCTAAAAGAGTTTACATTTTCCATTAATGTTAATGCCATTAAGATCCATCTATCTTAAAATTTTTTGGCTTTTTAATATGGCTGTATTGTAAGGCTTCTACATTCTTACAGAGAAATCTTAATTTTAACCGTTATTCTCAACTGTGTTTTTCTAACACCTCCCAATATGATTTCACTCTGCGATGCACTCTGCAGCATCGCAGCCGCAACTGCAATTACAATTTAAAAGTATTGTTGATACATTGTTGATATGGTATCCTTGCAACCACAATTGCATGGTGATTTAAAATCATGTACGTGACTGTATTAGGCAACCGCGTCATCAGACAAATTTGGCCATATTGAATTATTTTCATCAAAAACCAAAGTTTCAGAAGCTCAAGATTCAAACTTCTCCATATGCAATAAAAAAAGTATTAAATTTAGACATCTTATTGAAAATATAATTCTTTGTGTCGAAAGATTTATGTGTCGAGTTGTAATAGTGTGTCAAAGTGTTGAATCAGGTTGTTTCACCCATGTTTTTGACTTAGGGCTATTTTAGTAATGTTAGCTATTTTGGACTTTTATAGTTTTGCGCATTTGCCTTAGGGTGCAAGCTAGCCTAAATCTATAAATAGGGAGAAACCCTTATTTTGTAAACAACATATCATTGTAATTCACAGTTTGCAGTTGTAAGTAAAAAAACAGAATTTTCACAGTTTGTGGGTAGCGAGTTCTCTGCAGAAAATTGTTTATCTTCTTTTCCAACATTTTTTTTCTTTCTTTCTTTGTTTCTAAATCTTTTCATCATCGTTGCGTGGGTTGAAACAATATTGAGATCAAGATTGATTGAGTAAAATTCTCCGTAGGTTGTGGTTGAGTTTCCAACATCTGATATCTAGAGCTCCGGTTACGATTCAAGAAAGGAAAATCGTGATGGTGATGAATCATCCAAACGGTCACTTTCCGGCAAACCTTTCAATTCTCAAGAAAGATAATTATGAGAATTGGTGCAAGCAGATTAAGGTGGTTTTCTGTTGTCAAGATCTTTGGGATCTTGTGAAGGGAAGAGTAACATCGCTTGCAGAAAACGTGACGGATCAAGAAAAGACTACATTCAAATAATTGAAGAAGAAAGTTTATAATGCTCTCTTTATAATCCATCAATGAGTAGATCCAGATAATTTTGAAAAGGTTAGTGATGTAGAATCAGCAAAGAAGCGTGGAAGATTCTTGAAAAGTTGTTTGGAGGCGCAGAACAGGTGAAAGAGGTGAGGTAACAAACTCACAAGAGAACCTATGAATTGCTTCATATGGAAGAAAGTGAAAATATAGAAAATTTCTTCACTAGAGTTACAAAGCTGGTGAATCAAATTAAGGTATGTGGAGAAGTGCTGACATCAAGATCAATTGTTGCGAAGATCTTGAGGTCGTTGGCTACAAAGTTCGACCACGTGGTAGTAAACATAGAAGATTCGAAAGACTTGTCAACATTGGCAAAGGAAGAGCTTCAAGGGACGCTTGACTCTCATGAACAAAGGATGACTGAGAGAGTTGTAGGAAAGTCGAAAAGTGATATGACTTTGCAAGCGCAGTCAGAATAGGAAAGGAAATACAAAGGAAGCTGGAATGACAACAAAGGTAGAGGAGGCTACAACAATTCGACTGGTCGAAATCAATAGGAAGGAAACTGGTCAAATCAAAGAAACCCCTAAAACCAAGGCAACTAAAGAGGTGGTGCTGCAGGTAGAGGAAGAAGTGGCGGATGAAAGCCTGACAAAAGTCACATTCGGTATTTTAATTGTCAAAAGTATGGTCACTATTTTAGTGAATGTCGAGAAAAGAAGAAGAATCAAGAAACTGACGTAAAGATGACGAAGCATGAAGAAGAAGATAAGAGATGCTGCTAATGGTCACAACAAGAGACAAAGAGAGATTCCAGGACTAGTGGCACTTAGACTCAGAATGCTCATCACACATGACTGGAAGAAAAGATTGGTTTGTCAACATGAAGCCCTCGTCAAAGAACATGGTGAAATTTGCAAACAACAATACTCTAGAAGCTAAAGGTATTGGTGACGTTTGGATTATGAGAAAAGATGGCAAGATGTCAATAATTTCCAATTTGTTGTACATACCAGGCATGTAGAGTAATTTTCTTAGTATAGGGTAGCTAGTCGAAAAGAACTACAAGGTGTCGATCGAAAACAAGATGATAAGAGTTATCGACACAGGTGGTAGGTTGATCTTGAAGGCTCCAATGTCTCAAAATAGAATCTTCAAGATTGAACTCAATGTGATTGAGCACAAGTTCCTAGCAACTGCAGCCAGTAGAGATGAATGGTTATAACATCTTCGACTAGGCCATCTCAACTTCAATGACATCAAAGAGCTAAAGAGGAGAAATATGGCTTCAGGATTACCTGAAATCAACATTCCAAGTGAAGTCTGTGAAGAGTGTGTTCAGTCGAAACAACACAAGAATAACTTTAGCAAAGATTTAGGAAGGAAGTCGAAGGAAATTATGGAAGTCATATACTCTGATGTATATGGTTCAATCCATGTGGATTCGATTGGAGGTAAAAGATACTTTATTACGTTCGTAGATGATTTTTGTCGAAAACTGTGGACTTACCTGATCAAGAAGAAAAGTGAAGTGATCAAGGTATTTTTCAAATTCAAATCTATGGTCGAAAGACATAGTGGTCGAAAGATGAAAATTCTAAGGACTGATGGTGGTGAAGAGCATGTGTCGAAAGAGTTCGATGCATTATGTGAAAAAGAAGGGATTGTGCATGAGGAGGTGCCACCCTATACTTCACAACAAAATAGAATTGCAGAAAGAAAGAACAAAACCATCATGAAAATGGTGAGAAGTATGTTGAATAGGAAGCATCTACTTAAAGAATAATGGGGAGAAGTGATTTCGAAAACAACATACATATTAAACAGATGTCCAATTAAGAAGCTTAAAAGAATCATACCAGAAGAATGTTGGTATGGTGTCAAGCCTAGCCTCAATCACTTAAAGGTGTTTGGATCTATAGCACATAGACATGTTCCAGATCAGTTGAGAAGAAAGCTTGATGACAAGTCGAATAAGATAATCTTGATAAAATATCATTCGACTGGAGGTTACAAGTTGTTCGACCCAGTGAACAAGCAAGTAGTGATCAGCAGGGACGTGATCATAGATAAGCTTAAAGAATGGGATTGTACTGAGAATGTTAAGAAGGACTCAATGAGAATTTCTTGTGAAGAACCAACCACTGAAGTCGAAAGAGAAGTTCAACAGGAACAAGTCAGAGATTAATCAGGCCCAAGAAGACCTCGAAAAACACGGCACATTCCTACAAGGTTGCAAGAATGTGTGATTACATTAGATGATATGGTCGATGAAGAAGGTGAGTTGGTACACTATGCTTTCTATGCAGATGTTGAACCAGCCAATATAGTTAAGGCATTGAAAGATTCGAAGTGGGTGAAAGCAATGAATGAGGAGTTAGACTTCATTGAAGTCAACAACAACTGGTCACTTGCCGATTTACCTCAAGGAAAGAAGGAAATTGATGTGAAGTGGTTTATAAGGTGAAGGTGAATCCTAAAGGAGATGTAACTCGACATAAGGTGAGACTTGCGGTGAAAGGATTTCTTCAGAAGGAAGGAATCAACTTCGACGAAGTGTTTTCACTTGTTGCTAGGATCAAAACAATCAGGTCGGTTGTAGGTCTAGCAAATATTAATAATTAGCACACATGTCAGATGGACGTGAAATATGCATTCCTGAATGGTCCCTTAGAGGAAGAAGTTTATGTTGCACAACCAGTTGGGATTATGAAACGAGGTGAAGAAAGAAAGGTGTACATACTGCATAAAGCCCTGTATGGGCTTAAGCAATCTCTAAGAGCTTGGAATAAGAAAATCGACAGCTTCTTAAGGGAGAAGGAATTTATGAAAAGTACGACTGAGCATGGAGTGTATGTAAGAAGAAGCAGTAGTAAAAATGGCACAATTGGCAAGAGGACATGTGTAAGGAGTTGTGAGTGTGAGAGGTTGAGAGTTCGAATCTCACCTTAGTCACTTTTTGTTTTTTATTATTTTTACTCTAAATTTTTCTATCTTTCATTAAAAAATAACAAAAATAGTTTTTTATTATTATTTAATTATTATTTACGTATTTTAATTAAATCATTTTTTAAAATATTATTTTTTTCACTTTTTTCTAAATTATTCATAAAAATATCCAAAAAATCATAAAATAAAAAATATTGGAAAAAACTTTGTTCTTTTTATAATATTTTTGATTTTAGGAATCAATAGGATTATTAGTTTTTATTTTAAGTTTATTTTAATTATTTTAAATTATTTAAATTATATTTTTTTCTTAACTAATTATTTAGTTTGGGCTTTAAAATGGGCTTTAGGGACATTATTGACAATTTGGTGTTAACCCTAATTTGTTCCCTATATATACATGTGTTGCCTTGTTGAAAAGAGGTCAGAAGGTTTTCTTCAGAAAAGAGGAGAGAGAAAGGGAAAAACAAAGGAGATCCCCAGAGAAGAAAGGCGGTCGTTCCCACAACTCGTCAGAAGGATTGGAGTTCTCCAGTGTTCCCTTATTCAAACCTTTTTCACATTTACCGAAGCAAACCTCCGCTTCGTAGGTTAAAGTACTAAACCTTTTGTCTTTTCATGTTTATGTGCATATTTTGCCATGTTAATGTGTTTAGGTCCGTTAAATTACTAAACCTTTTGCCTTTTCATGTTTATGTGCATATTTTGCCATGTTAATCTCCATGTGTGTTTAGGTCCCTAGATTTTAATATCAAAACCCTTTTTTAACAAAACCTTTTTTTAAAATCAAAACCCTTTTTTCTATTTATTATTAAAACCTTTTTTTTAGTAAGACCTTTTTTAAAAAACTGAAAAGCCTTTTTGTTCCGAAGAAAAAAAACCTTTTTGTTCCCAAAAACTTTTCCCCAAAAACTTTTTTTTTTATAATTTAAACTTAATTTTTTTTATAATTTTAACTTAAATATTTTTTATAAAAAAAATTAAAACCTTTTTTTTATAATTAAAATATTAAAAAAATTAAAACCTTTTCGTAAGGAACTCCTGATGTTTGATGTTTGTCGTGTCATTTTATGTACCCTTTTATTACTTTTCTTTCTTTTGGCATTTCATGTGCATGCTCGAGGTTGAGATGTGCTTGTGGTGGCCACAGCCCCACACTATTTTCCTCCCTCACTTCATTCTAAGTGTCATTACATATTTTCATATTCTTCATGTTTTCAGAAATGTTTCTTTGTTTCTTTATACCCTCTGTCTTTATTACTTTTCTTATTTCTGTACCTTAATTATTCCTCCATATAATGATTTGTCATATTTTCACATTTTTTTACGGTTTTATCCTTCCGAAGGATTAGGTCCAGCCTTTTGGGCGCCGAGTCAATAGCCTTACTCCTTTAATGGATCAAACCCTGTTTAGCCTAGGTGTCCCGCCGTGGGCAAAATTGCTTTTATCCTAGTGTTAGGCCAAAAGAGTCGTCGTACTCTGTTTTAAGGTTTTCCGCCGTGGAATCCCTAATTTAACCCTATTTTAATTTTAATTAACATTTTTTTAACATAGAGATTGGAGTCTCTGAATAAACCTTGGCCACAGTCAAGACGTTTCTAACCTCCCTTTTGAGGGGAACTACAGTTACTCTGATTCCATTCCCGTAAGGATATGTAGGCACAAGATGCGATGTCTTGCCGAGTAAACTTAGAATTAACCCCTAGGTCTTTTTTAATTTTCAATCCTTTGTATATACCCTAAAGCAAAATAACTAATGAAATAAATAAAAAAAATAAACAAAAGGTTCCCGTAGAGTACTACGGAAGTTTAGGGTGCTAATACCTTCCCTAAATTTAACCAACCCCCGAACCTTAGATCTCTCCCTTTTAGGCTTTTCCTTTCTTTAACCTTTCCTTCGGATAAATCAAAGACCGGTTGTAAATGAATTAAGATTCAAGTTAATAAATAGCTTAACATCCAAATTTCACCGCAACAAAGATCGAAGACTTCAAACATAACTTGAGTGATGAGTTTGAAATATCAGACTTGGGAAATCTCTCATATTTCCTTTACATCAAATTTTACAAGAGTAGTAGAGGTTTGATGATGCACCAAAGAAGATATGCAGGAAAAATACTCAAGAGATTTTATATGCAAGATTTCAATCCAACTTCAACTCCAGCTAAGACGAGATTGCAACTGTCGAAGGATTCAGTTGAAGATGATGTCGACCCAGCCCAATATAGAAGACTTATTGGGTCATTTCAATACCTTTGTTACACAAGGCCTGACTTAGCATACAATGTGGGTATGGTAAGCAAATTCATGCAAAATCCAAAGGGATCACACCTGTGAGGGCAAATCCTCATATACCATACATATGTGTGTTTCGATGATGTCAAAACACAATCACATGAAAGAATCGGTTTTTGGCACTCTTACCATAAGGCAAATGCATACCACATCTCTTATGTCTCTCTTGTGTGCATGTCATGTAAATCTAACTAGCTATATTGAGTCCAATATATTTGGTAGATCATAGGATGTGTCTAGAAGTGTCGAAATCACAAAAATAAGCATTTTTGAAAAATAATAGGGTTTGAGTCAACCACTCCAGGGGTTTCGGTGGACTCACAGAAGGTGTCTAGAAAGTGAATTTTCCACTGGTTGGCGCACGCCGACCTGTGGTCGATGCATAGTCCGTTACCTTGATAAATTTGTGTTGTCTGGGGAGTTCCGGTCGACCGCTGCTTTGTTTTGGTCGACCGTTCGTTTCTTTTTCTGCATTTCTCAGTCTTTCCACTTATTTCGAAAAGTGGTTATGTCTGTTACTTTTTGGGATACTATAAATAGATTTTTCCTCATTTTTATCAACAACAATTTAAACATTTGAGTCAATTGCATAAACAAGAAAAGTGAAATAGGTGTCATTAGTTCTCATCATCTTCAACATTTCATAACACAACAATTCTTGTTGTGCATTGTGGTTTGTTTTGAAGTGATAACGTCCGAAGCCGTTGATTGGGAATCCGGTTCGGGTTGAGTTTTTTGGCAGGTTTTTCTTGAATAAAACCTTGAGAGTTTTATCCTCCAAGATTGTCTAATTTTGGGGGTTTTTGGTACGAATCTTCTCAACAAACATTCAACTGAGTGAAGGTGATTGAGGAGCGGTGGGTTCCATCAATCTAGTAGCGGTAATCGGTGAATTATTAAGGAGAGGTTCGAGTTCGATTAGTTTGTGTTTGAGATCAGTCGGGCTGGGGTTTGAAGAACGCAAGGTTGTTCAACAAAAGGGAATGTAATTAGAGGTCTATCCACAACAATTGAAGGACTTGATTCGACTCGAATCAAGGAACAATAAGAGAGAGCATCTTCAGCAACAAGAGAGTTTGTTTGTATATTTGCTTGTCTATTCTTGTATAAACGTTTCAACTACAACAGGTGATATCTATAGTATATGAGCTCAATTCTATTGTTAGAATTGAGGGCAGACATACCCCGAAGCGAGGACAGCGGGGGAACTTCCTCAACAAATCTTTGTGCCTTTTATTTTCTGCACTTTCATTTTTGCTTAATAATTGAGTAATTTTCGTACAAATAATTCTATCAAATTTAGTATTGGTTTGAGTAAGTGCTGAAAATTGTTTTTGACTCTAGTACAATATTTTATTGTACAAGGAAGCTAGAGCTACTTACTCAAGGAAAAACTCACTTGGAGTGCTACACACGCCAAGTGTTTGATAAATTGTCTAAACCAAAATTCTCCTGTGCTGTCCATATAATTTGTTGGCATTTTGAGGCATTGGAACTAGTCATACCAATTAGTGATATTAATCAATTAATAGTGTGACTAGTGTGGTGATTCTCTTTGCTCATTATCATATCCATATGGTAGACGCATATCTGGTCTTCTAATAACGGTTCGTTATAGACGGTAATTTTCCATGGCCGCTTCCGCATATCAAATATTTTTAAAACCAATTTTTTATTGGTAGCGCTGACTGATTTTTTAATTGGGATCTATTCAACCCCCCCTTCTAGATCTGTGCCTTCGTCTAACAAGTGATATCAGGAGCACCGATTCACTCCGTGCTTCAAGTATAACTTTGTAGAAAATGGCTAACGAATCTAAAGGGGCTTATAATAGAGCTCCCGTTTTTAATGGAGAAAATTACAGTTATTGGAAGGATTGTATGCGGGTGCACATAAATTCCACAGATAGAAAAGTTTGGAATGTTATTCTCAATGGTCCAATAGAAATAACTATGACCAATGCGAATAATGAGATTGTGCCTAAGCCCGAAGCACAATGGACTGATGATGATGAAAAGAAATATAATTACGATTGGAAAGCCAAAAATATTTTGATCTCTTCATTAGGAGTTGATGAATATTATAGGGTTTCTCATTGTTTAACAACAAAAGCTATGTGGGACTCATTGCAAGTTGCCCATGAGGGAACCAATGATGTCAAGCTAGCGAGAATCAACACGCTAACACAAGAGTTTAATCTCTTTTACATGGAGCAAGGGGAAACCATCGCGAACATGCAAAAGAGATTCGCTCATCTCATTAATAGATTGCATTCACTAGTGTTGCTACTAACAAAATTTTGAGATGTCTTAATAGGGAATGACAGCCGAAGGTAACCGCCATCAAATAAGCTAACGACCTCACAATTTTGGATCTAACAACATTGTTTGGAAAGCTGCAAGAGCACGAACAAGTGCTCCTAAGCCTAGAGCAACATGAAAAGAAAGAAAAGAAGGACAAAACAAAGATAACTGAAAAGAAGTCTATTTCTCTCAATACTTCTTCCTCAAAGTCAATATCTAAGGAGCATAGTGATTACACGTCGAGTGACGACAAAGAAGACGACAAGAGTGAGGACATGGGGTTGTTCGTAAAGCGTTACAACCGCTATGTTAGAAAGAATGGCATCCAACACTCCAAGAAGAATCTTGTCAACTTCCAGAAACAATCTAGGCACTCTAGAAATGATGAAACCAAGGGGAACAAAAAAAGAGGGTCATGTTACACATATGAAAAGACCGGACATTATAAACTGGATTGTCACTTAAACAAAAAGGGCAAAGAAAAGGAATCAAATAGATCACATAAGAAGCAATCAAAGTCGAGGAGAGCATATATAGCTTGGGAAAGCGATAGCGATTCCTCCGAGGGTGAAAGCTCAAGTGATGAAGATGAATCCGTAAACTTGTGTATTTCCGCTCACCAAAAGAATAAGAAAAAATAGGTATGACATGCTAAATATGAAAATTCCTCTAACATGTCTCATTTTGAATTACAAACTGCGTTTAATACTTTGCATTGTGAAGCAAAAGAAGCCTTTAAAAGGCTTGCCTCAAATAATCAAATTTTTGCTCACTTAGAGCAAAAGATTCGAGAGTCTGAAAAGAAACTTGAGGCACTTAAAGCTTCCATAGTGGAAAGTACTAAAGCAGGTTGTGAGGATCTAAGTAGAATAGTTAACTTTGGGTGTGATACCTGTTACATTTGGCAAAATGAAGTTAGAAACCTAAATGTCAAACTTAACAAGGCTCTAGAGCCCAAAATTACTTTTGCCATCGATAAATCTGATTTTAAAAAAAGTATGGTTAATCCATATCAAAAATACAAATATGTTGTAAGAGATAACGATAGCAAAGGTAATTCAAAAGTTAACTTTTCATGTCTATATTGTTGCAAGAAAGGCCATTCCATTGCTAAGTGCCGTTTTAGGAGATTTTTGGTTCCTAAAGGCATTTATCAATGGTTGCCTAAATGCGATCATTTTGTCACTCATGACTTAGGACCCAATAAGCCATTGGGTACCTCCTCTTGTTAATTGTTTTTTCATAGGTACAACGTCTTGAGACCACCGAGAGAAGATGGGTTCTTGATAGTGGATGCTCAAGACACATGACAGGAGACATATCTCTCTTCATCGACTTCGTGGCAAAGAAGAAGGGGTATGTAACCTATGGAGATTACAATCGCGGTGCAATACTTGGTAAAGGTAGTGTAGGTAACCCTCCTTCCACTACTATATCTGATGTATTGCTTGTTGAGGGTCTTAAACATAATCTCATTAGCATTAGCCAATTATGCGACAAAGGATATAATGTATCATTTTCAAAAGAATGTTGCATTATTGTGCATAATGATGAAATGAAGAGTATGTATAATAGCCTAAGAGTAAACAATGTCTATATGCTAGACATGAATGAAGTATCTTTGACAAGTGACAAATGTCTCATGACAATGAGTGAGGACTCATGGTTATGGCATAGACGTTTAGCACATGTCTGAAGGTGAGAAAATACTTAGAAGGGGGGGGGGGGTTGAATAAGTATGAAGATAAAACTTAGAAGTAAAAACTCAAGTATTTTTATCCTGGTTCGTTGAACTTAACTACTCCAGTCCATCCTATCTAGAGTGATTTACCTTTCTCAAACAAGGACTTAATCCACTATTTAATCAACTGATTACAATAGTAAGCACTAAGAACAACTGTTCAAAGTCTTCTCAAGAACTACTGATCCCAACTGGATCTTCTTAAGGAACTATTACAATAAAATGTAATATTAATACAAGTGTATGAATGCTTCTAACAAGCTTTATCACAACAGTGATTTTTCACTTAATGTTAAGAACAAAAAAATAAACTTCAGCAATAAGAATATTTTATGAGAGCTTGTAAGAGTTTCTTTTTGAGATTCGTTTGTTATGGATCACTTCTGAAGAAGATGATGAAGACTTGCTTTTATATGCACAGTAGTCCACAAAGTCTTGACATTGGAGGCTGTGTACTGAAAAGGCCTGAACCTTTTTGTCTTTACATCACATGACCTTTCCTGGAAGTAGAATGCACAGAGAAATGCTTTTGGTCTGTGTTATAGTGTTAAGCATGAAAGAGGAAAGAGTCGTTGAGCTAAATCAAAGGATATTAATTTGAATTCTTCTTCAATAATTATTTCTTTTCAGCAGGGTAACCATCAGATCTTTGCATGATCAGAGTCTTGGATTCCCATCAGATTTTGCTGAATCAGAGTAAGGCAGCAAGTGTGCTTTAGCATGTAGTTCTATCAGAGCAGAGTTTTATGAATCAGATCCTCAGTACATGCAGCGTGTAGTACTCTCAGAGTCTTCTGAAAAACTGTGCTTCTTAACTCTCATACAAAGTTCTTCAATGCTTCAGAGTCTTCAGATCTTATTAGAGTCTTCTGCTTCAGATTCTTCTGCAGCTTCTGCTTCAGATTCTTCTGTAGCTTCTGCTTCAGATTCTTCTGCAGACAGTGCTCAGATTCTTCTATAAGATGATTCTGACTCTTCAGAGCCTTCCATAGTTCTATGTTCAGATTAATTTGCTCTTGGATGTATATATACTTTAATTATCTGCAGCAAATATTCATGAACAAATTTTAGAGTATATAATTCTTTAATACAAAATTTCATAAGAGTTATCATCAAAACATAGAGATATTACTAAGAAACAATCTATGTTCTTACAATCTCCCCCTTTTTGATGATGACAAAACATGAGAAATTTTGTTCAATAGTAAAAAATAATAATTATAACTCCCCCTGAGATTAAGAATCTCCCCCTGAAATGAATACTCTAAGGAAAAGAATACTTCCCTTTTTGCTTGAGTGTATTTCAGAATCAGAGTCAGATGACTTCTTTCAAACACAGAGTCTAGTTAATCAGAGTCAGATGACTTCTTTCAAACACAGAGTCTGGTTTTGCATTTAGACTTAGAGTACAATTTGCTTCAAGAATCAGAGTTTGGTTGGGTAACTCTCAGGATAACTTCAATGAATTTATTTTGTCAGATGAAACAATAGAATCTGAAAGACTTAAATTCAAAGATAGTTAATAATATGTCTGAATTTTGTTTTAGTATTTGCTTATGGATTGAACAATCAGATTCTTTTTCTTCCCCTTTTTGTCATAATCAAAAAGATGTGTAAAGACAGAAAAAATAATAGAAGAAAAACAAAGCAAACAATTTCATTCATTCAGATGGTTCACATAACAGATGATAACAAACAAACAAGAGAAAACAGATTCAAAACAGCAGTGCAAAAACATGAAAAGAAACTAGGGTTGACGAGATGCAATCAGGGTCAGAAGATCTGTGATCTTTGTAGTAGACTCTTCTTGCTTGGCCATCCAAGTCTTAATCTCTTCAGTGGTTTGTTCTTGTTTGATCATCCAGGACTTGATTTCCTTAACCTCTTTTACAAGTTTTGAATTGTCAGCCTTTACTTCAGGTACAGATGCATCAATGTCCATATCAGATGCAACATCTTCAGATGGAGAGTCTTCAGCAGGAGCAGCTTCCAGAAGCAGCACTGGTGGTTTGGGAATGCTCATCAGAGTTTGTCTTACCAACTCAGCAAACTTTGCCTTAGCATCTTCAGCACAGACTGTCTTGAGATGAGAGGCCACCACATTGATCTTAGAGATAAATTTATCCCAAGCAGCTTCAGACTTAACAGGGTCTATACTGAACAGACACTCTTCTTCCACACGTGCAATCCCCATACGAACTTCCTTTTTGAAATTATCAAACAGTTTATCAACATTTGATCTAAGGTTGGGGTAAAGAAATTCCTCAAGAGTCACTTTCTCAGCAGATTCAGAGTTTGGCTGAGGTTGTTCACAAGTGGTGTTAGGAGGTGTTGGATCAGATGGTGGTTGTTCAGATGGTTGAGGTTCGGATGGTTGAGGTTCAGATTGTTGAGGTGCAGATTGTTGAGGTGCAGATGGTTGAGGTTCAGAGGGTTGTGGTATGGTGAGTTGAGGTGTAAGGGTTGGTGAAATTTCAGCTTCAGAGGATGAATTTTGAAAATCTGAGAGGTTGAAATTTGAACGAAGTGCAAGTCTACGATTTATTTGGTCAGGTGTTGATAGATCAGAGAATGCAGGTTTGAGTGGATCAGGAATATGTAAACAAGAGGGTGATGGAACTTCTGATTCAGAATCAGATGATTCAGTGGGGTGGCATGAGGTGGATGACAAGACAACCATGGTTGCAAGTGGTTCCAAATCAAGAATGTCATTTGAGGGTTCTGGAACAGGTAACGGTTGTTCTAGTATTGAGGGATGTTCAGATGGTGTTGTTTGGGGAGGTTCAAATGAAATAGGTTGAGAGTGATGTTTTGGCAATTGTTGTTGTTCTGGTTGTTGTTGTTGTTGTTGTTGTTGTTGTTGTTGAGGTTCTGGTTGTTGTTTTTGTTGAGGTTCTGGCTGAGATGGTTCTTGTTGTTGATGTTCTGGTTGGATTTTTGTTTGAGATGATGATGGTACAAATGATTGTGGTCTGGAAGGTGATGGAGGAGGTGAAGGTAATGGAGAGTGAATGGTTGGAGTTGGATCAGATGTTAAAACATGTTTGATAGTTTCTCTTATGTCTTCCAGACTTTCTTCTGGAGGAGTGGGTTTCACTTTCTTTACCTTCAGAGGCTTAGCAGCAGCTTCAGAGGCTTTTCTCTTTGGCTGAGCCTCAAATCCTTCTTCAACAATCTTCTTTGAGCGTCTTTCTCTAACAGGATTGGGCATAACTTCTCCTTCCTTCTGGACGATGTTCACAGGCAGAGGAACACCAATTAATAGACAATCAGCTATGTAGGATAAGATGATCTCCCTTGGTTCTTCAGCAGTGAACATTGGAAAATCTTCAACTGGAATCCTTTTGTTGCTGACATCCTTAGTAGCAATTTTCTTAGGTTTGCTGGCAAGCTCTGTGATGACCTTCATCCTCTTCAGAGTATTGCCATTAATGACAGAACCTATGACAAATGACAGATCCTCTATCAATCCAGTATTATACAGATATTTCACAAGACCATTCTTTGTTAAAATGTCTGATATCAGTCTACCCAAAGGAATCCAATTCCTAACTTTTCCAGTTTTGACTCTTACATCTTCTCTTGTTTCCTTTATATGATTCAGAAGGTGACTGAACAGAAGATAAGGCAAGTCCAGCTTCTTTCCCTTGCTCATACAGAACATAAAATATAGTTGTTCAACACTGACATAATCTGGGGAATTTGATGATTTTCTGTGAAAGATGGAACTCATGAAAATTTTGGCCCAGATCCTGTAGACTGGCTTCAGTTCCCTTACTTTGCTAGTTGGTTCCCCAGAAATAGTCACTTCTTGAAACACATCAGCAAGATCCACACGAGCAGATTGTAGACTGGTTTCACCATCAGTTTCAGAGTACCCAATGAGTTGTCTGATCAGCTTCTCAGTAATCACAATCTCCTTTCCAAGGACAGAAGAATGGATGAATTTAGGGCACACCTGAGCATGTATCCAAAATTCTTTCACCAAAGTTGGATAAACAGGACCCATAAGCCTGTCAAAATACTTTGTCCAACTCTGAGTTTGGATGGTTGAGGAAAGATTAAATCCATTTTCTTCAATGGACTCAAGGTCTATGAAGCATTCACTCAGAACTTCCAGTTCTATGGTTGGAGTGAGAAGAGTTCTTACAGGTTCTTTGTAAGCTTCAGCATTAGGAGCAGAAACAGCAATGGTTGATTGCATCTGAGCAGATGTTGATGAAGAAGATGCCATTGATGTTCTTGAGTGAAAGGTTTTAGGTTTAGGGTTTAGATGGAGAGCAAAGAGACGACAGAAATGCATAAAAGGTTCGTGAGGTGAAAAGAGTGAAATGGTGTGATTTGTGATATTTATAGATAAAATCAGATACACAAACAGTCACATAGGCACGCTTCACATAACATTTAATGAAAAAGTAAAAACATCATTGCACAACAATTATGATTCTGACAGATGGGGGGGGGGGGGGAATCAAGAAAAATCAGATTTTCAAAGCAGTACTTCAAACGTTAATTCAGTAAAGTGCACTCTACCTTTTCAGTTTCTGAGCTACACGTGTTTGCTTGCTTGTGCCTCTGAAATCTCTTGAGAAATGAAACGTTAGACAACGTTCAGATCCTCTGAGCATTGTTAGTTCATATTTACACAAGTAAAATAATTCAAGAAAATGAATAAATTAACAGTGAAATACTTTAGAGCATTAAACATTTTGCATCTGAGAAGTTTGCCTCTGATAAATATTATTCTGGACAAAAATCCATACCAATATTTTTCAGAATAAACTTGAACCTATCTTCAGCAAGGGGTTTCGTAAAAATATCAGCCCATTGGTGATCTGAATCAACAAAATCTAAGTTTATAATACCCTTCTGAACATAGTCTCTGATGAAATGATGTTTAATTTCTATATGTTTTGCCTTAGAGCGTAAAATTGGATTTTTAGACAAACATATAGCAGAAGTATTATCACAGAAGATAGATACATTACTCTCAAAGATCTGATAGTCCTCCAACTGACTCTTCATCCAGAGCATCTGCGTGCTACATCCAGCAGCAGCAATGTATTCTGCCTCTGTTGTAGAAAGTGCAATTGTGGGTTGCTTCTTGTTGTACCATGAGATCAGATGACTTCCAAGGAACTGACAGCTTCCAGAAGTACTTTTACGCTCTATTTTGTCTCCAGCATAGTCAGCCTCACAGAATCCAACTAATGTATATTTATCAAATCTTCTGTAACACAGACCCACGTTAGTAGTACCTTTCAGATACCTTAGAATCCTCTTAACAGCAGTTAAGTGAGATTCTCTAGGATCTGATTGGAATCTTGCACATAGGCATACACTAAACAGAATGTCAGGTCTAGAAGTAGTTAAGTAGAGAAGAGATCCTATCATACCTCTGTAAAGTTTCTGATCTATTTTCTTACTTACCTCTTCCTTGCCTAGTGTACTAGTTGGATGCATGGGAGTCTTTGCCATCTTACTATCAGTCATGTTAAATTTCTTCAGAAGTTCTTTAACATATTTGGTCTGACGAATGTAAGTGCACTCTGGAGTTTGGTTGACTTGAATTCCCAGAAAGAATTTCAATTCTCCCATCATGCTCATTTCAAATTCTGCCTGCATACATTGAGCAAACTCCTTTCCCAACATAGTATTGGTAGATCCAAATATAATATCATCCACATATATTTGACATATTAGAAGATCTTTCTTAAATGTTTTACAAAAGAGTGTTGTGTCCACTTTGCCTCTGATGAAATTTTTCTCCAGAAGAAAATTGCTTAACCTCTCATACCAAGCTCTGTGAGCTTGTTTTAAACCATACAGAGATTTCTTTAGTTTGAAAACATATTCTGGAAATTTTTCACTCTCAAAACCAGGAGGCTGGTGAACATAAACTTCTTCTTCTATAATACCATTTAGAAAGGCACTTTTAACATCCATCTGATATAGAGTGATGTTATATTGTGCAGCCAATGAAATAAGAAGGCGTATAGATTCTAACCTTGCCACTGGAGCATAAGTTTCAGTGTAATCAATACCTTCTTGTTGGGTGTACCCTTGAGCGACAAGCCTTGCCTTGTTTCTTTCAACTTCTCCTTTCTCATTAAGCTTATTTCTGAAGACCCACTTAGTTCCAATTATGTTGAATCCTTTTGGTCTTGAAACTAAGTCCCACACATCATTTCTAGTGAACTGATTTAGCTTTTCTTGCATGGCAATAATCCAGTCATTGTCTTGCAGAGCTTCATCCACAGTGGTTGGTTCAATTACTGACACCAATCCAAATAATGATGCTTCAGAGGATCTGAGGAAGGATCTTGTTCTGATAGGGTCATCCTTCTTTCCAATGATCACATTCTCTGGATGAGAAGCTTTGATTCTGGAAGATGATCCTCTAACAGTTGATTCTTCAGAAATGTTTAAGTTGTTCATCTGAGAAGTCAAAGGAATTGCATCTGGCGTTGCTTCTGGTTCCTTCACTTGAGCTTTGTCTGCCTCTGAGCCTTCAGAGTCTGTGAAGACTACTTCTCTATCTGCAGAATTTTCAAACTGCTTTGACTTTTTAATGTCAAGCTTATCATCAAATCTAACATGTATAGATTCTTCCACAATCTGTGTTTCAGTATTGTATACTCTGTAACCCTTAGAGCGTTCAGAATATCCAAGCATGAAACACTTCTGTGCTTTAGAATCAAACTTGCTAAGATTCTCTTTAGTGTTCAACATATAACAAATACATCCAAAAGGATGAAAATAGGCAATGTTGGGTTTTCTGTTCCTCCACAATTCATAGGGAGTCTTTTCCAGAAGAGGTCTTACAGACACTCTATTCTGAATGTAACATGCTGTGTTGATTGCTTCTGCCCAAAAGTGCTTTGCCAGATTAGTCTCATTGATCATGGTTCTGGCCATTTCTTGCAGAGTTCTATTTTTCCTCTCTACAACTCCATTCCGTTGTGGAGTTCTAGGACAGGAAAAATCATGAGCAATGCCATTTTCATTAAAATATTTTTCAAAATATTTGTTTTCAAATTCACCACCATGATCACTTCTGACTTTTATAATTTTGAAATCTTTTTCATTTTGGACTTGTTTGCAGAAGTCAAAGAACACAGAATGTGACTCATCCTTGTGTTTTAAGAACTTTACCCATGTCCATCTACTATAGTCATCAACAATGACTAATCCATACTTCTTGCCTCTGATGGATGCAGTTTTTACTGGTCCAAACAGATCAATATGAAGTAATTCTAATGGTCTGGAAGTAGAAACAACATTTTTTGATTTAAAAGATGATTTTGAAAACTTCCCTTTTTGACATGCTTCACAAAGAGCATCTGAGGTGAACTTCAACTTAGGAAGTTCTCTGACAAGATTAAGTTTATTAATCTGAGATATACGTCTCATATTAATATGCCCTAATCTTCTGCGCCAGACCCATTGCTCCTCATTAACATACAAGAGGCATTTAACATTCTGAACCTTAAGTTCTGAAAGATTTATTTTATAAATGTTGTTCTTCCTCTTTCCACTAAATAGGATTGAGCCATCCTTTTGACTAATAGCTTTACAGCATTTTTGATTAAAGACTATGTCATAACCATTGTCACTTAATTGACTTATGGACAATAGATTATGCTTTAGTCCTTCTACAAGTAAAACATTAGTGATAGAGGGAAGGTTACCATTTCCAATAGTGCCAGATCCAATGATCTTGCCCTTCTGATTCCCTCCAAATTTCACGTCACCTCCAGATCTAAGCTCCAGACTTTGGAACATAGACCTTTCTCCCGTCATATGTCGCGAGCATCCAGAATCCAGGTACCATGACTGGCGTCCTGACCTTGCTGCTAAGAACATCTGCAACAGGAATTATTTTACTCTTAGGTACCCAGATCTTCTTGGGTCCTTTTGGGCTAGTTGTTCTGAAGGTTCGTCTAAACTTCTGTTTTTCAACATAAGGTTTATTCTGACTGGCCTTAGATTTAAACACATGAATGTTCTTTTCAGAACGAGTGTGTTCAATATCATTCAAGTGACCAAATTTAAAATTGGAATATAAAGGAGTCTTCTTGATGATAATTTTATCAACAGGTTTTGGATTTAAATCAGAGGAAGATTTATATCCAATTCCTTTTCTATTATTTCTGCTAACTCCATAGATCATAGAAGCCATTTTGCTTCTGTCTATGCTTTTAGCAAGAAACTTCTGAAAGTTGTAGTCATACTTTTCCAAAACATTTTTGCATTCAGACTCAGTTTCAGAATCAGAGTCTTGTCGTGCATATCCCAAACGGCCCTTTCTGTATGGATATGCGGGATTTGATGCCCGTTGACGATTTACGCCACTAACAACCTGAAAAAACAAGTTTATCAAAACTCTTGTGGAAGAAGTATATATACTATACATAGTTCATGATAAGTTGTACTTACTTCAAATTCTTTTGTTCTTCGCTTTGCAACAAACGTCTCCCATTCTTCCTCTGAAATCAAATCCGCGTACTTTATTGGACGTTCCGAGTCAACAAAGTTTCCTTCAGAATCTTTTAGAAACTTGTTTGTTAAAAACGCTTTAAATCCCCTCAAGCGTTTTCCGGCCAATTGAATACAATATTTTCTCCTACGATCTTCAATATTAAAAGATCTCTGCAAACAAACACACATACATATAACATGTTAGTATAATTAATTTAAAGACATAACTGTCAACATAATTAAAAATAATCAAATATCATACCTGAATCTCAGTCCAAATCTTATCTTTAGCCGGTTGTAATGAAACAATTCTCCAATTATCGCAAGTAATCGGAACTTGCGAACGTACAAGTGCTCCGATGTAACTTGTTAGCAACGCACCGTTAGGTTCAACTAACTGATCTCTTTCATTCCAATGGACATCATACTTTAATCCTTTATCTCTCGCACGGATGATTTTTTTCATAATTGTTATGCCTCTTTTAATATCGCCTTCCACGTCTTTTGTTGTTTGTTTTCCATCATGTGATGTTTCCTCGTTGCTGGCCATAATATATATACCTGTAGTTCAGAAAAACCAAAGTATCAAATGAATGACATGCAAATATGTAAATAACAAATATATACATAAGAAATGTGTAAATAAGAAAAACATGGTGTAAATAAGAAAAATACTAGATAATCCTTAAACCAAAATGACACCCTTACTAAACATTGAGAAATCCTAACTAAACATATAAAACCATAATAACATATCATATAAACATTGAGAAATCCATAATAACATATCAACATATAAAACCATCAACATATAAAACCATAATAACATATAAAACCATAATAACATATAAAACCATATCATATAAAACCATATTCATGTTGGCTACTCTCTTAAAAAATACGAATTTCCAAACTATTAAAAAAAATATGCTCTATCAAGTTACATTAATATTTTTAGCCATCATTATCTAATATTTTTGTTATATTCAAATTAGAAGAAAACTCATTTGTATGAGTGGTGCTAGATGAATTATCCATCTAAGTTCAAAATAGCAACGAAATAAAAACAACATCAATCTCAATCCCAAAATAACAATAGAAAAATAATAACACATAAAACATTTTGAGTTTAGGCTTTTAACAACAACAACAACAACAAAAACAATAGTATACATAACATATCTACACAAACCCAACAACATTAGTGTTAACATCATATCAAATATCATACTTGAACTCAAATTTACTTGCATGTCCTCAAACCTTCAATGCAAAACAACACTAAAAACCTTCACTAAACCTTCAATAACTCAATAAAAACAACAACAACAACAATAATATTAAACCTTTAATGCCTCAATAACAACAAACCTTCGCATTGCAACAACTATATCAAACCTTCAATATCTCAATAACACAAAACCTTTAATATCTCAATAACAACAAAGAGACAATAACACATAAATGCTTAACTCAGCAAACCTTTAAAGAATTTGATAAATACATATAACCACTATAACTCAGCAATGCCATATACATATACCTTCAATATCTTAATAACAACAAAGAGACAATAACACAAAACCTTCAATATCTCAATAACACAAAACCATCTATATCATTAGAACAGAAAAACAATCTATATCTTCAAATACCAACAATGGTGAAAAGATAAATAAACAAGAAAACCATAGTAAAACTTCACATACCGTAACAATGGTGGAAATGCAATGCAAACGAACGGATGCTCTCGAAAACGGACGGTGAACGGCGGCGAAATCCAACGCAAGTGGGCGACGGTCGGACGGAGGATGACGGAAACTATAGGGCAACGTTCGTTCGTTCGTTCGCCAGAGAAAGAAAGAAGAAAAGAAACTGGGCGACTATTCTGTTTCTCTTAAAATTTTGGAGGGTATTTTAAAATTATAATACTAATACCTATAGTCGTGCTTTTAAAGGCCTTTAGCAGCGCTTTAAAAAGCGCTTTCATAGGGTGCCTTAGCAATGCCATATAGCAGCGCTTTATAGAAAAAGCGCTTTCTAAGGGTCCCCCTTTAGCAGCGCTTTTTAAAAGCGCTTTCTTAGGGTCCCCCTTTAGCAGCGCTTTTTAAAAGCGCTTTCTTAGGGTACCCCTTTAGCAGCGCTTTTTAAAAAGCGCTTTCTTAGGGTCCCCCTTTAGCAACGCTTTTTTAAAAGCGCTGTCTTTGGTAGGCAATTTTTTTTATTTTTTCTTTACTCACCCTTTACCAACGCTTTTTTAAAAACCCCTGTCTTTGTATGCGCTGCTAAAACTCATTTCTGGCGTAGTGACACCTATTTTTGTAATTTTTGATAAGATGTTATCAAACTTCATTTTGAAAACCCTAGCAAGGATGTCAGGTCTATCACGTGGCTTCAAGTTGAGGGGATACAATGCTCTTTGTATTTCAGGCCAATTAGGGTCACAAGTGAATGTAATAAATAGGTCTGAAAATCCCACTTTACTAAAAATTTCCATCCCATCATAGTACAACTGATCCATAAATCTCCGACTTCCAACATAAGATGATGGTAAAATAACTCTTTTTCCTGTGCTTAAACCAGGTGGCTGACTTTGAGTTCCATCTTTATTTAGATTGTTATAATGTGACACTCTGAGTTTTGATTGATTATTTTTGAGCCATTTCAACCTCTCTCCTTCAACCATTGTGTAACCATCTACCAAAAATTGTTGAAACAACCACTCAAATGATAATAAGTGTCTTACCCTCCTCACACCTTTTTCGAATTTGAAATGCAGTCAATTCTCGAATAGTAAGCCTGCTTCTCGAATTATCATCAAAGATGACGAGATCTCGGTGAGAAACATTAGGTCTATAACCATTTTCTCCATATGGAAATATCAATGGATATTAGAAAGCCATATTGCTTGCATGAAATTCATCAATACATTTGTGTTTCCTAATTGCTTTTGCATAATTATGTCTCTTTCTTCAACTGTGTCAATGTCACCAAAATTAATGCAGTCACCTCAGAAACAATAGGTTGGTTGTACACTCTTCCATCTGTAGTTCTATTTGCAATTAATCGGAGTTTCAAATTGTGGACATTGCATCTATTTCGTCTTTGTCTTTCCATGAGGAAACTCTTTGTATGTGTATTATGTCTGTACAACATATCACATAGATTTTTGACTATCTCGGGATCAATGTTGTTTTTGTTCCTAGAGAGACCATTAAAATGAGAAAGTTAAAATTATGTGCAATAATAAATGGTTGTATGTATAATAGATGACATTGAATTTAATAAGCCAATGAAGACATGTATTCTTAAGTATGTAAACATGTTGTAGGCCTTCCCTATAATTGTTAGCATGCATATGTACATCCAGAAGAAATCTACTTGATTGGGTTGTAAGTATATGTTAAAGTGGAACGAAATCCCTAAGATAGGAAGAGTAGGTAAGTATAAATATATACCGTAGACCTTCCATTCTATTAATGATTTTATTTTCCATTCCATAGATTTATAGATATGCAAATTTAGGTGGATGTCCTTCGGGTGGCAATAAACTCGCAATGTGATGGAAAGATTGTCCTTGAATGCGTATTGTTGGTGAACCCTGTTCGTTATTGAATTTGTTATCCAACTTTGCACCAGGTGAAGTATATGCAAACATCATGTTGTAAGTGCGTAGGTTTTCTTGAAAATTTTACTATCTTTCGCATCTTTATCAAATAGAAAATGTGATAATATTTGTGGAGGTTGTTTTAAGTAAGGAAGTTCAACTTTGTCATTCCCACAACATAAGGCGTACTTGGGATTTGCTGAATGTTTATGTTTATCCATTCTCTCTTGGTACCACATCAAGGCCTTACAATATCGATATTCAATCATCGCGTCACTCAAATCGGAATATTCTGGTCAAAATTAGCAATTGAATAAGAAATAATAATTTTAAAGAGGAGCTCATAAATGGAAGGAATGTATTATATATGGTATACCTTGATGTCATGTTTGAATATGGTGCTTGATTAAATCCTTATTGACACTATACTGAATGCCAAACATACTGGCTTGAAGTTGTTACATGCAACAAATGCCAATAATGCCCCAAGCTGAAAATTTGAAACCAAAAACCATTGCGAGAATTTAGAAAGTGGTACATACTTAAGAACAGATTGTAGTCTGACTCATCATCATCGTCACTTTTAAAATCCATGTTAACAGTAGGTTAAAAATTGGGGAAGTGGCACGGCTTGTGGATGTCTGTGGGAAATACCATAGCGAGAGCTGCTTCCCACAATAATTGAAAAAGTAAGTATGATTCCTAATGATTACAACATTTGTGCTTAGTAATAGGAAAGAAATATATATATACTTACACAGGAGGAATTGTATGCTGGTTTTGCATTGAAGGTTGAGGTACGCTCACATTCATTTGATCGTTGCGTATAAGGTTGTGTGCTCTTTCGGGTAAAGGAAGCCCCTTTTTTGGATGGCATCTACCTCGTTTGACTTGTTCAGGCCTGGTTAGCGTGCTATGGGTAGCAGAATTGCTGCAAAAGAAATGACTTCCCTTGATCCGATGTCTACCGTCGGGGAAATACCATTGCCAGAGCAGCTTCCCACAGTAATCAAAAAAGTAAGTATGATTCCTAATAATTACAACATTTGTGCTTAAAAATGTTCCAAGAAATATATATGCTTCCACAAGAGGAATTGTATGCTAGTTTTGCATTGAAGGTTGAGGTGCAATCACATTCATTTGATCGTAGCACATAAGGTTGTGCGCTCTTTTGGGTAAACCAAGTCCCTCTTTTGGACGGCCTCTGCCCAATTTGAGTTGTTCAGGCTTTGTTATCGTGTTATGGGTAGCAGGATTGCTGCAAAAATCAATGTAATATATGAAATTTTATTATACCAAACAAAAGTTAGTAACGAAATTGTATTACTTGCATAACATATGATGTGGAACTATGTGGAATATTGCCATGAATTTGCGTGCTGTCTCTCTGTAGCAGTATAGCTGAATTATGATTTTCATCGTCTGCCTTGTTTTGGACGTTGGAGAACCTAGATAATAGGTTTGTGACCATGTTATTAATGTTGAAGAATTTTGGTGGAGTTTGAATAGCATGTTTGGATTGAGTAGGCTGAATTTGTGGAAAGTTAGAATTGAAAGTTTGATTTAAACTTCCTAGGGTAATTTCAGATAGGGGAATCCTATTGGTGGAAGGGGTAGTGGTAGAAATCGGGCTGTCATGTTTAAAGCGCTTGAATTTCTTCTATTTAAGTATATGAAATCTACAAAATCTATCTCTCTTAGTTGAATATTGCCTCGACAATGTAACATCATTAATGATAGCATTGTGATTGCTTTCCTTACATATAGAAGAAAAAAATTAGTGCATAATTGCTTTAATTGATTTCAATGTAAGCAGCTCATATTATCAACATAAAATACATCCATAGTTCTCATAAGTGGATCAACATTAGAAAGTAGTAGTGCATAGTAAAATGTTAGCATTTTATAAGTCTGCATACAATCATGCAAGTTTGTAAATTATCCTGAAAGAAATTGAATGAGTTATTAAGGGATGAAGGTGATATCAGGCCTAGACATAGGAGAGGACGGAGAGATGAGATGTCTTTGTAAGGTTTCCGATTAGTGATTGTTTGACCTGTTGAACTCAAGCAACATGTTTCTATATAGTGTGTGTTCTATAAACTCCAGTCTTATACCTTCCCTCTTGACCTGAGTTAGGAGTGGTTAGAACCTTGTAAAGCCGAGAAAATCCATAAGATAGGGAACCCACTGGGATTATTATCTCACCTCAGGTTGTTGGTTATATTTTAGGTGGTTCAGGTTCTGTAAAGGGTAAGAATAAGGCAGTTTGATATCCTTACTTGTTTTGGTTATTTTGGGATGGCATTATTTCTACTGTGAATACTCTATTTTGAGATCATTTGATATGATTTAGTTCTTAGTATGTGGAGCATCTTATGTATATTATGTCATTGTTTGTAGATTTTATGTTTTGGCATATAATGTATGCAATGTGCTACTTGGAACTTATTTTCATTTAAGTACCAAACTTACAAACATGTATAATATGCATCTTCTAGACATATGTATTTTTATATGGAATTCTTTCATAGAGTCACCTTCCAATATAACATCATCAACACACACAAGTAAAATGGTAAATGAAGATTGTGTTTTCTTGACAAATAAGGAATGATCAGAGGTTGCTTGTGTGTATCCATGGTGAGTGAGAAGTGAAGCAAGCTTTTCAAACCCTTGTCTTCTAGCTTGTTTTAAACCATATAGAGATTTGATCAGCTTGCGAACCTGATTTGGATTGGATGTTTAAACACTAGGAGGAATTATCATATAGACATCTTCATGCAAATCTCCATGCAGAAATACATTATTTACATCAAGCTGATGTAGATGCCAGTTAAGGATTGAGGCCAATGCTAGAACAAGTCTAATTTTGGTGAGTTTGGCTACTAGTAAGAAAGTGTCAGAGTAATCCAGGCCTTCAATATGGTTATAACCTTTTGCAAAAACGCGTGCCTTGAATCTCTCAATGCTACCATCATACTTATGTTTGATCTTGTAAACCCGACAATAACCAATTGATTTCACATTGGATGGAAGGTCTACAAGCTTCCAAGTGCCATTTTTCTCAAGAGCATCAAGCTCAAGTTTCATAGATTGGTTCCTACAGTCAAATTTTCATGCCTTATTATACGTTTTAGGTTCATGATTGGTGGACATAGAGAAACTAAAATGATTTTGGGAGGTAGATATACTAGAATATAAAAGGAATTGGAGATAGAGTAAGGAGTACCTGAAGATGATTGTGTTTGTGAATCATTGAAGAATGTACAAACGTAATCCTTAAAATGTGATGGTTGATACCTTACTTTTGAAGAAACATGTGTAGGATGAAGTTGGTCTATGACATAATTTTGAGGAATAAATGGGATATCATGATAGATGTCAGGGTCAGAAATAGATGGAAAAGGAACTGATAGGTCGGAGGTAGAGGGATTGGATGTATGTTGATCATGGGGTAGGATGTGGGGGATGGATGTGGGAACATCATGAAATTGGGATGTATTTGTAGAAGCATGCTTCAGTCTCAAGTTTTGATGATGTCAATGCTACTCAAAGTTAATATCTCTTGATTGCAAAAAGACAAGCTGTTCAAAGTCATCAAGATCAAGTCAAGCTATCTTTCAAGTCAAGCTATATGGAACTGATTCTTCCAGACTTGCCTGCATTACTGGTATATCAAATCCACCTTTTTAATTTTGATATACAAGTGTTCAAAAACATCAATCTTTTGTGCATAATACATACACATGTTTTTGAAACTTTAAAAATGGTATAACATTAATTTTAAAAAGCATTTTTCTGAAAATTAGCAGTGTTAACCGATTAACCATATGGGTTAACCGGTTAACCATTTTGAATTTTGAATTTTCTGGGCTAACGTACCAGTGTTAACCGATTAACCATATGGGTTAACCGATTAACACTGAACGTGCAGTGAAAAATTGCTTTGTTTTGAGTTCAAAATTATTTTTAAAATCATACCTTTTCATGGTTTGAATCTTTTAAAATCATACCTTTTGTGAAAGGGTACTTTACTCATATAAATTCTGAGTTTCTCATTTTTTTTAAATGACACCAAACAAACACCAACAAAAAAACCAATACTCATTTTTAAAATTGTCTTAGAATCAAATTCATTTTTCAAAAGTGTTCATACTTGCATTGAAAGTTTCACATTCATTGAACACTTGTATTGAAGAAATTACAAAGAGTGAATTTTGATTCATTGAAGAAGATCACTTTGACAATTATACTCAATCCAAATTCATTACAATTATTTTGTATTTGACTTGTGATCCAGGATTGTTGGACACAAGGGTGAGTGTTTACAAGAGGATTGTTCTTGTACACTTGTGAGATTTTATTGTTTGATAGTAGGCCTCACCGGTTGATGGTGTGATAGGTTGTACTGTTTTAAACAATAGTGAAAATTCTCTTTCATGTTGAAAGGGGAGTGGAGTACTCTCGGATTGTGAGGGGAACCACTATAAATCCTGTGTCTTTTGTCTTTCTGTTGATTTACTGCTTTCCATAACCAAGAACACCATCCAGTATATTTCCAAGAACCATATAAAAACCGGAAAAAATTTCAAGTCCTAATTCACCCCCCCCCCCCCCCCCCTCTTAGGCATACTCTGTTCTTACAATTGGCATCAGAGCAGGTTAAGGTAACCTGTTCCTAACGATTCAGTATGGCTTCCGCAAGTACCAACCCGGTTTTCAAAGATGGTGGAAGTAGTAACAAACCACCACTCTTTTCTGGAGAATACTTTGATTTTTGGAAAATCCGTATGAAGGCACATCTTGAGGCTCAAGGAGATGGTATATGGGAAACCGTTGAAACTGGTCCACATGTTCCTACAAGTGTGGTAAATGGTGTTGGAACCCCAAAGATCAAATCCTCATATGATGAAGATGACAAGAAGAGAATCTTGAATGAAAAGAAAGCAATCAACATACTTCAAAGCGCTCTCAGTATGGATGAATTCTTTCGCATATCACAGTGTCAATCGGCAAAATAGATTTGGGATACCTTGGTAGAAACGCATGAAGGAACAGCAGAAGTAAAAAGATCAAGACTTAACACGTTAAGTCAAGAATATGAGATGTTCCGTATGCAGCCCGGTGAATCTATTGTTGCCTTGCAAAAGAGGTTCGTTCATCTGACAAATCACCTGATTGCTCTTGGGAAGACCTTCACCAATGATGATCTCAACTTAAAAGTCCTAAGATCCTTGACAAGAGAATGGCAACCAAAGGTGACCGCCATTTCGGAAAAGAAAAGTCTTTCAACGATGACATCCGCTTCATTATTCGGGAAACTTCAAGAGCATGAACTGGAACTTGGAAGGCTTGAGAAACATGAAAGTCAAGACAAGAAGTCCAAAGGAATTGCCTTGAAGACTGACACAAAGGATGACAAAATTGACGAATCTTCCGAAGACGAAAATTTCATGCTTCTAGTAAAGAAGCTTGGTAAGTTTTTCAATAATAATAAAACTTCTTCTTTTCCTAAAAAGAATAAACATTTCAGGAAAAAGGAAGCATCCACATCAAACCAAGAAATTACATGCTATGAATGTGGAAGACAAGGTCACATAAAGCCAGACTGCCCAAAACTCGCAAATAAAGGAAAATTCAAGGGCAAGAAGGATTTCAAAACAAAGAAGGCTTATGTCGCATGGGACGACAACGAAGTGAATTCATCATCGGAATCAGACAGTGATGAATGTGCAAATATTGCCTTAATGGCCTCTCACCACTCCGATGACGAAATTGAGGTTAGTAGTAATTTTTCTGTCTATGATAATGATGCACAAGAAGTTATAGATGAACTTCTAAAAGAGTGCAAGACTTTGTATAAAGACATCTCATCACAAAAGAAAAGAATTTTACTTTTAGAAAAACAAAATTCCGATTTCTTGAAAAATATTGAAGATGAAAAGCAAAAGGTGATGGATGAAAAACAAAGTCTTGTATGTAAGAATTGTGAGTCTTTGTCTTTTCAAATTGTTCAACTTAAAAGAGTTTTAGAAAGATACGAAAAGGGTCAAATTGGCTTGGAAGAGATTCTTAAACATCAAAGGTATCCTAATGATAAAAGTGGATTGGGATATTCTAAATTTTCAAAACCAAGCACCAATAAGACCATTTTTGTAAAAGCAAGTGAACAAATTGTAAAGAAAGAGACAAGCACTTCTAAGACTCAGCATCAAAATCATAACAAGAAAAGGAATTATAATCCTAGATATAGGAGTCATTTTCAACCTACATGTTTTTATTGTGGTATTAAAGGGCACACACCTAATGCCTGCTATGTACGTAATATTGGTGTTGCAAAGGGGCATTATGTGTGGGTGGAAAAAGGTACTAACTATCAAGGACCCAAAGCAACTTGGGTACCTAACACTACCTAATTTTGTTTTGTAGGTATGCTTGAAGACAACCACAAATGAATGGTATCTTGATAGTGGTTGCTCGAAGCATATGACGGGAGATATAAACAAATTTTCAAGTCTATCATTAAAGGCCAAAGGATACGTCACTTACGGTGATGATAATAAAGGAAAAATTCTTGGAGTTGGAACCATTGGTGCACCTCCATGTACAATCATCGAAGACGTTCTTTTTGTTGAAGGCCTTAAGCATAACCTGCTTAGCATCAGTCAACTGTGTGACAAAGGGTTCAAAATCAACTTCACAAAGGAGGAATGCTTGATCGAACACGAAGTCACTCATGAGATTCTGCTAAAAGGTAGAAGATATAATAATATTTTTATGATTTCTTTTGATGATTCTTCTTTGAAGGTAAAATGTCTTATGGCGAACAACAACGAGGCATGGCTTTGGCATAAAAGATTTGCTCACATTCACATGGAGCATTTGAACAAATTAATCAAGCATGATCTGGTTGTTGGGCTTCCGAAGATAAAATTCATCAAGGATAAATTATGCGATGCATGTCAAAAGGGAAAACAGACCAAGACAACTTTCAAATCCAAGCAAGTGGTTTCTACATCAAGACCACTTCAATTATTGCACATGGATCTTTTTGGTCCATCAAGAACGAAGAGCTTTGGAGGTAGTATTTATGCTTTAGTTATTGTTGATGATTTTTCTCGATATACCTGGACAATGTTTTTAGTGCAGAAAAATGATGCGTTTAAGGCATTCAAAAAATATGCAAAACAAATTCAAAACGAGAAGTCACTCACTATAGCCTCCATAAGAAGCGACCACGGTGGGGAATTTCAAAATTCAGACTTTGAAGAATTTTGCGAAGAACATGGAATTTCTCATAATTTTTCGGCACCAAGAACTCCTCAACAAAACGGCGTCGTAGAACGGAAGAATCGTTCACTAGTTGAACTTGCTAGAACAATGCTCAGCGACACAAATCTTCCAAAATATTTCTGGGCTGAAGCAGTAAGCACGGCATGCTTTGTAAGCAACCGCGTGAATATTCGACCGCTACTCAAAAAGACTCTGTATGAGTTGTTCAAGGGAAGGAAACCGAATATATCATTCTTCCACATATTTGGCTGCAAATGCTTCGTTCTCAACAACAATAAGGACAATCTCGGTAAGTTTGATGAGAAGTCCGACGAAGGTATATTCCTTGGTTACTCTTCTTATAGTAAAGCTTTTAGAATTTTTAATAAAAGAACTCTTACCATTGAAGAGTCCATTCATGTTTCGTTTGATGAGACTAACCCCTCGAAAGAGGATAATATTGTTTTGGATGATGATGATGATTTTGTAGATACTTCACAAAATGAAGAAATTGTTTCAAAAGATCAAACTATATTACAAGAAGATGTTACTCAAGAAAATCAAGATCTTCCGAAAGAATGGAGAACACACAGAGATCACCCAATTGATAAAGTTATTGGTGATATTAGTCAAGGCGTGGCAACTCGACTTAACTTAAAGGATGCGTGTCTCAACATGGCATTTGTATCTCAGATTGAACCATCAAAGATCGATGAAGCTTTAGGCGACGACCAATGGATTATAGCAATGCAAGAAGAACTTAATCAGTTCGAAAGAAATCAAGTTTGGACCCTTGTACCAAGGCCGGACAATAAGCATATTATAGGAACCAGATGGGTGTTCAAGAACAAACTTGACGAGAATGGGATTATAGTTCGTAACAAGGCTAGATTGGTCGCACAAGGCTACAACCAGGAGGAAGGAATTGATTTTGATGAAACATTCGCTCCGGTAGCAAGTTGCAAGATGATGTCTACTCCTATGGGAACCGGAACGTATGTTGATCAAGATGAATCTGGTACTCCAGTTGATATTACTAAATATCGAGGTATGATTGGTTCATTACTATATTTGACGGCAAGCCGTCCTGACATTATGTTTAGTGTTTGTTTGTGTGCGCGCTTCCAAGCAAATCCGAAGGAATCGCATCTCACTGCTGTGAAGAGAATTATCAAGTATCTCAAAGGAACGACCAACGTTGGATTATGGTATCCTAAAGGTAGTATTTGTTCTTTAGTTGGTTATTCTGACGCTGACTATGCAGGATGCAAAACCGATAGAAAAAGTACAAGTGGTACATGTCATATTCTTGGAAATGCTCTAGTATCATGGGCCTGCAAGAAGCAAGCTTGTGTAGCACTCAGCACCGCCGAAGCAGAATACATCGCCGCAGGAAGTTGCTGTGCACAGATTTTATGGCTGAAACAACAACTTCTGGATTATGGTGTTGACCTCGGTTGCATTCCTCTACGGTGTGACAATACTAGTGCCATAAATATCACAAAGAATCCGGTTATGCATTCCAGAACAAAGCACATTGATATCCGACATCATTTCCTTCGAGATCACGTATTAAACAGAGATGTTGATGTTACTTTCATCGACACACACAACCAACTCGCTGACATATTCACCAAGCCTTTGGCAAAAGAATCATTCTACAAAATTCGGAGAGAACTTGGAATTCTTGATGAAGGTGACATCTGATCCTTGTCTCTATTTTATGTATGCATTAATTGTGATATGTTTTCATGTATATGCATTCTGTTTTTATGCATTTTTCAAAAATTCGAGCATGTTAATCGATTAACCATATGGGTTAACCGATTAACACTGTTAAATTTTCAATTCTGATTAAATTTTTTAATGTGTTAACCGATTAACCTATATGGTTAACCGATTAACACTGTAAATTTTTTCAAAAATCAGAAACGAAAATTATATTAATTTTTGAAAATTTTATATTTTTTCTTTATATATTTGTGTGGTTCATATTCTTTTAAATATCCACATCCATATCCAAAATCCACATTCCCTCTTAAATCCTAACTTCTCTCTCCCACTCTTAAAAGTTGGAAAAACTCCCCATAACCTCTCAAACCCTAACTTCCTCAGAACCCACAACCTCTCAAACCTCCATCCATGGCTTCAGCATCAAACCGCGGCAAGGGAAAGCTTCCAGAACATCACTCTGCATCTGATGAAGATATTCCTATGGAAACAACCAAGAAGCGCAGAATGGATTTCAAAGTCCGAGTTCGGTCTATCCTTCCGGTAAAGTATGTGAATCTTAAGGCTTTTCCTGCATCATCTTTTGATTTTCCTGCTTTACTCAAATATCAGAGGATCGATAAATTTGTGTCTGATTCTGGAAACTGCTACCCGGATCTTGTCAAATCCTTTTTGCATAAACTGTCTGTGTTTCTAAATGCAAATGATGAGCATATTATGAAAACAATTGTTAGAGACTGTGTTGTTGAAGAAAATCTGTCTGATGTTGCTGCAATGCTGAACATACCATCATCTGGGTATTTTCTGAGAAAGGGAGTTAACCACGTGGAAGGACCGTGGTCCAACTACGACAAGATGGAGTTCTATTATCAGATCTGCAGATTTCCAAAGGAGATGATTATCGCCAACCAACGTACTGCTCGTCTGTTGTGCTATGCAAAGAATCTTACCGTCTCTGATCGGATGCTTCACTATATAATCTGCTATGTGCTGATTCCCAAGGATTCGAATCATGCACAAATTAATGATCTGGAAATGCAACTTCTTTTCGCCATCAAGAACAAGATTCGTGTCAATTGGATTCTGACCATCATGTATCACCTTCAACAACAACTATCTCTGTCGACCCGTCTTCCTTATGCACGGCTGATATCAAGAATTTTGGAATTGACTACTTTGGATCTTAACCGTGAACCAACCATCAAGATGAAATCAACCACCAATGAGATCAACGAGATTACAATTGTCAAGAATACTGGAATTTTTAAGGATAATGACGGTACTTACAAGTACTCAGAAGAAGGAGCCAATGCTAACCAGGCCTTTCCCGTACCTGCAGGAGGCATCACCAACGAGTTCCTTTACCAAACTATCATGACTCAGCATAGAGAAACCTCCCGGGCCATTGCTTCCCTCCGGAACCTTGTCCTGTCTTCTCACCATACCAACCCTGACAGCCCTGTTGTATCTGATGAAGAAAATGAAGAGGAAGAAGAGGAGGAGGATATGGCGGATGAGGATGTTTAGAGAATATGCTGCTGCTGTTGTTTTTATTGCTTTGCTTTCTAGTTATAAGTTTTTATGCTTTCATTTGAACTATGTTTTATTGTAACCAGTACAATTTCTATTTGCTGCATTTTATATGTACTATGTTTGTGCTTTGTGTTTACTTGACTTTGCATGTGCTTATTATTATGTTTGTTGCTATCTTGTGGTTTCTTTGAAAGCTCTTCCTTTTTGCTGATGTCAAAGGGGGAGAAGAGCTTGGTTCTGTTAATATCTCTCTGTGTGCAGATTTTTTGTCCTCTGTTAAGATAGGGGGAGTGCTAGACATAGGGGGAGAACCAGATCAAGAACCAAGAGATATCGCACAACATTTTTGATTGCCATCATCAAAAAGGGGGAGAATGTAGAAGCATGCTTCAGTCTCAAGTTTTGATGATGTCAATGCTACTCAAAGTTAATATCTCTTGATTGCAAAAAGACAAGTTGTTCAAAGTCATCAAGATCAAGTCAAGCTATCTTTCAAGTCAAGCTATATGGAACTGATTCTTCCAGACTTGCCTGCATTACTGGTATATCAAATCCACCTTTTTAATTTTGATATACAAGTGTTCAAAAACATCAATCTTTTGTGCATAATACATACACATGTTTTTGAAACTTTAAAAATGGTATAACATTAATTTTAAAAAGCATTTTTCTGAAAATTAGCAGTGTTAACCGATTAACCATATGGGTTAACCGGTTAACCATTTTGAATTTTGAATTTTCTGGGCTAACGTACCAGTGTTAACCGATTAACCATATGGGTTAACCGATTAACACTGAACGTGCAGTGAAAAATTGCTTTGTTTTGAGTTCAAAATTATTTTTAAAATCATACCTTTTCATGGTTTGAATCTTTTAAAATCATACCTTTTGTGAAAGGGTATTTTACTCATATAAATTCTGAGTTTCTCATTTTTTTTAAATGACACCAAACAAACACCAACAAAAAAACCAATACTCATTTTTAAAATTGTCTTAGAATCAAATTCATTTTTCAAAAGTGTTCATACTTGCATTGAAAGTTTCACATTCATTGAACACTTGTATTGAAGAAATTACAAAGAGTGAATTTTGATTCATTGAAGAAGATCACTTTGACAATTATACTCAATCCAAATTCATTACAATTATTTTGTATTTGACTTGTGATCCAGGATTGTTGGACACAAGGGTGAGTGTTTACAAGAGGATTGTTCTTGTACACTTGTGAGATTTTATTGTTTGATAGTAGGCCTCACCGGTTGATGGTGTGATAGGTTGTACTGTTTTAAACAATAGTGAAAATTCTCTTTCATGTTGAAAGGGGAGTGGAGTACTCTCGGATTGTGAGGGGAACCACTATAAATCCTGTGTCTTTTGTCTTTCTGTTGATTTACTGCTTTCCATAACCAAGAACACCATCCAGTATATTTCCAAGAACCATATAAAAACCGGAAAAAATTTCAAGTCCTAATTCACCCCCCCCCCCCCTCTTAGGCATACTCTGTTCTTACAGTATTGAGGCCTGACTTGTGGTCCAAGCTACTAAAATATTCCCAATTTTGTATGGCGGAAGGGGAATGACTATGGTATGGCATAATATGTTCATGATGTATGACATTTCTAGAAATGAATATGTTATAAGAATGTAAATCAAGCAAAAGGGAACCTTTATATCCAACTGTATAACCTAGAAAGACATATTTTCTAGCTCGAGTGTCAAGTTTGGTTCTATGATTGGACAAAGTAGAAGCATAACATAGAGAACCAAAAACTTTGAGCTGATTTATGTTAGGTAATGTTTCATATAGATTATGATAGGGTGATTGATTATTAACTGTCATACCCCAAATTTTACCCTCAGATTCTTTGACTTCTTTTGCATATCATTTAGGTCAACCATTCTTGCATAGCTAACCAATTTATTAGCCTTTGTTGTGTTTTGTTTCACTTATGAATCAGGGTTTTCCCCAAGAGTTTTCAAGGATTGGTAAACCAGAGTTTTGGATAGGCCATCCACTATTTAAGCTCAGAGGATGTGAGGTTGGAGGTTTTCTGTTGAAATGTTTTTTCTTTGTAAAGACTTTGTCTCTTTCGGATATTTGTACTCAAGTTTGAGGTAGAGGTGTTGGGTCTTCATTCGTCATGAGCAGTGCCTATCAGAGGTGTCAAGACATGATGTCAATTTCTATGATACCAAGGGGTCATTTGTTAGGGTTCCATCATTGGTTTGACTGGGAGTATTCTGAATTAGGGTTTTGGTGCTTATTAAGTCATTATTGTAATGTACCCTCAAGGCGAGGATTAAGGTTTCTCACCCTTTGTATTTAAGATTGGCAAGTGTCACTCAGTGAGTTTCGCTTGGGGTTAGCAGGTTGAGTGTGTATGCAATGTTGTTTCAGTTCAGATGAATGTGATTTAGTCTTGTTTAAATTGAGTGGTTTTGTTTCATTTACAAGTCATCCGTGGCAAGATGCCTTGAAGATTTGGTTCGAAATAAAGGTTTTAGCTGTCAGTACTCAAGTGAACTGGACCAGATAGATTCATTATTTTGTAATTAATCAAGAGTTGATTTAAGGTGGATTTTCTTTAATCCCATTCTAAATGAGTGTTAGTGGATTTTATGGCGGTTCCCCTTTTTATTTTCCAGTTTTTATCCATTCTTAACCAATTCAATTCACCTAATAATTCATGTCATTCAAATTTTGATCTCATCTCAAGTTTCTGGTTCATATTCAAGTCTCAATATTTAAAAACCAATTCGATTTCGTTCAAGTTATAATCTCTATTCAAGATCCATTCAAGTTCCTTCCAATGTATGCATTCAATTTCCTTTAAATTCAAATTCATCTTCCAAATTGCAATTCATAGTTCAAATTACTTCTAATTCCAATCCAGTTTTATTTTCAATTCAAGGTCAAATTCTAAGTTTCAATTCCTTTCTTTCCGAATCACTTCTTCAAAATCGTTCTGAATTCAAGTTGTAAAAGTTTCAATTTCAAAAATTTTCTATCTAAGCCCATATATGCATTCTATTTGCAACAAAACAAGGAGCACAAAAAAAAAAGTCAATCAAGGCACGTTACATCTATTTTTGCAATTTATTACAATACAAAATTAAAAAAGGAAAACATAATAATGTCTTAGTACTAGTCCTTATGCCACAAGCCAAAGTCATACGCCTCACATACCACATTATTTCACCGAGTACACCCTGCCACTTCCATACACCGAAACACATTGCACAAGCCTCCAAGACCAAAATACTGCTACTTTGCTACAACCACAGTCCTGCTACTTTGTTGTAACCAACATCCAGCAACATTTGTACCAAAACGTGCCCGGCTCGATACCCCGCGTCCCGCGTTTTTTATTACTACAAATGCCCCAAATTGTAAACATTAGAGGTGGCAATGAAATCCATTTAGATAATATCCATCCAATAATTTATCCATCCAATCCATCCATAAGACAAAAAATAATTTAATGGATTTGATCCAATTCATCCACTAACTCATATGGATGGATTCAATTCATCCATCTCATTTTATAAATCCATTGGATATTATGTTGTCACTTATTAAATTAAGAATTTTTAAATTAATTTTTTGGATGGATGGATATCCATCCATTAGAAATATGTTAATGGATGGATTGGATGAATTTTATCTTTTAATGGATGGATTGGATTGGATTTTTATTAAGAGAGTTCAGTGGATTGTTAATGGATTAATGGATTACTTTGATCCATCCATTAACAATTCAATCCATATCCATCCAATCCATCCATTTTGCCACCCCTAGTAAACATGTATGTTTCAAAAGAGCCATAAATCAGGCTTCAAAAATAACTCCACTCCGGACAATAAAGACAAAAATTCAACCAGAACCATAATTCAAATTCATTCAAATCATGTTCAAACCATAAAGCAGACAATTCAAACATCATACACTCAAGGTATTTCATAGCAAATACGGAAATTTCAGAGCAGAGGAAAGGGACGACACATGATAATTTTCAGAATTTCGCAAGTAGAAGCAGGTTGCATGGTATTTGATATTAATAGAAAAACTCTAAACATAATTTTGAAAAAAAAAGACAAAAGGAGATAGCAGAGATACAGAGCATCAATACTCAAAAAGAGGATTTTTTTTGGGGAGTAAAAAAGTTTTTGGTTTTTAAAAGGAGAGGATTCTTGGGTCCAGAAGAGGGATTTTTTGGGGGATAGAAGAAGAGACCTCTATTTTTTCTACGCAGTAGCCATACGAAACACAAAAATCAAATTCTAAAAATACGCAAAAGCTCATACACTGCGGGTTTTAGCGTCTCTCCTGGAAGCTCTAAAATTTGTTTTTCTGAAATAAACCACAGAATCCACATACACAGAGAAATAAAAGAAGGAGGGTCTAAGGGGAAAAGATACAAGGTTGAAGGGGCATCAGAGGACTTACCTGGATATTTGTGTGGACTCCCTGAGAGGTTTTCTTCAAGAGGTATTCCTTAAAGCTCCATTATTTCTTGGTTTTGCTATCAAATATCCTCTGGATTTCATTTCGTTTAGTTTTGGTTTTGTTTTGCCCGAGCATGTTGTTGTTTTCACTTCGTGTCGCTTGGCTTCGGCCTCGTTTAGATTTAGGGTTTTTGCTTGGGAAAAGGGCTTATTTGAGCGATTGATGAAGTTTTAGCAAAATCAGAGTTTAGATTTGAAATGAGGGTAAAATTTAAGGTGGGGTTAGTTTAGGTTTCTAGTGGTTTTGGGTTGGTGGGTCGGAGAAGGACGGCGGCGGCCACTACATGCCCTCGTCTTCTCTAGTAAAGATGGTGATTTCAGGTGACGGTAACAAGGGGATAAAGGCATTGAGAGAGTGAAAGGGATATGTAGAGAGAGAGAGAGAGAGAGAGAGAGAGAGAGAGAGAGAGAGAGAGAGAGAGAGAGAGAGAGAGAGAGAGAGAGAGAGAGGAAGATGAGTGATTTGTGGCCTTATGTGTTTTTTCGTTTCAATTAACCTTGTTTTCCCTGCATGCGTGTCACTTTTCTTAACCGTCACTTGGTTGGTGATGACACATGTAATCACCAGGTTTCATCATCCGTGCCATCTTACTGATTCCATGTGCGCTACCCCTCCTGGTTTACCATGCACCATCACTTGCTAACCCTTGGACGAGTCAAATCTTGACACTCCAAGGGATCCAGCGCACTTGTTTTCCTCCCTGAGTCAACCTTGTTGACTAGAGTCCAGGATGGACTCCTTTAATTGCGTGGGCCTCTTTATTTGGACCTGACTTTTTGCTTAATACACCTCTAGATCTATTCATTTATCCTTGCCCATTTCTTCTTTTATTTTTCATTTTCTTGTTTTATTCATCAATTTTATATTTAGTTTAGCATTTTTTTTCTTTTCTTTTTCTTCCATATTTTATGTTTTATTTTATTGTTTTTATCAAATTAAAATGCATATTATTTTATTAATTAATTTTAATTAATTATATTAAATTCTTTTATTTAATACTAATTAATCTATCAAAAGATTAATTTTATTAAATATTTGACTTTAATCTACTTAGTTATTTTAAATTAATTTCTTTAATCCTAGGAAACACTAAAATATTTTTCTAATTAATTCTTAATTAATGAAATCTTTTTATTTAATAAAAATTAATTTAATGATTAATTATATTAAATATTTAAGTTTAATTCAATTAATTCCTTCACAAAAATCCAAATAATGTATGTTTTATCGTAAATCATGTTTTTTTTTCTTTTTTAATGACTTTTCTCCTTGATTTATATATAGCATTATTTTCTTGGTTCTCATTGGCCCATGTGTTATGTTATATTGGTACATATCATGACATTTTGCCTTGTGAGTTTGTGTTGACTTTTCGACTGATGTTTGCTCTATGCTTGTTTATCGGTTATATTGAATGCTGATTCTGACACTTGAAGTCTGCCTTGTCTTATTTTGTTACTGTTTTCGTGATGCCTAATTTGTATGGTAACACATCTTTAAACATTTCAAAGGAGAGGTTTCCCTGTTGACTTTAAGTCGTAGCTGTAGGATAATGTGTTACTTTCTTGCCCGCTTTGTGACCTTGTTAGGATCTATGCTTTGGCCTCGTTAGAGCCATCTTGCTTGAAACTCAGAATGAGGTGTAGAGTTTGTAAACTCTATGTGAGTATCATTGTTATGAGCACTCATTTTCCCCTTTGACTTTTGTTAAAGTCAATCTTAGTTAGTTTTTCCACTTAGACTTAGGGAGTTTGTTAACTCCATGTAAGTACTATGGTTATAGATACTATTTCCCCTATAGAACCTTGATCGTTATCAAGAGTTCCTCATCCCTATTTAGGTGAACTACGGTTTATCTGATTCCATCCTAGTTAGGATATGTAGCCACGAGATGCGATGTCTTGGCGAGCTTACTTAGTATATATACCCTAGGTCTTTACCTTAGCATCTTTCCCTTAGTAAGCAACTTTAGCATAACACAAATACTAGCAAGAGGTTCCTGTAGAGTATTACAGATACTTAGGATGCTAACACCTTCCCTAGGTATAACCAACCCCCAAACCTTAGATCTCTTAGTTGTGTTGTTACATAGCGCACTTAGGGTTTTCTTCGATCTTTACCCTTTCCTTTGGATAAATCAAAGCTCGGTGGTAAACTTCATGATTTGTAATTCAAGTTAATTCAATAGCTTGATATCTGATTCTTACCACAACATTAACCAAAGGTGTGTTGTCTCTATTGATAATAAATGCTGCATAACTAACTGCATAAGACCAATAAGATTTAGGTAAATTTGAGTGGTAAAATAATGCTCTTCCTACATTGAGAAGGTGTTGATGTTTTCTCTCAACCCTAGCATTTTGTTGGGGAGATTCTACATGTGATCTTTTATTTACAATTCCCTTTGAGGAATTAAAAACTCAGGTCCATTGTCTGACCTGATAGATTTAGGGAAAGTTTGAAACTAGTTTTTTACAAGAGTAATGAATTGTTGAAGATGGTTAGATACTTCTGATTTTGTTTTAAGTAGGATGATCCAAAAAATCTACTATAATCATCAACCACTGTGAGGAAGTATTATGGTTATGCATAGAATTAATAGAAACATGACCCCATATATCAAAATGCAACAACTCAAATTTGTGTGTAGCCTTACAATGACTCAAACTATATGGAGGTTTCTTATGTTTAGCAAAATGGAAAACATCACAAATTGCTTTATTATCAATGAAAATGGAAGGGTACATTTGAGACATCTTAGAAAGCATATCGTCAGATAAGTGACCCAATATAAAATTCCATATGGTTTGCTTAGGAATCACTATAGAATTATTAATGGAAATATTAGGTACATATGTTTTGGATAAAGAAATATTGGATATGTTGGGTTGAGTTTGAGTTGCTTCTTCAACAAGGAAACCATCATCAGTCATAAGTCTGTATAATCCTTCAAATTGGCTAGCCAAACCAATTATCTTCTTGGTTTTCACATCATGTATAAGGCATGTAGTGTCAGAAAATTGAAAAATACAGTTGATAGAATGGCATAATCTGGAAACAGATAAAAGAGTCAAAGAAAAATCAGGGGTGTATAACACATTGGTGAGGTATAGTTGGAGTAAGAAACTAATTGTGCCTGCATGTTTAGCTATAACAGTAGAACTAGTAGGTAAACATGCATTAACATTCTTAATTTTTTTGGTAAGAACTAAACCAATGTAAGGATGACAAAACATGATCATTAGCACCTGCATCAAGAATCCAAAATTCATGTTTGATGTGGGTAAAACATGAGACTATTGAGTGAATTACCTGAATTCTCATTTGGTGTATGACCAAAATAAGTGGAAATATGATTAACACTAGGGTTGAAGTTGGTGTTGAAGGAGTGAAAAGTACACAAGAAGGGGGGTTGAATTGTGTTTCGCGTTTTCTTTCAATTTAGCTTCTGATCAGAGTTTCAAAATCAGAACTGATGTCCATATTCTAAGTTAATTTGTTTGGCAGCAGATACAACAGTAGTAAATAAAATAACAGCAAAAGACACAAAAGATTTATACTGGTCCCTCCCCTAACTGAGAGTAGTCTAGTCCCCTTGCCTCAAAAAAGATTTTCATTATAATCACTTTATGATTACAATCGCTTATGCTTCTACATATTTTGAAAATGGATAAGCGATTGTAATCATAAAGTGATTATAATGAAAATCCTCTAGCAGTCTAATCGCTTATGCTTCTACATATTATGAAATTAAAACAAACATATTCTATTTAAAGAAAATAAGGGCGTAAACATGCCAACATCCATAATAAAATCGGGTGTAATATTTTTACACCCTATTTAAAGAAAGTAAGGTGTAAACAAGCCAACATACATAGTAAAATTGGGTGTAAACTTGCCGACGGCTATAGTAAACACTGCTCATTTTATACCTGATTTTATCAAAATAGGGTTTAAATTCGATTGATTTAAATGCAATTATTTAAAATTTTACACTCGTTTTTTTTTTAAATCCGGTGTAATATGACATATATATATATATATATATATATATATATATATATATATATATATATATATATATATATATATATATATATATATATATATATATATATATATATATATATATATATATATATATATATATATACACATCTGTTTCTATAAAACAGGGTGTAATATGATATATATATATATATATATATATATATATATATATATATATATATACACCCGTTTTAAACAGAAAAAGGGTGTAATATACTATTTTATAAATGTATATATGTATAAAATTACACTCGTTTTCTATAAAGCATGGTGTAATATGAAATATATTTACTACCGTTTTCAACAAAAAGGGTGTAATATAACAAATATTTACACCCGTTTAAAAAGGGGTATAAATTTGTCAGACATGTCTCACCCGTTGAATTCACACCCTCTAATAACGGGTGTTAAATGTAAAAAAAAGGTGTAAATTACTCTTTATGTAGGTTTCTTATCATTAGTCATTCCAAAGAACTTAAGCTAAAAAGAGAAGGTGATCTGTTGAATAGTTTTCATCATCTAACTTCATTTATTTCCTTTGAAGACTGCAAGACAAACCTTCAGAACACAGCAGATTCAAGATGTAAACATCAGAACAACAATGACTTTAGATTTAAGTAAAGGAACAATCTTCTCAGAATTTGCTTGAAAAGATTAGATGAAGTGTAACTACTTCAAGCTTCAAAAACTGATCTTCACAAACCCAAGCACAAGGTTTCAAAGATAGTCCAACCATCAGACACATCAATGATGTTGATATACTCAGAAGTGAGATATTGCATCTACCAGAATGTAACTATCTCTGAAGATATTCAATATGCATCTTCTGAGTTGTTGAAAGAGATTTTCAAGATGATCATCTTTAACACCATCAACTTCTATAGTAATACCTCTTTCAAGGATATTTTATAGATATTCAGTAACCCTTTTATCAAGTCCAATGAGTTAAAAAATATGTTTAGCTTTTCCATCATTTAAATTCAGTGGAATCACCCATTTAAATATGGTCGAAAAAGTCGTATGATATTTTTCATGTGACACTTGATTCCTTCTTGAAGAAGAAATATACTTTTCTTATTGGATAATTATCTGCACCACTGTTAAGTGTTAAGCACAAACCATGCTATGATACCAATTAAAGGTGTAAAAAGTACACAAGAAGCGGGGTTGAATTGTGTTTTAGGTTTTCTTTTAATTTAGCTTCTGATCAGAGTTTCAGAACCAGAACTGATGTTCAGTTTCTGAGTTAAATCGTTTGGCAGCAGATACAACAAAAGTAAATAAAATAACAGCAGAAGACACAAAAGATTTATATTGGTTCTTCCCCTAACTGAGAGTAGTCCAGTCTCCTTACCTCACAAGAGCTTTTTATTATAGTCACTTTATGATTACAATTGCTTATGCTTTTGCATAAGACTTTTACAATTGCTCAGACCAACTGTCTGAGACTTCCCTTACCTAGAGCTCGTGTCTAAGACATCGCTCTACTCAATCAGCTCCTGACTGAGGCTTCTCTTGCTTATACTGCCTGCCTAAGACTTCACCTTGCTTAGAGCTCGTGTCTAAGACTTTTCCTTTGCTTAACTAGCTTATGATTAAAACTCTCCTTTGATTAGAGCTTGTATCTAAGACTTTACCTTGCTCAAGCTGACTCGATACTCCTTACTCTCGCCCCTCAGACGGAGACTTTCTCACTTGCTCAATCCGACTAGATGAGTAATACTTTTACAACTCAAGAACTTAAGCAATGAGACTTACATGGCTTAAGCATCTTGGCTCAAGACTTATTGCTTGAATTCCAATGAGACAAGACTTTTTGCTCAAGCACATAGTAGGAGATATAATCTAAACTACTAAAGGCCCAGCAAAATATAGAATAAGGTGTAGATGATGCAAGCACCAGAGGTACGAGAAATCACCATAACAAAGACCTAAAGCACTTAAAATTTCTAATATATACAGAGGTAAGAAATCTTAAGGCTTTTACAATTAGAACCTAAAACAGAAAAATATGCATATTACATAAAGTTGATAATTTTTTGATCTTGCTACTCCTTCATTAGAAGAATCCTTCTTACGATTCAAACTTGAATCTTCAACCATATATATAGCTTTTCCTGAAACTATCCTTTGAGGAAGTGACTTGATGAAGTGTCTTTCCTATTACTCCACAGTACAAGAGACGTTGAAAATGGATGCACAACATATTTTGAATCCAGTGTGTAACATGTTTAACCTTTGAGTCTTCAAGAGGTTTTATACTGCTAGAGCCGTTAGAAGTAGACATCCATAGAACATACCATCTTTTCTTGAGCCTTGCAATCTTGTAGACTCGAGCTGACAGGCTGATAAGACAACATAACTTGCTTTCAGTAGTAAAGATAGTCCACAACTTTATCACCAACTCTGAATGGTATCAGATGTTGATATACAATTACTAAGTGTAGAAACTGCGTCAAACCACACTAGCAATTGTTCTTCAGACTCTGCCACCAGAAGCTAACAATGAAGCAACTCCAAGTGTGTCTAAGTAAAACAGATTCTGATTTTTTATGTACAAGAACAAGAACATGCATAGATAAAACACACATCAAATAAACCATTGTTCTTTTAATACTTTTTTTATCATCAAAACTTAAAGAGAATATGTCAAGAACAAATCTTGTTCAAACAATCTCCCCCTTTTTTATGATGACAAATACAAGTATTTAAAGGGCAATGTTGGGTATTTAGTTTTCTCTGCAACAACAGAGTATGAGGTTTGTAAGCTCCCCCTGAGTATGATAGTTCACAACTGAGTTTAATTTACTCTAACATTAAGAACTATTTTTCAAGAAAAATAAATTAGTCTTCTTAGTGACATCAGGGTCTGAGGTTTGCAAGCCCCCCTGAGTCAAACAGTTCCAAGGTTGAGGTTTGTAAGCTCCCTATTAGTTCCATATTTAAGAACACCAAAATACCAACATTTTAACTCCTTTTGGAAACACCAGAATACCAGGTTTGTAAGCTCCTTCCGAGTCTCATAAGTTAAGTCAAAGGTTTGTAAGCTCTTTCTTAACACTATGTACAAGAGAGTTAACATATGTTGCCCTTTTTAACTTTCCTTGAAAACACCAGAATATGAGGTTTGTAAGCTCCTTCTGGGTCTGATAGGCTAAGTCTGGGGTTTGTAAGCTCTTCCTTATACCTATGTACAAGAAAGTTATAAGTACACCCTGGGCAAAGTAACCATAAAAACCTAAAATAAATGACCAATATGTACAAGACAAGTATTCAATGGGTTCAGTTTCCACTTAAATACTTACTATTATTTCTCCCCCTTTTGTCACATAAAAAAAATAGAAGGAAAAGAAGGAAAGAGAAAATATCACTAATAAATGTAACTCAGATCATCATTACATGATCATTTTCCAAAAAGTAAGAATAATCAAGTAACAAGAGTCATTATGATTTGTAAAGTGTACACTTTAAAGTCTTAATGGTCGTTACTATTTCAAGAATTATACAAGGATTAATTTTAGACTCTTGGTATCCACAAAAGTCAATATAAAAACATCCAGCTCCTAAGTTATTTTCATTAATCACCATTCTAAGGATATGGAATCAGCAACTGAGAGTCATAATGCATCTGTCATAATAGACGCAACCAAGAGCTCTACAAGCTTGGCAATCCAATCCCCTCAGAGGCGAGTTACTTCTGACTCTACAATTGTACCATTGCCCTCAACACAACTTGCTTCTGAATAGGCTACTTCAGCAGCACCTGAACGACCTTCAGAAAGAGGTTCAACAGTAGCTGCCTTGAAGCCTCAGAGAAAAAGCATGAAGAGGTCAAGGAAGAAGAAAATGAGGGTTAACAAGAAGTTCTACCGCTCTCTTCCAGATATAAAAGAGGAAGAAGTGATTGATTCAGAAGATGATGAGGTAGACTATAACAACAGTGGATGTCGCTGGGCACGAGATGCAATGGCTAGGGATGAATTCTAGAAAACATCTTGTACCCCTTCTTTTAAAAAAAATTGTAGTTCATCTATTTAATTAATGAAAATTTTTATTTGACCAATACTACTTTAGCATGAATTTACATTCCATAAATTTCTTTAGATTTTCTAAAGGTACACTATCAAAGTGAAACTGACATAGAAACGATAGTTAAAACAGATCAAACATTAACTCATAGTTATTCAGAGAATCTTAGTAGATTAGACTGCTAGATCACATTATCGAGAGTCATTATTAGAGTACTGATAAAATTTAATCAAAACTTAAATAATATTAAAATTAAGATAATGTAAGTAACACGTCTGTAAAAAGGACTCTAGTAAGCTTTCTTCCATCATCACTTAATCCCTAAAACACAAGGATGCATAAGAAAAAGCAAATCTGGGTTCCAAAAAGAGATTTCAGAAAGGTAACACTATTGAATGCAGTAACTCAAGAAAATCAAAGTAGGGCATCAATGGAAGAACCTGCAAGCAAGTAGACAGCTCCAGAAGTGCTCTCCTATTCAGCATCCTTTGTGAAGACACACAGAAGAAAGAATTCTTTTGGATTCAGACGCAAAAACAAACTGAAAAAGGAGGCTTTGAAGTTTGCTAAGGAAGAATGGCAAGATTTCTTAGACAAACTATACATGTCAGATGATCCTAGGGAGTTCCTTAGGACACATCCATTAAACTAAAAGATCCAATTGTCTTGTAATAGCTCCCTTTTTATTAATAAAATAAGTTCCAAACATTTAAGTTATTTTTATCTATTTCAGATTCTCATTGAACAACAAAAATAAATATTAATATGTTAAAACTGAACACAAGCATGAACAAACTTTGGATTTATTAATAAGATGCTTAATACAAAAATTTCAACAACAATATAAAGCATAACTACGCAGAAATCTAACATCAGAATCTTTCGTAGATAGCTTCAAACTTGTCTCTCCAAATCTTGGAAAAACTAGCCTCATAACTTATGTTAAGCCCTTGCTGAACAAGTATTTCAGAAACAACTCATCCATAAGGAATGAAGAAGATCTTTCCCTTTTGAAAAAAAGAAAGAGACCTCTTCATATGGTTAAACATAACTTGAGGAAGATCAATCTTCAAATCTAAATTAAGAAGTAGAAGCAAATCTTTTTCAATAGGATCCACTTGGCCTAAATCTTTATCCTTAGAAAGTAAGTTTGAATTCAGAATCTGACTCCAAACAACAACATTAGGAAGAAGATTTGAAACCATTAATGTATTAGATGCATCTAAAAAGATAAGCCAAGTGGGAAGATAGTGTTCCCAGGCAAGAGTTCTTGGGATTTCTCCAATCTTCTCACAATTGATCACATTTGCAATCGCTTTAGAGGTTACTGTGATAGAAACACCAATTACTCTATACAGAATATCATAATCAGAATTCAGATCAACAATGGAGGCATTGATCCAAAACTCTTTGACAAGACTTGGATAAGTGAAACCACAAAGCATCTCAAAGTAGCCATTCCACCCTTGTTTTGACACAGTCTTCCAGAAGTTGAAACCAATCTTAATCAACTCATCAAAATCCACAAACTTTTCATTGATGACAACCAGCTGATTTAGAAGAGAAGAAACTGAAGAACTCAACTCAGGTTTGGTTTGGTTAGCAAACAAACAACAAGAAGAGAAGAAGAAAAAAGAAGAAGAAGATTTGAAAAAGAATCTTACAAGAATAAGAGTCTTTCCAGAAAAAGGACACAATGATGTTTCAAAGGACAAGGAATAGTAACAACAAGTACTAAAAGAGAAAACATCATTACCCAAATGTTCTTTATCCAGCAGATATTTCAATTCCACTAGATGAGTTTCACCTTTACGAAATGTTAAGTATTATAAAAGCTTTTAGAATTTTTTTTACTTAAACTGCTATGACAGTAAAAAAGAATCTTCTTTTAAATCTCAGAAACTGACAACTTTCAGAAGCTATCAACCATCAAAGTCTAGCAGAACTAGACTTAGACAGAGATATCATCTGTCAGTTACAAGTCTCCAAGGTTCTATTCAGAACTAGCACTTTATCTTGAAACAAGAGTCATGAGTGATAGGTGAATATTGAATTGTCTTCTTTAGACAGCTAACAAGCAATAACATCAACACAAAAGTGAGAAAACTATTTTCATAAATGTGATCATCATCTGTCTTAATAAGACATTCAGTATAGACAAACACAATAGAGTTTCCTCTTAAAGATTTATGAAGTTCTTCTTTACAAAAGAACCTCTCTAGAAGTCTAACAGAAACTTTGTATTTATATCTACACAAATGTTTCATTGAATCAAAAGATAAACTAGAAAAGAACAAGCATACCACCTTTTTTTTTGCCAGACTCGATTCAGTATTCAGACTTGACAAATAGAGTCTGAACACAGCTTTGAATGGATTATGATTCAATGGCTGTCTAGTCATTAATTCTACTACTCTCACCAAACTCAGTACCACCAGTACTTGAATCTGAGCTATTGGCTCTTCCTCCAATAAATGTTGTAAACAACCTTATGGAAGATGCCTCTGCTTCTTTCCTTGATATCTGTAGCAGATACATTATGATACTCATATTTCTATAAGACCATACATGTAAGTACAAATAGAATTATCTTTGCCTTATATCTCAGTCTAATAGCAAGATCATAAATCACTCCAGAGTATAAGTCTAGGATGAGATATGATAGGAACAAAATCTTGTTCTACGCAATGTCAATAATCTCATTATCTTGGATTAAATCTTTTGACTCTGAAATCATTGACAAGCTCATATCCAGATGGTGTTTTCTATCAGAAATTGACATAAAGCATATCAAAGTATTATCTTAGTACATCTGACATAACTCAAAGAGAAGTTGAAGATTTCTCATAGAAATGTCTTTTAAAACAACTTCCATGATGGTCCTCAAATAAGAAGCAATTGAGTTTCTTAAGATATCACCTTAAAGAACAAACTCCATATAATCATATGTTTTGAAGCAAGATAAATTTGACATCATTTCTTTTCAATACTTGATTTTTTATTTTAGAACACAAATGCTTCTTTTCATCTGCATCTTGCACTAATATCAACTTCAAAGGATTAAACACTGAAGAGCATCTGATATTAGGTTATGGTATAGTTTTTTCTTGCTTTTAGATGTGGGAAATCAGTTGAAATACAAATATTTCATAAGCCTTTGAAATTACTCTTCTATCAACAGATATCACAATCCATTCAGCCAGTATGGAAGCCCTTCCACTAGTGCAAAGTGACGAATATAATTTTAAAATTTACACCCGTTATACTAAAAACGTGTGTAAATAAGAAACAGGGTAGAAAATTTATAAATAAAATGTTATTTTAAGTAGTAGCACGTGATAATAGACACTCTATTTTTTTTAAAAAAGGTATAAATTAAAAATATTGTTATAATAAATAGTAAACATTATTATAATAATTTTTCTATTACTCTCGTTAAAGGTAAAACAGTGTAAATTAATATTGCCTGAAAAATAATTATTTATTTTAATAACTCAAAATATTAATGTTAAACACATAAATAAATCATAATATATTTAATTATGTGTTAATTGGGTAAGTAAATAAAATAATAAGTGTAAATTTATTAAATTAATGTTATGTAAATAAAAAAATAAAAAAAACACATATCAAATCTAATTGATTCATATCAATCAAAACCCATTCTCTTAAAACCCCATTTCTCTCTAAACTCGTTCTTTATGAAACCCAGAGCTCAATTTCCTTCATTTCATCGCTCATCGAAGAAATTGTCTTTTTGAAAGCTTAAAAATAAACAACTTCAACCCAATTCTTCCCTCTTTCGGGAGTTTCTTATCCTTTTTCCTTTTTCTGAAATTATTTCAATCATGGTTTTGTTACTCTAACACTTGATTTGAATTGTTCAGATTGTTCAGTACATTGAAAATGTCGAGTCACGGTAGTTCTTCGCAAAAGAGTGGTTCGTTCTCGACTAGCCCTAGGCGGTCTAAGAAGAAGGGATGTGAGTTTTCACCTTCAGACACCACTTTTCGTAAATTGTTTCCGTCTATGCGCACCACCACCGCGTATGTTCTCTTTTTTCTCAATGAACGCTTTAATTGCTGATTGTTTTTCCACGGTGAAATGTTTCGTGTTTGATTGAATGTTCAATAGTTTATTTAATTCTAACGATAAATTTAACTTGAAATTGAATTGATCATCTTCACGTGAGTTCTGATTTTCATAACGTTCACATAAAGGCTTTTGCGGTCGCTATAAGTGTTACGGTCGCATAAAGGTTTCGTGATTTCAGTTTGTATAAGTGCTGTAAAACTGATTGCAGTCACCACAATGTGAATTATTGTTCTTTATCATTAAAACGGAAAATAATATAATCGGTATCGACATCTTCTTATTTTGTAGTGGTCATTTTTGTGGTAAGAGAGTTTTTTAAAACCTTATAATTACATACACAAATAATCTTAAAAATGTTAAATTCAAACAATTGATGATTCATTACAATGAAGCCAATAATCAATGAGAAAAATCCCGGTTGAAACGGGATCATAAATGCACTTAGTTAGATTATTTTTGAAAAGAAAATCTTTGTGATAGCTACGTTGAACTGTTTAGGAGATACTGATCTTTTTGATAAATTAATAGTGTGTTGATTGTTAGATTTTGATGTGTCAATGTAGTTGGGACTCATCTACCTTATAGTGTTGTTTTGTGGGAGATATTGGATTGAACTCTAGTATGGTCGAAGGATAGCTTCTGGTTCGATAGAAATTAAGTATAAGGTCAAAGTATGTTCTCATGCTGCTGTCGGAGTAATGCGTGTTGTAGTCGAAGTTTATTCTAACATACATTAGTCAATATTGTTAGGGTTGTTAGCATGTTGAATTGGACCTTTCTTGTAAACTCAATTTTTTAAGTTAGCTTGTACCCTAAGTTAGCTTGTAATAGGTAATTGTTAAAAAACCCATTAGGTTAGTGTGCTATTTATCTTATAAATAAGATTTTAGTTTTTCAATCTTGACATAAGGAAAAATAGGAAGATAAAATTCTAATTTCAATTGAGAGATGTTATTTTGTTATTCTTGTATACTTGTAATCTTGTTGAAAGAGAAAAGAAAGAATAAAGATTTATAACCAATCAGTGTTGTTCCTTGTTGTTTTATTTTGTTTTCTTTGTTAACCCTAACCCTTGTGTGTTTCTTGATCATAAATAAAACCGTTTATACTTTGTTTAAAGACATCCGATTCACAACAAATTGGCGCGGTGAGCGTGGAGAAGTCCAAGTACTGAAGGTTTTACCTTATAGTGGCGAAACATCTGGTATTTGATGTTATTACTGTAAGAAGGAGGGTCACACAAGAAAGATGTGCCCTAAATGCCTGAAAGATTATGGAGGTAATGGCAACGCAACCAAAAATGACTTTGACTCATATGATGTTCTTGTGGTTTCAAGTGGCAACTCGAGAAAAGAGTGAATTATGGATTCAGGTTGCACTTGACACATGACTCCAAACAGAGAATTGTTTGAAGAGCTATGTGATCAAGATGATGGATATGGATATGTGATTAAGGTTATTGACTGAAGTCAAGTATGTATCTGACTTGAAGAGAAATTTGATTTCTCTTGGTGAATTCGACAGAAAGGGATATGTTTTTCAAGGAGAGAAAAGTATCCTAAGAATCATGAAGGGGTTAAAGGAAGTCTTGAGAGGCGTGAAGAAACAAGACTTGTATACCCTTGAGGCTGAGGTTGTAACTGGTTCGACAAATGTTGCATCCACAAAACTTGTGTCGAAGACAAAATTATGGCACATGAGATTGGGCCATGTCAGCGAAATAGGCTGGTCGAATTGGGGAAGCAGAACCTGTTAGGTGGTGACAAAGTCGAAAAATTGGAGTTTTGTGAATCTTTTGTATTTGGTAAATCCTGTAGGGCGAAGTTTAACAAAGGCAAACAAAGAACACATGGATCCCTGGATTAAATTCATGCTGATTTTTGTGGGTCTGCAAGGAATCCTTCACACTCAGGTGCAAGGTATTTTTTATCCATCGTTGATGACTATTTCAAAAAACTATGGGTATTCATTCAAAAGACAAAAGATGGAACTTTTGAGAATTTCAAAAGTTAGAAGATTCTGGTCGAAACTCAAACTGGCAGAAATGTTAAGAGGTTGAGAACCGACAATGGCCTTGAGTTCTGCAACGAAGCATTCGATAGTTACTGTGTAGAGTCTGGGATTGCAAGGCATAAGACTGTAGCAGATACTCCTCAACAAAATGGATTAGCTGAGAGATTCAATCGAACAATCCATGAAAGGGTTAGATGCATGTTGGTTAGTGCTGAATTGAAGAAGGTGTTTCGGGCGGAGGCTGTTTCGGCAACAGTTTACCTGATAAATAGATGTCCCTTGACTGCCTTGGGCATGAAGACACCGGAAGAAGTTTGGTCGGGACATCCACCTAGTCTCGACAGACTAAAAGTATTTGGCTGTGTGGCCTATGCTCATATTAGGCAAGACAAGGTCAAACCTAGAGCTCTGAAATGCATGTTTATGGGATACCCTGAAGGATTTAAAGCTTATAGGCTATGGTGCCTAGAGCCAGGTCACAGAAGGTGTGTCACCAGTCGAGATGTAGTTTTCAATGAAGTAGAGATGACTTTTAAGAAAACTAATGATGCTGACGAAGAGTTAGAATAAGGAGAGATTCCTGTTGAGGTGGAACATGGTGATGCTGAATTGCGTATCCCAGATGAAGTCGAAGAAGACATATAAGATATTTTCGAAGATGAGGAAACTGATAATGACTACCTGCTAGCAAGAGACAGGTAGAGGAGAGTCATCAAGCCACCTCAGAGACTTGGGTATGCAGATCATATGGCTTATGCCTTAATCTCTGCAAGTGAGGTTCTAGATGAAGAACCTAGAGACTATAAGGAAGTTATGAGAATTCGAAAGAAGACTGAATGGTTGAAGGCCATGGATGATGATATGAAATCTCTTCATGATAACAACACCTAGGAACTGATCAAGAAACCTGCTGGAGCCAAGTTAGTCACCTGTAAATGGATTTTCAAAGTTAAGGAAGGAATCGAAGGAGTGGCGCCGAAAAGATAAAAGGCAAGATTGATTGCTAGGGGGTTCATTCAGAAAGAAGGTGTCGACTTCAATGATGTGTTCTATCCTGTTGTGAAGCACAAATCCATTTGAATTTTGCTTGCCACAGTGGCACAGTTCGACCTTGAACTGGAATAGATGGATGTGAAGATTGCGCTCTTGTATGGTGACTTAGATGAAACAATCCTGATGAGGCAACCTGAAAGGTATGTCGAAAAAGGGAAGGAATATTATGTGTGCAAGCTGAATAGATCTTTATATGGACTGAAACAATCTCCTCGGCAGTGGAATAAGATATTTGACAAGTTCATGGCACGCAAAGTTTCATCAGAAGTCAGTTCGACCACTGTGTTTACTTCAGATTTTGACTGGGTAATTCATTTATTATTTTGTTGCTCTATATGGATGATATTCTAATAGTAAGCAACAATTTCGAAGATGTAACGAGGGTGAAGCCTGAACTCAATAAGGAGTTCGACATGAAGGATCTGGGAGCTGCGTACAGGATTCTTGGGATTGACATCCAAAGAGATAGAAAGCAGTCGAAATTATGCTTATCTCAAGAGGCATACCTACGGAAGGTCCTCGAAAAGTTTGGTATGTCGAATTCAAAGCCTGTTGTGACTCCAAAAAACCCTCAATTCAAGCTGAGTATAGATCAGTGTCCCAACACTGATGTTGAAAGAATTTATATGAATAGCATTCCATATGTTAATATAGTGGATTCTTTGATGTATGCTATGGTCTGTACTAGGCCTGACATAGCATATGCAGTAATTCTTGTAAGCAGGTATATGGCGAATCCTGGAAAGGCTCACTGGCAAGCATTGAAGTAGATTTTAAGGTACATAAATGGGTCTCTGAATAGAGTCCTAATTTATGATGGAGCCTTGGGTGAAGATAGTAAAGCAGCAATCGAAGGATATGTCGACTTTGATTATGCAGGTTGTATGGATTTCAGAAAATCTATTTCTGGATATGTGTTCACTATGTTTGGGACAACAGTCAGTTGGAAAGCAACACTTCAGAAGGTCGTTGCTTTATCAACCATTGAAGCGGAATATATTTCCCTAACTGAAGCTGTGAATGAAGCATTGTGGCTTGAAGGTTTTGCAAATGAGCTAAAACTTCAAGGTCGAGTTATCATTGTTAAATGTGATAGTCAAAGTGCAATACACCTGTCGAAGAATTCAGCCTATCATGAGCGAACCAAGCACATTGATGTGAGGTTGCATTTCGTCAGAGGGGTAATCGAGCGTGGAGAAGTCCAAGTGCTGAAGGTTTCGACAGATCATAATGTTGCTGATATGATCACCAAGACATTGCCCGGTTGCAAGTTTTTCCATTGTATGCAGTTGATAAAGCTGCATGAATAGAGTTAGTTTCTTGATGCTATAGAGTTAGATCCAAGGTGGAGATTTGTGAGATATTGGATCGAACTCTAGCATGGTCGAAGGATAGCTTTTGGTTCGACAGGAATTAAGCATGAGGTCGAAGTATGTTCGCATCCTGCTGTCGGAGTAATGCGTGTTGTAGTCGAAGTTTGTTCTAACATGCATTAGTTAATATTATTAGGGTTGTTAGCATGTTGAATTGAGCCTTGCTTGTAAGCCCAATTGTTTAAATTAGCTTGTACCCTAAGTTAGTTTGTAATGGATAATTGTTAAAAAGTCTATTAGGTTAGTGTACTATTTTTCTTATAAATAGGATGCTAGTTTCTCAATCTTAAGATAAGGAAAAATAGGAAGATAAAATCCTAATTTCAAGTGAGAGAGGTTATTTTGTTATTCTTGTATACTTGTAATTTTGTTGAAAGAGAAAGGAAAGAATAACGGTTTATAACCAATCTTTGTTGTTCTATGTTGTTTTACCTTGTTTTCTTTGTTAATCCTAACCCTTGTGTGTGTCTTGATCATAAAAAAACCGTTTATACTTTGTTTAAAGACATCCGATTCACAAGATTTTGAATTCTATTTTTGTCTTGATAATGAAAAACATTGAAGAGTTCTATTATTTTGAATGGCAATGATCTTGTTGATGGATTCTCGCAGTAACACATAGGGATTCAGAGTTGACATGATCATGAGTTCATTATGGATGTAGAAGGAAGCCTATAATGTTGACACTCCAAAGATCTTATCATGAATATTTAGAAAAATATGCATATGAAAATGAGAGAATGAATTATTAATCTATTTAATATCACATGTAGGTCACTATATAAAGCAAGTCTAAATGGCTGAGGATTCTTGAATCTTTTAGGAGGAAATAGTTGTTTGAGCACGAGGATAAGGTGTTCCTCAAGTCCGCCTTCCCTTCTGGCTAACTCTATTGCCACTGCTTACATGTGTTTTCTGTTTGAATATGTTTTTGTTTTCTTAAGTGGATGTGATGATTTTTAGATTGGTTTATCTAATGATGTTTTACAAGTTACAACAATTAAATGGTTTTACATTTATGTGCTGAACATTTAATTATGGTCTGTTGCCTTCTGATTTGAGACTGATATGGCATTTTGAGTTGATTTTCATTTTGTCATATTCCAAGTGGCTCTGAAATTTGAACATAGAAACTGTAAAGGTTGTAATTATGGCCCTCCTTATGAGTGGCAAGTATAAAAGTAGGTACCCTATTTTTACATTATTTTTAAAATTTATTTGGTTTTAGCTTATGTATTTTGAAAAAGAGTCTTGCCACAACTATTCTAGTTGTGTCATCAGACTGGGAGATCGTAGACGTGAGCCTTAGGCTCGTGTATTCAGTCTATTGCTTATGCAAGATAACAATATATATCTACACAATAGACCCACGATTCCTTGGTGAAAGCTTTATAGTATCAGGGTTGTGTTTCTTTTTTAATCGTGTTTTGTGATCGAGTCTATAGTTAAAGTTTGATTATTTATGTTCTGTCAAAAGCACACTTGGTGATAGTCATGGAATACCTAAAGTAAACTATGAAGTAAGACAATGAGAATATTATGTGATGGTATGATCTATTTCATACAACAAACACTATACTATCTTAACAAATCAACCCTTTCCTCTATATGCGTGCCGAAATAAGGAATGTGTTGAATGGCCATATATATATTTAGGTATATGTACAGAAAACATAACAAGTTCCTAAAAATGGTTTAAGTTTACCTCAAGTAGAATTCTTTGTTGTACATCTTGACCTAATATCATGTTGCCCATGAGTCATATTTAGTGATATCAAATATCCGCCATGGCGGTTTTTGGGCTCGCCGCAATGGTTAATATCAGCCAATATTGCGGGGTTTTCCTCTATAACGGCGCCACAAAGCAGCTGGTACGACAGTATTTTGGCTATCAGCCATGGACCACCATCCGCCATCCACAACACTGGTCAAGTTTCTACCCAAGTTGTCTCCATTCAAGCTTCTTTTACATTACTTTATAGGCTCTGGAAATCTACTGGTCGTCTTGGTGACATTCAACAGTTTCCTACTTATCCAGTTTTTTATTATGTTACAATGCTATGAAATATTTATTCATGTATTAGTATTACGAAGTAAATTCACTCCTACAATGTTTAGCTTAGGTTGACAATGTCAACACTGTTGGCTGATAACAATACTTCCACATGGTAATGTACTATAAAGTCTAAACTGAACGATTTTCATTGTGCCAGAGACATTTGTGGAATGCATGGGTAACAATCTCCGAGCTTCAGCATTCAGTCATACTTAAAAGAATAAAACTGGTATTGCTGAGGCAAAAGTTGAAAATCACTTCCATTATAAAGGGACATGTATGATTCAAAACTTTCAATTTTAAAATATTGCTCTTATGCATTGAATGTAGCTCATGAAAGGCAATAACTAATATGCTTGATAAACAAATGGTGTTTTCGGTAACAATGTTGATTTTTAAAATAAATACTCACATGTCTGTTGATGTGTGTATTTAAAATGTGATGCTAAATCTAGTATTCAATAGTATTTTGCCAATATTTCAAGAATACATGTTATTAAGTATTTCATTCATGTATTTTGTCATAATTAAATTTTATTGTACTTGGTTATAGATTTTGTATTTGGAAGAATGGGCTCTTTTAGATAGAGATCACTCCAGTTCTTTACTTGGAGCAACTAAAGCTTTGAAGGCCAACACTCTCCGTCTTCTGCTTGTTGAAAAAGCAACAATATGTATTTCTATTTTTAGATACTTCATACTAATTTAAAAATAGTCTGTCAAATATTGAACTGTTGCGTCTTCTTATCAGTCCGATGTACCAAATCTAAAAGATGCTTTGAGGTCCGCAGTTGATGTGATGCAGGCAATGGCGTGCTCAATATATTTTCTTTCGTCAAAGTTGAGTTTTTATTAGGAGTGCAGTTCCTTTAATTCGGCAGCGTTAAAAATTTCTGTTAAAAGATACTAATTTAAAAATTTCTGTTGATATTGGAATTATGTTATTTTAGGAATTCAACACTTGAAAAGATTCCTGAAGCAACCGAGAAGCCTCATGTAAATGAATCACCAAAAGGGTTCAGATGACTGCTGAATTTTAAAAAAAAGAGTCATAGCCCGACTACACACAACATGGAATCAGATAATTCTAGTGTTGATTGTTCTGAGGCAGATGATATTGGAACTGACGTTTCCTCTAATGAAGGTAAATGTCTTCCTCAAAGTCATCAAAATATTAAAATTATTATTGACGAAATTCTCTGTTGAAAGATTGTTTAAACTAAATCCTACTTTTTCAGTTATATTTATGTGCACATAAACTGATTGAGCGAGCTTAAAAAGAAGTTTTAAGTGACGACATTGTTTTTCTGATAGAAAAGTCATAGTTAAAAATGCTAGCAAATTCGAATGCTAGAAAGAATAAACTGGTAAGTTTTGTCTAAAACATGAAAAGTTTGGCCACACTTCATTCAAATAAAACTAATGTGTTTTGTACTTGTTAGGTTCAAATGGCCGTTAATGATCTTTGAGAAAGTGCAAATGGTAGAATCAATAAATTGCAGCAAGAAGCATTAACCATGCAGGATTCCATTTCTTCTGTCAAGGAAGAATGGATGATTCACATGGAAAAAAAACATAATCCAACTATCATCAGGATACATCTGCTGCGGAATATTTAGCTGCGGAATATATGATGATGATGATGTTAGGACATGTTTGTTTTAGTTGTGCTTTTTGTTTACCGAATATTTAGTGGTATACAAAAATATTTGATTAAATGAAATAGGGTTTAAATCAAATTACATATAATATAATTATGAAATTAAAACAAACATATAATATAATTATGAAATTAAAACAAACATATTCTATTTAAAGAAAATAGGGCGTAAACATGCCAACATCCATAATAAAATCGGGTGTAATATTTTTACACCCTATTTAAAGAAAGTAAGGTGTAAACAAGCCAACATCCATAGTAAAATTGGGTGTAAACTTGCCGACGGCTATAGTAAACACTGCTCATTTTATACCTGATTTTATCAAAATAGGGTTTAAATTCGATTGATTTAAATGCAATTATTTAAAATTTTACACTCGTTTTTTTTTAAATCCGGTGTAATATGACATATATATATATATATATATATATATATATATATATATATATATATATATATATATATATATATATATATATATATATATATATATATATATATATATATATATATATATATATATATACATATACACACATCTATTTCTATAAAACAGGGTGTAATATGATATATATACACCCGTTTTAAACAGAAAAAGGGTGTAATATACTATTTTATAAATGTATATATGTATAAAATTACACTCGTTTTCTATAAAGCATGGTGTAATATGAAATATATTTACTACCGTTTTCAACAAAAAGGCTGTAATATAATAAATATTTACACCCGTTTAAAAAGGGGTATAAATTTGTCAGACATGTCTCACCCGTTGAATTCACACCCTCTAATAACGGGTGTTAAATGTAAAAAAAAGGTGTAAATTACTCTTTATGTAGGTTTCTTATCATTAGTCATTCCAAAGAATTTAAGCTAAAAAGAGAAGGTGATCTGTTGAATAGTTTTCATCATCTAACTTCATTTATTTCCTTTGAAGACTGCAAGACAAACCTTCAGAACACAGCAGATTCAAGATGTAAACATCAGAACAACAATGACTTTAGATTTAAGTCAAGGAACAATCTTCTCAGAATTTGCTTGAAAAGATTAGATGAAGTGTAACTACTTCAAGCTTCAAAAACTGATCTTCACAAACCCAAGCACAAGGTTTCAAAGATAGTCCAACCATCAGACACATCAATGATGTTGATATACTCAGAAGTGAGATATTGCATCTACCAGAATGTAACTATCTCTGAAGATATTCAATATGCATCTTCTGAGTTGTTGAAAGAGATTTTCAAGATGATCATCTTTAACACCATCAACTTCTATAGTAATACCTCTTTCAAGGATATTTTATAGATATTCAGCAACCCTTTTATCAAGTCCAATGAGTTAAAAAATATGTTTAGCTTTTCCATCATTTAAATTCAGTGGAATCACCCATTTAAATATGGTCGAAAAAGTCGTATGATATTTTTCATGTGACACTTGATTCCTTCTTGAAGAAGAAATATACTTTTCTTATTGGATAATTATCTGCACCACTGTTAAGTGTTAAGCATAAACCATGCTATGATACCAATTAAAGGTGTAAAAAGTACACAAGAAGCGGGGTTGAATTGTGTTTTAGGTTTTCTTTTAATTTAGCTTCTGATCAGAGTTTCAGAACCAGAACTGATGTTCAGTTTCTGAGTTAAATCGTTTGGCAGCAGATACAACAGAAGTAAATAAAATAACAGCAGAAGACACAAAAGATTTATATTGGTTCTTCCCCTAACTGAGAGTAGTCCGGTCTCCTTACCTCACAAGAGCTTTTTATTATAGTCACTTTATGATTACAATTGCTTATGCTTTTGCATAAGACTTTTACAACTGCTCAGACCAACTGTCTAAGACTTCTCTTACTTAGAGCTTGTGTCTAAGACTTCACTCTGCTCAATCAGCTTTTGATCGAGAGTTCTCTTGCTTACACCGCCTGCCTAAGACGTCACCTTGCTTAGAGCTCGTGTCTAAGACTTTTCCCTTGCTTGATCAGCTTCTGATTAAGACTTTCCTTTACTTAGATCTCGTGTCTAAGACTTTACCTTGCTCAAGCTGCACTAGAGATTTCTCGCTCTCGCCCCTCAGACTGAGACTTTCCCACTTGCTCAATTAGACTAGCTAGCTCAAGCACTTAAACAATGAGACTTATGTGGCTTAAGCATCTTGACTTAAGACTTGTTGCTTGAATTCCAATGAGACAAATTTTTTTGCCCAAGCACATAGCAGTAGACTTAATCTAAACTACTGAAGGCTCAACATAATAGAGAATAAGGTGTACATGATGCAAGCATCAGAGGTACGGAAAATCATCATAACAAAGACCCAAAGCACTTAAGATTTCTAATATATACAGAGGTAATAAATCTTAAGGCTTTTACAATTACAATCTAAAACAGAAAATCTGCATATTACATAGAGTAAATAATTGCTTGATCTTGCTACTCCTTCATTAGAAGAATCCTTCTTAAGATTCAAACTTGAATCTTTAGCCATATATATAGCCTTTCTAGAAACTAGTAGTTGAGGAAGTGACTTGATCAAGTGTCTTTGCTTTTACTACATAGTACAAGAGATGTTGAAGATAGATGCATGACAGATTTTGAATCCAGTGTGTAACACGTTTAACCTTTGAGTCGTAAAGAGGTTTTATACTGATAAAGCCGTTGGGAGTAGACATCCATAGAACGTACCATCTTTTCTCAAGCTTTGCAATCTTGTAGACTCGAGCTAATGGGCTGATAAGATAATACAACTTGATTTCAGTAGTACGGATAATCCATAGCTTTATCACCAACTGTGAATAGTACCAGATGCTGATATACAATTATTAAGTGTAGAAACTCGTTTGAATGTTGAGACCTTCAGTTTAGAGTCTGCGTTAAACCATACTATAATTGTTCTTCAGACTCTACCACCAGTATGTCTAAGTAAAATAGATTTTGATTGTTTATGTACAAGAACCTGCATAAATAAAACACACATCAAATAAACCATTGTTCTTTTAATACTTTTGTTATCATCAAAACTAAAAGAAAATATGTCAAGAACAAATCTTGTTCTAACATGTGTGTGATGTAAGAGGAAGCAAATTGGTTTGTTGTAACAAGCCAATCAATTGAGAATATTGTTCTTGAGTAATGGTGGTAGCAGGGTTACTTGCAGTGCCTTCTTCAGTGAAGACAAATCTTCTCAAGCGATTTTGATGACGACACACTCCATAACATGCAAGGATAGTTTAAAGGCTATCAAGTAAATCAAGTTTGAAGCAACTCAATTTCATATCATTATGTCAAAGCTAGATCAAGAATGGAGACAAGTTCTGCACAAAGGGAGGTACAAAGTTTAAGCTACTATATACCTTAGACAAGTGTTCAACTTCATCTCTCTTTCTTGAATTTCATGTTAAAACCATTTTAAAACTTTTCTATGCACTTCTGTCTCTTTTTCAAAACTGTTTTTCTGAAAAATTGAATAGAGTAACCGGTTACTCAAACCTGGTAACCGATTAAACTTTGTAATCTTTCAATTTTTTTAATACGTTGAGGCTGGTAACCGATTACCCACTTATGATAACCGATTACCACTGGCGTTGCAGGCCAGAAAGTTGCATCTTTTGACATAAAATTGTTTTCATTCTTCTTCTTGAATCATGGAATCTCTTGGCCATTATGTCTCTTCTGAAAAGGTGTTTAGAGGCATATATATATATATATATATATATATATATATATATATATATATATATATATATATATATATATATATATATATATATATATATATATATATATATATATATATATATATATATAAACTCAGATTTTAAATCCAACCTTCTTGCAAAAATTTCAAATATATGTTTTCATCTCTCATTCTCAAATTTTCACAAGTGTTAAAATTCTAATTTTTCAAGAGCGAAACTTTCTACTTCAACTTTCATAAATTCATCATAGTTTCACTCATTTACCTCTTGAACACTTGTTAAGATATATAAGAGTTGGAATATCAAGAAGAAGATCGATCGGAAGATTGATATTTTGAAGACAATTGCAAAACTACTCAAAACAGATTTTATTCATTTACTCTTTGATTACATACTTAGTGTTCCAGGATTGTTGGAATTAAGTTTGTAAGGTTGTTACCTTGTTGTCTAGGATTGTTGGAAGCAGGAGGTCCATATTGAGAGGATTGTTCTCATTGGACTTAGTTGAAAAATCCAAGAGTTTGTTCTTGGTGGTTTGATTGTTTAGAATCTATATAGAAAGACAAGGTAGAAATCTTGTCTTAGGATCTAAAAATTATTGAAAAATCTCTTTCGTGTTGAAAGGGGAGTGGAGTACTCTCGGAATATGAGGAGAACCATGATATATCGCTGTGTCTCTTTACTTTCCGCATTTACCACATTCTTCAATTAGTAAATTTTAGGAAAGTAAAACAAGAATCCTACATCAAAGACCGGAAAATTTTAAGTACCTAATTCACCCCTCTCTTAGGTGCATTTCACTCTTATATCTTCCCCATTGTTAATCACAAATTGTGTATCACCATGAGATGCACTAGATGCATTTGCAGAAGCTTGCTTTTTAGCAAAAGTAAGAGAGAAGCCATGCTTATGATAACATACTCAATTGTATGATCTGACCTGTGACAAAAAAAGGCACATTCTACTATCCTTTTTAGGATTAAAGGACCATCAAAAGAATTTGGATTTTTACCACGATCAACAAATTTTCTAGAATCATAGGTATTTATTAAAGTGTTAGCTTCATCAAGATTGATCTTGGAATCCACTTTGAAAAGTAAAGAAACATTGTAACTTTTTTCTTGTATTACCATGGAATAAACTTTTTTTATGGATGGAAGTGGACCCATTAACAAAACTTGAGTCTTAATGATAGAGAACTTATCATTTAAACCTGTTAAGAATTAAATGATTTGGTATTCAAGGAGAAAATCATGTGCACTGCGTATAGTTTCACATCGACATTACTGAGCACAAGTGCAACTTGAGATAGGTCTGTGAGAGTTCAATTCTTCCCACAATCCATGCAACTCATTGAAGTAATCAAGTACAGATTTAGAACCTTGTTTGAGAGTGTTGATCTCAACACGCAAGTTTGAAACACGGATACGATCAGCTTTAGAAAAACGTTCATTGAGTTTGTTCCATACATCGAAATCATTTTCCAAAAACACGATGGTGTGAGCAATTGGAGCATTCGCTGAATTCAGAATCCATGAATGTACTAAACAGATGCATCGTTCCCATGCAGAACGATTAAGATCAAGCATATTTAGAATACGAATAGAACCATCAATGAAAGCAATTATGTTCTTAGCTCCAAGGGGCCGTTGCATCGATCTTGACCAAGTAATGTAGTAAGAATCATTCAATTGAGGTGTAATGCTGACATAATTTGGACCTTCACTAGGATCAACATAGTACACCGAATCAACATCACCATTTGTAATGTGATTTGCAATGGGATCGTTTTGTGGAGGTATGGTGAAAAAGAAACTAAACAAGAGGGAGAAATAAGAAGAATTACAAAGAAAGATTTGCAGAGGTAAAATGCGAAGAAGAATCACGAAAAAGAAGATGAATCACCAACTAGTTCATGGCAGAAGCAGAAGGGATGAAATGCTGATTGAAAGCGATGATACCATATTATGCTTCATGAAAGATAGCATGAAAAACAACATGAAGATGAGAAACAATATGAAGAAGATGAGAAAGGAGAAGTATCATTCTCATGTATTGATAGAGATCGAGAAAAGTATATATACAAGAAAATTACATGCTAGTTGCTTAAGTCACAAAAAACAACAACTAACTAATGTAACTAACTTGTTCGATGTGTAACTAACACAACAAACTTCTCAACTAACTATTAAGTTTCATCATTTATTAATAAGAATTATTATTTATAGATCAGTGTAATGCTGCTGCTATCTATATATAGCACATAAGGTCGAAGATCCATTGAAGCATACACCTTTAGTCCTTCCCTCATTCAAATACACTATATTTACTTCATTTTAAAGAAAAAAACTTTTACTCATAGATTAAAATGTTTACTCAACACAACAAGCAATATAAAAATAAATTAACAGCTTTGGATTCTCCATTACATAAAAAAAAATCAACAAAGTCACCGACTGAACAAATTACATAATACTAATTGTAGCATTAGAGTGAGACGATTGAACATATAGTCTGGATAAGAGTAAGCAAAAGCAGCACTACAGCAGCCACAGTTGATGCTATTTTCCAAGGAGTGTTGAAGTACTCATGCACAAGTATAGCCTTATGCTTATTCATAGGGTTTTCATAGAAGCCATTTAACCTTTCACATACAGACTTATATTGTAAACGGAATGGAGGCATTGAAACATTTTTGCGAAGATTGTTAACCATTGTAGCCACATCATTAGCATCACCCATCCAATTCACAATAATTTTCTTATCAATCAAGATGCTCACATCTTTTTCTGAGTTAATAAGAAAACCTAAGATAGTCAAGTACTGAGAAATATAACGTGTATTTAGATTTGAAATGTGACATTCTTCATATGCTAATATATTCCTCAGGTATGACTCTGTTGTATGATGGACATGTAAACATGGCATTTTCAACACACCCTCGTCAAAACTCAAGTCAAGTAAGTATTTACCTTCATTTACTTCACAAACTAATCCTGCTTCTGATAATTGACTCACGCTGTATACATTTTCAATTGAACATCCTGTTTCGTGTACAAAAAATGACGACGGCAGCAAAAATGCTCTTACCAGATCTGTGAAGTGGTATGGACTTAGCATTCTATGCGAAGTTAAGTTATGCAGGTTGCGGTCCATTGGTTGAAAATAGATACTAGTAATGTCAAAAAATGAAGGAGATCCACGGTTTAGACCTGCTAATCGGTATATATATTCAAGAACAAAAAAAGGTAGCTGATTTTCAAGGAGTACTAAGTCACGTTTAATGTCATCAAGTAACCAAGGTTGTAGTAATATAGGATCATTTCTCTCCCAATTTGAGTATTCATAAAACCTAAGAAAATGTTCAATTATGAAGCATGCATCAACTATAATGATTTTTAAGAATTCATTGCTGTTAAAGCTAAAAAGCCCTCCATAACAACTTCTGATTCTATTTTCCCACTCTTGAGAATCAAAATCAAAATCATCCAGAGATAGCTTTGTTCTATTTAGGAATCCCTTGAGATAGTTGAGTTTGAGTGGTTCCATTTGGTGCAAAATGTTGTCACCATGTGAACGGTGAAAAGGACCAATGGAAATAACTTGAGGTGTATAAGCTTCTGGATTAACTTGGCGTAATCTTGGCGGTACTTTGTATATGCATTGTTCGCGGAATCCAGACAATTCTGGAACAACTACTCCTTTAAGCAGTTCATTCTTTAGTTCACTCAGATAACCATTTGGTTTTGCCTCCATTTTCCTCAAATTAACCTATAAGTTGTTTTCATTGAAGGGTTAATGAAAATATATTTAAAACAGCTTATAAATTCTTTCAATACCAATTAGTAACATACATTATAGTGAACACATATCAATACCAAAAAAAAAATCACATATTGTTATTTAACTGCATTACATTTCATTCATTAAAACTAACCTAAAAAAATAGTAAGTTAAATAAATTGAATATTTTACAGAATCATATTAAAACAATATTTAATCAATATCCATATTTAGACAAAAATTTGAAAAAAAAAAATCTTATGAATTTGACAACCTGAAATGAAAACCTGCTTTTATTGATATCTCTCTACAAGTCTTCGATTAGAGTTCACACAACTATGTGTCACCAAAATCTCAATTAGGTAATCTAAACTAGTAACGTGTAATGATATAAATACTATAAAAGGAGATGAGAAGGCATGAACAAATCTATACTTAGGTCTCAAACATTTCATAGGTATCGGTTCCTCTATATGCTTGTAGATGAGAAGACATGAATAAATCGATACTTAGGTCTCAAACATTTCATAGGTATCAGTTCCCCTAGATGCTTGGAGATGAGAAGACATGAACAAATTCATACTGGGATCTCAAACATTTCATAGGTATCGAATCCTCTAGAAGCTTGGAGATGAGAAGACATGAATGAATAGATACTTGGGTCTCATACATTTCAGAGGCATCACTTCCTCTAGAAGCTTGGAGATGAGAAGACATGAATGAATAGATACTTGGGGATCATACATTTCAGAGGCATCACTTCCTCTAGAAGCTTGGAGATGAGAAGACATGAATGAATCGGTACTTAGGTCTCAAACATTTCATAGGTATCAGTTCCTCTAGTGCTTGGAGATGAGAAGACTTGAATGAAACGATACTTGGGTCTCAAACATTTCATAGGTATCAATTTCTCTAGATGTTTGGAGATGAGAAAACATGAACAAATCCATACTTGGGTCTCAAACATATCATAGATATCGATTCCTCTAGAAGCTTGGAGATGAAAAGACATGAATACTTGGGTCTCAAACATATCATAGATATCGATTCCTTTAAAAGCTTGGAGATGAAAAGACATGAATACTTAGGTCTCAAACATTTCATAGGTATCGCCATATCGGTTTTTCTAGAAGCTTGTTTAGTGCATCTAATGATTCCTAAAACAATAAATGAAAAGTAAAAAAAAAAAAAGTAAAGACTTAAATAAGGAAACTTCAAAATTATTTTTCAACTGTAGCTGGCCTGACCTAAGATGCAAGTAAGAATATGGATAACCATCAATGAAGAAGATCTGCTGTCCCTCAACATAATCAGGATCTAAATTTCTATCTTCAGAATCTGCATTTGGAAACATTACTCGAGTTAATGTCATGCACATAGCCACTGCGGTTCATGGAATCGTTGTACATTACAAGCTTAAGAGTATTTTTCTTAAGTGTTTAGAGTTAAACATAATTGTCATTTGAGGTCCAACAGATACTGCAGCCTTAATTCAAATAACAGTCAGGAGGGATACTTTTGAGGTCAAGTTTGTTTGAATTGAGTATGCATTTGGAAAACTGCTTAATTAAATCAATAAGCATTTCCACATAAGTTGTTTTTCATAATTTTATCTTATAAGCTTATAGAAGTATGCTTAAATGCTCATGTCAGAAGATCCATCTACCTTACCAATTTTTCTGCTCATTAATGTGGCTTTATTGTACATAAAAAGTGGATGAGTCACTAATTTTGATTTTGAGGATTCTTTCTGAAGATTATGATAGAGACAAAGAGGTGAAAGTTCTTTCATTGTTTCCAGTTTAGACAAGCATTTGATGTATTTGGCACTAGCTCACATCTCTCAAGACATCAATTGCTTTCGATCGATTTGGCACTAGCTTAATTTATCGCTTTCGATCGATTTCGCGTTTTTGCAATGTAGTGTTTAATTGTTGCTTTGCTATTTGAATAATTGATTTGCATGCTTGATTCTTTTAGTGCTTAATTACTCATAATTAACATGAATTTTGCATCTGCTTATATGTTATATTTCATTGCGATTGCATGCGATAAGTGATTCCGAAGAGTGTTTTTCGAAATTTTGTTTCTGTTGTTTTTACAGTGGTAATCGATCAACACATACGGTGTAATCGATTACATCTTTGCATGCGCCTCAAAACTGCTTTTTGGCACTGTGTAATCGATTACATCTTTGCATGCGCCTCAAAACTGCTTTTTGGCACTGTGTAATCGATTACACCTGACAACTTTTGCAAAAATCATGCTGTTTAGGACTGTTTTGACATATTTTCTTGTATAACTTCCCATGCTTGCCTATATTCATGTCAATGGTACTGTTTTAGATCAGTACCTACTTGCAACAACTCTTGTTTGATTAATTGCATGATTTTTCTTGATTATTTTACAATTTTATCACATGTTTCAAGCACTTTTTGCATACTTTTTGCTAATGTGTTAACATGATTATGCACACTTTTTTGGAGTATTTGATTAAAATGTTTACTAAAAACAACAAACAACATATTTAAAGAATATTAAATTGCAAAACCTAAATCCAACAAACAATATTTTTAAAGAAAAATAACTTTTACTGATAGATTTGAGTTGGAGTATTTGATTAGAATGTTTACTCAAAACAACAAACAATATATGTAAAAAATATTAAATGGAAGAACTTAAACCCAAAAAAAATAAATTATGAGCATTACATAAAAAAGGAAGAAAATAATATTAATTGTAGCATTAGAGTGAGACGATTGAACATACAGTCTGGATAAGAGTAAGCAAAAGCAGCAATACAGCAGCCACAGTTGATGCTATTTTCCAAGGAGTGTTGAAGTACTCATGCACAAATATAGCCTTATACTTATTCATAGGGTTTTCATAGAAGCCATTTAACATTTTACGTACATATACATATTTTGGATTCTGTCCAGGCGCTACAAGATTTTTGCACAGATCTTTAACCATTTTAACCACTGCATTAGCATCACCCATCTTATTCATAATAATTCCCTTATCAACCAAGATGCTCACATCTTTTTCTGTGTTAATAAGAAAATCTAACATAGTCAAGTAATGAGAAACGAAATGTGGATCTTGATCTCGGAAATGTGGATCTTGATCTGGAATGTGACGGTCTTCAAATGCTATTATATTCCTCAGGTATAACTCTGTTGTACGATTGACAACAAACGGTGCCATTTTCAACACACCCTTGTCATCAAAGCATTCACTTTCACTTGCTTCAAATACTAATCCTACTTCTGATAATTGACTCACACTTTTTACTTGTCCAATTACACGATCATCAAAATCAATCCAATTACACGATCATCAAAATCAAAATTAAAATTATAATTCTGTTGTGTCTGCATCAAAAATGTTCTTAACATATCTGTGAAGTGTTTTGGATACTCTACTCTTTCTGAACTTAAGTATGGCAGGTTGAGGCTGAATGGTTTAAAAAAGGTTATAGAGATCTGAAGAAATGTACCAAACTCAGTAATACCAAATAAGTCGTATATATATTGAAGAACAAAAAATGGTAGCTGATTTTCAAGGAGTACTAGATCACGTGCAATGTCTCTACGTAACCAATGACTTTGTAATATAGGGTCATCTTGTATCCAATATCTGGATAGAGAAAACCTAATAAAAAGTTCAACTATGAAGCATGCATCAACTATAATGATTTTTAAGAATTCATTGCTGTTAAAGCTAAAAAGCTCGGCATAACAACTTCTGATTCTATCCTCCCACTCTTGAAATTTGAAAACTAAATCATCCACAGATACCTTTGTTCTATTTACAAATCCTTTGAAATATTTGAATTTGAGTTTTTCCATTTTGTGCAAAATGTTGTCCCTACTTGAACCAAGTGGACTGTGAAAAGGGCCAATGGAAATAATTTGAGGTGTATAAGCTTGTGGATTAGCTTCACGAATATTTGGTGGTACTTTGTAGATGCATTGTTCATCGATCATTCCAGACATATCAGGAACAACCACTACATTAAGTATTTCGTTCAGATCATTCTTCAGGTCACCTACACAACCATTTGGTTTTGCCTCCATTTTCCTAAAATTAACCTGTAGGTTATTTTCATCAACTATCTTGAAGAGTTAATGAAAATAAATTAAAACCAGCTTATCAATTTTATCAAATAAATTCTATCAATAACAATTAGTATCATACATTATAGTGTAAACATATTAATACCTAAAGAAAAATCACATACTGTTATTAAACTGCATTACATTTCATTCATTAAAACTAACCCAAAGTCCCAAACAATAATAAGTTAAATAAATTGAATATTTCACAAATTTATATTAAAATAATATTTAAGCAATATCAATATTTAGACCAAAATTTGAAGAAAAAAATATCTTATGAATCTATGAAAAATATTTCTACCTTATTTAAATCAATGTTTGCAATATGATAGGTAGAAAAGGAAACTATAGAGTAGAACTTTATACCTTACAGTTTGACAACCTCAAATGAAAACCTTCTTATATTGATATATCTCCACAAGTCTTCAGAATATGGTTCACACAACCTTCAACAAGAATATTGCACCTTGAGCCACCAAAATCTCAATTAGATAATCTAAACTAGTCATATACACTGATATAAATACTATAACAGGAGATGAGAAGACATGAACGAATCGATACATGGGTCTGAAACATTTCGTAAGTATCGGTTCCTCTAGATGCTTGGAGATGAGAAGACATGAACGAATCAATACTTGGGTCTAAAACATTTTGTAGGTATCAGTTCCTCTAGATGCTTGGAGATGAGAAGAAATGAACGAATCGATACTTGGGTCCCAAACATTTCATAGGCATCGGTTTCTCTAGAAGTTTGGAGATGAGAAGACATGAACGAATCAATACTTGGGTCTGAAATATTTCATAGGTATCAGTTTCTGTAGAAGCTTGGAGATGAGAAGACATGAACAAATAGATACTTGGGTCTCAAACATTTAATAGGTATTGATTGCCCTAGAAGCTTGTTTAGTGCATCTAACGATTCCGGAAAGCAATTAAAGTAAAGTAAAAAGTAAAGACTTAAATAAGTATAAGTAAGCTTCAAACTTATTTTTCAACTGTAGCTGGCCTGACCTGAGATGCAAGTAAGATAAGGATAACCATCACTGAAGAAGATCTGCTGCTGTCCCTCAACATAATCAAGATCTACATTTCTAACTTCTGAAGCTGCTTTTGGAAACATTACTCGAGTTATCATGGTTATTTATGTCGTGCACATAGCGATTTCGGTTCATGGAATCATTGTACATTACTCGCATTTGCTAAATTGTGTCTTTTTCATACTACATTAAACAACATTTACTATAAAAGCAAATTATTAATCCTAGTAATATTCATGTATTCTCAAACCATTATAGTCTATGTTAAAAGTTTTATATTGGATGAGATAATGACGTGAATATATTTTTTATAAGTGAGACATTTTAACTTTACAAGTCTGTTTTGTAAGATTGAGTTAGACATCTAACTCAAAATTATAATATGGTATCTGAATCTATCTAATATCTGTCGGACTACTTGCTACTAGATTTTTGCTATGGCTTGAACGAATATTTATAAATAAAAGATGTTGTGAATCGGATACCTTAAACTAAGTGTAAACGGTTTTTTAATGATCAAGAAACACACAAGAGATTGGGTTAATAAAGAAGAAAACAACAAGGATTGGTTATTAAACTGATATTCTTTCCTTTCTCTTAGAACAAGATTACAAGTATACAAAAATAACAAAATAATCTCTCTCTCTTGAAATTAGGATTTTATCTTCCTATTTTTTTATCCTATTTATAAGAAAAATAGCACACTAACCTAACGGGCTTTTTAACAATTACTCATTACAAGCTAACTTAGAGTACAAGCTAACTTAAACAATTTGGCTTACAAGCAAGACCCAATTCAACATGCTAACAACCCTAGCAATATTGACTAATGCATGTTAGAACAAACTTCGACTACAACACACACTACTCGGGAACAGACTTCAACTGTATTAGAGTTCGATCCAACATCTCACAAAAGAGATGTAATTTTCTTAAGTGTTTAGAGTTAAACATAATTGTCATTTGAGGTACAACACACAAGAAATACTGCAGCCTTAATTCAAATAACAGTGAGGAGGGGATACTTTTGAGGTCAACCTTGTTTGAATTCAGTATGCATTTGGCAAACCGCTTAATTTAACCTTTATTCAAAAATAATTTATCAAGTCAATTGTGCACAAGAGTTTAAATCAATAAGCATTTCCACATAAGTTGTTTTTCATAATTTTATCTTATAAGCTTATAGAAATATGCTTAAATGTTCATGTCAGAAGATCCATCTACCTTACCAAGTTTTCTGCTCCTTAATGTGGGTTTATTGTACATAAAAAGTGGATGAGTCACTAATTTTGATTTTGAGGATTCTTTCTGAAGATTATGATAGAGACAAAGAGGTGAAAGTTCTTTCATTGTTTCCAGTTTAGACAAGCATTTGACATCTCTCAAGACATCAATTACTTTTATTTCTCGTCTTCTTTTGGATGTTGTTCTAAAAGAGTTTATATTTTCCATTAATGTTAATGCCACTAAGATCTATCAATCTTAACATCTTTTTGGCTTCTACATTCTTAAAGAGAAATCTTAATTTTAACCATTATTCGCAACTGTGTCTTTCTAACACCTCTCAATATGATTTCATTTTGCAGTACCTGCAATTGTAGCACCACAGCCGCATCTGCAACTGCAATTGCAATTTAAAAGCATATGCATGAAAAAATGCAGTTCGCGACACTAATTGCAGTGTCAACATTGTTGATAAGGTAGCCCCCGCAACCGCAATTGCAAGGTGATTTAAAATCATGCATGGGATCATATTAGGCACCGCATCATTAGACAATTTTGGCCATGTTGAATTATTTTCATCAAACTTCTCATATGCAATAAAAAAGGTATTAACTTTAAACATCCCTCAACTATATATTTCAAACATCTCCCAATTGCAACGGCATGACTTAACTGCACAGGCGAAAATGCCTGTAATTTTAGCTTCAGCTAATGCAAATTCTGTTACAAAAGAATGTACCAGTTTTTCTTGAGTTTTGCTTTTAGTAGTACGAATAGTCCACAACTTTATCACCAACTATAAATGGTATCAGATGTTGATATATAATTATTAAGTGTAGAAACTCGATTGAATGCTGAAGCCTTCAGTTCAGAGTCTGCGTCAAACCACACTATAATTGTTCTTCAGACTCTGCCACCAGAAGCTAGCAATGAAACAACTCACAGTGTGTCTAAGTAAAACAGATTTTGATTGTTTATGTATAAGAATAAGAACCTGCATAAATAAAACACATATCAAATAAATCATTGTTCTTTTAATACTTTTGTTATCATCAAAACTAAAAGAAAAAGAGCAAATCTTGTTCTAACAGGTGTGTGATGCAAATATATATATATATATATATATATATATATATATATATATATATATATATATATATATATATATATATATATATATATATATATATATATATATATATATATATATATATATATATATATATATATATATATATATATATATATATATATATATATATATATATATATATATATATATATATATATATATATATATATATATATATATATATATATATATATATATATATATATATATATATATATA